>CM060086.1:19219149-19291712 GCA_030522485.1 Stenchaetothrips biformis
AGCCTAACCTAGCCTAACCTAGCCTAACCTAGCCTAACCTAGCCTAACCTAGCCTAACCTAGTGGTTTTCGGCCGTTTTTGTGACTTTCTTCACTAACCCAAACCTAACCACTAACCTAACCTAACTTCTTTTTAGCTGTTTTTCGTATCGCTCAGCGCCGGAACGGCATCCTTGACACTAACCTAGCCTAACCTAGCCTAACCTAGCCTAACCTAGTGGTTTTCGGCCGTTTTTTGTGACTTTCTTCACTAACCTAAACCTAACCACTAACCTAAACTAACTTCTTTTTAGCTGTTTTTCGTGTCGCTCGACGCCGGAACGGCATCCTTGACACTAACCTAGCCTAACAGGGCCTAACCTAGCCTAACCTAGTGGTTTTCGGCCGTTTTTTGTGACTTTCTTTACTAACCTAAACCTAACCACTAACCTAACCTAACTTCTTTTTAGCTGTTTTTCGTGTCGCTCGACGCCGGAACGGCATCCTTGACACTAACCTAGCCTAACCTAGCCTAACCTAGCCTAACCTAGTGGTTTTCGGCCGTTTTTTGTGACTTTCTTCACTAACCTAAACCTAACCACTAACCTAACCTAACTTCTTTTTAGCTGTTTTTCGTGTCGCTCGACGCCGGAACGGCATCCTTGACACTAACCTAGCCTAACCTAACCTAACCTAACCATACCTAACCTAACCTAACCTAACCTAAACAACAAGCCACCGGGATGCCATGCGGCTAATCGTGCAAGCGCTAACCTAACCAAACCTAACTTTGCCTAACCTAACCTAACTTTACCTAACCTAACCTAACTTTACCTAACCTAACCTAACTTTACCTAACCTAACCTAACCTAACCCATCCCAGCCTAACGCAGCCTAACCCAACTTAACCTAACCTAACCTAACCTAACCCTAGACTTCCCCGAGCACACCAACGTCGGTGCGTTGTTGGTCATTGGTATGCCGGCGGCGCCAAGCCAGACTAATAGTTCGTGGGGCACCTCAATCACTTGGCGCCTGCCGGCCCCAATCCGCCGAAGTGGACTGCTTTTTAGACACCCGGGTGTAATGGCCTGGATTGAGCCTAGACCACTACACCACCCTGACTTGCACGTCTGCCGAGTGTTGGACGACGGGTTTGAGTCGCAGTGGGAGGAAGCCAGTCGAAAAATGAAGGAAAGTAATGGCACTCGATCCCCGAACCTTATGGTCGGGGTCAGACGCCTTTACGCCCTCAGCCACCACGGCTCACGTCTGACGCCGCTTGAAGAGGGCTCTTGTCGTGTCAATGAGCAGCGGCCAGAGAAAAAAAGTTGTGAAGTGATAAGATTTGATCCTCCCATCCTCATACCGGGACCGACGCGTCTACACATCCAACCACCACGGAACATGATCATTGCTGCGCATTGCTGTGGATTGAAAGCACGCTAGAGAAGGCAGTGGAGAAAAAACAAAAACAAAAAGAATACGGCATTCGATCCCCGAACCTAGCGTACGGGGATCGACGCCTAACCTAACCTAACCCAACATATCCTACCCTAACCTAACCTTACCTGAACTAACCAATTGAATCTCTTTTAAGAGGCGAACAAGTGCGTTCTGCCGAACGACTTATCGAACTAAATCGTTGCGTTCCGACTCGCTGTCTGCGTGCGTGCTTGCGTGTGTGAGGCGGTCAGAAAAAAAATAAAAAAAAAATAATTCGGATTTAATCCCCGAACCTAGCGTTCGAGGATCGGTGCCTTTCCACTCTCAGCCACCACGGACCATGTTTGGAGCCGTTTAAAGTTGGCTCTTGATGTGACATGAGCGGCGTCAGAGAAAAATGTTGTGAAGTCATGAGTTTGAATAGTGGTCCAGAACCCTGCACCTCTCACATTCCGTTGGGTGCTGTTAACCACTGAGCCACCGGGACGCCATGCCGCTCACCGTGCCAGCGGTCATGTTGAAACTTTTCTTGATTCTCCTCCTCATAAAACAATTTGGTGGAAAAACTTTACAGTTGGTGGTCCCGACCGCACCGGACTAAAGTTGGCCAGGAAAACGACTTTTTTTTCGACCGTATAAAAATGCGTCCCATGGCCTAAGGAACAACATATCGAGTGAGTTAGGTAAGGTTAGGTTAGGTTTGGTTTACAGTAAGTGGTCCTGAACGCCGGACCTCTCACATTCCGATGGATGCTCCTAACCACCAAGCCATCAGGACGCCATGCGGCTCGACGCTCAAGCGCTAACCTAACCAAACCTAACTTTGCCCAACCTAACCTAACCTAACTTTACCTAACCTAACCTACCTTTACCTAGCCTGATCTAGCCAAACCCAGTGTTTTTCGGCCGATTTTTGTGACTTTCTTCACTAACCTAACTCAATCACTAACCTAACCTAACTTCTTTTTAGCTGTTTTTCGTGTCGCTCGACGCCGGAACGGCATCCTTGACACTAACCTAGCCTAACCTAGCCTAACCTAGCTTAACCTAGCCGAACTTAGCCTAACCTAGCCTAACCCAGTGTCTTTCGGCCGTTTTTTGTGACTTGCTTCACTAACCTAACTCAATCACTAACCTAACCTAACTTCTTTTTAGCTGTTTTTTATGTCGCTCGACGCCGGAACGGCATCCTTGACACTAACCTAGCCTAACCTAGCCTAACCCAGTGTTTATCGGCCGTTTTTTGTAACTTTCTTCACTAACCTAACTCAATCACTAAACTAACCTAACTTCTTTTTAGCTGTTTTTCATGTCGCTCGAAGCCGGAACGGCATCCTTGACACTAACCTAGCCTAACCTAGCCTAACCTAGCCTAACCTAGCCTAACCCAGTGTTTTTCGGCCGTTTTTTGTGACTTGCTTCACTAACCCTAACTCAATCATCACTAACCTAACTTCTTTTTAGCTGTTTTTCGTGTCGCTCGAAGCCGGAACGGCATCCTTGACACTAACCTAGCCTAACCTAGCCTAACCTAGCCTAACCTAGCCTAACCCAGTGTTTTTCGGCCGTTTTTTGTGACTTTCTTCACTAACCTAACTCAATCACTAACCTAACCTAACTTCTTTTTAGCTGTTTTTCGTGTCGCTCAACGCCGGAACGGCATCCTTGACACTAACCTAGCCTAAACTAGCCTAACCTAGCCTAACATAGCCTATCCCAGTGTTTTTCGGCCGTTTTTTGTGACTTGCTTCACTAACCTAACTCAATCACTAACCTAACCTAACTTCTTTTTAGCTGTTTTTCATGTCGCTCGACGCCGGAACGGCATCCTTGACACTAACCTAGCCTAACCTAGCCTAACCCAGTGTTTACCGGCCGTTTTTTGTGACTTTCTTCACTAACCTAACTCAATCACTAACCTAACCTAACTTCTTTTTAGCTGTTTTTCATGTCGCTCAACGCCGGAACGGCATCCTTGACACTAAGCTAGCCTAACCTAGCCTAACCTAGCTTAACCTAGCCGAACTTAGCCTAACCTAGCCTTACCCAGTGTCTTTCGGCCGTTTTTTGTGACTTTCTTCACTATCCTTACTCAATCACTAACCTTACATAACTTCTTTTTAGCTGTTTTTCGTGTCGCTCGACGCCGAAACGGCATCCTTGACACTAACCTAGCCTAACCTAACCTAACCTAGCCTGACCTAGCCTAACCCAGTGTTTTTCGGCCGTTTTTTTGTGTTTTTCTTCACTAACCTAACTCAATCACTAACCTAACCTAACTTCTTTTTACCTGTTTTTCGTGTTTCTCGACGCCGGAACGGCATCCTTGACACTACCCTAGCCTAACCTAGCCTAACCTAGCGTAACCTAGCCTAATCTAGCCTAACCTAGCCTAACCCAGTGTTTTTCGGCCGTTTTTTGTGACTTTTTTCATTAACCTAACTTAATCACTAACCTAACCTAACTTCTTTTTAGCTCTTTTTTGTGTCGCTCGATGCCGAGACGGCATCCTTGACACTAACCTAGCCTAACCTAGCCTAACCTAGCCTAACCCAGTGTTTATCGGCCTTTTTTTGTGACTTTCTTCACTAACCTAACTCAACTGGGCCCAGGGCCCAGCCGCAGGGAGATTAAGGTCCAAGCGGCGGGGCGGGGCGGGGCGGGGCGGGGCGGGGCTCCTTGGGAGACAGAACGTCCGCTCTGCTGGCTAAACTGGGCCGCGGGGTGCCAGCGCAGCCAGCAGAGGGAACCTAAGCGGCCCAAATACCTCAAGGACCTCGAGGGAAAGGGTGGGCCGGCAGCTCAGCGTCGCCGCAGCGTGTTTAGTTCAGCATGACGGGGTCCACGTCCTCTAGCCGACTCCGGCCCTGGCTCCCTGGCTCCAGGCTGTCATGTGGTCCTTGTGACTCCGGGTCTCAGACGCCGGGTGTGTGGGGTGAACACATTCCCCGGGACAATATCTCTAGGGTTTACGTTTACATTTTAAGTGCTCATTGTATGTATGTATGTATGTATGTATGTATGTATGTATGTATGTATGTATGTATGTATGTATGTATGTATGTATGTATGTATGTATGTATGTATATATGTATGTATGTATGTAATTGTTTTGTATTCTTGGTTACCTGTTGATGTAGTTTAGCTCACTAGTTCTCGTGCACATGTTCTGTGCGCAATATGAGTGAAAATGTGATGGTTTGCGATAATATGAATGACTTTTATATTGTACGTCTATTTTGCTTGTAGCTTTGCAATGTGCGTTTCTGCTACTATCTCTGCAGAGACGAGACCCAGTCTAGATTTTTTATTCCATTTGGATTTTTTCCCCCTAGTATGAACGTGAGGTGCACGGTGCACTGTATGAATCTTGTGACCTGTTTTCTTCTCTCTTACACTAACATAAAGTTCTCGTGAAACAAGAGATATTAAATGCAAAAGGGAATGTATCCTGTGCCTTTATTTGTCCCCGCTGCGTCACGAACGATCTCGCCCGCCATGACAGGGAAAAGCGCGACACCGAAAAAAGGGGGGTAAAAAAAGAAAAAATAAGGTGTTTTTTTATAAGCATTTTAGCGACGCTCAATTGGCGGAGGACTGCATCCGGCACGCTGCACGCTTGAGGGTGGCGGTGGTGTTCAACGAGGCAAGGCGAGCATTCACGTCGAACACGCGGCAGTGCCACCGCAACACAACAACAACAACAAAACAAAATTTCGTTCTTGTATGATTAATTTATTTTTACGTTTTGTTGGCCTGCCTGCCTGAGACGAGCCTGCGGCGTGTGAAGGTCGCACAGCCCTGCCCCAAGCGGCTTACCCGGCCGAGGTCAGGTCGCTTGGTCACGTCTCTTCATGATCGCCTTCTTGCCCGATGAGCCGACCTGGCCGGGCCCGGCCGGGCGCCTTGCCTGCACGGAGCGGCGCCGCTCAAGACTCCGCCGGGACTTCCGACTTCCCCTGCAGCCTCTGGAGCCGTCCGCTCCAACGAGGAGAAGCGGCCGGCCTGATGAAGATTGGCGTGGCGGCGGTGCGCAGACGCTAACGATTGGCCGGGATTAGGGGCCGAGCGGGCAAGCCTCTCGGAAACCCACCACTCGGAAACGTGGACTCTAGAGACACTGCTGGAGGTTGTTGGCCTCTTTTCCTGATGGGGCGAGAGGGAAACTTGGGTGAGCGAGTAACCCGGCTTCGTCGTGATTTTTTTTCGTTACAGCTGACAGCTTCCATTTTTTTATCCACTGCAAAATATTTTGAATTGCAAGGAAAATTCTTTCAATTCTCCTTTTCTCTTTTTTTTTTTTTTTTTTTTATTTTTTTTTTTTTTTGCAAAGGAGGTATTGGAGCGTTGGTGACGAGAGCTATGCGTCCGGGACATGTGCGTCCGTGTTTCGCGCCAGAACGTGGCCGTCCTTTTCACGCCGACAACTTTGTTATTCCCGTCTTGTCCATGTCAACCGGGCCGATAAGGCGGCCGGCCTCATCGCGGGGGAGGGGGGGGGGAGTGAAAGGGGCTGCCCGCCTCATGGTCCCCCGCAACGCGTTCATAATCCATTCCGAGGGGCTGCCGCTACCGCACCGCTGCTCGCCGCGGCGGCCCTGGCCAGCACGCCGTCGCTCTGTCTCTCTCCCACCCGTGCGGAACGCCCCCACGGGTGCGAGCACGGTGGGCGAGAGAGACACGGCGTCCGGGCCGTCCGGGGAGGACCGGCCCCGTAATGCGGCCGGGGACAATGGGGACACGGCCGAGCGGTGTTCGGCCGATCCCGAATAAAGTCGCGTCACGTCTCCACTTGGCACGCGCGTGATTCTGGAGGCCGGAGGGGCGGCCGCGCGGAGCCGCCTTTTGTTCCACGTGGGAGGGACTCGCAGGCGCGGCCGGCCGTGCGGGCCGTGCGGGCCGAGCGGCGCTGATTAGCCTGTTAGCCAGCAGGCACCCCGACAGGAGGCGCAGAGAGTGCGAGAGAGACACGCCGACGAAAGCCCTGTTGGAAGTGGGCGTGCCGCACGCGTGCGGGCAAGCAGCCCAGTGCGCCCGCCGAGTGCCGGGTAGGCTGCCCGCCGCGCGCCGCTGCTGCGGCTTCCAACGCCCTGCCTGCATGCCAGGCGCTCTTGAACTTGAACTTCAGAGGCTAGACCACATATGATCGTCTGCCATTTCAGGCCCGGTAGCTTGCTCCTGGTGCGCCAGACTGGGCGGAGTTCCGGAGTGCTTCCCGAGGGGAGCTGAGCTGAGGCCGGCGGGTACCTGAGAATGCTTGCAGGGCACTGCCCGTTCTACCCTCACGGCTAACTAGCCGTACCGTACCTTCCGTTCACTGTGCTACTCGTTTCCGCCCCGCTGTGGCCGAACGCGCGGCACCACCCGGGGAAGGAGGGGTGGCCGTCTGAAAGAGAGAACGCGGAAACGGAGGGGGCGATCGGGAGGCCGGCGTGGTGGCGGGGCCGTGATAGTCTACTGACGTCGTTTTGCTATGTTTATGAGGCATCCAGCGACACGTAAAGCGACGCAAAGCGACGTAAAGCTGGGGGCATAGCGCATCAGGGCGGGCTGGCAGGCTCGGGCCGCGATAGAGCGGGCCGCGGCGCACAGTGGGCCGGCGCGTGTCGCGATGTCATCGAGCAGCAGCGACAAATGCAAGCTGTGAGGCTATAAAGCCAGCCGCGCTGCGAGTCGCTGCGGGGACAGCAGGGACTCCAGGGCCTCTAGGGCCAGGGCCTCCAGGACCAGGGACTCCAGGGTCAGGGCCTCCAGGGCCGCGTCGCGTCAACGCATCCTGACCCAAGCACTGATGACGGACTCGGTACCCTGCTTTTTAAGAAATTCCATTTTGCTGAAATGGAGTCTCATATTCGTTAGGACCCCGATCCACGTTCACACGAATGCGTGTCACGCGCTGACGATCGAGACATAACATTGAACACGAGTCGCATCATTGTGCGCCACGCCACCTGCTGCAGCGCTACCTGCCCGCCGCCCGTCCGTCCGTCCGCCCCCCTCCTCGATGACCCACTATCTGGGCAGCCACACCCAGGCCACTGGCCAGGCGAGGGCGCATGGCATTGTCTCGGCCTTCGGGGCTAGAACAGGACCGGGGCTACGCATAACTCGACCCTGGCAATTCATGCTTAGCAGCTTGCCAGCCTCAAAGCCGCGGCCGGCGCAACGCTCCCGACCGAGTGGGCGCGAAGCAGCAGCAGCAGCGGCGTGGTCTCGCACTGCTTTATCTTGCCCGGCCAGCTGGCAGTGCGTATCTCGCGGCGACGGCTGCTGGTTTAGAGGCGGCCGACTACACGGCCAAGTGCGGCGTAAAGGTGGCGCCTCACGCGCTCATCATAAAGGCCCCGGACGTTTGAAAGTAAGAGCCGCAGCGCCGCGCATCGCGCACGGCCACCAACGCCCGCCCAGCCGCGGCCAAAACTCTGGACGCAAGTTGAGCTCCAGAGTGGCTAAACAAGACTCGAATCGAACGTGTGACCCCACCGATGGATTCCTCGTTCCAAGAGCAATCCATTGGTGGGGTCACACGTTCGGTTCGAGTCCCATTTAGCGATTCTGGAGCTCAAAACGCGTCGAGAATTTTGGCCGCCTGCGACCACTGTACTCCGGTCGGTCCTGCGCGCCCCCAGCCGCCCCCGGCTCCTTCATCAAGGCCCATCACGAATTCATACACGATGACATGAGTCACATCTCAGCACTAATTCCGCCCCGCCCCGCCCCGCCCCGCCCGGCCCCGCCCCGCCCCGCGGACTGCGCCCGGCCTCTTCGGTCCTAGTTTGTCCGGCCATGGAGAAGTTATGACTCGCGCCGGCGATAAGGCTGGGCTCGCGACGGCGCGGCGCGTGCAGGGCCTAGCGTGGCCTGGCGCGTGGCCTGGCGTGGCCTGGCGTCGCAGCAACAGGAGACCGGGCCCACTGTGCACAGGCGGCAGGGACCGGCAGGGCGCCTCGATGACGCCGATATTCTCCGCTTCTCCGGCCATTCCATTTCATTGCTAATAGAGAAAAGAAGCTGCGGCCCTGTCCGGCCCGTCCGGCCCGTCCGGCCCGCCCGCACTAAACAGCCAATAGCCGTTCCGTTGCCGCGGCCAAAGCCCCAGCCTGCCCCTGCCTGCAGCCGGACTGGGGCCCTGGACGCACGGGTGGGACGCTTTGACTGGACCGAGCATCGCCAGGGGTCACCGCCTTCGCAGCCACAGTGGGGACGCTTGCTTCAATTCACTAAATTCTCCTTTGTGCTTCTTTGAATCTCGCCCCCATCTCTCAGGCTGGTCGTACCGCGTCTGCAGCAGGTCCTGCTCCGGGATTTTGGCCACCTTAACGATCCTCTGACCCACTGTGCGCTGCGGGCCATCTCATGACCCCGCCATGGCCACGCCGTGACGGCGGCAGAGGCGGAACAAGCTGTAAATTCTGTAGTAGCCGCGGCTAGCCGGTGTAAGTCGCACTAAACGCGCGGTCATCCGGCGCCCGGGGCGGGGCGGGGCGGGGCGGGGCGGGGCGGGGCGGGGCGCCTCAGCGGCTGCTTAACGGTGTACTACACGGTGTAACGACCACCGCACCCGGAAAAAGAAAACGCCCATGGTAGAATATTTTCCAAAAAAACAACATTATTTTCTTATTTTTTCCTAATCATGAGAAACACACGTACTTTCCGTTCTGGGTGAAGTGGATCCATTTAGTGTACAACTTACACAGTGTAACCTCAGAAAAGCAAACAAATTTTTTTTCAGTGCCTTGACGTCACTTTGGCGGTGCGCACGGCGCAGGGAGCCGAAAGGTGGAGCCCTCGCGGCCGAGTCTGGGAGTAATCACAGTTTTACGAAGACACTGCTCGATCGGCAGCATTCCGTCCAATTCGATTACAATTAAAACCGGGTCGCTCCCCTCCGCGTCTCGGAGCGCGGCGCTCGGAGCCCACCCCCCACGCAGCGCCCTGCACCCCAGGCCTCTTATCCCAGTCGGTCAGGGCGGGGCGGGGCGGGGCGGGGCGGGGCGGGGCGAGATTGCAGGGGCGCCACTAATCATAAAACGGGCGTCTTGTTTAGGGCCAGTAAGGTGTGGGTCGTCGCAGCGGCCAGCAGTGCAGCAGCCCTGCAGGGGCGGACGGGAAGGACAAACTGATCCAGCGCAGTAGGTTTGCTGGATTCCTCGTCTGATCACAGACAAATGTAAAAAACGAAGAATCGGCACGAGGCGCGCCGCCTTGCTCTTCTTCGAACGCAGCGCCCCACCACACCTCACCCGACCCCACCCCAACTCGCCCCGCCCCGCTTTCAAGGCCCATTTCAATCAACGAGAAATGCCCCACGAGAGCAGCTTCGCGGTGGCGAAGCCGTGGCCGGCACAAAAATGACGGCAATTCATAAGGAAAATTGTTTAGGGGGAAGAGAAAATCCCGTCGCTGGACACACCAGCAGTCATTCCGTCGAGTGCGGTGTGGGCTGCACGGGGTGGGGCGGGGCGGGGTGGGGCGGGGCGGGGTGGGGCGGGGCGGGGCGGGGCGCCGGACCGCGGACCCTCCTCCGGATAGAGCCATAAAAATAGTTGCGCGTCGGACACAGCGCCCACGTGCGGGACGACATTTTTGAGAGATATTGGGGAGCCGCAACTTAATGCAGTCCGTCCCAATCTTGTGATTTACAGTTGAATAGACCACCCTCCGGCCCCGGCCGGCTGGCCCCGGCTGCCCCGGCTGCCCCGGCCTGGAGTGTCCCTAAACAAGTGCCGCCTCTCATGGTGCCGCTCGGCCGGGCTTTCGGTGCGGCCCGGCGGCTCCGGCCCGGCCTTCTCATAAACAACAAGATTCGCTATATGGGAGACCCGCGGCGGACCGCTGGCTGCCCACTGGCCGGCCGCTGGCTGGCTGGGTCCTCACGGATTTCACTTTGGCCCATCCGGAAGACATAACTTTGTAGCAACGGCCGCTGTGGAATACTCAAGTCGAGAGCGCGGGCATCGCGTGGCGCCGGCTGCACTGGTAGAACAGAAGCAGCGCTTCATTGAAGCATACAACACTGCGCTGTGCGCCCGCCGGCCGCGCGGTCGGCCACGCGCTCAACACGCGTGCAGAGTGACGCGCCGCGGCCTACCCTCACGGGGCGGCCCGAGCTCCGAGACCGCCCGGCACAATGATCTCGACAGTCGTTTCCATCGCTCTGTCTGGTGAGGGGCCAGGGGGATGGGGGTCAGTGGAGCAGGAGAGAGTGAGACGGAGCGTCTTGCGCGCGCTGTCCCCGTGGGCGCCGGCCTTCAAATATTTCAATTTAACTTTGCATTCAGCTGATGAAGCAATATCGGGAGGAAGAGAGAGAGAGAGAGAGAGAGAGAGAGAGAGAGAGAGAGAGAGAGAGAGAGAGAGAGAGAGAGAGAGAGAGAGAGAGAGAGAGAGAGAGAGAGAGAGAGAGAGAGAGAGAGAGAAGGGGAGTGGGCGTAATTAATTTGCTTTTCTACATTGTCGGTGAGCGGGGCGGGGCGGGGCCCAAGTGGCGTCGGGTGCTTTACCTATCACAGTGCCACGCGGTGCCGTGGCGCCGCACCGCGGCCAACCCCTTCGGAATCAACGGCCCGAAAAATATGGCCCGAAAAAGAGATAAATCTCGATGGTGACGCCGCGGGGGCCGCCGGCTGTTGTGAAATATGTTGCCTTTGTAAAATGGTGCAGTGAGAGGAGTGAGAGTTCGGGACGGAGTAATAATGAGAGGCCCCGTCTGACCGAGCGGCAGCCGCGCGGAAGGGCTGCCAGTTATTGCGTGAGTACGGGCCCACTGTGCGGGCAGCGCTGCGCCACGCCACGCCACGCCGCACTGGACCTCGTGATTTATCGCCAGCCCCGCAACCTAGGGAGCGTCTGAAAGGTCGCGGCGTCCGAACAGTTACCTCTCCGGAACGACAGTGCAGCTTGATCAATCCGAAAAAACAAAAAAAAAACAAAAAAACTGCTCTGATTGTTCTTTTTTAATTTTTTTTTTGAGTAGGAACCAGCCCGCGTGGTGTTTCTGAGGTCTGGCCCGAAGCATCCCGGGGGCGTTCCTGAGGCGTCCGTCTGTGTGCTCCGCTACCCCGCGACTTGCCGCGCCGCGCCGCACCGCGGGGGACGCAAAAACAATTCTTACCGCCGCCGGATTTGTAATTGCTGTTAATAGGTCGTGATTGCTTCCAGGCTTGCCAGGCTGTATCGCCACCCCGCCACCCTCCACTCTCTAGTGGGTCGGGCCCACCCGTCGAGGGCCCTCTAGTCCCTTCAGTCCCTCCATCGTCCCCCTCCACGGTCTCTCCTAGCACGCCGTTCCTCCCAGTCCGAGGGGGCACACTTTGGATGTTCGGGTACACAAGATTTCTTACGGGGAGAGGTTTCGTCGGATTTTGCAAGATTTCGACAGTTTTACGACCAAAATTTGCTTCTTTTTTTCCCTCCTCTGGGAAGAAAATTTTGGATTTTCAGAGATTTTGGGCGCTCAAGTGGACACAGGAGAGTGGTCGCCCCCTCACCCCAGTCCCTCCATGCAGCACTCCAGTCCCACCCAGTCCCTCCAGTCAGTCGCTCCCCCCCCTTACGGACGAGACGGGGAACCCAGCGGCAGGCGCGCCAACCTCCGCGAACTGTGCGAATGGAATGGACCGCCCTACACGGGGCTGCCACTGTTACGACACAAAGTATCATTTTATGCGGCCGTTTTATTCGTGTGTCGTCGTAAAGTTGGCAGCGGCAGCGTCGGCGGCAGCGCAGTGAAAGGGAGGGAGGGAATGGAACCGATTGTGGTCCGGCGGACACGGCATGGCGGGGCGCACGCACGGACTGTCTTAGCGCCGCCACCCCGGCGGGCTCAGCTGCAGAATGCCTCCGCGTGTCCCTCGCACCGCCAGGAACGCGCCGTGGGTGCGAGGGAGACGGCAGCACAAAGGCGTTGATCGGGATGCGGGCCGCGTCTCCAGGGCCACCACTGCATGGCGCGGCGCGCGCCGTCACCTAGGCACAATATTTACTAAAACAAAAGTCGAAAGCGATAAAATCGAGAAGGGTTGGGACAAAAGGGCGGAAGCAATGGCACCATTGGCACGCTCCGCTTCGCATTTGCCCCACCGCGCCTCACCCCGCCTCAGTGGCGGGGAGCGTGGCGGGCTGGCGGCTTTATTAACTCGCAGGTTGGCAACCCTATCGCCGTGACAGCGTGGCACGGGGCGCGGGGCACCCCTACAGGGCCCTAGTCTCTGGGATCGGATTAAACGGATTGAACGCGGCCCGTCGCGAGGCTGCACTTGTTTGTTGTTGTTGTTGTTGTTGTTGTTATTGTTATTGTTGTTGTTGTTTTCTTGCAGTGAAGCTGTACGTAGGTCCTTTTTATCAGATTTCTAGAACCCGATGCAACCGTGGCTTACATCACTCCATAATACCACGTGCTTGGACTGGTCGCCTTCGCCGCTCTCGGCTTCGGCGAACGATTTTCCTCTCCGCGACTGGTCCTCATCCTTGAGGAGGAAACGCGACAAAACGGAAGTTCGGGCGCGCCGCGGAACGGGCACAAGAACGGCCGGGAGGGCGGGGGTTATGAAATACGCGGCCGGAATGGAACTGCCGCCGCAGCATCGTCCTTATCTGGTATCTTGATTGGGCCGGCCGGGCGGAGCATATTGAAGGCGGGGCGGGGCGCCGCGCCCTGATGACTCTGCAGTCCGTCGCCCACGCCAGGAGATGCGTGGAAAGCGCAGCCACCGTGCGGAATGCTTGTCGACATGGCGGCATTAGGAATGGACACAATCTGAACGCGACCCGCGGTAATCTGCACCTGATGACCGCGGATGGACACAGGTGCGAGGGATCACTCAATTATGCAATCTAATGATGAGAGTAGGGTATGCTTACTAACTATGTCAACCGGCAGCCTACACTGCTGCCGCGAGGAAACGGCCACGTGGCGCGCGCAGCGCCATCTCTCGGCACGGCGAGGAACTCTGTCGCGTCCAATGTCGTCGCGCGCGCGTGTCTCGCCGGTTAAAGTCACCCCTGCAGCCTGATTCCGAGAGCCATTTTCGTAGCTCTGTCTCTTTCCTCGCACATTCCATCAAACATTACCCGTAATCCGTTCCTCTTAACACTGTGTCTGTCTGTCTGTCTGTCTGTCTGTCTGTCTGTCTGTCTATGTGCACGCGTGCGAGCGTGATCCGACAGCGCACACAATAACCGTCTGGAACGAGGTCGAAAGCGAGGGAAAAAGTTGCTAATAAAAAGGGGAAAGTATGCTGCTGCTGCTGCGGATATAAGTGAGGAAGAGAAACTCATCGAAGCGTGTGCATCACGGGCGTGCCAACGTGTGCAGACGACGCACGCAGCGCACGCGGCACGCACGGCCTGCGCTGGTCGTAAACGCAGGCCCGGGCTCACGACGCAGAAGGTAAGGGGTAAATGGGAGCAAGGCAGAAACTTGCTTATATTCAATATATTTTTTCCGATTTTTTTCCTTTTTGGAAGTCGTTTATACGTTCTCCGTGTCGCAGAGCTTTCCTTCCGGTTGACTGACGTTAAGGGCGAACCCTTCAGGCTCCTCGGTGCAACAGCACATTGCGGTGACTTTCGGCAAACGGGGCGACCTCGACTGCCTCAGGAGTACCATTTGGAGCAACCATTTGGTTCGTTTCATGGTTTATGGATTGCTGTACAACATGAAGGGTGATATACATACCACCAGGCGAGGGGGTAAACACTCAGGATTTTGGTGTACAGACTACTCCCTATTACGTGAAGTACGGGTGTATTACGCGTATTACGAGTGTATTACGCGTATTACGGGTGTATTACGCGTATTACGGGTGTATTACGTGTATTACGAGTGTATTACGCGTATTACGGGTGTATTATGCGCGTATTACTGAGCGCACTGAAAATCGACGGAACAACTTTCATGTAATGAAACGTAAATAATACGGACGCAATGCGCGCTCCAAACACTTAAAATTCGCGTAATACTCCCGGAATACGCGTAATACACCCGTAATACCCGTAATACACCCGTAATACACGTAATACACCCGTAATACGCGTAATGCACCCGTAATACCCGTAATACACCCGTAATACCCGTAATGCACCCGTAATACCCGTAATGCACCCGTAATACCCGTAATACACCCGTAATACCCGTAATACGCGTAATACACCCGTAAATACAAGGGAGGTGTGGGTGAAAATGAAAAAAATTGTATACCAATTGTCAAGGAGGTCATCGAGGGAGGTCATTTCGCATGGACGATTAGGGGTATACGCACGTATCACAAAGTATTACATGGTATTACAGAGTATTGCACGGTATTACAGAGTATTACGCGGTATTACAGAGTATTACAGGGTATTACAGGGTATTACACGGTATTACAGGGTATTACACGGTATTACGCGACAGCTTGTACAGGCCATTACGGAAGTGTTTACCCCCTCGCCACCAGGTAAAAATTGGCATTTTGTAAGTGCTAAATTGTGTCGAAATCTCCTCTAGGGTGCCGAAGTCACCCCAGTTTGATACCTTTCTTTTCCAATTTTTTTATTTATGTCGAGCCTTGTGTCGGGCACATCAAGTTTGGCACATAATTTGACGACCCCTTGTAGGGACGTGGGCTCCTACGTAGCCGGATGGTCCTGGGGCTGCACGGGCTCGACGGGGGCCTCGGGACGGAGAGGCCCTACACGTGCAGACGCAGAACAAGGGCGGTTGTTTTCGAACGGCCGGCTGGCGCGCTATTTAATAGCGCCCCAGAATCGGCCGGCGTTCGGCGCTAAAATTAAGGACTAAAACTAAGAAAACGGAAAGAACTATAAACATATTTACAGCCTCGAACCGAGGGGGCGACCCTGGACGACGGCGACAAAGTCACGCCTACACTGCTAGGAAAGTCCAGGGCCGCAACACCCTGTCGTTATTTTTCCACACACACACACACACACGACGCGATACGCCTTAATGGCACCGCTATCAACCCGAAGGCCGAAGGCGCACCGAGAGCTTCCTCTCTTCTAGGGAATTATTACGCGAAATGGCAGCAGCGCTTGAAAACACATTAAAAATAAAGGCGGGGATGTTTATGGGCGGATAAAGCAAGCTTTATAGGAGATATTGGCGGGGTGGCGTTCCGGTGCGTCACGCGTGTCATTTTCAGAGGGGTACCGCGTCAGTCTGGTTTGGAGGGAGGGGAAGGGGAGGGGGGCGCTACTTAACACGGACGCGGGCTCTGATTATGCGAATTCCGTCGCAGAGGCGGCAACAGACACGACGGTCCCGATAGACAAGCCCAAGAGGAAAAGATGGATCCGTCGATGCTCATGATTTTGATTCGAGTCCTACACGCGTACAGATGTGTACACTTACTAGTCTTCTTGCCCGTCTGTCTGAGCGTGCCGTGCCGTGGCGTGCCGTGGCGCTCCGTCTTTACGATCCGGATTGCCTGGTGTCGCCGGCAGATTCGGCCCCAAAGCCTTCTTTATACCCGGGGCGGCCCTTTTTGCATGGCAAGCGTGCGTGCGTGGCGGGGCGGGGTGGGGCGGGGCGGGGTGTGTGTGTCGTGTTTAATGTGGGCCTGAATGGCCTTATAACACACCGGCACCGCATCGCCGCGTAAACTCGATCTATGGCTCAATAATTTTCTCCTCCCGCCTCCCCCGGGCGCAGGCTGATTCCGAACGGTGCTCCCTGTCTCTCTCGCACTCGTGGCGCTTTGCGAAGGGGTGCGAGAGAGACAGAGTGACGAAGCACTTGGCACTTTGCTGTATTGCGGGCCTCGCCGGGGCCCTCCCTGCGCGTCCAAGATTCGGTTTACTAGTAGTTTCAATAAGGGACGGAGTGTCGCGGAGTTTTGGAGATCCTGAAACTTCCCTCTTGCTGCGTCTGCTTTACTCGATCCCACGCTGAAACAGGCGCGGATCCAGAGAGGGGGGGGGGGAAGAGGTAGCCAACAAGTCTTACTTTGCCCCTGTAAGTAGGTAACTTTGAGCACATCGCCCCCCTGAACTCGTCTCTCCGCCCCTGTGCGGAAAAGGGGCCCGGCCGGCCGGCACGGCAGACGAAGGCACTGGCCTTGGCGCCTCGCCTATGTCTACACCACTTGAGCCAGCCGATCGGCAAACCCGTCACGCACCGGCCGCGTTTACGCGTTAATCGCTTTACCGCCAACACTCGATTATCGGCAGCATTGCTATTCGAGCGGCGCGGCCCTGGAGGTGGCCCTGGAGGCGGCCCTGGAGGCGGCCCTGGAGGCGGCCCTGGAGGCGGCCCTGCACTGCGTGGAACTTGATCGAGGATGACACCACGCTTACGTGTCGTGTCACATTCGTTTCAACGTAATCAGGTACTTACCAGTTACGCTTGCTGGGGTTTTCACCGGGCAGGCACTGAGTCCCGCGAGAACCGAGCTACACCGCGCTGCCCGCGGCCGCGTGCCGCAGGGTGGAGGCGCGGGGCCGAACCACCGTCCCGCACTTTGATTGCAAACATTTTACGCTTATTAGTCGCGATGGAATTAATTAAGGAAAAAACGCTAAGACTCGTCGAATCCCTTTCGTTTTCATTAGCCGTGACGATGCGGCGGGCGGCCATTGCCAGGCAGTGCCGTGACAAGCGGACTAATAAGAGCGGAAAAAGGGCAAGTGTTGTAATTAAAAACCGTATAATAACTTTTTACGAGGAGTTCAGCCGAAGGAAGGGAGGCGAAAAATAAAAAAAACAGGGTGGGGAAGGATTGAGGGGGTGGGGCATCCCTGTCAGCGACGCGATCGTGGGCTGGCGCACGTATCGAGTAGTTTGTATTTGGCAACGAATGATTGAGACTTCCGACGTGTCTAAACGGGATACGGAGTTCTTGCTTCGGCGCCGGTCCAGGACGGTCGAGGGCGGTCCAGGATGCCGAAGTGGGCCGGTCAGGGCCGGCGGCTCGTCGGGCCCCACCCGGCGCGCGCCGGGTGGGGCCCCAGTGGACGGGGAGAGAGAGAGAGAGAGAGAGAGGCCCCCTGCTGGACTCGGCCAGGGCCCCGGCGGCCAGGCCCCGGCGGCTGCTAACTGGCGCATTAGGCTCGCAGTGGCATTGAGATGTCAAGATAACGCGCGGGAAAAAAAAAACGCGGCACTGGCCGGAGGAGCCCCACGGCACGGCCGCGGCGGGGCGCGTGCGGGAAGCCGAGGCCGCGGACCGCGGGGGGAGGCAAAGGAGGCCGTTATCATAAAACTGAACGATTTTCACCCTTTCAGTGTCACATTCACTGGGTTTGTTTTCGGATGCCGGGCCATGCCGGGCCGTGTCGGCCCCGGAGCAGCAGTGAGGCCTGCTTATCTAAACTGGCGTGATTCGGAAGGCATGCACTGCGGCGGCCAGCCCCACGCAAACGAAACGAAAGGAACGAGGAGGAAACTGCTGCCCTGACTGTCTGGATGGCCGGCCGGCGGCTCCATGGCCGGTAATGCATCGCTTCCCGCCAGTCCCCTCTCCTCGTTCCACTTTCCCTCTTCCTCCAGCCATTTTCCCAGCAGAGTTTGCCGCAAAACTCAGATTTTCCTTCTGCCGCTGGCCTGCGCGCCTTGCACCTCGCAGGCAGGCAGCCATAGGGTTGCCAATTACTACGGCGCCATAAAGCTCCTGTGGCGCTACATGCGACGCCACACGCGTGGCGAGTGTGAGACGGTTGGCCACCCTACCCTGTGGCCATTTACGTGATAACGCGCCGTAAAGTACCTTCGAGCTAATGACAACGCGGACGTGATTTAGCGCGTGATAAGAGTCGCAGTCGGGAGCAGCGTGGCGTGGCGTGGCGTAGCGAGGTGCGGCACGGCGTGGCGAAACGGGCGGACGAACATGTAAATGTAGACTGTTGTTGTTGCGCCGCTGCAACTACTTACCAGGAGGTGTCCGAGGCGCTGTGCTGCGTCCCGATAGCGCTCCAGCCGGGCTTTGTTTTTGCGAGGCGCATCGCCGCCGCGGCGCCGCGACGCACGGCACGCCGCCGGTACGCGTGTGGACCGGAGGCCGAAGGGTTAAGTGTGAGAGATTGCCCAGCGCGGGGACATTCATTTGGCTCCACGCGCCGCCGCCACCGCCCCCACCCCCGCCCACGGCGTCAATGAACGTAGTACGCACCCCGGCCGCGCCGCGCGCCGCGCCGAGCCGCTAGTGGCGCCTAGCTGTAAATCTGTTTAACGGCCTCGCTGAACATCTCTTTTAATGGCGCTGATGGAGGCGGTGCGGCTCGCCGCCCCCGCGCCTCAGCCCCCCTCCCCTCTTCTTGCCACCCCGCCACCTCCACCTTGTCCTTCCCGGAAGAAAGAGACCAGTTTGCTAGACGTTCCAAATAATATTTTATTGGTTGTGACGTCACACGAATGTATTGTGCGCAGAGTGAGGTTCCACAAGTGTCTCCTCCTAGACCAGCTTCCCGCCGGGCGTCCTCGTCCAGCGCCACCCTCACACCTGTGCTGTGCGTGCGGGCGGTCCGCGCGCCCTGGGGAGCCACTAGCGATCGCCGGCGCCATTACGGCGTCGGCCAGCCCGTTGCAGTGGTTGCTGTAGTCCACACGAAAAGGTGGGAAAGGGGTTCCCGCTTCCTCCTCGCTGTCCGAGCCGCGAGACGCAGTGCCCGGCGGTGAGTTACTGCGCACAGTGGACCAGAAGACCGGCGCAGGCGGCCAAAACTCTCGAAGTGTTTTGAGCTCCAGCCAGAGCCGCTAAATGGGACCCAAACCGAACGTGTGACCCCACCAATAGATTCCCCGTTCGGAGAGCAATCCATTGGTGGGGGGTCACACGACTCCGGAGCCCAAAACGCGTCTCGAGTTCTGGCCGCCAGCCCACTGTGCCGCGGTGGCCGCTAGTGGCCGGTAGTGGACGGACGCCGTTGGCATTCAGCGCCGCGTCGCGCTCCCGCAGTAAATAACGAATAAAAGAAGAGGCCCAGCCAATTACCGCGGCGGGGCTCAAGGTCTCCTTGTAAATGCGAGTTTGTATGCCCGCGGCATCGCTCATGCTCCCATTTGGGAGATAATGGGGAAAGGATTTCGAAGGCCGCGTGCTTTACTGCGCCGAGGTTAAACTGCGTAAGTCGTATTTCATGTAAGAAGGGAAAAGAGTTTGTCTTTTTTTTTAATGCAAGACAAGACATTATTCCCGGCGACATTACACGGTGGGTTATGCTGCGGCCCAGCAGACGGGCAGCAGCAGCAGCAGCAGCAGCAGCAGCAGCAAGCAGGCTCCTCGCCAGCCGAGTTCGAACACCGGTAAAGCTAAGAGTGACATTCCCTTTCGAGAAGGCGCACTGTCGCACGCCAGTCGGGTCGGTGCCGCAGGTCGGCCGGAGTCGGCCCGGGTGACTCGGCTAGCTTTTTCGGCGTGTCGTCTGGAGGCTGGAGGCTGAGGCGGCTGGAGCGACACCCCCGGAATGGCTGCCTGCCGTGTTGTCTGGTAAGTCGCATTAGGCCGCCTGCAGGCCGCGTTGGTCTCGCTCGCAGCCACGCGGCGGGCGCTGGGGAGCGAGAGAGACGGAGAGCGCTGTTTCTGAATGCCGGTCCCGCCCGCCGCGCTATCTGCAGATGTGGGCATTAGTGAGTTTGGCGCGGCGCTTAATATGCCCTGCGTGGCGCGGAGTGGCGTGGTGGAGTGGTGCAGCGGGCCGCCTTGGCCGCGCCACCGCCTTGTGATAGCAAAATACACTCCGGCTTATTTAGCAGGCTGTGGTCTGGCCAGCGGGGTGGGGCGGGCTGCGGTTGCGCCTGCGGGACAATTAGGTCCTCTCGCACCTCCTTCAGGCCCTGCTCGGCCTCCTCACCCCGCCGCCACCGCTCCTCGTGGTCCAGGGCGGCCCCCAGGGCCCCCAGGGCGCCGCCAGGGCGTGAGGGCTGCTGCTGCTGCCGGTAGTCGCCACGGGGTTATCAAATTACTTTCCCGAGACCCTGCCTCTCCCTGATATCGCGAAAATTACGAAAATACGAGTGGCTGCGCCGGGCGGCGGCGCCCCGAGGGCCCCATGGGGCTACTTCAGACCGAAGACTGCGGCAGTGACCAGCGCCACGCCATGCACGCCACCAGCACCGTCACCACCACCACCAGCACCACGGGGCGAACCACGACCCCCAACATGCATCCCTCGGTGTTTGCCTGGTGCGGCGATCAATCCAGCCAGTCCACTCCAGACGTCCAGACATCCAGCCAGTCCACTCCAAACGTCCAGACATCCAGACTGTCCACTCCAGAACAAGCGACCCCTCACAGCGATATCCCGATACCCAGACAACCGCACGCACACAATGTGAAGTGTTACATTTCATAATTTTGGTAGGGATATAATGTTCCATATCATGGCAGGCATTAAGAGGTCGCGTACATGACCTCTTTGCCAAATTCCCCCCCCTCTCTCTCTCTCTCTCTCTCTCTCTCTCTCTCTCTCTCTCTCTCTCTCTCTCTCTCTCTCTCTCTCTCTCTCTCTCTCTCTCTCTCTCTCATACACACACACGAGCGTGCGACCCCTGGGGGCAGCGGGGGCTGCGCTGCCCTGCTGCGGGTTATCGGGCTTGCCAACATAAAATTGCGAAAATGAAGGCGGCGAGGTTTAAGGGCGGGCCGAGTGCATATGGCCGTTAGTTACCCCCGGGGGACCGGCGGACAGCAGTGATGCGATGGCCAGCGCCAGCCCGCACACAGTGGGCCAGATTTATAAAAGGGAAAGCAGCGCAACTATCCGGGGACGTGCCCACCACGCCGCACTACTCCTCCATTACCGCAGCAAAGTTTTTCCGCGGCGGGCACATGAGGTTATCTTTAAACAGGCTCGGGATCGAAAGGATTTTGCAGTGATGCCAAGCTTATGCATGCCGGAGAAAATAACAGGGCTCATACGACTAAAGAGAAAAAATGCACTAGCATATATACCTATACGAGGTATTTTTATTATGTGAGTTGCTCAAGTTTTTGATCGAGTAATTACAGCAATGAAAATAACGCGAACGGTTCGCCTTTCCGCTTCTTGCTGCTGGTAGGTACTTCATATCTGTAGCGTTATCTCACCGCAGCAGCCGATCTTCCCAAATGTAAAAAGCAAAAACAAAAGCGAAAAGAGAAAGAAAGAAACGGGGCCAGACTGCATGCGCCGCGACGCGCGAAATCCTCTCCGGAAACTTTACGGAGCGAGCGGCGTCGATTGCTATCTCCATACTCGGCAATAAAAGAAAATAAAAGAAAGGGTGGACGGAGAAGAAAATAAGTGAAGTGCAGCGGCGCGCCCTCCGCATCCTCGTTGATCGCCGGAATAGTCTGAATACGAATAGCCGATTTGCCGCCCCCTTGAATAACACAGCCAGCCCCGCCGCGGTCAGGTTGGGTGGCGCTACAGGTAGCACGCACGTGTGCGTGTGTGTATGTGTATGTGTGTGTTTGTGTGTGTGTGGGGGGGGGGGGGGTAGTCTGCTGAGGTCGACCACCTGCAGGACTTGCTCGCGACTGGCACGCGACGAGTACACTAAAACACAGACTCGGCCAATTTTGCCCCCAGGAGCGCACCTGTCTGTTCCTGCCTCGTCGGATATGCGCTGCGAAGCCTCAACGTCGACCAATATCGAGAATGGACATCCAAGGTCGTTGCCCTCACCGGAATCCACACACGGTGCGACCTCTCTCTCTCTCTCTCTCTCTCTCTCTCTCTCTCTCTCTCTCTCTCTCTCTCTCTCTCTCTCTCTCTCTCTCTCTCTCTCTCTCCCTTCCCCCCTTTTCTCCACCCTCCGCATGATCAATTCATTTTCCGCTCGCCCCAATGTATTCCGCGGAGAAACGTCTTAGATGAAGAGGGGTACAGTGGCGCGGGGCGGCGTGGAGCGGCGCACCCAGTGTTTTAGCGGATCACGGGAGTGGAGGGGGGGGGAAGGGGGGAAGGAGGGAAGCCCAAGGACCGTCCGGAGCGCTACTCCGGCCCCAGACGGCCCCAGATGGAATGTAGGTGAGGGGAGGGAGATTGGTTGGCATAATCAACTGATAGATGAAGTCCCAGCAGCGTGGATGGGTGGAAATTGTGTGTGTGTGTGTGTGTGTGTGTGTGTGTGTGTGTGTGTGTGTGTGATGCTCACGCGCGTGAGTGTCGTGTGTGTGTTTGTGTGTGTGTGTGTGCGTGTGTCCTAGTGGCTGTCAGCATGCCGTCGCCTAGACACTGCTCAGCAAATCACTGGTACGACCCGTTCCCGAGAAAAATCATCCCACGTTCTTTGCAGTTAATGTGAATTCATCACGTTCTTCCGCAAGTCATGTTGCGTGCGTTAGAACGTGGCTCGCCTGTTTGATCGTAGATGCACGTTCCAGCGACATGATATTCCAACGAACGTGACGAAGACAGACTACTCATCACACTCGTCGGAGCGCAGTGACTCGTGTTTAGGATTTCCACGCACCAGCGGGGGCCCTTCTCTCTTCGCGTCGATCGACTTGCGTCTCGTAATTGCAGCGCCGGTTTGCCTTTTTTCGCTCCCTCGTTTCCGCCATTTACAGTAACAATGCAATCGCTCTTTTCCGCTGATGAGGGCATTCAAGGCGCGTGAGACGCTGCGGCGTGGCGGGGCGGGGCGGGGCGGGGCGGGCGGGGCGGAGCGAGGCAGTCAGTTGTTCATCCCACATCGTCATCATCACCCCCTTGAGGGGATGGAAGAGAGTGAGCCAAACTTTCCCGACTTGAAAACCGCGCCGCCACCGCCACCGCCACCACGCATTCACGCATTCAGGCGTGCCGCTAGCCTGTTGCGCTTGTGCTGTCTCGCTCCCACACCTGCCGATTGAATACCGACCGACACCAAAGTAAGGGGCTGCGGCAGCGGCTTCAGAGGGAGAGTCACAACGGGAGAGTCTGCCCCGACCCAGTTAAGATTCTTCGTTTCTTGGTCACTGTACATGCACACTAAATGGCATCGAATTTTTCTTTGCGTCTAGCTGTGAACATAAATCTGCTAGAAGAAAAGAAAAGGGACAGGTTCTGTAAAGTAACGTACTTTTACAATAGCGAGCGCGGTCGAAGGAGTGCAACCAAGCCGCAAGGTCACCTCACCGTCTTCCTGTGGGCGTGTGTGAGAGTGCGTGTGTGAGAGTGCGTGTGTGTATGTGTGCGTGTGTGCGGGGGCGGTGGGAGATAAGGGAGCCCCGAGATAAACGCGGAGGCTGGAGGGAGGAATTAGGACAAATTAGAAATGGCGCAGCGTTGCCCCGCACGGCCCTGCATGGGGCCTGGGCGCGGCCTGGGCACGGCCTGGGGGAGGGGGAGGCGGCGGCCAATGCTCATTACCCGTCACACACAGCGCGGCGCGGCACGGCACGGCACGGCCACCTGGTCGCGTCGCGTGCCGCGCGGCATGGCGTGGCACCGGCTCCTAATTGAGAGGACATCGCCTGCGAAACCATGTCAGGAAGGACGAGGCAGGCAGGCAGGCAGGCAGCCCCCCGCAAACCCAGTTACGGGTGGCGCCGCTCGGTGCGCACGGCCGGTGTGCTGTGTTGCCCAAAGTTTGGGGCGAGTTCCGTTTGGGCGATGCGTGGGATATTCGAGCCGGCAGCCACGCCTTTCGAATGCCGACGTCCCGCAGAGACTCAGGGCGGGGCGGGGCGGGGCGGGGCGGTCTCGTTGCGCTGCTGCCCATTGCAGGCTCAGCCCTCGCCTCCGCGACTCTACGCCTCTCGAAACTTGTAATGAACTGAAACTTGTCAGTTTCAAGTGCAATCCTCCAGTGCTGCGGCGGTGCGGCCGCAGGGCGACGGCGGCGACGCGCATCGCGGCGGGGAGGGTGAGGGGGCGTGCTGGCGGTCGCGGTGTCTCCGTCGCACAGTGGGCCGCGGGCGGACAAAATTCTAGACGCGTTTCAGCTCCAGAGAGGGACTCGAACCCAACGCGCAGACAGGTGTCCGGCCTGGCAACCAGTGGCGCCACTGCCCCGTGGGCCCCGCGCCCCGTCACCAGCAGGGGCCAGCCCGAGGCGGCTGGGGGTGATGCTTTGACGCGCATAGTTTCCCCCGCTTCATTTGAGGTGGCTTGTATGCTAACAAGGTCCTCAAAGACACGGGCGGGGCGGGGCGTGCCGGCGTGTGTGTCGATATGGGAGCGGAAGATGATTCCATTATTCCTCGGTGGCTCGGCGGGCCCGCGGGCGAGCAGCCTATAGCGACAGCGCCCCCAGCACTGCCAGAAAACAACACAGGAAAAGAAGCTATAAGACTTCATAGATGGTTTGGTTACCCCTATATTCCCCTGTGGCAACAAGTTTTAACACCTAAATGTTCGAACCCATCAATAGCAATAGCAACAACAGCTCGCCATGGCGCCCGATGGGTAGGCAACCCGGATGCAGTCCGGACGGCGGGACTGCCTATCTGCGCGGCGCTCGCCGCGCCGTTTGAAAACCATGCCAGGGAAAGGACCCCACCAGCGGGAGAGAGGAATGTTTTTAGCAGAACTGTGCCAGACAATAACAGAGTCTTGTTATCGCTGACCAAATTTTGAGCGACGAGGCAGGCTTCCTTTTTGTGCCACAAGGAAATTTTCTAATATTTCCAGGAAAATGGCGCAAGCATACTACGAGGGCACGGTGGTGCGCCTGCCGCGCCCTGACAGAAGTTGCCCTGAGTTGCGAGGAATAAAAGAAAGGCCGACGGTTCGTTACCCTGGAAGGGGAGGAGAGGGAGAGCTGTTTCTGGCGCGACTTTCATTTTCTTGCGTGAAAACAACAACTCAAACTCCTTACGCGGAGCAATGCAGCCAGCAGTCCGTCGCCGAGGAGGCAGGGCGGGGCGAAGCGGGGCGTCTCAAATCCGCGAATGGGTCCTCGGCCCACACAGTCGGAGAAAAGAGAGGCGAAAGTGGCAGTAAAGCTTGCAGAAAGTAAGAGGACGTAAAAAGGGAGGACCGTGCGGGGTGGCGGCGGGACGGGGCGGGGTGGCGGCGGGGTGGCGGCGGAAACAGCGCATAAAAATCAGCTTTAGTGTTCTAAGACTTGCGGCCGTAAAGACGCGGCGGACCGGGTAGGCGGGGCGGGACGGGGCGGGGTGGGGTGGTGCGAGGCGGGGCGGGGCAGCGCAACGCGTGGAACACCCTTAGCTTAGTTCCGGGAGAACCCACCGCTCACCCACGTGATGTAACAATATATCGGGGGTGTTTCGCCAAGTTGCATATGGATGAAGGAAGAGGGAGGATCGAAGAGTGAAGAGTTGGCACCGCGCAGCAACACGTTGACTCGCCCTCCGCCCGCCTCGCACCGACTCACAAACACCTTCTGACAAGAAAACATTTGCTTCACCCGAGACAAAGTCGACCGACAAAAATCACAAAAATGGATCTGCGCGTGCGCGCTGTAAAAATCGTCGGATGCTCTAAGTTTTTTATAGGACCTCCGCCTCGCCTCCGCGCGTCAGGCAGGTAGTGCGTGCGCGTCATCAGGCTGGAGAGCTCGGCCCGCCAGAGTTGTGCAATAAAGTGTCCTTCCTTCGGATCCCCCGCAGCCACGCAGTCCGGAAGGCAGCAGGGTGTGAGGACCTCGCCGAGGACCTCGCCGAGGACGGCCGCGTCAAGAGGTGCTGACGGGGTGGGGAGTGAAGGGTGGCGGCGGCGGCGCCTGGAGACGGACTCGTCGTGACCCGATTTTCGCTAGCGCGGCGTCAATGGGGAAGATGTACGACAGCATGTAAAGGGACTGTCGCCCGGAAAAAATAGTATTCGTGCACCTCTTGGTTTTTGCGGTATCGCTGGTGCCTCATCAAAGTCACGAGCTGCGCGAAATGGCAGCGCAACGCACAGGCGAGACGTGAAAAACCAGACGAATTGTGGCAAATATCAGCGGTCTTGAAATGATACACGATATCACGCAGAATCACGCGAATCAATACCTCTACGGTGAGAAACATGGGCAAAAAGACTCAGATTTGGCGGCCCTTTGGGGAGGTGAGTCCGATTTGTGCTCCGAACGAAGAGGGAACGGCGTCGGCTGCCGGGCCTCCAACGAGGGACATCGCAATAAGAGTAAATCGGCCGACGATGATATCCCGAATTAACACGACAAAGGCGATGGCGCTTTAAGAGGCGATCGCTGGTCGCAGGACACAAAAAAAAAAGAAAAAAGAACGGGAAAGAAACAAGGGAAGGTGATGTGGGCAGTCAATACTTCATCAGCGACAGCGGCAATCACAGGCATTCCCACCCGAGACAGCTTTTTCTGCCCGTCTGTTCTCTCACTCCCGCCTTTTTTTTTCTCTCGCAGCTTCCCGTCTTTTTTGATCACGAGGGCGAGAACAATAAGACTGTCGCACGTCTGGCCCACTGTGCCGTGCCTGGCTGGGCCCCTATCCTATCCTATCCTATCGCATCATGACGGACTCGTCCCTCCTTGGTAATTCATTCTGCCCGTTATTTACCCGCGGCTCCAAATTGGATATTCTTGATGAAATACGCACCTTTTTTTGCCCCGTCCCCTTGCATCACCTCACGGAAAATCCCTTAAACGTAAGTACACACTGGGGAAAAACGGGCACAAGACTCGAAAAAAAATAAAAAATTAAAAAATTGAAAGAGACACACAGCCTCCGAAAAAAAAGGAGAAAAAAAGGGCAGTGGCTGGGTGTGGCCGAGGCCGTGGCGCAGGACAATGCCGCCTCGGCGGAGTGGCCGCGGCGGCGGCGGTCGCACGGATTAATTAATTCAAAGTGGATTTCGCTCCGATCGCCGCGCCTCCTCGAAACGGCGGGACAGGGGAACAAAGAGACTCCTCGCGATCCACGCCGTGCCGTGTTTTTGCTGCTCTCGGCGCCAAGGCTGGCCAAGGTCGTCCAGCTCGTTGGATTATGGCAAGCTTAAGAAGGAAAAGAATAAGGAGGAGAAGAAGAGGAAGACAAGAAAGCGGCAGATGGAATCCACCCCTCGCGCTCTTCCCCCTTCGCAGAGTACACAGTGACGCGGGTATGCATTACACGGTTGACGAAGCCACAGAGAGAAAAGTTGAAAAGTCTAGCCGCAGAGCCGCGTGCGGCCCAGCGCGCGCTTGTGTGTGTGTGTGTGTGTGTGTGTGTGTGTGTGTGTGTGTGTGAGAGAGAGAGAGAGAGAGAGAGAGAGAGAGAGAGAGAGAGAGAGAGAGAGAGAGAGAGAGAGAGAGAGAGAGAGAGAGAGAGAGAGAGAGAGAGAGAGAGAGAGAGAGAGAGACAGAGTTTGTGTGCGCACGCGTCTGTGCGGGTGAAGATGCGTGCGTGTGTGCGTGCGCGCCACGGCGATTTACCTCATGCATGCGTACACCCACAGGGAGCGCTCGCACACACACCTCGCAATACATACGCGCGCGCCCACACACACACACAGACACACAGACGGACAGACATCTCGAAACACAAATATACACGCATAAACAAACATCGTGAAATAATAAAAATGGAGTGCTCAGATTAACGTTTGGTTTACACACAGGCACACAGCGTGGAAGGTATGGGGTACAGCGGCAGGTGAACTTTTGGATTTCAGCGCGGATTCCACAGACAGACACACAAAAGAATCAAGAGACAGGCATCTCGAAAACTCAACACGAACACTCATGGTGAAATAATAAAAGTTGAGTGCTCTGATTAAAAAGTTTGGGGTACAGAACAGTAGCCAAGGGGTAAGGTATACACCGGATTCTGAACTTTCGGATTTTACAGACAGACAGATATGAAGTCAGACAGACAGACAGACAGACAGACAGGCCGCGACGTGGCGCGGTTGGCGTGATTATTGCCCTCTTTAGGAAATCCTTGTCTTGGAGAGGGGCGCGGCGCGGATTTGAAAGTTAGAGTGTGCGTGTGTGCGACAGAGTGGTGTGCGTGACTATGTGCGTGAGCGTCAAGGGGGAAAGAAGACGCGCGTAAGAAGGGCCTGGGAGGGCCTTGGAAGGGCCTTGGAAGGGCCGACGCGGCAAAGGCGAGCGAAGGGATCTTAATTTACTTTTGCTTAAGATCACGCTTCGCAGGTTATTAAAACGTTCCCCGCCCCTGACGATGAATGCGCGTGTGGCAAGGCGGCCCACTGTGCGGCCCGACAGGCAGCCGTCAAGGTGAGGGCGTCGAAGGCGCGGCGCGCGGCCGTGTTGACCGAGGAGGACGCCGCCGTCGTCATCTTGTCGTACTTTTAATTGATGGAGAAGAAGGCTTGCGCTGCTTTGAGCCTCCTAATGAAATGTTTGCCGGCGAGGCAGGAGGAGTAGCGACTGACGTCTCCAACGCGTGGATCGGCATTCCATAGGGCGATTTCGGTCCGCGCGAGCCACGCTGCACAGTGGGCCAGAAGACAGGCGCAGGCAGCCAAAGTCCCAGACGCGTTTTGAGCCCCAGTGGATTCCACCAATGAAATCCTCGTTCGAAAAGCAATCCATTGATGGGTTCACACGTTCGGTTCGAGTCCTGATTGGCGATTCTGGAGCTCAAAATGCGTCTAGAATGCTGCGCGAGTGCGCCGGTCTTCTGGCCCACGGTGCGCTGCCACCCGGCAGCCACCAGCCCCGGGCCGCGTCGTCGCCGTCCTGCTTGTTGACATGCTCGCGCAAACACTAATTAGTGCCTCACCGATGTCTTGGCCCGGCGGCCGGGCCCACCCGCCGGCGACAAAAGTGAGCAGTGCGCGTTTCGTTTGATCGCGGCTTGGAAAAACGAAACAAAATAAACTACAAAAAGAAATTACTCGTCCTTGTCAGAGAGCTACGCGGCGTTGAGGAGAGGGGCCATGCACGGCACGCTGACACGGGCGAGGTCAGGGCAGCGGCGGGGGCGGGCGGGGGGCAGGGCGGATCCATCACGTCGCTTGGGTGCAGTCCCTGCGATCCCATTCCCTCCTCCTCATAACCCCTCCCCAGCGCACGCACTCATGCGTTTGGGGGGCGCGCTTAATTTTATTGCGCAAAACACGACGGAGGCACCGTTAAACCGGAGACTTCCCGCGACGCGCTAAGTGGGAAGGAAGGGGTTGAGCCGTGCGTGGGAATGGACGCTCCTCGAGGCTCTCCGCGGCCTCTGGCTTATCACGCCACATGTTAAAGGATTTGGCGCGGCGTCCCGCAGCCCGCGCCCCGCGCCCCGCGCCACGCTGCGCATCTATTGCTGGCGCTCCTCAGTGAGGCAACGTGTAGCCTTCTGATTCCCGGATCCCCACCGAGAATACCAACTTTGGCGTCCCCGGCCGCTGAAGTGCCAAATTTTGGCTTCCTCAGAGGAAGTGCGGACGGGTCCGGAGCAGAGGGACACATTGCGGCCGTTAAAACGGAGCCCCACCTCGAGTAGCAAAGGAAACTTGACCCTGGATCGGCAGTGCAGACGCGTCCCGGCGCGTCTCTTACTGCCTGCCGTGCACTCCCTCGTCGCTTTGAGCGAGCCACTCGCCGCGGCAGCGAGTAGCGAGGCAGGCCAGCAGCGCACTCGGTAGAAACGGTTCCTGTTCTTCCCAGGAACTCCCTGGAAATCGCCTCTGTCTTTCCTACAGCCTTCCTGGGGAAACCGGGAACCGTTTTTTTTTTTTTTCGTGCACAGTGTGCCGCACAGCCGCGCCGTGATGCGCTGCGTCGCTCTGTCTCTCTCGCACCCCAGCGGCACGCACAGCGAGTGCGAGAAGGACAGCCGCGGCGCCATCGCGACAATCCCTCGGAAATGTGATTGCCACTCGAAGAATCCTCACAACGGCAGCGACGTGACGCGGGACGCGCTGGTGACTGCCTCGGTCCTTTCTCTCTCGAAGGGGCGTCCAGCGAGGGCAAGAGGAGAACGCACGCGGCGCTGCAGAGCGATGCGATAACGCGGTGCGATAACGCGGTGCGATAACGCGGTGCGATAACATCAAAAATTTAACCGCCAGTGAGGAACGGACTTTGAAACGACACGAGGAAAAGTGTCAGTTTGAGTCGAATCCACCCATAGAAAGGAACCTCGTGTGGTGCGTCGCTTTTTTCTTTAGAGCCCCAACTGCAAAGATCTGAAGCAATTTTTTTCTAAACCAGTTCTTTAGAATTTTCAAGAGTTTGTCAACAGTGTAGGAAACTCAGTCAACCTTGAAAACGGTGGCTTTCCCGGAAATTCCGCGCTGCTTTCTCTTTACTCCCAGAGGCCCACGCAGCGAGGCGGGGGGAGGGGGGGGGACGCTGCGGCGAGCGAACCTCATTGGTGGAGCGGCGCGGGAGGGCGTGGCTTTCACTTTCGCCTCAAGGACGGCCGAGGGGTGGCGAAGGGTGGTGAAGGGCGCAGGGGGCACTCCTGGGGGCGGCGAGGGGGCGCCCTCGGGGTGGCCAGCCACTGCGGCAGCGTGGAGGGATGAGGGCGGCGGCATGCAGTCCCCCAGCCTGGCCTGCATTCGCGCTGCATCCGCCACCCCTTCACTCAACCCCTCGGCCCGCTAACCTCATCCTTCTGGCTGCACTTTGGGCCTGGCCGTCTCCGGCCCATGGGCCACTGCCACACGATGGGTCGTCCCGGACCGCGGCGCCGGGCCGTGACAGCCAAGCACTGCAACGGCATCGGCGAGCTGTGCGGTCCTTACATTGGGTAGACACGGTGTGCAATGATCTGTCCAAGGACCGCATAGCAGCTGTTGCAGTGCTGGCTATTCAGGCCCGGCGCCGACATCGCACGGGTGCACCCGGTAGTGTACCCGCGCGGTGCCTGCCTGTATCTGTCTCCCCAGCGGCTTTACCTTATAGGTATTTTGTCGAAATTCTTTTGTATTATGAAGCACATCTCCACCACAACATGTTGGTGCAGCCTTTCAACATGAGACAGAGTGTACGCCATCCTTCCCGCGGGCAGCGTTAGCGTCCTTGTCAAAGGGGCGATAGCAGATGATGCTTCCAGGAGTTTCTGTATTTCCACGCCCAGGGTCGCGCTCTGAAGTTTGCTGGTTTTCCCCGTCCCGCTTTTACCCGCATTGGATCACCGGGACAGTGAGTGGCGCCACCATTGGCAGTCTGACAGTGACTGCGCGATAACCTTTCCTGGCCTTTCATTGTCCGTGGGGGAGCCGAGCCGCGCGGCAGGGCGGCCGTCGCAATATCAGGTATGCGAGCGGATCCGCTTCCCCGGAAATCGAGAGATCGAGTCACTGGTCGAATCAATCGAGATGCGGCAGTGACAGGGCGGGCACGCGTCCGTCGGAGGGGTGGAACGGGGAGAGAGAGAGAGAGAGAGAGAGAGAGAGAGAGAGAGAGAGAGAGAGAGAGAGCGGGGAGCTTCAAACGCCGCCACCCGCGGGCCGTGCTGCACCGCGCCGCACGGGGCGTATGCTTTGGACTGCCCCCCCGCGGCGGCGGCGCGCGGCTGACACACGCTGACCGCCGGCCAAAGCATTCCTGGCCACCTCCAGTGCAGGGCGTGCCGGGGAGGGACTGGCCGCGCGGTCATCAAAATTCACGAGTCTCGGTATTTAATAAAAGTGGCGCTGTCGTCCCGACTTCCCTCCCCGCCGCAGAGAGGCCACTTCTTTGGCGGCGCCCTTCGCGGGGCCCTTGGCGGGGCCCTCCAGCCCTCGAGTCCGCGCCCTCGGCCGCCCCGCCGTGTTCTTTACTTTGGAAGGGTCGCCTGATAAGATAAGGCAAAGGGTTCATGCCGTTTGTCATGCCGGTCACCGCGGCCCGGCCCGGCCCGGCCCGGCCTGGACAAACACAATGAATGACGCCTGATTGAGCAGAGACAGTTTAAGGATCCGAAAAAAAGAAGCGATTCAAAGACAAGGAGGCAGGGGCGGGCGGGGGCGGGCAGGGCGCAGACAAAGGGGTAACGAGGCGCTCGCCGGACGTGAGCAGAATTAAGCGGCCAAACCGTTGCAGCCGCAGGGCCCGCATTAAATTACTTACCATTTTTTTTTGTGCATAGCTCGGCTTGAGACGAAGCGTGCGATTCAAAATGGACGAGTTCGTGCTCCAGAACACCTGCGAAGTTGTTAAAATCGTGAAGTACACTCAGTCACGATGTCGTCTGCTGTCATCGACAAACGCGGGCTACGTGCATTGCCTCCTGGTCAGCAACCGTCAGCACACCTTCTCTTGTTCAAGTCTTTTGCGTTCATGTTATCAGGTAAAATTCCAGGCGTTCATTTTACTCGGTTTAGACTCGGGCTGTCTAACTTTTTGAACATCGCGTCGCGACCGGCACCATATATCGGCAGCGCCGCATCAAGAGTCGGTAGTACTTTCTCGTCTCGCAGACATGTCGACCCGACTCGCCATCGTCGCCGCCCTCCTGCTGGCCGGGGCGGCCCAGCTCGCCAGGGCCTCCTCCCTGGACGACGCCGCGGTATGGTCCGAGTGGAAGGCCAAGCACAACAAGGTGTACCAGACCCCGGAGGAGGAGGCCCGTCGCCACACCGTGTTCCTGGACAACAAGAAGGTCATCGACTTGCACAACGCCAAGTTCGCCGAGGGCAAATCCTCCTACTCCATGGGCCTGAACGCTTTCTCGGACCTGGTCATTTTCCCCTCTATACCTTATTTAAGATTTCAAATTGAACGGATCCCACTAACGTCGTGTTTGCCTGCAGACCAGCGAGGAGTTCAGGAAGATCTACGCCTCCGGTCTGCGCTTGCACCATTAGAGGGCGGTGGATGCTGCCGGTCCAGCAGTCGGCTGAGTGGGAAGCCGAGCACAACACTGTGTTCAAGAGCCCCGGGGCCACTGTCTCAAAGGTGGAGTCAAATTGACGATTTTTTTCTCGTCAGTCTGCCTGAACCTGCTGCCACCATCCGATCGACTCCACCGCTATTCCCGGACTCCACTGAGAACAAGCTCCACTGCCTCGACATCAGAGGACTGAAGCGGTCACACCGACAAAACAGGACAAGCAAGGGAACACCCGGCAGCGAAAAATGGACGCCATTAAATGGAACAGGGCAGAGGTAAATCCCCGCTGACGCGATTACCGATCACCGGCAGCGATCACCCACAGCGACTCGCAACCCTTCCCGGGTAAACAAACTGCACCCTAATAAGACGACCCGCTGCCCCGCCTCCCCCGGCAGCCAATCAGGTGTCGCGTTGCGGGGCGCGAGGCCCCAAGGCTCCGAGGGTTCCATTTCCAACGGCCGAAAGCGTGGGCCTTGTAATCCTCCACCTTTTGGCGACCCAAAACGAGTCGCTGAAAATAGCCCCCCCCCCCCCCTGCACCCACCTCTTCGTTTCCCCGGCAACAAGACATTCCACGGGCTGATTACGAGAGTCGACTGCGTCTGTGTGTGTGTGTGTGTGTGTGTGTGTGTGCGTGTGATGGTGTCGGCAGTGTCGGGGCGGTTTAGGCATCGGCGTACGAACACAGGCCGCCTCCATTAACATGCAGATCAGAGATACGCGCCGATCACAGAGGCAGTCAGCGACGGCGGCAGTCATGCGGCACACCTTCTGCCCACAAAACGCTGTCCCGATACCATTTATTTATTTTTCCCCGTTTCACGGACCCGTGCATGCGGGTAACAGAAGTCCGTCCCTAGGAATACTGTTTTGGTTTCCCGCGTCTTTTTGATGAACGAGTTCCTGTCTCTGGCGGGGTGAAGCGGTACAGCGCGGGATGGTTGTTCTGATTGGTGCGGCTCGCCACGGCGCGGAGACTGCGAGCAAATAGGTGCAGCAGGGGCGGGGGTTGAGGGACGGGCAACGTTCTTTTAATCAAGTCAATTATTCTTTGTTCCCGCGAATCTCTCTCTTGCGTCTGTCTGTCAGTCTCTCTCTCTCTCTCTCTCTCTCTCTCTCTCTCTCTCTCTCTCTCTCTCTCTCTCTCTCTCTCTCTCTCTCTCTATTCCGGCGGCCCGGAGAGGGCAGCGAGCAGTCAGCGTGCAAATGCAGCGAGGCCAGCCTGCCAGCAGCTGCCACGATGACAGGTGGAGTCGGACCGCGACAGCTGGTGGAGCCATATGCGGCTGCCGTAGGCTGGATTTGGAAACGCCGCCGGTCAAGCAAACCGACGAGAGTGGTTCCAAGACGGACAGCACACCGTCTAAACTACGTCCTGGACACCATTCAGGGGATTTTCATTTTGGAAAAGGGGCTTGGTGGGGGATCAGGCAGTGAGGATATGATTCAAAATCAGTCAACAAGTAAGTCATCATGGTCCCAGAGACTTAAAAAAAAACGCCCGCTCCAGGACCGTGCCGGGTACGAAGGTAAAATTAAAGTAAAATTGAATCAACCTGTGCGAGAAAGGCAGCTGGCTGCAGCCTTACCTAAGTAGCCAGGGGCTGTTGCTCGGCACGGCACGCCCGGGCCAGATTATTGTGATCAGCCGTGAATGGGCTCCGTTTCAGTCGTTTTGTCGGGACTTGGGGAAAAGTAAAGCCGAATCTAAACTGGGATTGGAGGGGAAAAAAAGGAGGGTCCGGGTAAGACGCTGCGCTGTGCTGCGCGCGGAAAGGGCTCCGGATCAGCTTGCTTGTTCGCTCATGAATTTCCTCTCATTATGTACATGAGTCGCAGCGAGGGGCCTGCGGGGGCCGCGGGGAGGAAGAGGGACTTAGCGAGTTGGAATGACAAGGAGCGGCAGCCGTCGCTCTGCCTCCGTCGCACCCCCACGGAACGCCTCACGAGTGCGACAGAGACAGAGCGAGCCCTGCCGCCGACTTTTTGCGCTCTTGTTTGTTCGCGACTCTGCGACTCCCAGCTCGCCTCGAGGATTGTCGCGGATCACACGCCGTCGCACACCCCGGAGACTCGGTGCAATTGTACTCGTCATAACAACAACAACAACATGTCGAGAAGACTTTTCAAGGAGACGACCCACTACACCTCACGCTCTGTCGGCAGGCCGCGCTTCCAAATGACTTTCCTCGCTTAGCCAGGCCGCGCCGCAGGCCGTGCCCGCTCACTCAGTCACTCCAACTCAATTGTAAATGTTGACGCTGAAGAGACAAAACGCATTACCGAGTTGGTGTCAAGTCCGGCCCCCGCCTTTTTTTTTTTTGGTGCACAGCCAAAGGGATGGTGCCGCTGCCCTGCTTGTCCCAATTGGGGCGGGGCGGGGCGGGGTGGGGCGGGGCGGGGCGGGGCGGGGCGGGGCGGACGCCAGAAAAGCGTTAATTGATGTGAATTGACTATCTGGGCGGGTGGGGCAATTAGCGAGGGACGCGCGGGGTGTCAATCACGCGGGGGAAAAAAAGGACCGAAAAAAAAAAGTTTGTGGAGCCTGATTTGGAGTAAACCGTCAGCGGTAAACAAAGAGCAACGCCCCCGTCTTTTTGCGAGTGCCTTCTCTTGGAATTCCAGTACGTAGTGCGCACTGCGAAAGTGTGCCTTTCGCCTGGGAAAGGGATTGCCATGAAATTGGCATTGTTCTTCTAGAAAGAATACTGGAAGAATACTTCATCTTCTTTATCCAAACAACTGGACAGATAGTTTATTTACCTCGATGGCAACGCAAGTCCGGTGTTTTTAGACTTTCTGATTAATATTTCAAGTTGTTGTTTGTCCGGCAGGCACCCTTACTCCAATTAGTCCGACCGTGATGATTATTATAAGTAATAGCTGCAAAAACAATTACGGGTATAATTAAAAAGAAGGCCGATTATAGGTAAGGAGGCGAATAATAAAATCATTGCTGCCGTTTTTTCATCGTCTCGCTAGGGAGTAATCATGATTACCAAACTTTGCGCTCAGAAGCATCGCAGTCTATTACTGGTCAGCCGTAGCCAAACGATTTCCGCCCCAACGACCACACTGAAAGAAGAGCTCATGCCAGTCACACGGCACAACAATGCTTGTAGCGCCTTACCAATGAACCAATGAGGTGAAAGTTTTGTTCTTTTGCAAAAAGCAGTATTTCCTAAAAAGTCCGAAATATTAATAAGTGCATAGAGGGACGCATCCTTGCAGCACCGCAAAAATATAGTTTGAAAAAGACAAAAAAAAAACCTACTTTTTAAAGAAGAAAAAAAAGGGAAAAAACAGCACTCTGCTGGTTATTGAACCGCTGATGGCATGCGTTTCCGCTGCAGGCGGCCGGTTCGCCGCGCTGGTCGTCGTGATGTAGTACAACGCCATCAAGGTAATTGAATTGGAGCGCTAACGTGCAAACGGCGGACAATATTAAAACGGAGCAAGGCAAGGAAAAGCGGCGGCCCGGCCGGGGCTCGAACCCGCACCCCGCGACATAACGTGCGTGCTAATGCGGGGGAGCGGCTGGCCAATCTGGAATAAAGTATCTGCCTCATAATCGGGATGGGTGGCGGTGCCGCGTCGGGCTTTCAAAAACGTTATTTTACCCCTCAAAAAATAGAACGCCACTCTCGAGTTAAAAAAAAATATATTTTCCTTTGTTATTTTACTTTAATCTGCCTGCAACACGCATTTTGATTCTCTGAAAGGACGCTGGGAATCGTCTGCCAGCACACACGTCATGGGCCACTGCGCTGGGCGGTTAATTTGAAAGGCACAGTGCCAGGAGTCAAGCGCGCCGCCTGAAAGCGATAATTGAGGAGCGGCACATTTTCGTCGTTTTTATGTTGGGAGGCTCGGCGCGGATAAGTAGTGAGTGCGACAAAATTTCTCGTAGTAGAAAGGTAAAAACTAAATACGAAGAACAACATAACAACAACATAACAAGAACTAGTTAAATCGAATGACTTAATCCCGTGGGGGAGAATAACGCATACAAAATAGAAACACACGATGGGATTTATAATTTTCCGAAGATCGGAGGCAATTTTCCCCAACAAGTTCCAAGTTTTCCAGGAATTTCAAACATTGAAGCGTACACATATTCAAACTGGCATCGTGCAGTATTGCTCGCAATCCTCCGTCTGTCAGTCAATGTGTGCCGTGTACGCTCAGCACACGCTTCAGCAACTGCGCGCGGGCCCACTGTGCTCAGCAGGTCGCGGTGCCGAGTGCGCCCCGAGCCCCTCGCGGCCCCTCGCGGCCCCTCGCACACCATTAGCAGTGACGGCCCGGCAGCTTGATGTTCCGATGACGGCGGGGATGCCGTACTTATAAATCATGAGAATTAAAAAAGTTGCGCGGCCCTCTCCACCTCGGCGGACGCGGCCGCGACGGCAACCCTGCATTTGTTATCGTTAGCCGGGCTTACTTGTTGCCGCGAAGAGCGCGACGGGGTGAAAGATTATGACTAGCGGATGAATACTAATAATTGAAAGAAAAAGTTGGAAATGGGAGGGAGGAGACCGAGGAGGGCGGCGAGGCGTGGAGGGGGGGAGGAGAGAGAGAGAGAGAGAGAGAGAGAGAGAGGAGAGAGAGAGAGAGAGAGAGAGAGAGAGAGAAAGGGAGAGAGAGAGAGAGAGAGAGAGAGAGAGAGAGAGAGAACACGCTGCGCCCGGGAGAGAGTAGTTGCCTGCGCCGAACTGGTCGTCCATGGGTCGGGCTGGCGACGGAACAGCACCCCGACCAGCTGTGCGAGTGACTGCCTTCCCTCAGGGCGCCGCGGGGCCGATGCCAAGGCGTCGATATGACGACGCAATTTCCATAAACTAGACGAGCGGCCAAATCTCCGTTTAACTGGTGCTCCTGGCGGAGAGAAGGGTGTCCCTCTGCCGAGGAGTCACCGGCACCTCTTTCAATTTGCAATATTTCAAAACTGGCGGATCGCCAGGGGAGATGGAGCGCGGCGGACGATGCGCTCTGCGAGTCGGCGCACAGTGGGTCGGCGCACAGTGGGTCGGAGGCGGTCAAAATCCCAGACGCGTTTTGAGCTCCTGAGTCGCTAAATGAAGCTCGAACCGAACTTGTGACCCCACCAATGGCATGCTCTCAGAACGACGAATCCATTGGTGGGATCACACGTTCGGCTCGAGTCCCATTTATCGACTCAGGAGCTCAAAAAGCGTCTTAAGTTTTGGCCGCCTGCGCCGGTCTTCTGGCCCACTGTGCGGCGCTGCTCCATCTTGATGGCGGAGCGGCGGAGCAAAAGACACCGGCTTATCAACGGTGGGGCGGAGGTCGACCAACTCGCAGAACCAGCATCATTTCACCACGTTCATGGTTTTGAGTTTCAAAAAACCTGTTCAATTCTGTAACTGCCCATCACAAATGCGCCATTTCGAGACGCTGCGTTATTGTGATGCAGCGCAGCAGCCCCAGGAACGACCCCAGCTGAGGCTCCCAGCACATTGGCGGTGCTCCAAGACAACCTCTGAGACGCTGAACTACTGCTCGGCCTGCGACCCAACCTAACAGTCCTGAGCTGTGCGTCTGCGCGGCGTGTCTGCTCGTCTCGACTCAGATTGTCGATAGCAGTGCATCGGCGTGGGGTCGCCCGGAGGCCCCTCGGGGACCGCGTGGCACCGCCTGGGACCGCTTCATTGTCGAGTTTATGTGTCAACAGATAGCGTCGAGTCGCACGGGGCCTCGCCAGGCAAAGCAGGAACAAGTCTCGCGCCACGCGTCCCTCGCGCCTCCGCCCCACCCCGCCTCACCCCCCCCACCCCGCCCCCAACGAGGCCGTCCCTGTCTTCCGCAGGCCTCGCAGCGCACCGCCGTCCCGCCGTCCCCGCAGGTTGACGAGGCGCGCTCGCTTTTTAAAAACCGGCCTCCAGTGGAACAGCAAATTGCTTCGAGATCAAACCGAACAAGAGACGGGAAGAATCGGCGCACGACAGGACGAAGGCCCTTTTCGAAGGGAAACAAGGTTCCGCACAATTCACCACCACCCACCCCCCACCCCCCCCAAAAGAAAAAAAAACACTGCAAGGAAACTGAATTCAGGTCGACTACGGTTTTACGGATGGATCGCAATGTCGAGGAAAGTATCGTGTGAACTCGCCGTCGTCAGTCCTAAAACCCATAGTTTCATCGGCTTATCCAATTTTCGAAAGTGAAACAACCTGAACAGTAGAAACGAGCCGCAGTGCCGACGTTCTCCGAGTGCAAACAAAACACTCCGATCTGTTTAATTTGATAGGCAAGTCGACTCGCCCAGATCGCGGCGGTGGTTTCGACCGGCCGGATAAACAGTGCGAAGATTGGATGAGACCCCTCGCCTGGATCCGCCCCGCCCCGCCTCGCCACCACGATGAATTAATTACTGACACACGAGACCACCAGGCAGCGCGCTCTGCTGACCGCACCGCCCTGGACAGCGGGAGAAACGGCCAACGCCAGCATCGTGAGGGGAAACCCGTCTCCGCGGAGTCCGAGCGCACAGTGGGCCAGAAGACCGGCGCAGGCGGTTTGAGCTCCAGTGTCGCTAATGGGACTCGAACCGAACGTGTGGCCCAACCAATGGATTCCCCGTTCGGAGAGCAATCCACGGGTCGGATCACACCGCTACGTTCGAGTCCCATTTAGCGACCCCGGAGCTCGAAACCCGCCCGGGCTTTGAACCGCCTCCACCGCCGGCCGCCGGTCTTCTGGCCCACTGTGGAGCGGTGACAGCGGCTTGCTGTTCCGGGCGGAGGAGGCCCTGTCGCCGTGACGCACCAGGTAGCTGCGGCGCGCGCCCCGTGCTGCACGGCACCCTCCGCGGCGCAATCGGGACGGGCGGCTCGGCCGGCAGAGCGCCCGCCAGCGTAGGCTACGTGCTTCACACGCGTGTTCACGCGGAGCCTACCCAGCACGGCGCTAGCGGCCGGCTCGGCTGAGCACACGGCTGGATCAGCCGGGCACGTTGTAGCTCACTGCAAAGCCGGCGGCTGGGGGGTATTTCAGGACCAGGCTTACCAATTTTGTGGCAAGGAAACTGGCCTCCCCCGGCCATCTGGCCCAGTGTGCCCCGCCGGCCCCGCGAGTGCTGCGTACTTATCGAGTGCATTGCCGCGGCAGCACTGGCCAAACAAGCAAACACCCCGCCGCGCGCCGCGCCTTGCTCTCCGGGCCGGGCCTCCGAGTTTTCGAGGCTGTTTGTATTTGTTCATCAGAAGGCCATTAGCACACATTAATTCCATCCGCGGCGTGTGGCGCTACTTGAGCAGCAGCCGCCCTGTCTCTCTCGCACCCCCTCGGCCCGCGGGGCGAGAGCGAGGGAGACGGAGTCGGCAGGCAGGCAGGCCGGACCGCTGGGCCACCGCGCCGTGAAAACTGTCTAATCGAATACCGCGCTGGCCAACACTGGTGCTCAGGGCTCGCCTCTAGCAGAGGCCGAGCACTCACGGCAAGAGCGGTCTATATTCCAGGAGCTGCCTGGGAATCCCAGGCATTACCTTTGCCGCGAGAGCCAGTAGCTACAGTGTCAGCACCAGTCCGCCTAGAATAATTTAAGCTTTGATAGGGCCGCCGCAACGGCCGCTGACATGCCCTGTCCCCGTCCCTCGGCCTCAACCACTGCTTTTACCGCTCAGCAATCGGCGGCCTCGACAAGCCACAGCCTAGAATGGTTAGTAAAGTTTTGAGAGTCCATCTGCGGGCGGCTGGAGGGGTGCCCGCGCAGGCATTGCTGCTCCTGCGGCGGCAGCCCGGCAGGTGAAGGCGTCCGTCGGCGGGTTGCTGGCTGTCCCCTGGCCGTCACCGCCGCCCACCCCAGTGACCGGCAGACCCCGGTGACCCTCCGGCCCGGAGGCTGCCGGTCCCCTGGGGTGCGCGGCGCGGCGGCCCCGGCCGGCCGGCAGGCAACTCCCTAATCTGCGCCATATTCCCGTCCGATGAATGATGAATGATGCATGCGTTGATCAGAAACCACGGCCGGCACGGACCGCGCGGCCACACCGCCCCGGGCAGCGTCTTGGCGGCCAATTCATCAAGGAGCCGCTGCGCCCGGCCGCCGTGCCGCTCGCTCACACCCCTCGCTGGACGGCGCGAAGGGTTGCCTGTCCACGAAGAGAGAAGGCAAGCTAGAAAAGGAGCCTAAGCCGTCATTTATGGGTCGCGAGACAGTGAAGGTTATTTACAACCGCTAGTCGGACGCACTTAACAACGGTGTGACATTACATTTCCGAAAAGAAAAAAACGACTGCCAAAGGCTTGTTGGTTGATTATCAGTTACATCCGTAACGTTTGACTCGACTAAGACATCAGTACCTGACATGCATGACGCGCGCCCAATGCTTTCCATTTGTTTCAATGCAATTTCCCCTAGACACTGGTCCCAAAAGGAGAAGATGATTAGGTTGTGACCCGAGCTCTGTGAAGTGTGCACGGCCGGGCCGAGTACTCAGCCGGCCTTGAGCCTGGCTCGGCCGGCCCGTCCTGCCGCGTCCTGCCGCGTCCAGCACGACGATTGTCCAAGGAGATGATGATGGGACCCCTTGGCCTCCTTGGGATCCAAATAAATAGGCCAGCAGTTAGGTTAATTGGTCGCTCGGGCCATTTCGGGTCGTCCGGCGCCCGCGGCCAGTGCGGCACAGATTGCCTCAACCCTTGCCGCCATTCAGCATCATCAAGGCCTTTATTCCCAAGACGTCGTCGGCGACCCTCGCAGCTCAGCGTGTCTCCAGAGAGAGAGAGAGAGAGAGAGAGAGAGAGAGAGAGAGAGAGAGAGAGAGAGAGAGAGAGAGAGAGTCGTGTCTGGACGCAGCCTGCTGCCCCGAGGGCTCAAGGACCCCAGCAAGGACAGTCGGCTTACTGGTGTCCTGCCGGCCGTCGAGCTCGTCATTCTGTGCCACAATACCCTTCCCGCCTTGGACATCAAGCGGTTCGACGTAATGGGAAGGTCAGAGAGAACGTTGCGGGGATGCGAATTTCACTGGTCACCGCAAGAGCTATCCTCTGTGGGCCACCCGGCTGAGGGCCTACGCCTAACGACAGCCTGGACGCCCGCGGTCAGAGAGAGAGAGAGAGAGAGAGAGAGAGAGAGAGAGAGAGAGAGAGAGAGTAGCGTTTGTGGGTTTGGTGTGGGCCTCTACCAAAAGGAGGACTCGAGAAGACGGTGGTGCAGAAGGTTTATTCATTGGAAAGTCTTATGTGCGTCCGCGCGGTCTCGTGGTCAGAGCCCGTCTGCAGTCCGCCTAGTTGTTACCCGGGGGTTCCTGGTACTCGACAATGGTACCCTGCGGGAGGGGGTTCGGGTGGCGACAATAGCACGCGAGCCGGAGATGGTTCTAGTATCCCTTCAAGAGGAGAGGCCGTGGCGGTGCGAGGAATAATTGGGTTTCAATGGGAGCTGCTCGCGGCGAGGCGCGCGGTGAGCGGGGCCTCCTTCAACGGGGCGGGTGCACGGCGGGAGGGGGGGGGCGCACCAACTATTGCCGGGGAGGGAAGGCTTTAGCCGCGCACGCACTGCGAAACCACTTGAAACATTGAAACAGCACAGCACAAATAACTAATTAAATATCGTGGGCCTAGTGGGCCTGCTAGGGGAGGCGTGGCTGCGGCCAGGAACTGGATTGGAGGGAGCAGCAGGCCATCTGGTGCTGGGCTGTGCAGCGCGCCGCGTCAGGGCACGCCATGCCACGCCACGCCGCGCTACGCCACGCCACGCCGCGCTACGCCACGCCACGCCACGAGCACCACGACCACGACGACAAACAACCTCGTGCAGCTCGTGCACCTTCAACAACCAAACCAGGGCCGATCGGGGCCGATCTATTCGGCGCATTTTTCTTGGTAACCTTTCCACCCAAAAATGCATGCGATCGAGGCACGCGTGCCGTGTAACGAGTGAGTGAGTGAGTGAGTGAGTGAGTGAGTGAGTGAGTGAGTGAGTGAGTGAGTGAGTGAGTGAGTGAGTGAGTGAGTGAGTGAGTGAGTGAGTGAGTGAGTGCGCGCACGAAATCTAGGAGCGACGACCATAAAGGATTGGGTCTGGGGCTGCGAGGCACACTGTGTCCGGGATGGCGCACAATAAGCAGGTTGTCGCCGAGGGGGGTGCAGGGCCGGAGCAGCACGCGGCCCGGTCGGCCTATAAATCGAATTTACGAACACACTCTATACATGAAAGGCTGCGTTATGAGCTGGAAAATGGCTCGTCGCGCTGAGACGGTCGGCTGGAGGTTCGAGAGGGAGCTGTGCCCTGGCCGCTGTCCGCCCGCCGGCCGCCCCGCTGTCACGACAGCACCCCGGGCACCCTCGTCCGGCGGGCCGGGGCGGGGCTCTCCCCGCACAGTGGGCCAGAAGACCGGTAGCGGCGGTCAAAGTCCCGGAGGGGTTTTGAGCTTCAGAGTCGCTAAATGGGACTCTCGAACCAAACTCATGTGACCCCACCAACGGATTCCTCGTTCGGAGAGCAATCCATTGGTGGCGTCACACATTCGGTTCGAGTCCCATTTAGCGACTCGAGAGTTCAAAACGCGTGTCGAGATTTGTCCGCCAGCGCCAGTCTTCTGACCCACTGTGCCCCGGGGCCTGGCGCCCTGGAAGCATAGTGGCAGCAGGCGGTTCGCCGAATGGGTTTGCTCGGTCCGCCGGCTCAGCCAGGAACAGTGGAACAGTGGAACAGTGGAACAGCGGCAAATGGCTTTGCGACTGCCGCGCACCGCCTGCCTCTCCAGGCTCTCCAGCCAGTGAGTGTCGGTGCGCAAACAGCGGCGGGGCGGCGCGGGGCGGCGTGGGGCGGTGCGCCCAATAGTTGAGCCGCTTCCATTAGCAGTCAAGGGATTTCTCCGTGCCTTCCGCGCCGCTGCACCGCGCGGCCTATTTATTGTTGCCGTCGCTTTGAAAGAGGAGATTGTTTTTGGCTGCAGGAATGTGCGCACTATTCTGGCGTCCGTTTCATCTCTCCGCGCGGTGCGGCGCCACCGTCCCGGAAAAACTACTAAACCCTTTCAGTCCGCACGGCGGCCAACCCTCCCTCCCCCCGCCTCTCGCCGACCAGCGCGGCTCTATCGCAGTGAAATTAAGACGGACCGACGGACCGCTGCACGGGGAGGCAAGAAAACGCTCTTTGTTTTACCGAGACATTCGTGTCGGGATTAGTCTAATGAAAGGTCGCGGGCCGCGGGCCCCGGGTTCCGCCCTCGCCCCGTCGGCACGGCGGCACGGCCAACGCAGCGTCGCCGACGAGCAGACGAGTTTGACGGAGTGACCTTTGTGTTTACGAAGCAAGCAAGACGTGCTCCGTTGACTTTTTCTCAAGAGGATTAAATGCGAGTGAGTGGCCTCGTCGTTCGTGAAGCCCTCCCCCCTCCCCTCCCGCCACGGCACGACGCGAATGCCGATGATTTGTTCGAGCCTTGTCGGAAATAGGCGGGGGCGCTGTTCGGTGATTGTGTGCGGATGGAGGAGGCAGCAGGCTCGCCCGCCCCGGGCGGTGCACCTGCCGCGGCCAGCGCGCCGCCACGGCCAGTCGGAGAGAGCATCGGGCCAATCCAATGTGCAAGCACGGCTTTGACACACACACACACACACACACACACACACACACACACACACACACACACACACACAAACACACACACACACACCATAAAAGGGAATTGCTTCCCCTGAGGCCCGTAGATAGCTACCTGGAAAGTAGGCAAAAAGACACAATTGGCCATTGTGTGCAGGCAAAAAGGAGGTTACTTTGGCCGGCTATTGGATCCACCTCTGACGTCTCTTCCCACTCACCATCATCATAATCACCACCATTGCCTTCATCGCTTTGCGGACTCACAAACCTCTGGTCGAGTTGGGTCGATTGAGAAGAAACCGGCGCGGGGCACGGCTCCAGCAAAGGGAATGGCGGATCAGGAGCTGGCAATGGGCCCGGCCGTCCATTCTAGCTGGATGAATAATTGGCGCAGGCACGGAGTGCGGCGCCCTGTTGACACTCCTGGCCCAAAACAAACGAACCAGACTCACAACCCTTTTTCATTTCGTCGAAGTCCGCAGTCTGTTTGGCGTGTGCTGCACGCTGTTCGGGCATCAGGGCCTCACAGCGCCACACTGCATTCCGAGTGAGGAGAAACTCCACACCTGAAATGCGGAGGTGCGGCATTCTCAGTCTCCACCACGGTGTACACCTACACCGTGGTCTCCACACTAGGAGTGTTGTGGTGGGCGAGAGAGCGCGCCACGGGACTGAGTCGGTAATCCGGCCGCGGCGTCCAGCCTTGCCGCACGCATGGCCGCGCAGCGCACAGGTAATCCGCTGGGCTGGTCATTGGAACACGAAATCGCATCGCCGGAGGGGAGTCTGGAGTCCGCACTACCGGTGGCGGTACACAATATTGCCTCGCTCTCAGTCTCGCCACCCCGCCCCGCCCCACCACGCCCCGCCCCACCCCGCCCCGCCCCACCCCGCCACCGCGCACATCCTGTGTATAGAGACAAGGGTTGGGCTTTTCACGGCCGCCGGTCAAGTCGCGTTTAATTTCACGGCGCGGCTGGCGGCCTCGGCGGGGCCCGCGGGGGGCGTCGCCGGCATGGTCGCCAGCGTGGCCAGGCTGTTAATTGGATGGGCTCGGCGCGCCTCGTCGCAACAACTACTGCGCGATAGGCGCGATCCGCGCAGTGTGCCTGGCACGGCTCGGCCACGCGTCGCTGAGTGGCCGTCACCCCTGCCAGCTCTGCCAGGGCACCGCGCCTAATCCTTTCACCGGAAGTCCTTCGCCGGGCTGGCAGGGCTGGCAGCCTGCAGGCTAGCGGGTTATGGGTGCGTGCCGCGACGCCCCGTCGGTCCACGCGCCGCGCCGCGCCGCCCCGCGCCGCCCCGCCCCGCCAGCTGTCCGTCAGTAAAGGGGCCGGGCTGGCTGTAGTTCGGCGCCGGAAAGGACCGACGTCACGGGATCGTGTGCCGTTGGGGGAAAGCAACTTTCAACGTGGGTGCCAAGGTACAAATAGGTTTAAGTATGATGCATTTAAAAACTTGCTAAACGTTTATACAACCAGATGAAATTATGTGCTTAGATTCATTTAAAAACTTGATTCGGCCTTTATAAAACCAATTTTTACCTGGAATACACACCTTGGTGTTTTTTTGTTACAAAGTTCTCTAGAAGTGAATTTAATGTTTTTTTTGTTTTGTTTTTTTCCGGCGCCAACGCTTATTGGGGTTGTTTGCTGTTCTGCGCTGGTCAGCCTTCTCGCAGATGCTCTTTGCGGCGGCGACACGTCGTTGCGCTCATAAATACGTGGCGAGGCGGGTCGTAAGTCTGGCTGAGTCAACACCGAGACGCCGAAGATTAGTCCCCTTGCCGATGCCCCTGCCGCCGTTCTCCGCGCTCGAGCTTCCGGCTCTGGCCGCCAGAGGGCGCGCGCCGTGCCGCCGGGCTTCGGGTAGAGAGGCTCTCTAGGTTTGGGGCGAGCGGCCGGCCTTGGGCACGGCGTGGTGCGGAGGATCGAGACGGAAGCCGCGACATCGAGGAACCAAGAGAGCGAGAGTGCCGATACCGACCACTGATTTCGTCGCTCTGTCTCTCTCGCATGCATCGGGTGTTGCGCCGGGGTGCGAGAGAGACAGCGGCAGGGCGATTTAGGCGCCGCGCGCGGCAGTCTGCTGTTACAGCCATGAGGACCGTCTTAAGGCGGACACAGCGCGGCGCCACACATTTGTCTTACTAATAACTGCAAACTACCCATTACATCCACTATCTGCGAGACGCCCGGGGTGGGACGGAGGCGAGAGAGAGAGAGAGAGAGAGAGAGAGAGAGAGAGAGAGAGAGAGAGAGAGAGAGAGAGAGAGAGAGAGAGAGAGAGAGAGAGAGAGAGAGAGAGAGAGAGAGAGTCACTCTGGCCGGCCAGTTTGGACGAGCGCCCTTCAATTACTGATTCCAACAATGGGTCAACACAACAAAACACGGCGGCTGTGACGCGGCCGATAGCGGCGCCGTGGCTGCCGAAGGCGATACGCCGCGCGCCTCGGCATGTCGCTCTGTCTCTCTCGCACTCAGGGGCGAGCCGCGGGGGTGCGAGAGAGACAGAGCGACACGCCGGGGACGCCGCACTGCTGTTTGTATAATGCCGGAATGAGCGGGGCAGGACGGGGCACGACCAAATAAAAGTGAAATACTGCGGCGTAAGGGCGAAATAAAGCCCGCAAACGACCGCAAACTGACAGTAAGTGGCGACACGTCCCGTTGGCCCGTCCGTCCGGCGGCGCGACTGTCGCGACGCGGCGAGGCGAAGCCAAGCCAAGCCAAGCCAAGCCAAGCCAAGCCAAGCCAAGCCAAGCCAAGCCAAGCCAAGCGCTAGCAGAGGGGATTATCATGGAAATCGGCAGGTTGTTGTGCTCGCCGCTCGCCTCACCCACCAATCTCATAAATCGCCTTGGCGTCGCACTTGGATCGAACTTGAGCGAAGGACGGACCGCCTGTCAAGCGGTTATCTGGGGACATCTTTCCTCCTTGCGACGCTCCTCACACAGAGAGGCACAAAACAATTTCAACACCTCGTCGCATTCCCTTCTGACTCCCCGCTCAGCAATTTTAAACCAATTTTTGCAAGTTCGCCTTGTTTTGAAATGACACGACAGGTGGACCGCCCCGCGCAGCGCCGAACCGAACCCGCGCGAGCAAACAGAACTCGGCCTGGCCAAGGAGCGCACCACAAAAGCGACCTCAGTGTGGGCGCAGCGCCTCGCCAGCGGACACGGCTCTCAATGAACGGCAAGGCCCTGCCTCTCAGTGCCCGCAGCGCTGATGGACCGCGGTCACCCACTCGAGCGAGGCAGCGAGGCAGCGAGGCAGCGGCTCCGGGAAATAACGGGCGGCATGTCGCCAAACACGATTAAAGGCGGGGCGGCCGGGGAATGCGCCAGTTTAACGCCGAGGACTCCCCGCCAGGAGGGCGTCGAGGCGCCCGAGGCCAACCGCTGTCGTGGGGCGTGCCGCGCGGGTGCGAGGGAGAGAGGCGGACCGACCAAACGGTATATGAGGAATCCGGCGACCCGTCGCAGTCTCTCGGCTAGGCCGGCCGGCGCGGTCAGCGGCAAAGTAAACACATTACAGCCAAGGCGGGAAGGCCGTCCGTGGGGACTGGAGGGCCGGGCGAGGCAGAGCGCAGTGGGCCAGAGGACCGGTGCAGGCGACCAAACCTCTACACGCGTTTCGGGCTCCAAAGTCGGTCAATGGGACTTGAATCGGACGTGTGACCCCCACCAATGGATTCCTCGTTCGGAGAGCAATCCATGGGTGGGGTCAAACGTTCGGTTCGAGTCCCATTTAGCGAATCTGGAGCTCGAAAACTGCGCGGGATCTCGACCGCCTCCGGCCCACTGTGCAGGGCCTCGAGGCCGGCGACGACGCCGACCACGGTGGACTCATCAAAACGAAGCGAAGGCCGGCCGGGCAGCGTCACTTTGATTTGGTAAATCAACTCGGTGGGTTGGCGGGACATGCAGGCCCACTAAGGAGGCTGTCATGCCGCACGGGCAGGCCGCCCGCTATTCCGTCTCGGCCGTCTTAGCGCTCTCTTTTCGTAACAAACAACCCCCCCCCCCCCCCCCCCCCAAAAAAAAAAAAAAGGCGCTAGCGCACCTGCACTCTTTGCGGACCACGACGAGGCGCGTTCGACTTCGCAGTGTACACTCGAGGGCAGCACGCACGGGGCAAGAAGGGTCTCCCCATTTTTCTATCTTATGCGAACATGTACTCGGGCGGGGCGGGGCGGGGCGGGGTGGGCCGGGGCGTGTTTCGCGGGGAACCTGGGACCCAAGGAGGGTTTTGCGGCCAGCCGGGCCGTCCGTCGCAGATTTGAGATTTGTCGCCGCTCTACACGAGCGGCTTACTTACTATGCCGGCAAGCGGCAAGGGTTGGTCCTGCCTTCCTGCCTGCCTGCCTGCCAGCCGCGACCGTGGTGAGGGGCTGACTGCTCGCCGCCATTGGTTATGGATGGCGCTTTGACGCACGCACATGCCAATAGCCCCGCCGGCCACTCAGCCTCTGCAGGCGGTGCGCAGTCCGACGCCAGTCACTACGCCTCGGCTGTCACAACCACTGCCAGGGGGATGCACTGGTGATCCAGGGCAAGCTAACCTACCCCGTCTCCCCGTGGATAACCACAGGGCGCCTTGCATGCTGCGACGTCACGCTGCATCGCAAAAAGCGAGTGGACTCATTGGATGCACTCTTGCAAAGTCGGGTCAGTCGGCTGAAATTGTTCGAATTTTGGCGGGGCTGACTTTGGCTTGAATGTCGAGTTTCAGGCTTATGCGCGAGCGTGATGGCACGTGACCAAGGGCGGATCCAGAGACGGGTTCAGGGTGGGGGGCGATGTCGCAAAAGTTGCCTACCTACAGTGGCTGAGTGCGACTAGTTGCCTACCTTTCAGGCGGCTTTGCGACCCCCCCCCTCCCCGGATCCGCGCCTGCACGTGACGCGGAGTCGTCGGGTCACAGCTCTGGGGTTGACAGGTCGACGAACCCACGGGACATCCTCCAGAAAGCTTGTCCTCGCCAGGTGGATTCGGCACCGCGCACGCGTGCGCGCCGCGGCCTTGTCGCTGTTTGTTTTCAAGTAGGGAGGGGGTAGGGGATGGGGCAAGGGGGAAGGGGGAAGGGTAGGGTTAGGGGAGAGGGGGGGGGCAACAGCACCCTTCGCCGCCATTTTGAATAGCATTTCAGTTCGTTACTGACGCACGCAGAACCATGGTGAATGGAAAAAGGGCGGGGGGGGGGATGCTCACGTCGACGCGCGTGCGGGTCCCTCGTCTCAGATTGGCCGATCCGCATATCGCGTCCAGTGCGGGAGAGAGAGAGAGAGAGAGAGAGAGAGAGAGAGAGAGAGAGAGAGAGAGAGAGAGAGAGAGAGAGAGAGAGAGAGAGAGAGAGAGAGAGAGAGAGGAGTGGAGAGGTGCCTCGCCGCGGCGTGCTGCCGAGCGCAGACGTGAGACTGCGAAGATCCGGGCTGCGGTGGCGACGGCATGCCAACTGCTGGGGCCCCGCGAGGGCCACGCCGCGAGGAGCGCGACGACGCGGCGACGCGTCACCAGAGCGGAACGAGGACGTCGGACGCGGCAACGCGGCGGAAGCCCCTGGCCAAACGCGGCGTGTTTGGCGCCAAACGGGAATGGCGTCACGCGGCCAGAGGGACCCACATGAGCCGAAACCGCAGCGGACACGGACACGGACACACACACAAACACACACACATATATATATATATATATATATATATATATATATATATATATATATATATATATATATATATATATATATATATTATATATATATATATATATATATATATATATATATATATATATATACACGTGTAACTGGGTAGGAGTGACCCGCAGCGCGCTGTTCCAGCGTTCCAAACCCCAGGTTGCGGTCTCCACGAAAGGGTATGACGGCGCCCGCCAACTGGTCCAGGCACAGTGGAGCTGACGGGTGGCCAGGCCGCAGACACTTGTGAATCTAAACCGAAGTGCTAAAAGGCGTTTGGTTGGCGCGCGCGTAGAAACAGTGGGCTAAAACCCCAAAACGGGTCGGTCACAACAACAAAAACTCCATTCATCCGACAACTGGGGCAACAGAGCAGAATGTGCAGCTGCCGGGCCATTCCGAAGAGTTGATTCACCGCTCTGTCTCTCTCGCCCCCCTGGACGCCTCATGAGTGCGGCGGAGACAGAGCGACGTTGGGGAATCCTGGTGTACTGCTGCGGGCAGATCCCACTCCGCTCCCCTTTGGAAGATCGAGTTCCTGCTCGGGCCGAGGGCCGCGGCCGTCAGCGCCGCCGCCGAACACGAGCTAATTCAAGTCCACCAACGCCCCGCCTTTGTTCGGCCGGCCGGCCTGCATGGCCTCGTCTTGTCGGGGACGACGCACGGTGCAGTGGGCGGCCTCAAAGATTAAACTCCCCGAAAAGTTGACGTGGCGGGGCAGGGCGGGGCGGGGAGGGGGGGGGGGTTGGAGTTGGGGTCGGGCGGGCTGGCCACGCACACATGCGCCGACAAAAATAAAAGCCGGAGTCGAAAAAGAGATGCGAAATTTTAAACAGCCGACCGTCCGTCCGGCCGCTCCCCTCTGGTTCCCGAGTCCCCAACCCTGTCAAAGCAGAAAGGGTTGCGCAACGGGCGCAGCGATGAGGGGAAGGGGAGGAGGGCCTTGCTGGGGAACCAACAACGCCTCCACATGCAAATGCCAGACGCGTTGGGCCATTCCGAAAGTCCCGCCGCGTCCACCTGGGCAGCTCCGCGCGGTGCACGCGTATTTACAATGCAAACCGATTGGCACGCCCGCCGCGCAAGGCGTCCCGCTCGGCGTGTCGGCGATGCATCGGCCGCATTACGGGGCCAGCGGGGCAGCCCTCGGGGCAGCCCTCGGGGCAGCCGGCAGGAAGTCATCCAGTCAGCCGCCTGGGCCGCCTGCACGTTGAGAGTCGCTCTGTCTCTCTCGCACTCATGGGGCGGCCCCGTACAGGTGCGAGAGAAAACGGCAATCAGTCTGTTGGCCGGACCGCCAAGGACGACGGCGTGAGGAGCAAGCGGGCCGAGCTGGCCCCTGCGCGAGGCTAGCGCGCCGCTTGGAGGGCTTCGCATCGACGCGCGGCTCGCGCGCCCAAAAGGCGGACGAACTGCCGCCGGTCACGCGTGAGACTGCAGCTCTTTGTGTGGTATATTTCGAGAAACCGCGCCGCACGCCATGTGTTTTGTGGTGTAGTTTTAACGCGTCATGGCGGATTTCCAAACCGCTGCTCGTTTGGGAGGAACGAACTCTCGACACAAGATACTTCTAGACTGTGCGATACGCACGCACAGCTCGCCCATTGGTAGAAAAAAGGATAGGAAAAAGAATCGGAGTTCAAGGACAATGATCAAAAGAAAAAACTATCTTTGATTTTATTCTAAAGAAATTTCTGTAAATGAGAGGTATAATTTTTAGCGGGTGTACATTCGAGCTTCCATCCCATAACGAGCACGTCCCCGCACACCCTGACCAGCCCCACCCCCTATCCCGGTCCGTGGGCGTGAATTTAAAAGGGTGGTGCGGCGAGGGGCGCTAAGTGCGGCCCTTGTTGGGGCAGGCAGTGGACGGCTGGGAACTGACAGATGTCCGGCAGGGCTGCGCGGCTGCGTGGCCGAAGCCATTCAAATTATTTAACCCGATGCCGGCTGGACTGCTGGACCGGCCGCCCAGTGAGCGCACAGCGCGGCCATGCAGCCTTCGAAGGGGCGATGAACAAAGTGGAGTATCGCCGAAATTTAGCACTGAGCTGGTCTTGTTCACGAATTCTAAGTTAATTGCCAAATTTTGGCGTTACTCCAAAATATTGATAAGTTACAGGCAATACTTTTTGTTTATCGTCTCTTTGAAGGTAAGATTTTCTGTACGACTCTATGTTAACTTTACACAAATTTATCACCGAAAAGGGGACTGAAAGTATCACCGTTGGATTAGCAGCGCTGGTGCAATCACCGCGCCATAACATATGATTCCAAACTGACAGCGCCAACCGACGCGGGACGAAGCTTGGCGAGCCAAAACAACTCCCAAGCGCGGCCCCCCGGCCAGGCCAGGGCCAGCTGTTGGAGTGTAGGGTTGCCCCTTTAAATCGCGCTTGGACGCGTCAAGGCCTCGCGGCCTGTAACGCGTGGCTATTTAAGGGACTGCGGGGCTTGCGACATCGGGAAGGAGCAGGGACTCCCCAACACATGGCCAAATTACATGGCACTGCCTGAACGAAGCGGAGCGCTGACTTATTGCCCAGTCGAAACACGACCTCCGTCCACCACTCCGCGCCACCCTGCGCGACGACCGCGGCTTGATTGTCCCACTGACGACCGCAAGACGTTCGGTGACAGCGACATCTCTGCTTCGCTCTGCACCGCATACCAGGCGCGCCTTTTATTTTTCGCCCTCTCTATACATTTTTTTCGGGAACACAACATAATCGATAGTTAACTAATTATCTAATTAACTAATTATCGATTATGTTGTGGTTCTTTTTTTAGACATCGCATTACAGAACTTGCGCGCCTGTTTAATCTTTATTCTCGGAGGGGAAAGGGGGCGGGGGCTTTCGTGCGGTGGAGTGACCTCGTTGCTGCAATAGCGCGTCCGCAAGGGGTGTCTTTACCACTGTGTGCACACACCGTGTGTGAGTGTGTGTGTGTGTGTCCTTCTCCCCTCGGGAGCTAAACGCGCAGTAGGCTCTCCTATTCGATGGTCTGCTTGTGCAATAATTCCCACTCGGTTCTGAATAGCCAGATCGGCCGGACTGGATGCGCTTTAACTGTGGCGTCGCGACACATCCCCCTCACCTGTATATGTGTGTGTGTGTGTGTCACAGATAAAGTGTGTTTCATCAGCGTATCTTACACAAAGGATGTGCGCAGGCCAACAACCTTTCATTTGACAAAGTCGAGCTAAAAAGACTAGGCGTCGAGACTGGTAATTTTCTCTCTTAACGGAACCTCACTCGTCTTCCCTATGGCGGTCAAAGGCTTCAAATCGGTTGTAAAGTAGACCTCGACTGGTTAATGGACTTTATAAGAATTCGGCCGCGCTTGGTTTATGGTTGACAGTCTCGCAATCTTCCTGTCCGCGCCTCCATCCGCGCACAACAGGGTAGGCAGGACCTCCTCTCTCGCGGCACGCGGGCTCGAGCATCGCCAGACGCATGCGGATCATAACCCCCTCTCTCCCTCTCTCTGTCCGCGGACGGCAGTCGGGCAGACAGCGAACGGGGTGTACGATTTGTGTCAAGTCAAGCCTCCCTCGCGACACGCCCGGCAGTCATTTGGTTGGGCTGGCGGGGTGGGCGGGGCTGGCAGGGCTGGCAGCAACCCTTTCGCTCGCTTTCACTGCCACTCCTGCACTCCCTTCACTGCACCCACGCGCTGGGAGGAAGAAGTACGGGAAAAGAACGCGGAACAAGTCTAGTCAACTTTTTCTTTAACGGAACTTTCGTACTTGTTTTCCGTACCCGTCCTGGAGAGTGCCGGGAGGAGCGCTGGAGAGGGCGCTGGAAAGAGCGCCGGCGAGGGCGGCGGCCCAGAAGGGTGGCGGCGAGGCGGCTTACCTAACGAACTTGACCAGTGTTTGCGACGAGAGCCACTCCGCCTCCCCGGCCGTGGGCGCCCTGAGCCCCGCCGGCCAGCGTCCCTCCAATGCCCCTGTATGCAAATACCACTACGGGTACAATGCCGCGCTGCACCCCGCGTCCCCAGTGGCGTGTCGGGGAAAAACATGAGCCCGCCTGATGAGGGGAGTGTTTTCCGATTCATGGAAGGAGCAGCCTCGTTCGTGTTAAGCAGCGTCCGAGCCAGCGAGCCAGCACGCCTTGACGGCCAGGGGGGGGGGGGGGAGTGGAGCGAAGGGTTAGGAGGGGAGGCTGTCGGCGCCACACGCTGCTGTCACAACTCACCTAATTAATTAACACGACTTTTTAAAACTCTCTCCGGTCATCCCATTTGAGCGAAATCGCATGTAATATCATTTAAACGGGCTCGGGGATTAAGTGCTGTGCGACTGCCGCATTTTTTCCCCCTGATGTATTTTTTTAAGCTCACTGAAAAAAAGGGAACAACTACACGGGACACAGAGAGACGGTGACGGAATCAGACACTGGCTGCTTCCGCACCATTGGGCCCAATTCAGTCGGCCTGAATGCAGACGGCTGGTTGGTGTCCCTGCCCACCAGTCGTGACGCTGACCCGACCGCGGGGTGGGGGTAAATATTTAAAGGGAACACAGACGAAAATGAAAGGGTTGCGAGCGTCGCTTTGTCAATGGAATCGCATTTTTTCACGCATGTCGTGGGTGGGTGCGCGCGTGTGTGCGTGCGTGATGGAGGGGCGAGTGGCTGCTGCCTGATTGGCCCATTCTTCACTGCAAGCGAGCCGCCGCTTCGACGATGGTGACCAATACGTTAAAAAATCCGGGGACACCCACGGCCACGTAGGCCGTCCGTTCTGGTTGTCTGGTGGTCCGTGGCGGCGGCCCGCTCACCCCCGGCTGGGCCCGGCCAGGCTTGGCTTCCAAAGGGATTAGTACCCCGTTATCATGGTGATACGGGACACACTTTTTTGTGCCTCGTTCAATTACGTCGGATTTGCGCACGCTTCGTGTGCCACTGTACGTCGACAAAAAGGTAAACGCTAACGTGAAAGCAGAGGGTACGAAGTAGATTTTAGCTGTGTTACGGGAGCTCAGAACATCGAACTTCGTGCAGAGGGAGCTCAAGACAGCGAGCTTTCCCGGGTGGGAGCTCAGGACAGCTAGGCCCTGAAATGTTCTTTTGTGGTGTATCATTTAAGCAAGGACTTATGCGGATTCCAACCTAGCTCATGTTTCACATCATCTGCTAAAAAGAAATCATTCTATGCGCAGGTTTTGCGGGGACGCTACCAAGCCGCCCCCGGAGGTGAGAGGCCTGGTCAGCCCGAAACGGTAAGGGGATTTGCATAGGCCTCTGGCTGCCTTCGGCCGCTGGAGTGCAGTGAGCGAGTGAGCGCGCGGGAGGCAGGGCGGCCCGCCTTTTGCAATGGAGATTTTTTATTTAAGCTTCGAAGGGACCCCCTGTGGGACGGGGCCCTGCGCGCGCTGTCTGAAAGCAAGACGGCGCGACAAGCCCGGAGGACCCACTGGCGAAACCAAATAAAGGGCTGTGGTGCTTGCATGTTGGCAGAGGTTGCTCAGTTACCCAGATTCGCCCGTGTGTGTGTGCGTGTGCGATGTTGGTTTTGGTGGAAAGGCCGCCCTCGCATGTCATACGAGGTACTCTCGTTTGCCACTCTGGTGCCCTTCCGATGGCTTTGTTGGCATACATTTTGTTGTGTGTATGTGTGGTGCAGCAGGATAATTTAAAAAAAAAAAAAGAAATCCCCTCTTCAAGGCATACGTGAAGCACATGGAGGCTGTCGGAGTAATTAACGCGCAGCGCGAAGCTTCTTCGGCTCAAATAAATTAATTTTACGAGCTTAATGCAAATCTTTTTGCCCGTCCACACACGGGCATGCCGCCCTGGATTAAGTACGCGGATGCGGACAAATAATCCTTTTCCGCCAGGCCTCAGCAGCGGGGCTCTCAGCTTTTCCTTTTAATTAAAGTTGAGCCCCTCGAAAAAGGGAGCGCATGCCGCAGCCACGCAGCTTTTCACGCTACGGCTTCGCTAGGCTTCGCTCTCGCCGACATCATCTTTGATAAAACCGCACCGCGCTGCCCCTTCCGCTCGCAAGTAGACATGCAGAGGGCGGCCAGGCGTGAGGGCCCGTGCATTCAGTGCGTGTGTGTGTGTGGGGGGGGACTAACACACATTTGCAATGAGAGGAAAGTCGCTCGGTTCGCAACAAGAAACCTAAGGTGTGTTCCGCTTTACAGTAACATATTGATCGCTCGCAACGCACAACCCCCTACTGTACGCCAGTCCTGCACCCCAGGCCATTAGCTCCGCTGCACTCTCCCCGGCCGGTCGATAGAAGTGAAAGTGAAACTGCGGCGCGTTCCCTCTCACCGACCTTGCAGTGGGGTCGGTCCGTCCGGCCCACTGGCATCGAGCGCGCCGCCGCAGCCTGCACTGGAAGGGAGGCACTGCAGCCCCGACACCACCGAGAGGCGCGCTGCATGCCGGATTTTAGACCATTCAAGGTTTGTCTGGCTGGAAATGGATCCTGTGATTCAAACTGCGACCAACAGCGGAAAGGGGAAGTCGCGCTGCAGCCGTGCCGACGAAACTTCGTCAAAGGTTCGGCGCTGCGGGTTGAGAAATTCTATCTGAGAAAGTATGAAAACCCGTCCACGGCGGTTATTTCTTCGTCCGGTGAAACAGGAAGTTTGTGACACCGGTCAGAGCAAAAGACTGTTTGCGGATTTTCTCTCCGACTTATGGTTTAGGCGATGTTTGGTCCAGAACACGGACACTTCGGGTCGGCGGCCTCGTCCTGTGCGGAACACCACGGCGAGGCGCCGTGGGGCGGAACCAGAACCAAGCCCGCCATGCAGGGACGGTCAGTATCAAAGAGGCGTGCCCATTTATGAATTGGCTTCGACTCCGGCGGCGCGCCGCGGCGGGCGTGCGGTCGGCAGCGGGCAGAGTGCGTGGGGGCCGTGAAAGGATTCCCGGGATAAGCCGGCCGGACAGGGCGGACCTCGCTCGCCGGCTTTTACTCATTTAATTGTGGCACCGGGGCGCCTCCCTTCGTGCTGCCTTTTGTCCCTGTGATGCATTCAACAAACGAAATGTGTGTTTTGCTATAGCGAGATTTCCAGCAGCAACAACCGTCGGCAGCTCGCCAGATTGTCGATATTGAATCAATCCGCTTGCGGAGAAAGACTGCTTTGAATTCTTATCGGCTGACGGCGGTGAACTCGGCTCGGACAAGGGGCGGTCGGACGGCGTGCGGGGCGGGGCCGCGCATCAGCAATTATATACACACAAAACGGACGCCGGGATGGAATAATTGTTTGGCGAGATGGTCGAGGCCGCAGCGAGTGTGCTGCCCGCGAGGGGTCCACATATTGTAGGCCATTGTGCGAGGGCACCCCTTGCCTGACCGCTTCGGACGCACTGGGCCGTTGGGCCGCTCAAAGGGTTGCAGCGATCTACAGCAGCGAGGCCCCGCGGAACCGGCCTCCCTTGTCTAGGAGTGCAACAACTGGTCCGGCCCGGAGAGCCCGTGCTATTGGCTCCGCAGCTCGAGCCTGGAGACGAGAGCTCGAGCGGTCGAGCAGAGATCCCCACCTCCGTGCCGGGGAACTCGAGGTGCGGCGCGGCCGGATGATAAACGCCCCAGTCCGGTCGCCTCCGTCGCCTCTTGGCCTGGCCGGAGAAGCGACCCCACTGCAGGGAAATCACAGCCAGTTAGGACGGACGGGCGGCCGGCCGCGGAAAGCCATTTCGTGCATGGCCGCGCCGCGCCCCTCCGAGCGCCGCACGCCGGCCGCCCTCGCAGCCCCGGAAGGAGTAGACACAAACTCAACTATTATTATGACGTTTTATCAAAAATAAAATTAGGATCTAAGGTATTTGTCATTTTTTTTTTGCGTTCCCGCTGCGAATCAGCCCGACTGACTTGCTCGTCGCGAAGATACGTTATACGTTGGCGGCGGGGCGCAGCGTGCTGGTGACACAGAGTCGCTGCACAATGGCAACATGTTTGCCGCGGATTGGAGGGGAGCCACTGAATGTACCTACCCATGCGACGCGGCGCATACTTTTTGGCCCGCAGAAATGGAAGGGGAGGATAAGAAAGGGCGAAGGGGTAGCGCGGGGGAAAGCGTTTCGCCGTGTGGCAGCCTGGTTGCGACCCCATCAATAAAAACGCAGATCTGATTCCTGTCGATTTCAGACTGACGGAGACGATTTTTCGGGCCTGACCCTCGGGCACACAATGCGTCGCAATGCTCCCCATCACGTGCCTAGCCCCGGGCGAGCCTCGGCGAGGGAGGGGAGCAGGTATGTATGCACGGACACGGCTCGTGTCACAACAAGTCACGGAAATCACGCGCGCGCCACGTCATGCGGGACTACGGGGATGCACTCAGCCCCACCAATGTAAATTTGAATAAGTCGCAGGGAGATCTAGATGAACGACTCTTTGTCAGAAGTTTTGAGTTCAATGACCATTGTTTCTGATTGTTAGAGATTGATAGGGTAAATTGATTTTTCCTGATGTTTTTTTGTTTTTTTTGTAGGTGCGGTGCTACGAGTGTATACATTTGGGTGGAACTCGAGAGATATCCTACGTTATGAAATGTGTGAAAGGAATTTGTCGCAGGTGAAGGGAATTGGTTGCAAAAGAGAGAAGAGTGTTATTGTAGCTATTATCACGGCTATGCCGGACAAGTGTTTATTCATCAATCGTTCGATCAACAAACATACAAAATAAAAAAACTTAAGCCATCATTTGCAATAAGACAAACAAATGTACACAATGAAGGGACATAAATGCAAAACATTTTCGCCGTCAGACGCAAAACAAATTAACTAAGGTGAGTAGCTTGTGCTAACTCGAACTCAACAATTGTACACGATGAGCTAAAAGCTCCCAAACAGAAAAACAAAATTCCGTTATTCACACAATTGTATGATAATAAATGAATAATAGTAATAATGGTAATAATTCAAATATAATAATTGCAGTGGTTAAATTCTAAATTAAACAATAAAATCCATAACTACTTGATGCAGAATTTATTAGAACCAATGACTGATGGCCAGAGGAATGCAACATTAAAATGGTAATTGTGGCTTTAATTACGTAGCACGGCCTCTTAACGCAGTTGAGTACCTTTCTAATTGAACTTAATTGTTACTATCACCGCCACAAACATAATGTAGCACTCCCCGTGAAGGGCCTTTTTTAATTTTATGTCTTCGGGTCAGAAGAACACTTGTCTTCTATATGGCTACAGAGCAGATCTGATGGATATGTTAATGTCTACATCTCTAAACTACCAAATTATTGATTGAATATGACACACATATATATTTCATGTCAAACTAACATTCAGAAAGCAAAGTCCTAAAATATCAATTCACTCAAAGAAACTACGCGCGCAAAAAATAGGAGTTTAAGTTTGTTTCTGCTATGCTTTACTAAAGAAAAACTTCATAATTTAAGAACGCTTACACGCAGCACATTAATGCTAACAAAAACGACTTTGTAATTCTAAAATTGGGTATACAATGAAGTACATAAATATAAATTTGTCTTACAGAATTGCATAAAATGATGTTTTGACCAACAGACATTATTCAGCTGTGTTTGTAGACCGTTGCACAGGTTCACCGTTCACAGCAAGCAGGGTCAACCCCTTCCCCCACTTTGTTATCAGTACACAGGGAGGCATCCCCACTTGCAGTGTCGGTAGGTGGGCGGAGGGAGTCTCTTCCACTCGCAGGGCTGCAAGGCGCAGAACGGGGCGGACGGGTGCAAGGGTCTACGGCCTTTGAGGGGCAACAGCTACATATTCGCGAACGAGTCGTGTCGGCTTCTCTTCTCAATTCATAGCGGCATTAGAGGGTTATGTGTAAGTACATAATGTTGGCCGCACACGTTAGAGAAGACGAAGGCAATGAGACTCAGCTAGAGCACTTAAATAGGTTGAGATCGTGAACACATTTCAATATTAAATATAAGAGGAATGACATGTAAGAAGAATATAATTTGTTTTCGGGCAAGGAGATCTGACAGAAGTTACACAACGAATGAGTTCTGCACCGGAAAGTAAGATAAGCTGAAGAAGCAAGTTGGCTGAGCATTTTTTTTTTTTGCCCTTACCGGCGCTACCCGGTAGCTGAGTCTCAACTGTGAAACTCTCAGAGAACACCTATTGCAAGATAAGAGTCAAAGCCGTTATCACAATGAGATTTTCTTAAACGTACCGGAGGTAGAAGATGTGATGCAAATATAAGCCCACTGCCACGGCAGACAGTGCTTATGATCAGGTAATGAGAAGGCAATAAAGAACTCTGCCTTTGAACTGAGTGAGCAAGACGGCAAGGTCCCCAAAGTGGCCTCAGAAGATAGAAATCATTTACAAAAGATAAACGATCAGGAAGTGATTATCACGTGTAGAATTTGACCAAGTCTTATAATAAAAATACGATAAAATCTTTTATGAAATGCTAAGAGGGGACACACAATAATTAAATGAAATTGTTGAAATGAAATTGTTAGTACCCATGGGAGCAGTGCTAAGTATACATATCTGAAAAAACAGCAGCTGATTCAATTTGTCGTCCTTGTGAAAATATATTAGCGGAAACTATTGATTTTCTTATTGAGTTGGATTGAACTGCACAAAAACTGGCCCCATACGGCGACTAGTGACATTATAACGATATAACCTCTCACTGATGCAAACTTAACCATACGCCAGCAGCATGACTCAAGAAACCACAACAAATAAATGAATGAATTCAATAAAAATAGAATTTTGTAATCCTCCTACTGTATAAAAAAGGAAGTTTTAGAACCTACGTTATTTCCTGTTTTTCGCCCATTTAAATCCTGTAAGTCATTCAAGTGCATAGAAGACAATGTAACCGTAATTGGCAAATTAATCAAATTGATATAATTTGGCACAAAGATCGAACTACCTGAATAAACTCGAATTGTTTTCGGGTACGTATCAACTGAAATTCGTATGTGTTATGGACATGATAAGGTCGATAAAAGAAAAGAGTACTCGACAGCGTTACCTAATTTATGTTTGGCACTCCGGTAGTGCTCGCTAATTAAACAAATGGGGTACTCCCGTGTTCTACCAGGAGTGCAAGACACGAGTGTTTGACACATCTCTGTATACGATACGGGGTACTAATACCAAATCATTCAGTCTTTCACTCCTGCAGACTCATAAAATGACGTCTGAATTAAATGAAACAGAAATGTGGAATGCGTGCATACATATCTACAATTGCGGGGATTTGGTTTTAAAAGTTTTGTCCGACCTCGTGACGGGGACAAATTCTGCGATTCCTTGCATGAGATAGAGGTTTGTCCTTTTCATAGGGTGCTGCCAATAAACTTCTTAACGCACGAATCCATACCAAATCAACATCAATCTACATGCAAATTTCTTCATCAAAAATAGATTTAACGTTGGTCCAGAAACCAGCTTGTCGCCTGCTACGACCAATTGCTATAATTTCAAGACATTATATTTTATAATTTTCACAAAAGTCTATCCCTACTAGCGTCAAATTTTACAGCGTTTTCTTAAATAATAGTAAGGTAGACACGCGTTAGAATAAATTTGAACAAACACAGAATTGGAGAGGTTATAGTAGTACTACTCTTAACACATCTAACACTTAAAGGTTGTAAAATGGACCTAGCTATTAACAAACAACTTCCAAATGTTTCCATCCCCATTTTGCTTCATAATCCAAGGCAACTCTGTTTCATTGAGCATAAAACTCACATAAAATAAGTTTTCTGTTTCAAATCCTACTCAATCACACACTTTGACAATTTACTCTTAAGATGTTACGATTAAGCATATCACACTATATCCCTTTATCAACGATGAAATCCTTACCATGTACTACAAAGTAAGAATAAAAACTAACATTCAAGCAACGGTGCACACGGTAACAAACCAAAGATTTTAAAACAAATCTTTCTGCGAAAATGACAACAGTGATTAGATCGACACTGGGCCCAAGCTGAACTAACAAACAGAAAAGACTGCACTTTAAACAAAAAAGGGGCAGGTACCTGAAACACTGTATAACAAGAGGCTGATAGAAAACGGTCAACTCACAGCAACAAGAGGTAATCAGCAAAGGTTTGTACTAGTGAGAAAACTCACAGTACAGAAAATTTGTACGTCCGGTGTCAGTAAAACTGTAAATAGGACATCTCTGATTCATAGACATATTAACGTTTCATATTACTCTATAAATCTATCAAATAACTCCATTAAATTTTACCAATTGATTATGGAAGATTGTGATTATAATATGTGTGCATAACCAGTTTCAGTAAACACTATGAAAGGTTCCAACTTCAAATATAATAATTCACTCCTAGTAAAATTTGTACCTTTAAAACAGATAGTTTCAACGAAATCCGTCGGAACATGGGCAGGCTTTTTCCACTCTACTTGCGGAAAGTCTTGTCGAGCCTTTGACTGTAATGATTATTTGCAGCGTGCTTTGTGAGGGCCGCAGCGACAAGACCACGTCCTTGGCGCGATTCTTCTTCATCCATCCAGTTTGTACTAAAGCTTTGAAATAAACTATTCACTATGCAAAAAGTAACTTCATAGATCATTCATAACTTTACTTCTCAGTAGTAATAAGCTCTCATAACATCAACAAGCCATAAAACAATAACTAAAAGCGTTGGAATAGAACGTGCATTTCAATCATCCATCCTCCTTTCAACAACCACACACAACAGTAAGACGATATATAGGTTTTAAAAGGTTAAAATGACGGTATTATAATGATTACATAGAGAATTCAGATTTTGTTTAAAAGTTACTGTTTTGAACAAGTAACACGAAGTAAGATTAATTTTACGTACGCGTTACTAGTCCCCGTCTTAAAAAGATAGAACAGAAAACGGTATAAGTTTCCATTCCAACTCGCTTCTAATATCACAAGCATACGTAAAGTAAATATATTCAAATATAACCAATGTGGACTCAGCCTAGTGGCTCGCAAACACATTAACAAACATACACTCTGTGTTGTACTTGCGGTATCTGAGCGCGCACCTGGCGGGTACCCGCACCAACACCAGGCGACAAGCATTCAGCAAAAACTGAATGGGCGCATTTTTTCGAAGACATCAACAAGCGACGTCGGGCTGGCGCGGTCGCGGTTGACTGGCGGCGACCACACCGGGCTGGAGAGGTCGGCGCTCGGGGGCGGCCAGAACGTGCTGCAGCCGATGGGGCTGATCGCCGACACGGAGGACGACGGCGACGTGTCGACAGACCGCGGCGGCCAGTGGCGGTCAGCGCGGTCCTCGACGCGCGGCAGGTCGTGGCTGGGCGCGTTGTCAAAGACAAAGTCGTCCAGGAACGGCATGGGGTTGTACCGGCTTACCGCCAGGGGGCTGTCCAGGAACTTCTCTATGGCCATGAGATCAGGGACGGCAGCACGCTGCTTCTTGGCGTCCACCGTGGACACCGTGTATGCCGTCTTGCGGATGGCGCGCGGGGCCCTTTGGCGCTTGGGGGGGATTGGGGGAGGGGGCGTGGAGTAGCTGACGGGGAAGTCCTCGTCGAGGTAGAGCAGGGGCCGGCCCAGGTTGGCGCTTGTCACGATGGAGTTGCGCGGGGGCTCGGCCAGCGTGTTTCCCACACTGCAGGCAGAGCTCGGCGGCGGCTGGTAGGCGGCCGCGATGGCGGTACCAGAGGTGGCCATGATGGCGGCCAGAGACTCGGCGCTCATGGAGGGGCTCTTGACGATTTGCGCGTTTAGGCGGTTCGGCTTGATGGGTTTGTCCGAGTGCGCCGCGAGGTCCGCGACGTCCTCTGCACCCCCGAAGGGATGCAGAGGCCCCTCATGTTATGGGGTCAGATGGTAGCTCCCCGCCAAGCTCTTGATGAAGTGGTGGTCGCTGACGCCGCAGTGCGGGCAGGCCACGTCCTGGCTGTAGTCCGAGAAGTAGTTGAGGCGCTGCAGCGCCGACAGCAGCGGCTTCTTGCACGAGTTGCACTGCAGGGGACGAAGCGGGCTGGTCAGTGCAACGGTCGGAAAGGGCTAATGAAAGGGCCGCGGAGGGGGGACTCACCTTGTACCGCTCCGCGCAGCAGGGCATGGCCGCGAAGATGTCGTACGAGTACATGGTGCCCAGCACCAGGGAGGAGCCGTCCCAGGGCACAGCGCACGCCCGGCAGGTCGTCTTCTTGTTCTCCATGCAGCCCATGCACACTGCCGACAGGTACTGCGTGCGGCCCTCCACCTTGGTCTGCAACAACACCACCACCACCACCACGATCAGGTACGGCGGCACCCAGACAGTGTCACCCTGCAGCGGAGTGCTTCCGGTGGCGTGCCCTACCCCGCCCTGCCATGGCCGCGCAATCTTTTCTCCCGCTGTTTATTCTGCCTCCCTTTCGAAACAAACAGGTCCTTAGGAAGGGGTGCGGATGGCCGGGCCGCCGGGCCCCGTGCCGGAAGGCAAACAGACAGAAAAGAAATGAGTTTCTGCTCTTTTGGAGCGCGAGGCGCCACAAGGCCCCGCTACTTAAAGCAGATGAAAAGCCGCGAGATACAAAAGTCTAAGTCAGCTGCACAGTCAGAACTCCGTCAGGCAGGTCCTGGCAGCGCGGCTTGCAGCTCACGGTCTTCAAGGAGCTTCACGACATTGCTCGGACCGCAAGCCGTCTTGGCGTCGGGCGCGTCCCAGCAAAGGGGCTCCAGAGCCACGCCGCCGCGCCCCGCTGATGTATGCGGCTTGCGGCTCGGCCCCGCGGGGGTTGCGGTCAATTGGCGAGGGCCGGGGCGCCGCCGCGCACGGCACCCGCAGCCTGGCCAGGCCCTCAAAGCTAATGAGGAAGTGAGGCCGCCGCGGGCCGCTACAAGCCGGCCGTCCGGCGCGCACAGTGGGCCAGAAAACTCGAGACGCGTTCTGAGCTCCAGAGTCGCTAGATGGGACTCAAACCGAACGTGTGACCCAACCAATGGATTCCCCTTTCGGAGAGAATCTATTGGTCGGGTCACACGTTCGGTTCGAGTACCAATCATCTACTCTGGAGCTCAGAACACCCGTCCGGGATTTTGACCGCCTCCACCGGTCTTCCAGCCCACTGTGGCACAGTGGCCCGGTGGGGCCTGGCGCGGGTCGGCGCGCACCCTGCCGTGATATTGTCGCAGCTACCGGATATTGGGGCTGCCAGCCTCCTCAAAGGCTCAAGACGATCAAGGGTCCGACGCGTGCAAATACCTGCCCCTTTTTCCGAGGAGGGGCCCGCGAGATTGACTACTGCCGCGCCACTGGGTTGATTCCGTCGCTGTCTCTCCCGCACCGACACGGGACTCCACACGCGCGCGACAGGGAGACCGTCCGTCCCGCTGGCGTCCCACAGGCGAGGCGCGCCTTTGAGGGCACGGCTCGTCGCTCGCGCAGTTCAGGGTCTGCTTGGCCGCGCGCGGCGCAGGGCAGCGGGAAGGCGATTGCAGACTCCGAGGGCCGTTTTCGTCGTCATCTGTCTCTCTCGCACTCCGTGCCGCGTGAGAGAGGCAGTCCACTCACCGCAAGACAGGCCGCCGAGTGCTTCCGGGGCGTGAGGAAGAAGGTGCCGTCCACCAGCGGGTAGCGGTCGAACACGGCCATGGCGGCGCCGCACAGCAGGCAGGCGGTGCGGTTCAGCTGGTGCGCGGCCAGCGTCGACAGGATGAAGCAGCGCGTCTCGTCGTTGCCGTGGTTCCCCTCGTCCTCCATCTGCAACACAAAGGGCGTGTTCCAAGTGAGCCGAGCGACCCCGGGGGAGCCAATCTAGGCGTGCGTGGCGCGAGCCGTGGCCGAGCATACAGTGGGTCAGAGGACCTGTACGCGTTTTGAGCTCCTGAATCGCTAAAATGGGACTCAAACCGAATGTGTGACCAATGGATTCCTCGTTCGCAGAGCAATCCATTAGTGGGGTCACAAGTTCGGTTCGAGTCCCACTTAGCCACTCTAGACCTCAAAACGCGTCTCGAGTTCCGACTGCGCCGGTCTTCTGGCCCACTGTGCCGAGGCTGTGCGTCAACACCCCGTGTTTGCCCCGGCCAGCCCCGGCCAGCCCCGGCCAGCCTCGGCCCTCCGTCACGGTCAACTGACTCGTGTTCTCCAGAGCCTCCAGGGCCTCCACAGCCGCGGGCTCCAGTATTATTGCGGCCACCGGTTTGCACTGGAAAAACACGTTAATCGTGTCCAGCGTCTCGGCGGCGGGGGAGAGCGCAGCATGTCAACAAAGACAAAATTTTTATTTTTATTTTTTTAATGAAAAAAATGGAGTAAAGTTGGGGTGAGTCGCGGTCGGTATCGAGGAGACAAAGGAGGACTAGCACAAGTATGCATGAAGAATGCGGCGTCGCGGCGACGCGCGGCGAGGCGCGGCAATGCGGGGCGACCACACGGGACTCTAAGGGTCGACGCCAAACCCAGGACCGAGTGGGCCGGGGGGGAGGGACAGAGATGCGTGCTGCGTAGGCGCGTCTCGCAGGAAGGAAGGAAGCGAGACGGAGAATGAATATGGCGTAGGGGCTCGGCGAGGCAACAAACCCATCGACAATATTTTGCGTGTACAATAGACACAGCCATTGCAGAGGAGCCAACGAGGCAGTCCGGGGGCACCGCGGCACCGCCCCGCCCGCGCCCTCCCGTCTTGGCAATGCCAAATTCGCATTCCCAGCCGTCGTGTCATGCAATCGTGTGTGTGTGTGTGTGTGTGTGTGTGTGTGTGTGTGTGTGTGAGGGGGCGGGGGCGTGTGTGCATATTGTCATGTGGCGGAATAAAAACTAACTACACGCGCGCGCACACACACACACACACACACACACACACACACAGGCAGTGGCGCAGGCGGGCGCCTATACGAAAGGAGAGCGATTCACAAATATGGCACATTTGCATGTGGAGCCCTCGCCGCCTCGCCCCCGCAGCGCACCACCATGTCAATAAACAGGCTGGCAGAGCCGCTTCGCGGACAGGCGGAAAGAAGCGCCGCTCGGATCGCATTCCCACGTAAGGCTTTCGCTTGCCTTGCTCGGGATCGCTGAGGCGCGTGGTGGAGTGTTTAGGCGGAGTTTAGATTGAGAGAGTCTGTCTCGAGTGTGCGGGGGGCATCCTTAGGAGGGGGGGGGGTGTCTTAGCAAAAAAATGGCTAAATTGGTTTTAAGGCTCTACAGTGGAATATGAGCATGAAACGCACTACTTTTGTGTTTTGTTGTACTTTTACTTCCACTAGCAACCCTATATTCACAACTTCACCCACAAAAAAACGCACAAAAAGGAAACATAAAAGGGTATTAATACTATAAGTGCATTGAGAATCGTCCTCACACAGAGATGAAGATATGCTTTTTGCCTACTTTTCAGGATGGATCTTTCCCATTTTTCCGAGGCCAGGAAAAAAACCCGGAAAAAACTGTTTTTTCGAATGTTTTCGGAAATCTTCCGGGCATTTTCATCTCTAACCCAGACGCACGACATCCCTCGCAGGTGCTTGCCGAATTGAGTTTGACTCGCCCCTCCTGGCCGGCCAGAGTGACAGCGCGCACACAAACACAGAGAGAGAGACACACACACACACACACACACACACACACACACACACACACACACACAGAGCCCCGCCCCGGTCAACCGGTCCCCGATATTGGAGATAGGGTCACCTTTCCGCCAAGGTTGAGTGACCCGTTGAACAGAGCGGCTCCACTCACGGGCTGGGTGGCCTTCAGGTCGAGCCCTCCCAGCGGACTGCTTGCAAAAAGAATCAAATTGCATTTTTTAAAAAATTTGTTCTATTTTTTGGTCAAGTTTTTAAATTTTTAATTTGTTGACCATTTTGATCTGCTGAATAGGTTCGAAAGTCTACCGAAATTTGACATGATATTTATACATTTGTGCCGTTCTGCAGTTTTACGTCCATCGTTTCGGAATCCGAAAGTTCCACCCACTGCGCGGCACACACGCACACACACACACACACACACACACACACACACACAGAGGCGCACACACACACGCACACACACCCACACGTGCCGCGCATCGAAACGCACATCGGAAGCGCGTCGCGTCGCACACGGCGAGGCGCGCATCAAACTTTTAGGCCGGAATCACTCCGGTATGGATCGAGGCGCGGCGGTAATCGAGTTGTTTGCATGCGAATCCGCGCATCGCAGTGCAACCCTTCTGGTCCGCGCGGCGCCGGCCGGGCCCACTGTGCGGGGGGCTTCCAGCACACTGGGCGTGTCCCATCGCTCAGCGCGAATCCCTCCTCGCGACAATCACGACACCGAAATCGCCTCGCCTTATGGCCATCCCCATATTTCGCCCCTTTTCTTTTCCGAGCGATCCGCTCCGCAGAGCCGCCCCGTTTGTCGGGGATGACGGCCCGCTGCGAGGAGGCGGGGAACGAGAGGCCGCGCCGCGCCGAGTCGCGAGCAGACCAAGTAATTAATTAAGACGGACTCTCTGCCCGGCGAGATAAGCAGGAAAGCCAACCGGAGGCCGCCAAGTGGCGCGCGCGGCCGAAGTGGAAAAAGTTTGGTGCGGGTCAGGCATTCTCGCGGCCGTGGCGAAAGGGGAGGTAGTAGGGGGGACAGGGCAGCCCCCTCCGGGAGGAAGGCTGATAGCATTCACTATTCACCCCTTTGGAGGGTGCTGCCCTTGAGGCTCGAGAATGCGCGCCAATGACGACTCGGGTCGTTGTGGGGAGCGATGCCGAACGGCGTCCCGTCGCCCCGTCTCTCTCGCACGCACCGCACGGGACGGGGCGTGAGCGAGACAGAGGGCACCGTTCGGATGCGGCGTGCTGGGGGTCGGCGGCGCGGCGGGAAGCCGAGCAGTTAAGCCCCCCCGCGCTGGTTGAGGTTCAAAGGAGTGGCGGACGGCGCGGCGGAGGAGGCAGTCGTCAACCGCGGATGTGCCGCGCGTCCGAGAGCGCTGTCGTAAAAAATAAGCTCCCGGCCCCTGGGCGGCGGGCCGGCCGGCATGCCCGAGGACACCGTCAGAGCGACGCCGAGAGAATTCCAATCTATGGGCCACGACATGCCAGGCACCCGATCAGCGGCCAGGAATTGAGACGCTCCAAAAAGGAGAGGAGAGAGCCCTTCAAAGCCCGCCCAAGAATGCCGTGTCTACGACCCTCCGCAACGCGCGGCGAGGCGCACTGCTGCGGGGCGGCGTGCTGCGGCGTGCTGCGGCGAGGGGCGGCCGGACGCAAAGCAGCGCGCGGCCATCGGCTGGCGACTGTCCCGCGGACCGCCGTTGATGCCCCGCCAGTCGGAGTGGCTGCCACGGGGCGACGAACCCCGCCGCCGCCACCTGCCGCGGACTTCAGGCGCGGATCTAGGATTTGTCTAAGGAGGGGGTAATGTAGCGATTTTTGTCTACTTACAGGAGCAAAATAGTGCTTGCTGCCTACCTTTCAGGCGGCCTATCTAGTGCCCTAAATGGGGGGGGGGTAATTACCTCCATTACACACACACCCCTAAATCCGCGCCTGGCGGACTTTGATTCGACTCACACTTGGACCCACGCGTTATTCGCCGAGCCGCGCGCCCCGCCGCCCGCCGGCCGGCGGATAGGCACCCAGGGGGCGCGCGCGCCGGCCGGCACAGCCTGCCCCCCAGGGGGCCTGCCTGCTCTGTCTGGGGCGGCCACGCCCCGCCGCACAAACCAGCGCGGCCAGGACGGACTGCGACTGGTCATGCCATGCGGCAACGCCGTCCCAAATGTTATGCTCCTTGGCCACGCGGCGCGCACACGTCATTTACTATCCATTTCGTTCGGCCGTCGCGCAGGGGCCGTGTAAGTGTGTGTGTGTGTGTGTGTGTGTGTGAGCGAGTGTGGAAAAGGGGGGGGGGCAGCACACACCCGCTTGCGGAGTCCCGGAGCGAAGTTCGCCTAGTACAACGAGAACCAATGCTCCCGTCCCGACCCTCCCACTCGCGGCGGCGCCACCGGGACCACCTCCAAGGAGCAGTCTCGCGTGCCGCCTCCCTTATCAGTGTCCGTCCCGCCCAGCGATGATAAGGCCAGCAGCAAGAGCATGTGTGTGTGCGTGTGAGAATGCAAACAAGAGATACTGTCTGGGCTATAAATAATTCGGCGGACTATCAGGCATCGCCGCAGTGCTCTGCGATTGTTTCGGCCGGGCAGCAAGCCGTGCCGCGTGAGCCGCGCGCCTGGTGACGGCGCCACAGACAAATATTTTACATTTTTCATTTTCGATTTCACCCTTGGCTTAGCCGAGCGAGCGGCGCGGTGTAGGTTGGCGCTGCCTCCACCTGGGAGGGGGAGTGAGATGGCGCTACTCAAAAAGCCGATATTCCACGTGTATTCTTATTGTCTTCGCCCCCCTCTGCTGCGAGGGCCACGGCGGTGGGCGGCAAGCCCTCCGCAGATGCCTAGGATTCGCGTCGTGCCGCGCCAAACAGCCGGCAAGTCAGGCAGCCAGCCAGTCTGCCAGCCAGCCCGAGCGAGCCCAGGGCCCTTCACCGGAGCTGTCGCGAAAAGCACATCCTGCCGACTGGGCGCGTTGGAGGTTGATTCTGAGCACCGCTTTCGTCGCTGCCTCTCTCGCACTCCGTCCCGTCCGGAAGGGTGTGCGAGAGAGACAGAGTGACGAGAGCAGGGACTGACAATCAGTCTGCTGCTGAGGCCCCTCAAGCGAGCGCCTTCGAGCGAGAGGGTCAAATCGAATCCCGCCGTCCCATCGATCGCCGCCGAGTAGACTGACTGCCAGCCTCGGCGGCGCCGCTACGCAGGATGCACTGACCCCGCCTCGGCTTCTTTGGGCTTCTTCTTCAGGCAATCGAATTACCAGGGAGCGCTAAAATGAAAATCGATAGGAGGCTAAATTATGTGAAATTACGAGCAAGTCTGGTGTTCCGCGCTGGTTGGGGGAGACGACGGCGGTGTCTGCCCGGCTTCGGGCAGGTCAGCGTCCTGGATCTAATTATCGGGGATATCCTGGGACTCGATGCCTCGAGCCCAGCCGCGCCCAGCAACAGAGGGCTTGGATCGCACACCCCGCAGCGGCAGGGGGGCGGCCCGCCCTATCGGTGGGGGCAATGCCAACATTCCGAACGGATCAAGGCCCACACCGGGATTTCACCGAGCTGAGCCGGTGCGGGGCGCCACGCCCCCCTGGCCCCCTCCGTCGCCAAGCAACAAGTGAGGCCCCCCCCCTCCCTCCCTCTCTCTCTCTTTCTCTCTCTCTCTCTCTCTCTCTCTCTCTCTCTCTCTCTCTCTCTCTCTCTCTCTCTCTCTCTCTCTCTCTCTCTCCGTGTGAGGTCTACAGGTCTACAGCATCTATATGGAGAGCGCCTCGACGCCTGAAGACGACTGGCAGGCCCACCGTGCTGCCCCCGCTTTCTGAAAATAATTTATTTTAGAAAGGTAGGAGAGTGCAATCCCCTCGAGGGGCCGCAGCGCCGTGACACAGGCCGACAGCCGCTCGTCGTCACGTGGCTCAATTAACGCGCCAAACTTGCCGTAATCCGCTCCATTTCTTTGGCGTCGCCTCTGCGGGGTAAGAGAGGGGGGGAGGGAAGGGGATTACCGGGCGACAACCATCAGGGAACGTCTGGCAGCCACTAGTGGCGCTAGTTCTGCCTCTCCCCTTCTTTCGCAAACTATGCACTTGGAATTAAGCTAGCCAATCGCACGGCCTAATTGGAGTGCCCGGTCTCTCTCTCTCACACGGACAGGCAATATCCATTGTGGCGCCCCTCCTTGTTTTCGAGTTGGCAGGGGCAGGCGGGGGCAGGCGGGGCAGGCCGCGGGGTTGCGCAATGACGACAGCCGCGACTGTGCTGCCCAACAAGGCCCTATGGCATAGCAGGCCCGGCCGCCACTTGCGGCGCTCTTCCCGCCCGCCGCCCAGCCCAGCAGCCATTGCCTGGGAAAATGAGCCGTGAGGCGCGGGGTCTTTCTTTTACCTTTCTTGGGCCTCAGCAGATCGCCGCGCCCCGGTGCCGGAAGGGGTGGAATGGCGCCTCCGCGCACGCTATTTTGAACTCGGGGAGGATGGCCCGACGCGGAACAGAGAGAGAGGGGGGTGGAGAGAGAGAGAGAGAGAGAGATGAGAGAGAGAGGAGGACCCTCGTCCGCTCGAGAGAGAGAGAGGTACCGAGAGAGGAGAGTATTTCGCCCGCACCCGCACGACTAGAGGATTTATGAGAGAGAGAGAAAACGACACAAGCTACCTGTCCAAAACACCGGGCAAGCAAACAATTATCACACAGTTAAAAGGCCCATCACCCGAAATTTAAACCAAACGGCAAGGCCGCCGGCCGAGCTCCACGAAACGCCAGC
>CM060086.1:19292712-19797914 GCA_030522485.1 Stenchaetothrips biformis
ACCGCTTTTCGTCGCTGCCTCTCTCGCACTCGTCCCGTCCGGAAGGGTGTGCGAGAGAGACAGAGTGACGAGAGCAGGACTGACAATCAGTCTGCTGCTGAGGCCCCTCAAGCGAGCGCCTTCGAGCGAGAGGGTCAAATCGAATCCCGCCGTCCCACCGATCGCCGCCGAGTAGACTGGACTGCCAGCCTCGGCGGCGCCGCTACGCAGGATGCACTGACCCCGCCTCGGCTTCTTGGCTTCTTCTTCAGGCAATCGAATTACCAGGGAGCGCTAAAATGAAAATCGATAGGAGGCTAAATTATGTGAAATTACGAGCAAGTCTGGTGTTCCGCGCTGGTTGGGGGAGACGACGGCGGTGTCTGCCCGGCTTCGGGCAGGTCAGCGTCCTGGATCTAATTATCGGGGATATCCTGGGACTCGATGCCTCGAGCCCAGCCGCGCCCAGCAACAGAGGGCTTGGATCGCACACCCCGCAGCGGCAGGGGGGCGGCCCGCCCTATCGGTGGGGGCAATGCCCAAACATTCCAAACGGATCAAGGCCCTCTCCGGGATTTCACCGAGCTGAGCCGGTGCGGGGCGCCACGCCCCCTTGGCCCCCTCCGTCGCCATGCAACAAGTGAGCCCCCCCCCCCTCCCTCCCTCTCTCTCTCTCTGTCTCTCTATCTCTCTCTCTCTCTCTCTCTCTCTCTCTCTCTCTCTCTCTCTCTCTCTCTGTCCGTGTGAGCGAGACAAAAGTTCTACAGCATCTATAGTGAGCGCCTCGACGCATGGAGTATCGTCTGGCAGGTCCTCCGTGCTACCCCCGCTTTCTGAAAATAAAATTATTTTAGAAAGGTAGGGTGAGAGTGCAATCCCCTCGTGGGCCGCCGCGCCGTGATACAGCAGCCGTCAGCCGCTCCGTCGTCACGTGGCTCAATTAACGCGCCATACTTGCCGTAATCCGCATCCATTTCTTTGGAGTCGCCTCTGCGGGGTAAGAGAGGGGGGGGGAGGGAAGGGAGGGGATTACCGGGCGACAAACCATCAGGGAACGTCTGGCAGCCACTAGTGGCGCTAGTTCTGCCTCCTCCCCTTCTTTCGCAAACTATGCACTTTGAATTAAGCTAGCCAATCGCACGGCCATATTGGAGTGCCCGGTCTCTCTCTCTCTCACACGCGAACAGGCAATATACATTGTGGCTCCCCTCCTTGTTTCGAGTTGGCAGGGGCCAGGGCGGGCAGACGCAGGGGCAGGGGGGCAGGCCGCGGGGGTGAGCAATGACGACAGCCGCGACTGTGCCGCCGAACAAGGCCCTATGGCAGAGCAAGGCCCGGCCGCCACTTGCGGCGCTCTTAACGACCGCCGCCCACGCCGCCCCGCCGCACCAGCCGAGCAAGCCATTGCCTGGGATAAATGAGCCGTGAGGCGCGGGGTCTTCTTTCCTTATGGATCAGCAGATCGCCGCCGCCCGGGGCCAGAAGGGGTGGATCACGGACGAGGCGCTATTTGAATCGGGGATGGCGAACGCGGAAACACGAGTGAGAGAGAGGAGACGACGAGGGACGGAGTGGAGAGAGAGAGAGAGAGAGAGAGAGAGACTGAGAGCAGAGAGAGAGAGAGTGAGAGAGGTGTGAGAGGCGAGAGAGAAGAGAGAGAGAGAGAGAGACCCGCCCCGTCGGCCTCAATACACCGCGAACCAAGCAACAATTATCAGTCAGTAAAGGCCATCCACCCGAAATTAAACCAAACGCAAGGCCGCGCCGAGCTCCACGAAACGCCAGCCGAGCTGATCTGCTGTTTTCTTTCAAGCCTGCACAGGCACATTTTACGGCAACAGACAAACTTTGCAGGACTAAAGAAACTAGCGAGGCAGTTCGGCTTTGTGTAACCGGAGCGTGGCGTGGGCGGGGGCGTGGGGGGGGCGGGCGTGCGGGGCGTGGCGGGGCGCCCCTATTGGCTTGGCGGGGTCCTGAAACCTCGGCCGGCTACTACGAAGGGACGATATCAAAGGCATTGCTAGAGACCACACGGAAAGATGAAAGAAAATTCAACACAAAAAAGGCCCGCCAAGTTTGAGGCGGGGTTGGGGGTAGCAGAAGGGGCAAAGAGGCGCCCCGCCGGTCCGTCCAAACTCCCGCTTTTTGTCCGTGGAAGACAATCCGGAGCCAAGTCAGGGAGTCCTTAGTAATGAATATCTGCCGGGGAAAAAACAAAGTCTTCGTGTTTGGGGCGTACGCGTACGAACAACGGACAAAGCCGCGCCTGGCCTGACTAAGTCCGCCTGCCGGCCCACATTCACTTTTTCAGCCGGTAGCGGCGTCAAAACTCGATATTCCGCGGTGGATGACATTACACTCTCCTGGACAAACAAAAGAAGGGCCTATATTTTATGCAAGGGGAGAAACGACCTTTCGCCCACGGGGGTTGACCGTGTGCGGGCGCGCAGCAGGGGGCTGTGCCGCTTCACTCCCGCCCGAGTTCGAGGGACCTCGGTGCGGATAGATTGAAAAGGGGGGAAAGAAGGGGCTACCAAAAAACACGCGAGGGGAATCAATTAACTCGTCCGGCGGCACGCGGTAACTCGGCAAGACCCCACACGCCAGACAGACAGACAGACAACAGACAGACAGACAGACAGACGGGACAGAAATCAGCGCCCCAGTGGGGCTCCGACACGCGTTGAATTACAAGGCGCTGCGGAACCAGAAATCAAAGTTTTTCCGCCACGCTGGTGGGCAGCGCCAGACTGGGGGAAAGGCTTGCCGGCAGCAGAGCGTGGAGGAGGCCGCCGGGGGGGGGGTCTGTAGGGGGGGGGGGGGGGTGTGGTTTCGGCAGATAAGCCAACCCGCCGACAAAGCAAGCAGGCAATCGCTGCTGCCATCAACGGCCTCTGCCTCGCAAGGACTCTCTCCATCCCGCTCTGCACGGCCTCTGCATCGCAAGGACTCCGCTCCATCCGCTCTGCACGGCCTCTGCCTAGCAAGGTCTCTCTCTTTCCGCTCTTGCCAACGGCTCGTCTGCACTGACGCTAGGTCTCTCTCCATCCGCTCGTGCACGGCCTCTGGGCCACGCATCCCGCTTGACCTGACCCCGGGAACGGTTATGCGAATTCAAATGTGACATGTGTGCTGGCACTCGAACTGCGCGCGCCCAGCCAGGCGGCGCACTGCCCGCGATTGGCGCAGCGCGACCGGGGGGGCACTCGGGCAGTGCGGAAAGAGGAACTAAATACACTTCGGTGGCGGCTGGAACGTGACTCCCGAAAGCCCGTCTTTGCGACTGACAGGACTACGTCTCTCGCTCCCCCTTCGAGTCCCTTCGAGGGCGGGGACGGCGCTCATTGTGGACCCATCGCGGCTTAGCGCAACTGTTAAATCGGAATCTTATCTTGCGTCGTCCAGCAGGATGCTCCCCCTCCTGCCCATCCAGGGCGCACAGGTGGGCAGGGCGTGGCGCCGCGAGTCGCCCAGCGGCAAAGAAGTGCAGCGAGCCACTCCACTCGAAAAACAGGGAGCGGCCGCGCGGAGCGGTTTGTTCCGCCACCCCTGACACTGGGAAGGCTTTCAAAATACAGCATTCGCCTTCAGATCTTGGGCTTCCACAAGACTCCAGACCCGTTCCCAGAGCGCGGTCGCGAGTTGGATGCGCGTAGCCCACCCGCGGAGCACGCCGGCGGAGCCTCCTCCCTCGGCAGGGGGGCCTGGTCCGTCGGCCTGGTCGCCCCCGGGCTTGCGAGCGGAGGAGGTCTAGGGCCCGAGGTCGGCGGTCCTTCGAGGGCCCGAGGGCGCCATCAAGGGCACCGAGGGCACCACGGCCGAAGGTAGGGAGGGGTTCAGGAACGTCCGTTTACTTCCGTCACCCCGACCTTGACAGATCACGCAGTGGGGACGAGGCTCAATGTATGTGAGGCGAGGGCGCGGGCGCGAGGGGCGGGTCGCGACAGACGCCTCGGCGCCCGGCATGAGCGATCGAGCGATCCCCGAGCGTTTCGTCGCTGTCTCTCTCGCACCGCGATGGGGCGCGCCGAGAGTGAGGCGGTCTGGCAGCCGGCACTTAGCAGCCGATGGTTTGATGCTTCCAGCGGGCGGAGCGGAAAAAGGAGGCGGCGATTCAAACGGAGTCGCGGCGAGAGGGAGGGAGGGGGGGAGGGGGAGGGGGGAGAGAGAGAGAGAGAGGAGAGAGAGAGAGAGAGAGAGAGTAGAGAGAGAGAGAGAGAGAGAGAGAGAGAGGAGAGAGAGAGAGAAGAAGGGGGGGGGGGGGGGATAGGACGGAGGGCTGGTAGTCGGTCGGGAGCCTCATTCAGTCGGGGCAAAGAAGTCCAAGAGAGACACAAGCTCGGCAGTGGAGGCAAGGCCGCCGCAGCCAATGGACTGGAAGCGCCTCGGGCGGCCCAGCCATGCCGAGGCCAGGGCCTGCGAGCGGCGGCCCCCGCGGCCCCGTGTGGGTCGATGAGTTTGCCGACGGCCGTGTCCGCCAGGGCACCGCCAGGGCCCCGTCGGGGTCAAGGGACACCGAATGATGTTGACGCGCCCCACTGGGCCCGGCGGCGAGGGCCCGGCGCGGCCCTGTACACACTTTCGCTGCCAGGTGTTTCATTTATCATGTATTTACCCGACCCCGCGCCGTCGGCTGCTGGACAGGGTGATGCCAGAGGACCGGACTCCTTCGGGCGCGTTTCGAGCCCAGACCGGCCACACGTGCACGAAAGCATTCGACAACTTTCGGTCGAGCAAGGATAGTGTGCAAGGCACGATTCATCTGTGACCGGAATACTGGAATCGAACGCATGCTGCTCTTCGAACGAAGAATCTGACGCTCGGGAATACGGGTCTATGTCCGCGGCTGTGTCGGCCTGACGGCGGCCGCACGGACTCGGTGGACGTCGTGGACGCCGCCCCCGCCGCGGTGACACGCCAAAACAATGAACAATGGGGCCCTGCAGTCAAAGGGCCGAGTTGCCGAAACTTAGGGGGGGGGGGAGGGCGTCGCACACGCGTCCACGACCGCGGTCACCATCGAGGGGAGCCTCGCTTCAGACCGCACGCTGTCACGCGAGAGCCCCCCTCGCCGTCCACGTTGCGGCGACAAATTCATTTTCCAGCGGCATCTCTTCCCTTCACCACCGGCAGGGCGGCGGGGCGGCGGGGACGTCGGAGGGGGGGGGGGGGCACCACGCGAACCCTGAAGTTCCACCATGGTCGAGTCGTGCAATGACTTCACTTTGTCCTGCGACCACCTCGACTCGGGGCGGGCTTTCTGGGGGGTCTATACCGCACGCACAGCGCAATCTGCAGATTGAAAACTGGCGCGCGCACGGCTGGCTGAGAGAGAAGAGCTCGCGGACAATACAGAGGCGAGCGGCGCGGGGATAGCCTGGAGGCCCTACTGTACGCCTCTTCAAAGCGAGAGAAAAGTTGTTGCATCCGAACGCCCTGCGCCGCCCCGCCCCGCCCTGCCCAGCCCCTAGACGGCTTGAGCGAGATGAGAGTCGCCGCCCATTCTTCGCGACTGTATCTCGCGGCCCTCGCGGCCCTAGCGCATGAAACATGTCGCGGTGCTTGAACCTACGGCGCGCCCAAGCCTGGCGAGCGTTCACCCGCCGCGTCAGGGGCCTGTCTGACTGTCTGTATGACGGACTGTCTGCCGCGGCCGCCGCACCCCGGCACAAGTTTTCACCACCGGATTTGCGGGGAGGAGGAGAGTCCGGCCGCAAGCAACTGTCGCGCGCGGCGCCGCTATCGAGTGCCAGGTAGAGGCGACGGCTGGCGGAAGGTACCTGGGGCGGGGCGGGGCGGGGCGGGGCTGGGCGGGGTGGGGCGGGGCGGGGCTGGGCGGGGCGCCCTATGGGAACGGAACTTAGCAGCCGCAGGTGCGCTGGGGCGGCGACAGCCCTCAGACCCGATACTCCCAAGGACACTACCACCCGCGGCACACAGTCCTCGCCACACAACTACAAGATGGAGAGACGGTGTCCCAGCAGCTGCCAGGGGCAGCACGGCGTCCAGCCCCACAGTCAAGAATCAAACAGCGCGCTCAGAAACCCTTACAAACTATTTCATTCCTTACAAAGAAAGGTAGCTTGTTACAACGAAGTATTTTGAGCATGCATAAGTTTACAGAGAAAATACTTCATAATAAAACTATTTCTTCGTATAACAAACTAAATAGTTTGTACATTATTAATGCTAAAAATACTTCGCGAGGTTTTAAGCGTGCGTATTGCTTCGTGGTGCGAAGAAACCGAGGGCATTGTAAAATCCACGGAGAAATGCGCTGTGAAGCAAAATCTTTCGTAAAACAAAGCATTTCTTTCATTCCTTCGTACTTCGTGATTATGAAGCAGAGGTGATCTATACTTTTTCGAGTGTGGCGATGCTTTTCAGAGTGACAGCAGCCTCTTTTCCCCTCGGCGGGCCGAGCACAGAGCACGTGCAGCCCGGCAGGTAGGCTACCCAACCCCACACCACGGCGCAGCGGGCGGGCCGGCCACGCGGCGCGCTGCAGAGCCGCACAGACAGACAGACAGGCAGGCAGAAAGACAGAGAGGAGACAGACACACACGTCTCGAGTGCCGAGGGAGAGTAAGCATCGGCAAATCGAGCTCGCAAGAAAACTGGGGACACACAGCCCGTCGAGGGAATCAAATATTTAGAGCAAACGCCACGCAGCGCACGCGTCTGTGGTGTGTGTGTGTGTGTGTGTGTGTGTGGTGATGTGTGAGCGCGCGGCGCGAGAAAAAGAGAGAGAGAGAGAGAAGAGAGAGAAAGAGAGAGAGGGGAGGGGGAGGAGAGAGAGAGAGAGAGAGAGAGAGAGAGAGAGTGTGTGTGTATGTGTCTACATATGCATGCGAGTGCGGGCTTCTTCCTCGGGGGAAGGGGGCGTCCCTAAATTATGAACGCACACGTCAATCGAAATCGAACGGCTCACAAGCCTGCCACCCGGCATACTGTGCGGCCGGCGGGGGCCTCCAGGCGATTGACAGCGCAGCCTCCGCCCGCCCAGCGACACGCCGGCCAGCACCGCAGCGATGCCAACAGGAGGGCCAAGGGGTTCGTCTGCGGGGAGGCGGTCCGTCGAGGGCGAGCCCCACGGGACCCTTCACAGGTGGTGTCCGCGCGGGGTCAGCGGGCGGTGGCTGCCAGCCCCGCCAGGCCGCCGGGCTGGCCAGACTGCCAGGGTGCGTCTGACATGAATAAAACACGACCAGGATCAAGGCCCCGCCAGACGGGCGGCGCTGGCGGCCGCGTCTGACACATTTCACAGTCTCGCCCGCGAAAGAGAGGCAATGTGTCTCGCGGTGCGCCGCGCCGCGCACACACGGCATCACCCGCAAAGTGTCGCGCGGCCGAAAGAAGGAGAAGAAGATGATGAGCACGACGCGACCTGCAGGCATTAAAAGGAAAAACCTTGAGCGGCTCAACTTTTAAGGCTCGCGAAGGATTGCGAAACAAGACTGTGTGCACCTGCACGCGGCGGGGCACTGCCCTGACGACGACGCCCCCCTCCCCCCTCCCGGCCCGCTAACTCGACCGCCGCGACACTCGACGGCACGCTTACACCGCGCTGGCACGGGCCGGCCGAACGCAACGCGGCCCCCGCGTGTCGTCGAACCCCTCCGGCAACCCCATCAGCGCGGCGGCCAGCCAGCTGGCAGCGCTGGCAGCGCGCGGCGGCCAGCCGGCCAGCCAGCCAGCCAGCCAGCAGACTGATTCCGAGAGTCGTTCTCAACGCTCTATCTCTCTCGCACCTACGCAGGCCGCGGCTTGCCCCTGACCACCGCAAGCACCGGCGCAGCGGCGGCGCGGCTCCACGGGGCCCTGAATAATCAGGCCCTCCCGGCTGCCTCTCCGCGCCAGACGGGCTCAGCAGCGCGCCTGACGGTGACAGGGCGACCTCTCTCGTGGCGGCAGCGGCCTGCATCATGGACAATGACGACGTACACACATCATCCGTTGGCGGAGCAAAAACTTAGTTAAAGAGGCAAAATCTAGAAATCGTTCCATTAGCTGTAACTTTTGCTGCGCCAACAGTTGTAAGTTTGACCGACAAATTTTTCGTTACTCGAACCAAAATTTTCGGTCATCTCGGAGACAGCAAATTTTTCGTTGAATCAACGAATTTCTTTTTTCCGTGCACTGTGCGCCCCCCGTGGAGGCCGCGGGGCAGGCCGTGGAGCCCGCCGTGGGGCTTTGGGACCTGCCCGCCTGCACATCCGGCGAGCAGCCCCCTTCCCGGCGAGGCATGGCGGTAGGCCCGCGCCGCCGCGTGCGGCAAAGAGGCGCAACGCCGGCCGCCGTGGCGCAGGGTAGGGTCCCCCAATCGATGCGAGGGAGGCCCGCGCAGCGCCGCGCAGCACCGCGCCGTGCCGGGGTGGCACGGCGCTAGGCCTCCCGGGCGGCGCGTCGTCGGCCACATTCAATTTTTCGAGTCGGAATTGTACGGGGACAGGCCCTGCAGGGAGGTGGTTGGCCCCACAGCGGGACTCTTTAGATTGTCTAGGCGTCTGCGGAGGGCTAGTATTCCCCCGGCCCGCAGACACGGCAGTGCGGAAGCAGAGACGAACTTGTGTTACTGTGACGCAGTGCAGACAACACGGACGACCGCCGAACCCCCGAGGACGCGCCGACGCGGCGGGGCGCGACTTCACTTGGCTGCATGCATGTGGGCGTCGCGTCGCGTCGCCCGTCGCTCTCGCCCAAACTTCCGGTCGACGGCGGGACCGGCTCCGCTCTTCCGGTCGTGACCTCCCGCAGGTCGGAGGTGAAGGAGCTGAGCGGTGGAGTCGGTGGCAGGGCGGGGCGGGGCGGGGCGCGCTGTCTGCCGAGGCGTCACGGCGCCGTGCATGTCATTACTGCAGAATGGTGCAGGGCGAGCAGGGCGGGGCTGTTGGTTTACGGCGGTTCGGTACGTGAGTGTCGCGGGGCGGGGCGGGGCGGGGCGGGGTGGGGCGCGCTGAAATGAACGCAGTAAAACGAGGGCCCTAAAGCAGGCGGCCTGACGCGCCGTAATCGGCGAGTACATTCGCGGGCAAGAGCGACAGGCCGCGCTGCACATCCATCTGCAGGGCGAGTCCGCCGACAGGAGGGACGGCCGCGGTGTGCGTGACGTCACCGCGCTTTCACGCACCGAGGAGCGCTTGCTTGCATCACCCTGGGCGTCGCGGCGTCGCGGCGTCGCGGCGTCGCACAGTGGGCCAGAAGACCGGCTCAGCGGCGGTCAAAACCCTGAGCGACTGCCGTCCGTCGTCGGGAGGGGACCGACCAGGACGTCAGCGTCCGTTGCCACGGCCCGCGCCGCGCAGCGCCGCCCGCGACGCGAGGCAGCTAAGTGGCTGGGGGAGCGCGCGCTATTTTTAAAAAGGACTGTTTGGAAGGGCTGCTCACACTCGCAGCGTTCTCGTGGACCTCGAGTGCACTGCCGCTGCGCCGCGACAAGGTCCACCGTGGTTCCCACAAACTTCTTTAGGGTATTGTCCGTGACTTAAGTTCAAAATTTCAAATCTGCCATGACCATATCAAGACAAGAAAACTTTGTCGGCTAGGGGTGCGACCGCGAACACCGACTGGAAAAGCTTTTGGGAGTGCAGTGTGCGGCGGGGCCGAGGGGCGTTGCGTGGGGCGCGGCTGGCTGCGAGGTCGGAGTCACGTAGGCCTGCCTGCCTGCCTGCCAGCGCGGCGCTGGCTGCCAGCTCGGGGCCCCGCCGCATCACCGCGCAGCGAACCCCCACGCGGCCCAACCACGGCGGCGCTGCAACGCGCGGCCCGGCCGGCCGGCCCGCCCAGGGCCCGGGGTCTGGACTGTGTCGAAACCATAACGCACAAGCCGCAAAGGGGGACCTTCTGTGCGCCACGACTCTAGACGCGGCGTGCCTGGCCGCGGCGCCACAGCGTCCAAGGCAGCCCAAGGGCCCCAAGGCCGCCGCCATCATCATCATCATCATCCATCATCATCATCATCATCTTCATCATCATCATCATCATCATCGCCGTACTGCCTTTTATTTTGCTATCTGACCAGCTGGAGCGGACTGGGGCAGCCAGCGACATCGGCAACGCGGCCTTCCCCCCCCCACTCCCGTCACGACGCGCCTCACCTGGAGGGCCTGCGTGGCAACCACGCCCATTCATTTTGTTGGCCGAGGATCAACACACACACACACGCACGGAAGCGGGCCCAAGTGACAAACCGAGCAGCCGGCCCGATAGCCAAGCAGCGGCCGGGTCGCTTTCACTCAGTGCCCCACTCGGTCCCCCTCGCACTCACGTGAGGCTGCGCGGAATCCTAGGGGTTCACCACGGCGGAGAACCGCGCGGACCGAGGCCTCGGCCGCGGTCCTGGAGGGAACGCCGTGAAGTGAAGAGTGGAACCGCAGCAGGACCGATACCAGCAAACACAGCCTCGACCGCCACGCCACGCCCCGCCACGACATAAAAATAGACCGCCTCCGCCAGGCCACGCCAGGCCTTAGCAGGCCCAGCCCATAGCGCTCGTGGGCGTGGCGTGGCGTAGCGTGGCGTAGCGTGGCGTGGCGTAGCGTAGTGTGGAGTGGCGTGGCGTGGCGCAGCGGGGCTCGGCGAAGTGCACGGCCACGATGAGGTCGGCGCGGTCACTCACCGCGGACCCGGTTGACACGAATCTGAGCTGGCCGCCGACGCGTGCCGACGCCACACACGCGGCGCCGCGGCGTCCGTCCAGTCATTTGGCGCAACGACCCGCGGCACGCCATGCACGGCACGCCACAGTCCGCTAACGGCAGGGCAGCACCCCCGCCAGGCACCTCATCCCCCTCAGGCAGCAGACCACCGGCAGCAAGGGGCCTTCCCTAAGCGCTTCGCCAATAGCGTCCCTCAAAGGCCGCGAGAACCGGCGCGGCCGGCGCCTTCACAAAGGGAGGATATAGGCCGATATAGGCCGATACAGGCCCTTTGAGTCTCATCTCCGTCGACCTTCGCGTCACTTCCCATCTCGCCTTCTCGACACAATCTCCGGCGAGGTGAACGCGCGCACGGACGGACAGTGAGCGATTCGGCGCGGGCAACCCAAAAACATCACGTGACAAGTTATTCAGCTCCACGGGCTCATGGATGGGATGCATTTCCCAAGTGTTCCCCGCTCGAGCCAGCAGCCTTTCCTTCACAGCTCGGCTCGGATGAAAGGAGGCCTGTTTAGCCGGCAAAATAATTTGATAAACAAACACGGCGAAGAGAGCCGAGCCGGTGGAGAGTCAACATCGGTAACGCATCGGTGACGCGACTCGGTCCGAGCAACAGCGCAGCGGCCCCGCGCGGGGCACTGTTTGTTGTTTGAATGGCCGGAAGGGGTTGGGGTGGCGTGGGGGGCACACTTGGGCCAAACTTGGGGCACTCCAGTCACAAATTCACCAAAAGTCAGCGGCGTGGCGCCACTCGAACGCCAGGCCAAATAATTCCAATCCGCCCTATTAAAACTTGAGCCCCCAGCGAGCCAGACCGGGGGCCTAGCGGTGCCAAAACAAGGAAAGACAAAACGAACGAAGGAGGGAGAGAGCGAGAGCGAGAGAGAGAGAGAGAGAGAGAGAGAGAGAGAGAGAGAGAGAGAGAGAGAGAGAGAGAGAGAGAGAGAGAGAGAGAGAGAGAGAGAGAGAGAGAGAGAGAGAGAGAGAGAGAGAGAGAGAGAGTGAGAGAGAGAGAGAAAGAGAGAGAGAGAGAGAGAGAGAGGGAGAAAGAGAGAGAGAGAGAGAGAGAGAGAGAAGAAGCCGAAATGGAATGCTGCGCCGCGGACGTGCCACGAAATGACTTCTTTATTTCCTTCCTCAAAAAGGGGTTGTAAAAATGAGACCCATAAGCTCACTCGGTCAGTCAGGCCGTCAGTAAAGTCCCCACACCAGGCAGCCATGGCTCAAAATTCAAAACGCGCGCGTTTTGTTGATGTTTTTTCCTTTAAGGTGTTTTTTTTTTTGGTTTTTTTTTTTCGGTTTTGCTTTTTTTACCTGACTCACACTCGCATGCTTCCGCTTGACCGTGCCGGCGCGCCAGTCACATGACATACAAGGATTGTCATAAATCGGTGGCGCGGCGAACGACGCGACCAAACGCGACCGACGCCACCATAGGCTCTCTCCTATCTGGCGGCGGACGAGCTAGCTGTTATCACGACTCGGCGCCGCACGAGGGACTGCCCTGGCTCAAGGCCAGGCTGGGCAGGGCTAGGCGTGGACCCAGAGAAGGGGGGGAGGGGAGGAGTGATTGCCCTGTCCTTGGGTTCGGGGTGGGCCACCTGAAAGGTAGATGAAAATCACCACTGCGCCCCTTTGAGTAGACAAGAAGCACCTATTTCCCACCCCCTCTCCTTGGAAGAATCTTGGATTCGCGCCTGGACATGGCACGGCACGGCGAGGCCTCACAGTGGGCCTGGCGAGCAAGCGGGCGTGACTGCGGGACTCAGCAACACGGTCTTGTTGACGGCGAGGAGCAGCAGCAAGGGGAGGGGGGGGGGGGGCTGACCTAACCTACCGTATTGGGCACGGCCATGCGGGGCCGCGGTGGTACAGTCACGGCAGCAAACACTTGACCGGAGTCACCTTGCAGCCGACGCCGCAGTAGCCGCGTCTGCGTTACACTGTAACACTGACGAGCGGCCCCCTCAAAACGCGCTTAAAGAAGAACGAGGTATCGATACAGAAAAAGGACAAAGGACTCCCTCCCAACATCGAAATTTGAGGTCCCAATCGGCACGTCTCACCTGCCCATCCTAACGCCTCGTTCTTCTTCAACGCGCAGTGTGCGAGCCGCCGGCTCTCTCTCTGCCGTGACTTGAGAGGCAAGACCACCATTGATCGTAACCCGGTCTGCGCGTGGACTGCCGCGTTGCCTATGGCGACGCTCGCATCGCAGCCTAGGTCAACAGCAGTGCGCAGCGCGGCGGCGAGGCGAGCGCGGGCCGCGAGGGCCGATGATGGGGGCCGCCCTTGAGCGCGGCGGGCTGTCTGTCGGATGCAGCCAGAGCGTTGCACCGCGCGGCCCCGGCAGACAACGCGGTGACTCGCTAGACTCGCCGAGCCGCGGCCAGCTGTGCCCGGCGAGGTGTGGGGGAGGGGGGGGGGGTCGCAGTCGCTAGGCGCGAGCTATTTCTAGGCGCTTGTTGCCGACCATAACCTATCGCAACGCTGCGCCCGTCGCCGCGCACTCCGCTCCACGCCACTTGGCGCGGGTCTCAGAGAGGCGCGCGATGTAGACGGACGGACTGTGCGCCGACTCGACGCACTTCCAGGACATCGTGCGAACCACAAGCACCGCGTCAACCAGGCCAGCGTCCTCCCCCGCCGGACGGAGGCTGCAGCTGACAACGCCCCAGTGCGAATTAATCTCCGCTTTGTATCCACACGGTTTCGCGCGGCAGTCTGACTGCCGCCGTGACGGCGTCCGCCATCAGTCCGTCCTCCGGCTCTCGCGGCGAACTCATTCGTCACGTTGACTCCTGCGATGGAGGGACACTTGGAGGTACCCACCGACCGCAGCGCGCAGGGCGCGCAGGGCGAGGGAAGACCACAACCGAGTTCGCCACCGCGCGGTCGGGCCGCCGGGCCACGGCCGGGCCAGCGGCCGAGCGTTTTCGACGACGCGCCCTTTCGTCGCCCCGTCTCTCTCGCTCCCCTGCGGCGCGGCGGCGCGGACTGCGAGTGCGGCAGAGACAGAGCGACGCCTGCAGGGCCGCCGCAGCGCAAACACGGCGCCGGGCGCAACAGGCGGGCTGCCTGTCCGCCTGCCTGTCTGCCTGGCCGGTCATTTCGGCGCCGGGACGCGCGGCCGGGGTGAGGAGAGGGGTGGCGGTGGCGGGCCGACGCTGCCGAGCCCAACGTTATTAGCGCCGCGATCAATCTCAATTCGGCGGACGACCGCCACGGCCGCTCGACAACGAGAAGAACATGCAGTGCGAGACGTGCTGGCCCCGCTGCCCCACAGTGGGCCAGAAGACGGCGCACGCGGCCAAAACTCTTGACGCGTTTTGAGCTCTAGAGTTGCTAAGTGGGGGCTCGAATCGACTGTGGGGCCCCACCATTGGATGGCTCTCCGAACAAGGAATTCATTGGTGGGGTCACACGTTTGGTACGAGTCCCATTTAGTGACTCTAGTCTAGAGCTCAAAACGCGTCTAGAGTTTTGGCCGCCTGCGCCGTCTTCTGGCCCACTGTGCGTCCCCGCACCCGCCCCCCACCAGTCCGCCCCCCGCCACACGGCCAACGGCCCCGCGGCCCAATATCCCACCTGTAATGACGTGTCGTCACCAAGCCACGCCGCCGCGTGACGGCGCGTGCGTCCGTGCGTGCAGGGCGAACGCAGATCCTGTGATCTCGAGGAAGGGAACAACTTCTCACATCCATTGTATAAAAAATTTGAATTCAGGTGGCAAAAACGCCTGTAAGTAGGCATGCGTGTGTGCGTGCGCCGCCGCTGCCGGCGAAGCCACAGGGCGTTGATCCGGCGGACGGACGGCACGGGCGGACGACGGCGCCACTCCCTTATCGCGACACAATCTGCGGAAATTGAAAGCGCCGCGCCGTGCCGTGCGCTGCACAAGGCCCACGCGGCTGGCCCCACGCAGGGGCACTCCCCCACCCAGAAAAAAAAATGACATGAAAGCGGCCTGGACGGTAGGCAAAGAGCCGTACTTAAACCCTGTCAGAAGGCAACAGGTGCTGCTTCGCCTCACCCCAAAGGCCGCCTCTGCACCCGGCAAGCCTGACTATGACGTGGCGAGGCTACGACTATGGCGAGCCAGCGCGCCGCGGCGACCTGCCCCACCCCCCGCGTGTCGCCAACTCAACGAGCGCTGGCACGAGACGAGGCCGTGGACCCGGTCACGCCGCGCACCCAGTGTACGGGAAGGGGTAATTACATTCGCATTCCCAGTGTAGGCGGCATCCAGCGGCGAAGGTAATTCAAGCTGCGAATGTCACAGCCCGCCGAATCCTCGCGAGAACGGCAGCCCGGCGGGCACCTCACAAAGAATCGCCGGCCCAGAAGGTAATACGTCGCAATTTGCGCGCCGTGCCGCTGGGGACCGGCGGCCCGCCGCTGGCCCCGCCGCCCTCCTCAAAGGCATCACACTCATGTCGTCCCTGGCTGGGGTGGCAGTCAGCGCCAGACTGCCTGCCGGCGTGCGCGGCGACGCGTTGCAGACGCCGGCAACGCAGACGACCCTGGTTGACATTTTAATCGGGAAGCGTGCCGCCCGGAGCAACGGCCCCGCGAGGCGCGGCACGGTTACGTAGCATGCTTGGATACTCCGCGAGGTGCCCTCCAGGCGAGCGGAGCCGATTGAACAGACAGAGCCATAGCGCCCGGGCGGAGCCATTCAATTGCTGCCGACAAGGTCTGCGTCCCACCAGGACGAGTTGGCGTAGAACAGCCCCAGCCAGCCCGGCGGACGCACATTGTATTGAACACGGACCAGCCACCCAGTCAGCCACCCGGCACGACCTGCAGAGGACTCCGGTAAGAGGCTTAGCGTCCCTCCCCCGCGCAAAAGGTAAAACGGGACGGCACACAGTAGGCCAGAAGACCGTTGAGGCGGCCAAAATCCCGGACGCGTTTTGAGCTCCATAGAGTCTCGACATGGGACTCGAATCGATCGTGCGACCTCACCAATGGGTTCCTCCTCTGGAGAGCAATGCATTGGTGGGGTCAGACGTTCGATTCGAGTCCCATTTAGCGACCCTAGAGCTCAAAACGCGTCTTAAATTTTGGCCGCCTCGACGGTCCTCTGACCCACTGGGCGGCAGCGCCCTTGGTAAGTGGGAAGAGGAGCGGCCACGCGCGGCGCGGGACATACAGAGAGGGGAAGGTCTGCCCCGGCGTACGTATGCCACTCGCCTCGTTATTTGCCTGATCGCTGGAGCTGCGTCCGACTTAACCCTGTGCGTGTATAAAGACAAGTAGGCACTCGGGCCGAACACGACCACACCTGATTGCAAGCAAATAAGAGCGTCTGCGGGTGCAACGGTCGTCTCTCTCTCCTTTCCCTTTCAGGTTGCTGCCTGTCGTGAGAGAACGCAAACATGGTTCGCTAGAATCATCGCACTACTGTCCCGGCGTCCGTCACCGACACGACGGGTCGGTGTCTCACCTTGATGTGGTACGAGTTGAGCCTGATCCTGGGCAGGACGTTGAAGGAGCTGAAGTCAAGCCGCCTGGCGAAGATGCCGTTGCCTCCAGCGCCGTGCCTGCAACAGAGACGCCAGGGTTACTCTCCCGTCGAACACCGCGTCCAGGAGCAGGGACAGACATGGGGAGGGCGTCGGCCTGTCCCATTCCGTACGAGAGAGAGAGAGAGAGAGAGAGAGAGAGAGAGAGAGAGAGAGAGAGAGAGAGAGAGAGAGAGAGAGAGAGAGAGGAGAGAGAGAGAGAGAGAGAGAGAGAGCGACGCGGCGGGCCGCAGTCCAACAAGTCAGCGGGACGTGGTCGGTGTTGCAGGGCAGCAGCCGTTAGGTGAAGAAAAAGAAATGACGAATAATTTGGCGGCCTGCTTGCATAATGCATTTTTCCTTCAGACCCACAGACACCCACAGTGGAACAGTCGCCATCCCCACCACCACCACCAGGTGACTCTGACCTTAATGTAGGTCACACACACACACACACACAGAGGCATTGTCTCCCCACACCCCCACCCCGCCACCAAACGCCGGCGCACGGCGTTAGCATATCAGGCCGCTCTTTTGACAGAACAGTTAGCATTCGCAGCCGAGATCTAGCGGGCAGATAAGCGCCCCGACCGGGGCCCCGGCCACTGCCTCCAGCAGCAGGAAGGCACCTCGCGGTCCCGAACGAGCTGAAAACTAGCGTTGGGTGAACGAACCCGGTGGCGTGCTGCGCAGTGCTGCGCTGTGCAGCGTCGCCACCTGGCCAGGGAGACACCTGCCGGGACAGCTGCACGGAGCTGCACGCGCAGGCCGGCGAGCGCGTGGTCGCGGAGGTGCGGCGGGGCCCTCGGCGGGGACGCCGCCATGGGGCACGGACCCCCGCGTGCCGGCCCCGGGGCACAGACCCGAACCGGCGGCGACAAGGTGAGGAGTGACGAATTGCAGCTCATTCCATTTAATCTCGCGTCATCGGCAAGCTACCGGCCCGGAAGGTTGGTGGGGGGGGCCTCCGAAGATTGCTTTCTCGAAAACAAAACAAAGACGGTCCGAAAATGACGAGTGGGGCGGGGCCTGAGGGCGGCCGAAAAACGGACCGCCACGGGACAATCAGCGCGGCAGGCCAGGCCCGCAAAAACCAGCATCGAAGTCAAAACAAGGCAAGGAGGCGTGGAGGGGGATCGCTTGCTTACGTGGTGGTCGAGCTCCTCGTCCGAACGGGGTGCATCGCAGTCGCAGTGGGCGCGGCCATGCGGCGGCGCGGCGCGGCGCCAACAACGACTCGCGGCTCGCGGTCGCCAGGGCGAGGCGGTGAGGGGGGAGAGGGGATGCCGGACGATGCCAAATGCAGGCAGGCGCGGCAGGCGCAGCCGCGAGCCCCGCGGTTTGTTGCTTTGAAGCAGGCTGTGATCGGGCCGCGAACAAGGCGGCGGACCTTCACCAGCACAGCAGCATTGAGCAGCATAGACACACTCTAAAAGCTTCACGAACTATTTTAGGCCTTACAAACACAAGTGCCTTGCTATAACAAAGTTCGTGATGCACGAACTAATTCCTCCGGGGACTCGGCGTCGTCATCGGCGTGCCCAAGGTCGCGTCCGTCCCTGGCGGTGCCCTGGCGGTGCCCTGGCGGTGCCCCAGTCCGCGGCCGCGGTTGGCCGTGGTCAAGGATGCGAGCCGCGGCCGGCCGCCGCGTCGCCGCGTCGCGCCAAGGCCGCCAAAAAACAATAGGCAGCGATAGCGGACGGCCCGGCCGTCACGGCCCGCCGCCCGGCGCCAGGTAAACCACGGCCAAGGAAAAATAACAACAACAAAGAAGAACGTGACAACACGACGAAGTTAACGAAGCAACCCAGCCGCGTGATGAATCACCAGCCCAAATGGGCCCGATGGGCGGCGGCAAGCCGGCCCCCCCGCGCCGCTGTTACGCCCCGCGAGGCAGCACACTCTGGCCTTGGAAGACATCCGCTCCGACCTGCAGCGCGCGCCTTCCAAATACCCAACCCAAAAAAAGGTCGAAAAATGTAAATAAATTTTAAAAAATTCCAATGCTAAAGCATTGCATGGTGCTCCGGCACTCGAATATTTATTTTTAAGGTGAATGGTGTTAAGTTCAAAAACTGGAAAATGGAAAAACTAACGCATTGCACGGTGTTCCTGCACTAGAATGTCTAAAATATATGCTGTAAAGACAAGAGGTTTTAAGTCGGTAGCAGCAAAGGGGGAAAATTTTATTGAGGATGAGGTTGGCGTACTCGGCATCTGCGCCTGTGAGGAAATGGCTCGGCGAAGTAAGGAGACGATGGAGTAGTCGCGCATTGAAACAGTCCCTTCATTGTTGTTAAAGGGAGGACGTTTATTAATTTTTGAGAAGGCGGTTCGCTTTCAACTAAACAAGGTTTGGCCGGATGCGGTTTTGTTATTGGCAGTTATTGGTCGATGATTCGAACTGAGCGCATGCGCAGTTTTCATTTTCCGAATATTTTATTTTTCCCGCGGTTATGCTTAGGCGTGTCATTGTTGAAGTCGTTACTATGGGAAAAATTCGTCATGTTTTCGTTATTTCTGTTTAACCAAGACGATTTATTGTTCATTTGATAGTACAGGAAGATTTGTTTTGAGAATTGCTACATTTTTTATTTGAATCATTTTTCGATTGGAGCTATAAATTGAGGTGTTCCATTGTTGCAAATTTATGTTTTCGTTGTTTACGGAAAATTCTTACGAACAATTCTCTTGAAAAATTGAATTTCTTGGTTTTTTAATGTCACGAATATTATGGCAGTGGTCATGTGTCGATACGAGAGGGCACAAAAATCAGTCCCAAAAGCGAAAACAATAGGGGTTCTTTGGAACCCCTAACAACAATGCAGCTATCAGTTCCGCGAGGGGGCCTCCATTCCGTCCGAATCACGGTCGTCGCGGCGTGAGTGTGGTGGAGTGTGGAGGCTCCTCGGCGCGAGGACGAGGAGGTCGTCGCCGTGCCGACCGAGGCGGCGTCTTCCAGTTCATTCGTTCCGGCCATAAGCAATGAGAGGAAGGGCGCCGCGAGGATCGGTCCGAGGAGGTGTGTCGCCGAGGTCACGTGGGGGTCACCGTCGTGGTCCCGGCCGTCACGGGGGCTGGCGCGAGGCAGACCCGCCCCGCCGCACTCCGCACCGCACCGCACCGCACCGCGCACGTTCCAAATGACAGACGTCTCCGGCGCGGCGCGGCGCGGCGACGGGACAGGTTTACGGGAACAACCGGCGTGGCGTTGTCGCCGTGTCGTCGCGGCGGCGGGGCGGGACGAGTCGCAGCGTCAGCGGATTGGATATATTTCTGAATAGACTAAGCGGTCGTAGTGTGGCCCGAGGGGAAAGGGGAACTGCCGTGTCGGAGATTCTCGCGCCGCGCCGCGCCGCCCGGCCCCACATCATTCCCACGCCCCGCCCCGCCCCGCCCCGCACGAGCAAGGCGGCAACAACTCCACAAATCAAGCCATAGGCGGCAAGGCGCGCCGGCGCTGGTGCCCCCTCTTCCTCTTGCATGATGATCGACAGTCGGAATTCGTGTGGTCCGGTATCCGATCGACGGGCGAAGCAGCGAGAGAGAGAGAGAGAGAGAGAGAGAGAGAGAGAGAGAGAGAGAGAGAGAGAGAGAGAGAGAGAGAGAGAGAGAGAGAGAGAGAGAGAGAGACTATGCCCGGCCTCGTCGCACCCGTGCGGGCCAGACCTCGACAAGAGCAACGGCAGCAGCGCGGTGCGTACGCGGCCGAACAGAGCGCCCCAGACTCTGGCAGGCTCCAGGCGCCAAGGCCGCGCCAGCGCCAGCCAGCTTGCCTGCGAGCTGCTTCCAAAACAGTGATTTCGCCGCTCTCTCTCTCTCTCTCTCTCTCTCTCTCTCTCTCTCTCTCTCTCTCTCTCTCTCTCTCTCTCTCTCTCTCTCTCTCTCTCACCCATGAGGCGCTCCGGAAGGTAGCAAGACAGAGCGAGACAGTGTTCGGAACCAGTGAGCTGCCTGCTCGAGGAGATATGGCTTGCGATATGCGAGCACATGTTTCCGACCGATATGCCAGGTGGTATGCCGTGTGCGGCGGGCTGTCTGCCTGCCGGGCGCGCTGCCGGGCTTTCACCAGCTTTGAGAGTCCTTCAGCCTCTCGGGCTGCGAGTCGAGGAGGGGTTTGGGGGGGGGGGGGGGCAGGAGCCCAGCAACTCCATCACGAGTATAATTTGAATCATTTCCCGGGGCGTCTCGGCGTCCCTTGGCGCGGAGGGTGTGTGTGGGCGGAGGACGAGGGGTCACGTCAAGGTCACTGGGGCCAACAGGAGGTCCAGGGGCGGCAAAGCGCTCCTCATTCGGACAAACAGGATTAACTCGAGTCACCGCACTCCGCCCGCCAGCGCGCACTTAGGCCGCGGAACCCGTCCGCGACACGCTGTCATTGGCGGCCGCGAGCCGCTACCCCAACCGCCATCACTCCTCGAGTCGGTCTCGCCGCTCTGTCTCTCTCGCACTCATGGGGCGTCCCCACTAGGTGCGAGAGAGACAGAGCGACGAGAAGGCCTCTCGGAATCGGCGCGCGGGAGTTGGGGGACCAGCAGCCGAGTGGGCTCAGCGGTCTTCGCGAAGCTTCGGCTGCCTACTTCCAGGGGCAAGTAGCGAACCCCTCCGCGCAGCCTCGCTCACTGTAGGGGACGAGAGGACTTGGAGGACTTTTGAAAGGACCTGTCCGGGGCAGGACGTGTAGTTTAGGAGGCGCGACGCACACCGCGGTGCTGGCGGCGTTGGTGTTCATGAAATGGCTCGGTGGGCGCACTGGGCGCAGATACGGCCCTGGCCGCGGACGGCGCCACGTTGCCCGGTTCTGGAGCACGCCGAGCTGGCCGTTTGCATCGACAATGCTTCCGCCGCCACGCCGGCCCAACGCGCTTTCGGCTTCCGGGAGAATAGAGAGGGGGGAGGGGGGCCAAAACCCAACTACCCTGGCCAACTATCCGTGAACCGGGAGATGATATCGCGGGCCGTCCTTGCGTCGTGGCGGGGCGGGGCGGGGCGCGGCGGGGCGGGGCGGCATTGCGTGGCAGCGCGGCGCGCATACCAATCCCAGAGTCTTTCGGCCCATTGTGTTTTGGCGCGGCCCGGTCCCCCTTTCAATACTGCCACTCGGCCGGCCGCAACGGACGGGGTACAGTACCAGCGAGTACGTTTTATTTTACATTCCCAGGGCCGCGCGCCACGCCACGCACTCCGAGACCAGTTTGGCTGCACACGCCGCACGGTACGCTGCGCTGCGCCACACCTTGGCAAGGCGATGCGCTCCATGAGGGCGGCCAGAGCGCCGCAGGGATGACGACGACGGCCAGCATTGCCTCCTATGGACGCGCGCGCGCAGGCCGCAGCCAGACAAATAGTCATGTGTGTGTGTGGGTGTGTGTGTGCGCGCGCGCGCGTGAGAGTAAGTGGCAGAACAAGCCCCAGACTGTGCCCGCCGCGTCGCGTCGCCCAAGTGGCGATTGCACCCCTGCACTGCCAGCAGGGCCCGCCCCGCCCCGCCGCCTGGCGCACTGCACTGCACTCGTCCGTCTGTGCCCCGCCAACGCCGACAGTACCCCCGCGTCGCGTCTTGTTTCAGCGAAGCGTGGTGGTACCTCAAGGCTTGCGCGAGGGGTAGCGGCGGATTTGGACAACGGGTTGGCCCTGCGGCTGCAACAGCTGCACTCGTGGGAGAAAGGGGGAGAGGGAGAGGGAGAGGGAGAGAGAGAGAGAGAGAGAGAGAGAGAGAGAGAGAGAGAGAGAGAGAGAGAGAGAGAGAGAGAGAGAGAGAGAGACAGAGACAGAGACAGAGAGAGCGGCAGCGGCGACCGCTTTGTCTGTCACCGTGGCTAGGATGAGAAATTCGGGCCGCAGCAAGTCGAGTGTGCGACGCAGCCGGCTTATCGCGGCCGCGCAGGGCGAGCGCACAGGGCGGCCGGAGGGCGTGCGCCGCGGTGGGCGATACGCGCCGCACTTGTACAAATACACTGTATAAATGAGGCGGGCTGTTCGAACCGCGCTATCGAGGCCATCCCATCCCGGCGCTGTGAGGGGGAGGGGCACGGGGCGGCCCACGGAACGACGTCCGCCTTGGCAGCGACACCGTCCACCTTGCCACACACACACACACACACACACACACACACACACACACACACACACACACGCGCGCGCACACACACACACACACACACGAGACACGTTCGACGGCACTGAATTTAGAGCCGCGTCCGACAAGTGCACTGCACAGCTGTACCGAGGCGGGGCGGGTTGAACGCCCTGCCGCCGCTCGCATGCTAATGCCATTGTTTGCGGCTGATAACGATTCTAGGCTGCATTCAGCTGCCGGGCGGAGCAGCGGGGCGGCCCGACGGCGGCCCGACGGCGGCCCGGGCAGCGCGCCGGCCAGAGCGCGAGGACCTCCAAACGCCGCGCCGCCCGGCCCACTGGGCCCGCTGTGCACCAACCACGTAACGCCACAAGTAATCGAGGGGCCTGCAGTCCTCGCTCGCGTCGCGGCTTACGGCCGGCCCCCGCCGGCAACAGGCGGCAACTGTCGCGCCCACGGGGCCACTCCCTTTCACCTTGGGCGGCCTTGGGCCGGGCGCGGGAGCGAAGCCCAACTCGCACGATAGTGCCAAAATATTACCCTAGGTCACTGCTATCAGCAAACAACGCCCTCGAGTAAGTAGTGTGTGAGTGTGTGTGTGTGTGTTTAGAGCACGAGGGAATGTGTGCGTGTTTGTTAGAGAGAGAGAGAGAGAGAGAGAGAGAGAGAGAGAGAGAGAGAGAGAGAGAGAGAGAGAGAGAGAGAGAGAGAGAGAGAGAGAGAGAGAGAGAGAGAGAGAGAGAGAGAGAGAGAGAGAGAGAGAGAGAGAGAGAGAGAGAGAGAGAGAGAGAGAGAGAGAGAGAGAGAGAGAGAGAGAGAGAGAGAGAGAGAGAGAGAGAGAGAGAGAGGACTATTGTACTAGTGCGCGCGCATCGTGCTCACGGAATGCATTTGTCTAAAGCAGCCTGCATGCGGGCAGGGCCAATCATGGCCCAGTGCACGAGAATCAGTTCACCCAAAACAACTGGTGGGGTCACGTCAGCCAGGCTCCCCGCCCCCTCCATGGCACGACGGACGACGATAACGCTGTAGTACGAACCGACAAGATGACAGTTTATCGGGTGAATTGTGCGAAGCAATGCGACCGCGCGTCGTATTGCTGTCACCTGGCCGTCACGTCTCGTCACGTCTCGTCACGTCGCGTCACGCCGTTGCCGCCACGAAAGCGCCTCGCCGCAGCAACACGCTAACGACCGAGAGGAGAGGAGGGGGCAGTAAGTCAGTCGGCAGGGACTGGCGCGGCACGCTGTCGCGGGCCAACGCGCCTCGCAATCGCCCCCCCCCCCCCAAAAAAAAAAGGAAACACGCCCCAAAATAACATAAAATAATTAAAAAAAAAACCGGAGAGGTTAAAATCAGGGCCGGAGATGCACGATGCTGCACAGTGACGGTGATGCCCAAAGACCATGCCGCTGCCGGCCTGCGCAGCGCCCATTGCCAGGCCAAGCTTGCCCGCCTCCTCTGAGTGCCAAAACACACGCACGCCGCAAAGACACGCCGCCGACTGTGCCGTCTCCTTCCATCCCGCCTCGCCCTCACCGGCCCGGCAAATGGGTAATTGGTGCCTGCTGGTGCATCCGCCGCCGTATACTGTACTGAATTTTTTTCGCGTGTGCCCCATGGTGTGCAGCGCGGCGGGGGGCGGCGGCCAGGGGCCAGGCCAGGCCAGCACAGGGCCGGCGGGTCGACGTCCTCGTCGTCCTCCGCTGTGCAGCGCAGCGCGCGCGCCCAAGGTGCCAAACGGACGGGTCGCCCTGTCTCTGTCGCACTCATGGAACAGGGTCGCCGTCTCTCTCGCGCTCACGAGACGTTCCGAAAGGACGCGAGAGAGGCGGCAGCGACGACGCAGTGCGAGAGAGACAGAGCCGGTCCGATTAGCCCCTTTAACCTGTGGCGCCGGGCCGGCCAGCTGCTCGGCCAATGAGATGCGCGATGCACGCCACCTGCCGACAGGTGCGCCGGCCACGTGCCGCAAGCCCCGAAGGCCCGGCCGGCCCGGCCTGCCAACCCAAATCCAGAAGTCGGCGGGCGGGGCGGCGAGGCTCACGGTGGGCACCGCGCGTGCCGTCCCTGTCCGTCAAGCCCCAACAGCCACCCAGACCGCCCAAACCGCGCTCGGCCCGGCAACCGAGCGAGATGGCATTTCGAATGCAGCGCGGAGCCACCAGAGCCATTACGGGCCGGGGAAGGACAAGCTGCTTGGCGGCGCTGTTGCCGCGCGGCCCCGCCAGGCCCCACCAGGCAGGCCCCACGGCGGCGGCGTGGCAAGCCCGCGAACGAAGCGCGTTCGTGGTCGTTCCCCGCAGGGGGGGGGGAGGAGGGGGGCGTCCGGACGCAGCGAGTGGGTTGGGCCCGGCCAGCCGGCCCGGCGCAGAGCGCCGACAGCGAGACGGCCCAGCTCACCGCGTCAGACAGCTGACGGCGAACTCCCACTCGGCCAGTTGGCCACGCCGTCGCCGTCCCGCCGTCCCGCCGCGCCGCCGCGCCGTGGAGCGCGAATCCTGGCCCGGCTTGCCGTCCTTCAACGCGCAGGTAAACAACAACAGAGCGGCGAGCGGCCAGGAGGACTGCGGCCCGGCAGTGCCCGGCAGTCTCTGGGCAGCCGCGCGGCCGCACCACAAACCAGAATCCAGACCGGCGGGGGAAGGTCAATCGGGCCGGCGGGGCGAAGGGCTAGCACACAACGCCTGGGGCGCGGTCTCCGTCGCACTCACGGGGCGTCCCGCACAGTGGGAGGGACAGCGGACTCAGTGTGCAGCAACATGACCGGCACCGCGACCAGGCGAGCCTCCTTCCGAGCTTGGAGCTTCCAGGCGGAGAAACTCCCTGCGATAAACACGTCCAGAGCCCCGCTGGGCTACGCCAGGCAAGACCGGCCAGGACGGGGCAACGCCAGGCAACGCCAGGCAGCCGGCCAGGGCTGCGTGCGAGGCGGCGAGGCGCGTGCGTGCTCGAACACGGCGAGCACGGCCAGCGCGCGGGGGGCGGAGTGACACACACCGCGCCGCGCGGACGCAGCCCAGACATAAAGGCCGTATCACACTGGGGGCTGGCGCTGGCGCTGGCGCTGGCGTTGGCGTTGGCGCTCGCCGCTCAACCAATCAGAGCACAGCAGCGGGCGCTCGCTGCCGCTGCCGCTGGGATAGCCGAGCTTCTATTTTTCCGAGCGGCAGCGCCGACCGCCACCAATGGGAGCGGCAGCTGAGGTCACGTGTCTCCCCCCCTCCTCAATGCCGAACTAAACTTCACGTACACATTGCGATTGCGATAGGGAATGCCATTTCTGTACCGTCACCAACACCCGGGCAGTCACAAAGGTTCGACATCAAGGTTTGAAGTTTCGATTCCAATGGCAGCTCGCGTCAAGAAATTTACTCAAAGCGAAGAGGTGACGCTGGCTCAAACGGTGGAGAAACATCCCACGCTGTGGGATTGTACGTTGGAGTGTTATAGGAGAACAGACCTAAAACCGAACCTGTGGTCTCAGGTGGCCGAGGTAGTCGGCACTGGATTTACGGGTAAGATTTTATATTTTCTTATATTAGCTTCTTATATTTTCTTACATTTGCCTGCGCATCATGCAAAAATTATTTGAAAAGTCTGCTTTCTCTGGCTTTTCTCATTCCTGGCACGCGAAGGTTGAGGTTAGGTTTACCAGTAATTTAAACTCTTTATTTCTTTGCAGGTGACGATGTGTCAAAGAGATTCAAAAATATGAAGGAAACCTTCACCGCCAACAATAGGAAAGTGAGGGAGTCTGAGAAAAAGTGTAGTGGGAGCGCGACGGAGGACGTCTACACCCCAACGTGGTTCCTCTACAAGTACCTGCTGTACTTGGTCAAAACTTGTGCCCAGGCACCGTCTCAGTCAAACCTACCGCCACCGGCTGAGGAATCCACCCATTTTAAGTCAAATGAACCCGTGCACACATCAATTCATACTCATTACTTTGATGTGACAATGCAGGTATGAGTTTATATTGAACATGTAAATTTGTAACTGGAATCTAACTACATGTTGTTCACTGTTTCATTTGTAATGCCTCTTTTCAGCAATGGTACCCGATTCCTCAGGAGGAGGGGGAGGCTGCCCTCCAAAAGCTACTAAGCCAGCCAGATCAGTCAAATCTTTTGGATGAAAGCGAAGCTGCAAGTGACGTCTCTTTCCCATCATCTTCAACCTGTAAAAGGCCGGCTTCCAGCTCATCTCCATGTGCAGCCCCAAGTAAAGTAGCAGCAAGTGAAGAATATTTTTTTAATAAAAAGGGGTCTACCAAGAAGAGTAACAGCAGCCTTTTACAGTCTGCTGTACAAGCAATGGAGAAGATTGCCTCTGAAACTTGTGTACTCCCTGCCATGCCACAAGCTCAAAATGCCCAAAATGATTTTGCTAATTTTATAGCAAACCGCCTAGCTGCCTTGGATTTGTCTCCAAGGAAGCAGTGTGAAAATGAGATACTTCAGGTTGTTTTGAAGTATTAATATGCTTCTTTCTGTCCTGTGTACCTGTTAAAATTAATTACTTTACGGTTCTGTATTCCTCTGGTTGCAAAGTGGGCATTATATACTTTTCATGTTAAATGTTGTCTTAGGTTTATGTTTGATTGTGCTGTGCACCTTGAAAGTTTTCACATGTCTGTGCAGTATTATTTTTAATGTTGTTTTCCAAAGTTGGTATTTTTTTACTGTACTATGAAAACTGGTATTGTATACTAATTATATTAGGATTATTTAGCTTCATCCTAGGTTTATTTTTTATTGTGCTGTGTGACATTATTCTCATCAGTGCAGTATTATTTATAGTCTATTTCCAAAGTTGGTAATTTTTTTAGTATACTATCAAAATGGGTATTGTATACTTTTAATGTTAGGTTTATTTAGGTTCATCCTAGGTTTATTTTTTATTGTGCCACCTGTGCCAAATAGCTGGACTGAAATGAGAAAGGCTGCTGACATTACTCAGTACAAATTTAAGTTTCATTATTTCTTTAATGATAAAGTACTTATTTTTACAATTTTATGAAACAGAAGGGTATTGTATATTTTGAGCAATCATTTTAAACAGTACTAATAAAATATAATTACCCCTCTCTTGGTCTTATCATTCTCTCTTGCCAAGGGACAGCTCCAGGACCATTGAAATAGTCAGTCCAATCCTCCCTCAGTTGCAGAGCATCATCTGCATGTCTATTTCCACCTTGACGACCCAAGTTTTGAAGTCCATTACCATTGATATCATGCCAAGCACCTCTATAAATGTTCCCAGTGAATTCATCTTCTCTGTCCAGCATTTCAGGGGGGGAGTACATCATACGCCCCACAGAATCTGTACGTAGCAGATTGTGGAGAGCTAGAATGGCAAGTGTCATAGTGCGTGCATCATCTGGATCATACCGCATTGGACTTCTCAAAATCTGGAACCTGTTGGCAATCAAGCCAAAAGCATTCTCTGAACACCTACGAGCCCTGGAAAGCCTACAAAATAAGATTAAATATTTAATTAATACAGCACTGGTTAATTTGTATGTGCTCAAAATTTCACTGCTCTCAATAACAACTATACCTGTAATTAAAAATTGCTCTATCGTCCCTTCCCCTTGTCTGTTCTTTGGGGAACGGTATCAACACTTTGCTGGTCAACATGAAACCTTCATCACCCACAATGACAAATGGGAATTCTATGTCAGTACCAGGAAGAGAACAGGGAGGAGGAAGTTTCAGTGTGTTTTGATCTAGGCAAGCTTTCATGGTGCACTTGTTCCAGACTCCCTTGTCTCCAACGCGGCCATTAGTTCCAACATCTACATAAACAAATCTCAAACTTGCATCAACAATTGCAAGCAGCACTATGCTAAAGGTTTTTTTGTAGTTGTAGTACATTGATCCAGACTTAATTGGGGGCTCTATTAAAATATGTTTGCCATCCATTGCTCCAATGCAATTGTAAAAGTTCCATCTACTGCCAAATTCAGAGGCAACGGCACGCCACTCATCTTCGGATGAGGGAAACTTTAAGTAAGTGTCTTTTAAAGTAGAGTGCAAAGCACAACAAACTTCTTTAACTATACCAGAAATGGTGCTTTGTCCCACTCGAAATTGAGTGGAGAGAGATTCTTGGGTTTCACCTGGAACAAAGTTTTAAATTAGAAAAACTAACATGCTACCCGATATCACAATTATTTAGGGTTCTAAATGTAAGTTTTGAGTTACCAGTTGCTAAATGCCGCAGTGTTATTTCAAGTCTTTCTTCAACAGCAATGCACTTTCTCAAATGTGTGTCCTGTCGTTGCACCAAGGGTCTTATTTTATCTGCTAACCACGTAAACATTTCTGGGGTCATCCGCAGACACCTGTAGGAGTCATTTCATTAGGTCTCTCTCATAACCTCTTAATGCAATAAAATACGTAACGCACACATCAAGAGTTACGCCACCTATGTACCTTCTAAATTTTTCCGGATTTTCAGTCCTGAGCTCCATGAATAGATTATTATGAGGTCCCAATAAACCTCTTCTTGCAATATAGTGATGCATCCACACGCTTCTCTCCGGGAAGCGCCGCATCAACTCTTGAACAATCACGAAACAGAATATGGCCAGAGCCCGTCTGCGTCGACGAAACTGATTCCTATAGTGTTCCAATGCAATCTGATCTTGGCGAACCATTGTAGGATATAATTTTTGATCACTTGACAAGCTCAAGACCACGATAGCAGAAGACAAAGTAAATAAACAAACAAAGCCACGGCCTGCCCACAAACGAAAAAAACGTTTCGGACACTTATAGACTGCTCCCAAAGGCGGTGAGCGCGAACGCCAGCAGCGGCCACAGCGCCACTGTGTGATTGGACAAGCAGCGAGCGCCAGCGCCAACGCGAGCGCCAGCGCCAGCGACAGCCCCCAGTGTGATACGGGCTTAAGGCGATCCCAACGACGCCGAGCCGAGCGACGACCAGAAACGCGTAAGTCCCGAGCGGGGACCGCGGCGATACGGTGCATCGCGGCAGCGCGACGAGCCGCCGCGGCCTGCGCGCCCACTCACACGCACACACACACACACACACACACACACACGCGCGCGCGCGCGCGCGCACACACACACACATGCAGAAACATGCCACATATGCGTCCCTGGCCCACGGCTTCGCGGCGTCGATGGCTCGGTTAGCACATTGGCGCGTTTACGCCGTTTACATCCCGCTGCCCCGACCGACTTACACCGCCAGCTGCGCGGCGCCCTGCCGATCGTGACCGGAGCCTCCAGGAAGTCGTCCGAGATAAATCTCGGATTCGCGCAGCGCGCGGCAGCGGGGCCATCACTGGGTCGACGGAGAAATAATGACCGAACTCACGGAACGACGGAACGACGGAATGACCCAATAAGGGACCAGCCCAGCAACGCCAGCAACCGGCCGGACCGCCGGACCAAAATAAACTCGGCCCAAACATAAAGCGGGCCGAAACAAAGCGCGCTCACACACACATGCATACACACAGCTGGTAGCGGATGGAAAAACGGCAACGCAGCGCCAAGGCAGGACAGACGGACGGACGGACGGACGGACGGACAGACGGCGCAGGACGCGGGGGACGCGCACGACGACGCGCGCGGCAGCGGGCAGGGCGGGGAGAAGGGCTACGGGCCTCCACTACTCCGCGGGGCAGCAGGGCGGCAGCAAGGCGACCGCAATAAACGACACAAAGCGAAGGGCCGGGAAAAGGAGTGCGTGTGCGTGCCATGCAGAGTCAATAATCTCGGCTCGGAATTTAGGGACACGCCCGGCGAAAGCCCTTGAACTGCCCTTGGTCCTTGCCTCCCCCCCCCCTTTTCTCTCCTCTTTAAACACACACACACATACATACATACACATACACACACCTCAACGCGGCGGTGGGAATCTCGCAGCTCGCTTCGGGCGGCTGGAGGGGCCAAAAAGGCCAAAAAAAGCCCCCCCCCCGCGACCTCGGTGTGGGAAGTTCGGGCGCGCAATCAGCGCTCGGCAAATCATTCCGGTGGCCGGTGGGGCGTCCCTCAGCCATCAAGCACCTCGCTCGCTGCGCAAGCCCCGCAAGTGCCTCGGGCCGGTGGGGCAGGCGAGGCGTAGGGGAAGCGCTCCGGTGTCACCGAGAGGCAGTCCACACTCCTCGGCGAGACGCAAATGCAAGCAGAGGCTGCTGGCCGCGCCTTCTCTGTGCTCCGTCTCTCTCGCGCCCTCGTGGGAACGCCCGTGAGAGAGACGGAGCGACAAAGCCCGCGGACCCCCACTCTCTCTCTCTCTCTCTCTCTCTCTCTCTCTCTCTCTCTCTCTCTCTCTCTCTCTCTCTCTCTCTCTCTCTCTCTCTCTCTCTCGGGGCGTGCGAGAGAGCGAGGGAGTGGGCTGGCCGCCACCACGGTCACGGCGACACCCACATCGGCATAAACCACTCGACGGCCACGATGACGACCAACGCACTGCGCGACTTATCGCGGAACGGACGGTGCTCGTCTTGCAGCCACGCGATAAAAATGCACCGAATCGTGAGTGAGAGAGAGAGAGAGAGAGAGAGAGAGAGAGAGAGAGAGAGAGAGATAACGGCTGGCTGCGACTTCCGGTGTGCGTCTGCCTGTGCCGGGCCCGGCCGAGCCGACAACCCCGCCGTGGAGCCAGAGCCGCCGAGCACCGCCGCCACCGCGTTGCGCCACCACGCCAACCCCTCTCGCCGCGGGTGCTGTGCTGCAAGGACGAGGACGACAACAACAACAACAACATCAGAGTAAAAGCAAGCTGGCACCTTAATGTTTCTTGTACTATTCTACGTGTATTTAAGGTAAAGGTATCAGCTGCTAAAAAAGCTTCGTCGGTCGCAAACTGGCCGAAAGGTCGCGCCGACCGTGCACACGTGCACACCGAGGAGGCCGAGGGCCCCCGGGCCGAATGCATGGCGAATTATTAACGACCGCCAGCACAGCCTGAAGTCAACACAAAGCAGGGCCCGGGTTGCCACTCTCACCACCACAGCCCTTTGCCTTTTTACGAGCTTCCGAATTTTGGAGGTCGGGCCACAAAAACCGTGCGGCGGGAAAAGAAACCGCTCAGAGATTGGAGCTTTTGGCAAATGTAAAACAAAGTCAGTAAACGTGCATCAATGGGGCAGTATTTTCCGCTGCTCCTACAAGACTGATTAGCTCTGCAGACGATAACGCCGCAGTGCTCTCCAAACAAACAAATGTTTTTCTTCAAAGGAAACACACGTTTGCTCAAATTTCAAGTTGCTAGAGCACTTTAGTCAGATTTCATTAATTTTTGGTGGTATTTTCGCTGTGAGGCCATCATTCGGTGCACGTCGCACACGCGCCTCGCCTTCCCATTACTCGCGTGGGTGCGCATTTCGCTAACTAGCCGACAGACACGAACATCTCGGCCCGATTCGGTTAGGCCGCCCCGCCCAGGCCCGCGCCCCGCCAACATTTTCCATTCCGCGACTTTATCCCCAACTCGCGCCACCCGCGTCGCGCCTGGCCGCCCAGCGCCGCCAAAGTTAAGCGAACTTGTCCCGTCCCGCGCAGGTGTCGTGCCGTCGTACCGCAATAAGAGCCTTCGGCCTCCGCGAATAGCAATAAGACTCCGAAGTTGGCCGCGGCGGTGCGTATGATTGGGTGGGTAGCGCCGCAGCGCCGTCGCGGCCGGGGTCAGGGGCCGGCGCGGGGGCTCGCCCGCCAGCCCGCCAGCCGGCCGGCCCGCAAACGGGTTTCGAACCTTTAAATGTCTCGGCGACGACGCCAAGCTGTGCGCCGAGCTGAGCTGGCGGAGGCCCGACCGGCTTCGAGACGCGCCAGCGGGCCGGGAGCAACGCATGTAGATTGGCCAGGCAGCACCGCACCAGCGCACGTACACGCATACACACGGTAGCAGGCGAGGCGGGCCGATCCTAATCAGCAACACGTCAAGTCGCGCTCTGCCTCCCAGACACATAGGGACGACGGAGCGCGGGGAGGTGTCAGTGGCAAGCCAGGGCCAGCACCACACTCCAAACAGATGTCAACTTTTGCAGTTTGCGCGACCGCTGGCCAGCAGACCGAAGCGCAGACGCGCGTCGCCCTCGACGTCCTTGACCCACAGGAGCCGCATCGCGGGCACCGCGACCGCGGGGCGCCGCCTCGCCGGCCGGCCAGCCTTGCAGCCTTCGTCGCCGCGGCGCCATTCCAGACGCCCACCGCTGGAGCCTGGACGCGGCTGGACGCCGCAGAGCCATTCCGACATCGCTCTCGCTCTCTCTCTTTCTCTCTCTCTCTCCCGGCCGACACACATGAATTGGGCGTTGCGGGGCGGGGCCGCGGCGATATCGTCGTCGTCCCACGGCTAGGAGGCGACGCCCACCCCTCGGCGAGGAACGCCCTGCGATGCCCGGGTCTAAGCCGATAGCGTGACGGCGCCGAGCGGCTGGCTGGCAGGGCCTACGCGGCCGGCAGGGCCTACAGCAACACGGAACACACTGCGGCGGCGCGGCGATCGACGCGGCGCTCAACAAGTCGGCGCAGCCGCGGCAGCGGGGGCGCGGGCAGGCAGCCGCAGTGTACAGTACTCACCGGTCGGAGAACACCTCGCCCTTGCCGGCCACCTTGCGGGGTCGGTTGATGGCGCCGCCGTGGGGCTGGCCGGGCATCGGGAGGGTCTGCAGGCCGCTGGCCAGGATGCCGTTGGCGGGTGGCGAGGACGACCCCGTGGAGCCGGACGACAGCGAGCCGGTGCGGCCGCGCGCCTCGCCGCCGAAGTTGTTGTTGGGGTCGTTCTTGACGGCGTAGTGCGGCACGCTGTTGATCGTGAGCGCGGGCCGGGCGTTGTTCTTGTTGCGGCGCTTCTTCTTCTTGCCGGCGACCTCCTCCTCGCGGTGGGGCGCCGCGGCGGGCGGGGTCCAGTCCAGGTCCTTGCGTAGGTGGCCGCGGCCGCAGCGGCAGCCGCACGCCTTGAAGGCCAGGTCGTACCCCTTCTTCGTCCACAGGTTCTGGCAGCGCTGCCGCTCGGACCAGGACCGTGCCCGGCCGCACGACTTGAGGTACGTCAGCACGCTCTGCTCGAACTGGTCGAAGCACTCGCGGTGCATGTACTCGCCGAAGGTGCAGGTGTCATTGTTGCACACGACGCGCACCGCGTCGCGAAGGTCGTGGATCAGGGCCTCCTTGCCGTTGTTGTTGTTGCTGGTGAAGACGCGCACGCACTCGGTGGGCGCGCAGCAGCGCGTCACCCGGCCGTCCATCCTGTCGTGGTGCTGCATGGCGGGCCGCGGCGGGGCGGGCTGCGGCTGAGCCGGCTGTGGCGGCGGCAGGGGGTGCAGGGGCGGGCACAGCTGGGGGTTGCAGGGCCGGCGCCGGGACATGACACGCGCGCCGTCTCTATCTCTCTCTTACACTATCATTTGTACTCGCGGTTATAACAGTCACTTTCCCCTCCGTGGGAAATAAAATCTAACAAAACAGTCAAACACTTCGCACTCAAAACGGAATCACAAGTCGCCGGTGCGCCTGCTGCCGGCTAGTCTCAACGGACTCGGTCACCAGACAGCCAAGTCTCAGTGTCACTCAATAAACGACTCAACAACAACAATTCTGGGACGGGGGAGTCCGGTGAAAAACAACAAGACGGGCGCCTTATATCACAAGAGCATCAGCACATTGATATGGTACGGTGCCGGCGCTCGCCTCGCTCGCCTCGCTCGCCGCGCTGCCCTGCTGCACTGCCTCGCCGCTCCACGACCTTCCCTCGCCACCTCTCGCTGGCGACTGAGAGACTGACGGCCGGCCGGGCGGTGGGTCGGGCGGTGGGCCGGGCGGCGCGCGTAGCGTAGTCGCGGCGCGGCGGGAAGCGGGCCGGCCGGGACGCGCGCTGCCTGCTGCCGCTGCTGCCTGCGTCGAGTGCCGCGCCGCGCCGCGGAGTGGAGAGTGGGGGAGGGAGGGAGGCCAGACGCAGGGGAGGACCGCGCTCTCCCCCGCCGCGCCCCGCCGCGCCCCGCCGCGCCCTTCCCGCCCCGCCTAACCATGAACTTAGGCCGAACGAAAACCGAAAGTGAAGAGTGGCGTCGGCGCGGCGTCGCTCGGCTCGGCAGCGTGCTGCCCTGCCTAGTTGAGCCGGCTACCGCCAGGGGGCGCTCGCGTAGTAGGACTGCAGGGCCCCGCCGCCGTGGCCCCGCGTGCCGCCTTCACATGCCGGTGGGGCACAACGGCCGTAGAGGGAGATGCGGCGTTTTGTTTCGGGCCGCTTTCTTTGGTTTGGACCCAAACTAAGTTTGATTGCGCACATCGCACATAAGCGGATTCGAACGGACAGAGAAACGTCTTCTGTAAGACGTCATGCGATTTTCATGACAACGTGATTGCCTCCCGATTTTTGACGAAAGATTTTTCGGTTCCGCATAATAATACAAGGTGGAGCACACGCACGGACGCCTGCGGACTCCAGGATGCAGTCCCGCCGACACGGCTGCGTCCGGGGCTGCCTAACCTCCAGGCGGCATTGCCTCTGAAGGCGGAGGCCCGCCCCGCCGACACGGTTGCATCTGGGGCTGCCTACGCTCTAGGCGACATTGCCTCTTGAAGCGGAGGCTGGGTGGGCAGACTCGGACGCAACCCTTTCGACAGGACGATTTAACCACGGACTCTGGGGCATCCGCCGAAAACCCCCTCCTCCTCAATCCCACTCCCACCCGCACCACTACCATAAAGTTGAAAGATCTGAACTTTATTAATGACAGCTATACTTGAAAAATGGCACACCCTGAATCGCCTTTGTCGACCGTCCACTTTTTGGTTAGCAAAAAGTCACTCAGTTTCAGGGCACCTTAGTCGTCTACTTTCAGGGTCCCCAAGGCATCCCATGTTAGACCATGTACAACTCAGTTGCTGGAGATGGACCAAAGGGTGCGCAGTGCCTGGGGAGCGACGAAGGCCTTTGTCGAACATAAACTTAACGCCATGTATTCCCAGAAGCACGGCGTCTAGAAATGGTTTCCAGAAACTGAATATCTTTGCAAATTTAGGATACCATTTTAAGCACATACAGCGCTGAAAAGGTTCACCGCTCCACTCAAAGTGCTGTAAATTGTGACTGCCTGAGGTGCAACGGATTTTAAAATTACCATACATCCTGGATCCACTCAACATTCCTGGCTTGTGCTTTTCTTTGTAGATAGATTCCTAGTTTCTCTTAACACTGTATGCAGAGTCACAGCGGGCCTGTTCTGGTAGGGTTAGTCGGCGGCCATGTTCCCACATCTTCCTCGACTTCAACTTCAATTTTCCGACAATTCAACATGTCAGCACACACGAGGCACGACGACTTGCCTGCCGATGACAATGGTCCAAGATTTTAAAGAAGAAAACATCTTGAACACTTGTGAAACTGATGTTTTTAAATAAAATAAGGAATCGTCCGCAACAACAGAGCAGAAACAAACACTGTGGACGAAGGAAGGAACTGCCAACATAAGAAAATGGAATCGTCCAAAATGGTGAGAGAAGGCGGTGGCGAAAGTACTTGGGGTATTGGTTTCATTACGTTGGCACACCCGTCACCCGTCACGAAATCCGTTGTTTGTTTTGGTTCTAGTGGTGTTGCATGAGGGATTTATTCATTTATTTTAGAACGGTTTCACAAGTGTTCAAGATGTTTTCTTCTTTAAAACCATGGATCAATTTCAATGGCAGGAGAGTCAACGTGTGTGTTCATTTGTTGAAATGTCGGAACATCTAAGCCAAGCCGAGGACGATGGTAGCCAGCAAACCCTAACCCTACCCTCCATGCCTGCATGCCTGCATAGTCTGTGGTTGTGTTAGTTAACCTATCAACTAACAAAAGTCTTAACCTGGAATTTGGAGAGGGTGCAGGATACATGTTCGGTGAGTTTTAAGTTCGTATCTGCGGCCACAATTGACAGCCCTAGAGTGGAACGGCGAATCTTTTCTGCGCTGTATTCAGTGTGCCCATGATAGTGTGCATCTTCGGTAAAGATGCCCAGTCTCCTGAGAGCCTTTGTCGCTTCGATTTCGTTGTGCCAAGCACATTGGTGGTGAGGTGTCGCGCTGCGGAGGCCGCCCGCAGACTTGGAGCTCGCAGCCCGCGCGCGCCAACGTACGAGGGGTTGCCTGCGCAGCGGCGCACTGCCTCGTCACTACGCTCTGGGCGCCCCGCATGGGTGCGACAGAGACAGAGCGACGACACGCCACGCGGGGTCAGTATACACACGGTGAGGATGATAGTCAAGGAAGAATAAACCAATTAAAACTCCGCTATTGTTCGGGGTGGCCCCGACGGTCGCACCCCCCACAGAGCCTGACTTCGGTCCAGATGACCTGGTGCTGCCGCCGCCGACCGTGGTCGTCGTTCACCGGTTCGCCGCCTCGCCGGGTGCCTCTGTCGACCCCACCACAACTTGGAGGAGTGGCACCGCAGCGCTATCCCGTGTCTCGCGGCGTGCACGCATAACGAAGTCAGGGCTCCATTTCGTCGCGTCCTGCCGTCTTGGAGTCCATGCATGATTAGCGGCGCAATTTCGCCGCAGCGTCAAGGCGAGGGCGCGCGTGTGGGTGGGGGGTGGGGGGGGGAAGAGGCTGCCTAAATGAATGGGTGCCGTGCTGCGCGGCTGCGCCTCACTGAAAAGGGGTAGGCAATAGGCAACCCAATTATCCAGCGCGCCATCCCTGGCCCGGGGCCGCCGTGCGTCTCCTCAAAACTACATCCAGCGGCAAAATGGAAAGTGATGTTCCCCGCGGTTCACACACGGCGCCGTCCCGCGACACATACACACACGCGCGCGCGCCCTCACACACACGCACACTCACGAACGCGCCCCGCGGTGCAAATGGCTTTGGCGAAATCGCTCAACAATTTATAACGCCATCGGGCAGCGCGCGTGGCTCCGGGACGAACAATAGAATCAGCGGCCAGCAGCAGGGAACGGTACAACACGGCGGGGCGGTAAGCTTTTGCGCAAACAGTGTGGGCCCCTGCTTTCCCCGGTCGTGTGTGTGGGGGCGGCGAGGGGGCGGTGCGCACAGTGTTTGTTCTTACGTGTCCTTGTCACCACATCCTCATCCTGCTAACTAAGGTGTCTATCCACTCCGCTGCCCGCGGTGGTAGTCACGCCGGCGGCGCCCCGCAGCCACACTGGCCCGTCACGCGAGGCGTGATGCCGCGCCCCGCAGAGCGATGCTCGCCATGTCGTCGCTCTGTCTCTGTCGCACTCACGGGGCGGCCCGTGCGACAGAGCGACTGTGCGGCATCAGCCGCGTCTCGCTCGTCGCCCACATCCAGCACACGTGGCGGCGGGGCGGGGCCGCGCATCGTCAACAAGCAGGCGCACCGCCAGGCAAGACACTGTAAATCTGGCGGCAGCTCGCATCACAGACCTGTCCGAGGCGGGGATCACCGAGATCCAAAGTGTACAATGATTTTTTGATTTTTGATATTTTTAGCAGATGATGTTAATCAGCTAGCTTTGACTCTCGACAGTTTAGCAATTAAATGTACCAAATCAGTTGCAAATGTTGCAGTTGCACGTTGCATTGGCACGTTGCGGTAGCAGTTGTAGCGAGAAGTCAGTTGTAGCGAGTAGCAGTTGTGGCAGGGGCACCGGCATCGTATACCGACCACCCGACCCGGGGCAGCGATAAACAGCGCTGAGCACTTGAGCAGGCTAGGAGCATCCGCCTCGGTCCTCAGCCCCAAGCCCCCCCCCCCCCCCCCACCCCGCATCCATACTCTTCTCTACACAGGCGGAGGCTGCCGCGGCGTCGCGGCGTCGCCGCGTCGCCAGCATTTTGCGGTTTTTCGCTTCTAGCGGTCGAACGATGCATTTTACACATATACAACCTCTATATCGTTTTAATCTTCTTCGCCCGTTCTTTGTAATGCACCAGTTAAATTCTCAAAACTCGAAATTCTCAAGTCGGATTTTGCGGTTTTTCGTCTCTATTCGCTTCTAGCGGTCGAACGATGCATTTTACACATACACAACCTGTATATCGTTTTAATCGTCTTCGCCCGTTCTTTGTAATGCACCAGTGAAATTCTCAAAAGTCGAAATTTTCCCTTGGCACCTAGCGTGAGATCACCCGGTTACGCTGCTTTGAACCATCGCTGGCGCACCGGCGGATCTAGCAAATCGTGCGACTGCGACAGAATCCCACCTGGCTGTGCGAGCGCAAGCGAGACACAAGGGGGGGGCGATCTGCTGTTTCTGACGCAGCCTTGCCCCCCCTTTGCGTCTCGCTTGCGCTCGCACAGCCAAATGGGATTCTGTCGCAGTCGCCGCTCTGACGCAGCCGGGCTGGATCCGCCGGTGCGCTGGCGCGCAGCCGCAGCCGCAGCAGACTGATTCCGATAGTCGTTTTTGTCGCTCTGTCTCTCTCGCACTCAGGGCATTTCGTCTTGCATTCATGGGGCGTCTAGAACAACCATGCATTACCATAAACATTCTCATTAGTATCATCTGCTTTCACGTTAGCGTTAGCGTTAACGTTTTTTTTATCTTTTTATTTTATTTAATTGATTTTTTCACCTCTTCTGAGTACAATTGCCTAACTTAATGGGTTTTTTGAAGTCGGAAGTGTGATACACAAAAGAATGTGACTTACTATAAAACCAAATAATTGGTCATAAAGAAGAAATGACATAAAGACACACTGTAAACCGAGGAAATAGGAATTCTCTTTTCCTATCAAGTGATTTTTTTTTTTAACTTTTAATTTTTGATTTATTTTGATTTTTTCTGATTTTAATTTTGATGTTTTGCTCGTGTACAATGATTTTTACGAGTCCCCCCCCCCCTTTCCCCTGGACTAGTCTCGCATCGAGGCGCCGCAAGTTCCACTCTTCTGGAAGTCAGCGCGTCATTTTATTCCCTCGTGGATCTCGCCACCCGCAGACTGACTACAGTACCACCGGACCGCGCGGTCCATCATTTAGCTCGGCGTCGAACGAACCGCCCGACTCCACACAGTGCCTCGTCGCTCTGTCCCTCTCGCACACGAGACGCCCCGCGGCTGCGAGAAGGACAGAAAGCAACGACCGTGCCGTTGTTGCAGGAGCACGGCGCGCGGTCGTTCGGTCGCGTCTAGCTCAACGGATTGGCCGCGCACGCAGTGGAGGCCCATAGGGCAACGCGGAGCCAGCCAACTCCATTAAAAGGAAGGTCTGCACGACTCGGCGGAGGAGCACCCGTGTTATGGATGTCGCCAGTTCGGTAACTGCACGCATTAAGCGGTCACGGAACCCTCCAAACGAACCTATGCCAGACGGAGGCGCCACACACACGCGCGACACACACACACACACACACACACACACACACACCGCGCGCGCGCAGCAGCAGACGAGCAGGGCGGCGAACGCATGTCGACTTTCCCGTCATTGTGACTCCGGCGGGGGCGGCCCCAGCCGAGGCACCCCGTATGAAACACGATCGCAGGTTGCTGTCTGAAAAGTGTCATAATGGCACTACCCCAGGAAGACGCCAGTATGACCTCAGTCCGACGCCTCTCGCACGCCAGAGTGGCGATCGGACTTACTTTTCGTGCTCAGAGCCGGGTCCGTTTAGCGTCATGCTGGCGTCGTGCTGGCCTCAGCTTTGGGTCGTAAAAAAGGTCGTTTTTAAGACGCTACTCGGACTCCAGTATGCCATCGAACAGCAAGGCGGCTACCCGGCCCAGACCAGCCGCGGCGATACCCCACGCCCCGTCAGGTATGAGAAATTCACAGGGACAGTGCTTCTCCCCCGCCCCCTCCTCCTTTTTCCCCCGTGGGTACCTCCCCGATGATTCTTTAGTTTCAACCATGAGTAACAGGATCTGGGATGCGTGTAAAGGAGAAGATTAAAACTAAAAGATGCAGGTAATTGTTTTCCATTTTATTTGAGCAGCAGAAAAATTACGGCCTATTCTAGCTCGAAATTATTTATAGGATCAATGAGATAGTTCTTGCTATTCGAAGTTATACAGAATGTCACACCACACAATTGCTGAACAGGAATTAGAAAAATTTCTCCTGGGTGAAATAGTACATAACCCTTGACATCAGATGGCTGATCTACTGAGCAGAAAACTAGGGCAAAATACTGGCAAACATTGTTCCAAGTAGTTTTAACAAAAGTCAAAATCTGTCCATGATACATTACATTTAAGTCAGAATAGGAACAGTAAGAGGATACCCTTGAACCCCGCATATATGACAAGCTGACATAAAGCAGTTTATTCATATACAGCCGTGAGAATGTTTGGGTACCATTGGGCACAGAAAAAGTAGAGAGGCACTCACGATATTTCAAGTTTGAGTCCATTTCGCCTACTACATAGGTGTTGGCACAAATTTTCTCATTCAGGACAAAATTTATGCCCTTCTTTAAAATATTATTACAAAATTGTTTTGCTTCACTAGAGCTCATTTTAGAGATGAGCTCAGGCAATGCTGTCAAGTAAGAAAAATTAGTAACAATTTGCTGAATAGCATGCCTTGTGCCATGAGCCAGAGCAGACACTTTACCATTGAAATCCTCAAGCCGGTAACAACTAGTAATAAATAAATTTCCAGTATCTGCCACAGATTTAGATAAGTGCCGCAGAAGGTGAATGTTCATTGACATGTTCCGAATACCATAAAGATCCTGGAAATCTGAACAGAAACTTTTCAGTAAGTTGTCTGCTGTTATAAAGTTATCAGGAGCAATACTTTGCTTATTTAAAAGAGACAGGCCTTCAACAAGCATGGACAGATTACTAAAATACTCTGGCTTCATAATACCATTCATGATTGGCAAAGCAAAATACAACAGAAAGTTTCGGCACAGTGAAGCCTTCCAATAACCTAGCTTTGTAACATCTTCAGGCAAACGTTGAACAAAATGGGGTAATTTTAAACTTTGGAGCGCAATATTTACTTCAGCAGTTCTGTCAGCAATAGAGAAAGGTTTTGATGCAAATTTAGGGTTAAACCACAAATTCAGTAATTGTTTACAAACTCCCATGAATACACAATGCATGCTGTCTACAGCAACGGAATCAATAAAATCAGAACAAGTCATATATGACAAAATAGTTGGCCCGTACACTCCTTTTGAATCCGTTTTTGTTTGAACACTGGTCTGCACACATTGTTTGTAATTATCAGCATTTCTCAAAATCAATTCATCAGCATGAGGAAACACAGTGACCATGCTTGTTCTCTCACTCTTCTCCCCTACAATGAAACACTTAGGACATGAATCATAGCCTGCATGGCCTTTCATATTCATGAAGGTACTTTTGGCTGGAATATCACAAGTGCCAGCCAAGAGACAGACCTTTACAACTGCATTGTCCACTTTAAAACCCTCTGTGTACAATTTGGATAGTTCTCTATACATAGGCAAAAGAAAAATATTTGGATGTGGCTTTTCACAATCTCCCCATAAACCACCAAGTATTAAATTTTCTTCTTTGAAACGAGAATGAAGTGGGAGCTCATTTATGACAAACACAAAGGGCCACAAAGAATAAGTATACTACATTCATAAATAGAAATCCCATCTGTGTACCAAGTTAAAGAAATATTTTGCGTACCATTTAAAAAAGTCTCTTCAGCTGTTTTATATACAGAGCTATCGTATATATCCTCAATGTTCTCTGGATGCACCTTTGTTCTTGAAAACCTGTGGTTAAGTTCCTCTCTAATACCTTCTCTTTTGAAAATTCTTTCGAGCTGAGACTGGATGGAACAAGTAATAAAATATTTTATCTTGCTATTTTTGCAGCTACACACATCTTTAGAATTCTCTTGTCGTTTCCAACACACATTGCAATAGAATGAAATTTCCACTGGAGTTTGCTCTGTCTTTAAAGAGCTAAAAAACGTATGCTTGCTGCTGGGCAGTGCTTTACTGCTTTCTGGGAAAATTACATGTAGCAGATCTAAAAGCTTACATAAATCAGCTCCACTCATTTTTACTGATTGAGCAAATGCGAGTATACAAACTAGAGTGTCATGGAAAGGTAGTTCACAACCTAAAATCTTTTGGTCATTTCCCAAAATATTTACTGGTTCAGGTGAAGTATCTTCTGAAGGCCACTCTTGATGTGGAAGTGCTGGAAATGAGATACCAGCAGGAATATCACCTGTTAAAGTACTGTCAGACTCCAGTAAAGCAGGAACGTGCAAAAAGTGACTCCAATCTATATCCACTGAAAATAAAAAATAATAGTTAATGGAGTTCACTAACGAAGCATACTGGTCCTATTACAGAACAATTTCTTATAAGATGTACCTTGCTGAAACCCTGAAAACACTAGGTTGTTGCTTGAAATCATCTTTGACTGAAATGATGGAACTGGAAAAAAAGAGAAAAGTGAGTAAGAAACAGTAGAAGCTAGAGACAACACAACAAACCAGAAAATGCACCCACCTTCCATCGTAGATTGAAGTTGTGCATTGTCAATATTCAAATGACTGCGAACTGTTTTATCAGACTCAGAAGTGGATGGTACTTCTGTAATCACAACGAGGGTAAGAAAAATGCTGGTAACCAGTAAATAAAAACTTCAAAATAAAGTAAGAGCGAAGAAACGCCTGCAAATACCTTGAGAACCAGTGGTGGTTTGCAAACTCATGGCTTCAGTGGGAATAGGATGATTGGACTCAGTTTGATTTAGAAAATAACCTGAAAAGTAAAAAGTTAAATTTAAGCAGGGAGCAATAATAAATACTGGTGTAGCCATTGATTTGCCAAAACTTACTTTGAAAAGGTGTTACTTCAGGTGTGACAACATCAGTACTATAGAGTGGTCCAAACTCTTCTATCGCAGACATTGTGGCGACCATTGGCACAGATAGAACACTCGCTGGCGGAGCGCATGACGACGGCGAACTGCAACACAACACACAATACAAATAGTGGGAGAAGGATTCACACGTTCTTATTGGTTATGTTGCTTTCATAATGTGCGGCTTACCGGTCCGGTGGAGGTGGATCACCTCTGGAAATGTTTTTCAGCAGTAATTTAGCTTTCTTCTTTGGCAGCAACTTGTCGTCGGACATTGTAGTTGAAATTGCATCAGTTTTCGCAATGAAAACTAATATGAAGGCTTGTTTTCCGTCACTCTACATGCACGAGTTGCGCCCAGACACACCCACTCACCAACCACCACCACCACCTTGTCCGGTTAGTCCACAGCCTGCTCGCAGCTCACAGCGACAATAATACCAACCTAACAGTCAAGCCAATGTCAACAATACCCGCGCCTGCACGCTCTCCGCGCTCGTCTCGCCACAGACCATTTCAAAACTTATTATCCGAGATCAAAGAGGTAAGAAATCAGCCTCCTGTACTCAGTTTAATGTGTGTATGGCTATTATTTTTAACTGCTAACAGTTGGTCATGCATGATGACGTCCGAATAGTCAAAACATTCAAAACATCAGTCAAGCAGACGGTGTGGTGACAGAGCCGTGTAAATTTTGTTCGTTCTCGGTTCTCGGTTCGTTTCAGTGGTTCTAAGGTGAAATGCCACCGACACGTGTAGTGCGGCGCATGCCGCACGCGTTGGTGTTTGTCAAAAATCCACCAAGTGTGGAGATATTCAGGCAAGACCAGTTTTTGGACGAAGATGGTGCATTTGAGGTGGGTGCACGTAGGCGTGCAAAGCAGAAGTCCTGGAAATGCCCTCAGGACTGCGTCATATTAGAAATAGGTAACTGATTTATTAATATTTGTCATACTGTTTTGTTGTGACTTACTAAGACTCTTTACTCTTGCCACAATTATTTTGTTTGTTTAAATTTTTAGGACCCAAAAGTAAACTTCAAAAAATAAAGGTCAAACCTAATGGCACAATTCATGTGCCCAATGATACGCCAGATGATCCTGGAGACACCATTGAGTCAGGTGAGACAGAAATTTGTTTTGTTGGTTCACGCTACTCGGAGCAATTAAAACAAAAGCAACAAGCTGTCCGGGCAAGGCAAGACAACTTGGACGCAATGGCTATCTATCTGACGGATAGTAATTCAGGTATTAAGTTTGACATTTTCTGTTGATTTATTCATTAATTATTTATTTTTGTCTTAATCAAAAGTTTAATTATTTATTGATTATTTAGTCTTGACTTCGCCACCTCAACGAAATGCAAGAAAAGCATTGGTCCACTCACAAGAGGTGCTAGATGAGCTCAAACAGCAGTTGTCGACCTTAGCATGCTGGACAGAGGTGCCTGGTGATGTAAGTTTAAAATAAAATAACAAAAATATAACCTAAGGGTTGTTTGTGTATGATTTTTTTTAATATTTATTTTAGGTTGAAATAAGTCCAGGCACGAAAGTTTACTACAATGGATCAAAGTTGTGCCTATTAACTGACGGACATGTGGATAGCCCCTCTCGCATGCTTGGGGCCATCATAAAGGCAGTGATTCCAAAGCACATAAGAGCAAACCGGGCTCTTACCTACTCTGGCGGCAATGGGAAGTCAGTTGGAGTGCCGATAGAAATTGTAGCTGCTGCTAGAGGTAAAATTGCCATTCTGTTAGTATTTTTGATTATAAAATATTTGCTTGTTTTGACAGTGTGTTTTTGCACTTTTAGGCATGGTGCAATGTTTTTTTAAATTGAAAAAACCAATTGATACTGCTCGAATAATTGGCAGTGTGCTGACTTACAGTCAGCGCCCTCAGCACCCACCAAATCAGCAGTCAATGGAGAGGCAACCAACAGAGCATGTGTCAGCATCCTCTTCAGGTGGTCAACGGTCTACCTATTCCACTCAATCTTCTTCTTCAACCTCATTTACTTTCACTGCTCCAACTGCTATCGGCCCACAGGGGCCTGCTGCAGCACCTGTGGTGCGTGGGACATTTTCATATCTAAGAGGTGATGGGTCTGCTGCAGAGTCTGCGGAGTCTCCAGTGTCTGAGACATTTTCTTATTTAAGAAGTGCTAATGAAACCTTGATGAATTAGGTCAGGGCAGTGGCACCTGATTCCAAACTATTTTTCTTTTCAATTTTATTTTTTTCAATATAGTTTATTTTTATTTGTTGTGACCACTTCAAATTTTATATTTGTTGGGTCTGCTGCAGAGTCTGCGGAGTCTCCAGTGTCTGAGACATTTTCTTATTTAAGAAGTGCTAATGAAACCTTGATGAATTAGGTCAGGGCAGTGGCACCTGATTCCAAACTATTTTTCTTTTCAATTTTATTTTTTTCAATATAGTTTATTTTTATTTGTTGTGACCACTTCAAATTTTATATTTGTTGGTATTGATATATTTTTTTTTACTGTCAAACACCTGACTAATTAGGCATGCCGTCATTTTTCTGCTGCTCAAATAAAATGCCAGTATTTTGCCCTAGTTTTCTGCTCAGTAGATCAGCCATCTGATGTCAAGGGTTATGTACTATTTCACCCAGGAGAAATTTTTCTAATTCCTGTTCAGCAATTGTGTGGTGTGACATTCTGTATAACTTCGAATAGCAAGAACTATCTCATTGATCCTATAAATAATTTCGAGCTAGAATAGGCCGTAATTTTTCTGCTGCTCAAATAAAATGGAAAACAATTACCTGCATCTTTTAGTTTTAATCTTCTCCTTTACACGCATCCCAGATCCTGTTACTCATGGTTGAAACTAAAGAATCATCGGGGAGGTACCCACGGGGGAAAAAGGAGGAGGGGGCGGGGGAGAAGCACTGTCCCTGTGAATTTCTCATACCTGACGGGGCGTGGGGTATCGCCGCGGCTGGTCTGGGCCGGGTAGCCGCCTTGCTGTTCGATGGCATACTGGAGTCCGAGTAGCGTCTTAAAAACGACCTTTTTTACGACCCAAAGCTGAGGCCAGCACGACGCCAGCATGACGCTAAACGGACCCGGCTCTGAGCACGAAAAGTAAGTCCGATCGCCACTCTGGCGTGCGAGAGGCGTCGGACTGAGGTCATACTGGCGTCTTCCTGGGGTAGTGCCATTATGACACTTTTCAGACAGCAACCTGCGATCGTGTTTCATACGGGACGTCGCGGTTTTACACTCTATAAAGAGGCGCCCTGTTGGCCGTGCCGCCCCGGGCCTTGGCCGATTGACAGGCGGGGCTGCGCTGCACTGCGCGGCGCGGCCTCGGCCGATAAGCCCCAGGGGGAGCCCTTTAGCCTTTTACTACCCATGCAAACTGCTTCCCCGCGCGGACGCCAACAAGGAGGTATGAAAAATTCAGCGCACGGGTGCGGGTCCAGCGAGCGTCCCGTCCAGGCGCGGGATGACAGCGGTGAGCAAGCACCGCGTGGCCGCCGTCGGTCTGTCCGTCCGTCCGTCCGTCCCCCCGGACGACTCTGGCGACTCGGAAGCACCACTCATCGCCGCGGCCCGGTCAACTTTACGAGCGCCGAAAACATTGACGACGCGGGGAGCGGCCTGCAGGTCCACTCCGAATGTCTTCGCGGCGTCTCTCTCACACTCAGGGGGCGTTCCGCGGGTGCGAGAGAGACGGAGCGAGGCAACCCTGTGCGCGGAATGAGTCCGCGCAGCAGCGGCGCGGCCTCCGTCCACTCTGTCGTGACGGCCAAGTGAAATGAAGGAGCGCCTCCCCTTCCGTCGCCGCGGCGGCGTGTGTTTGCGTTTTACGGCGGCCAAATTTGCGTGACCTGGCGGCCTGGCCCACTGTGTGGCGGTCCGCGGGGAAGGGCTGCCGGCCCAGGCGAGAGTAACACGTTTCATCCCCTTTTTCTGTCCGCGAGGGCCGCCAAGGACGGGGCCGACGAGTGGCCCACGAGCACGCCCGCCTTCTGTCCGTGTCCGTCTTATCATCATCTGATTATCCAACGGCCACGCGAGTTCTCGAGCGAGACGTCAAAGCAGCCCTCTGATTGGCCCTCTTCCTTTGAGCGGCCCATCGCCGTGTCTGCCCTCGAGGCCTGCGCCCGATCCGCCGCACCATTTTTGCTTGGCCGGCTTGAAAGACTTTCATATGGAGCGGCGAGGGAGTGGCAAGGTGGGCACGTCGTGGTGGGCACGGAGTGCTGCGGGAGCTGCGTGGTGGCCGGGGTGGCCGCTGACGACGGCACGGACTTCAAAAGGATGTGATTGCCCGCCGAGCTGAAGCTGACCCACGGCGTAATTGTTTCCCCCGTTGCGATAACATCATGCAGGGCGGGCCGACGAGGACGCGGCTAGGTTTGGCGGACGGCCTCCTGGATCGAATCAATCTCAGGACAAAAAAAAATAGAATGGAAAAAGGGAAGAGGCCCATTGACGGCGGAAAGGGCCTCCCTGCCTTCCGGTTCCGGTGACCTACTTGCTTGCGAACAAGCCAACGCACAGTGGGTCAGAAGACTGGCGCAGGTGGCCGAAACTCTAGGCGCGTTTCGAGCTCCGGAGTCGCTAAACAGGACTCGAACCGAACGTGTGTAAGGTAAGCCCGGAGGATCACGGCGCGCAGGACGCAAATTAGCCCTGGAGGACGGCCGAGGGCTTCCCCCACCCTCGGCCCTTGAGAGGACGCCAAGATTATCGTCTCATCATCCTCCTTGTTTGCGCGGAGGACGTATTGAATATTCGGGCGCCGCCGGGGACGACGCCAGGGACGTCCTGCCAGGAGAGCGTAAGCCATTTTCGGCACAATGCGACAGAGCGATGAGGCGGAACCAAAAGATTTGGCGGTGGAGGCCCGGCCAGGCCCACGGGCGGATTGTCTAAACTTGAGCAGGGGAGAGAAGAAAAGAGGAGCGTGCAGGCCGGGCCGCCGGGCCGCGCATCGTGTATGAATCAAGAATCCTCTTTAAAACGTCTTAAGTGGGTTTCCCTGTCGAACGACGTCGGGACGAGGACCAGGCCCGCGCGCCCAACGCATAAATCAATACGGGATCCAAACTCAATATGGTGGCGAGCGGCATCCTGGAGGGCCAACAAGTGCGGCGAGCCTCTCAGCGCCGCTCAGCGCCCAATAATGTCGCCCTCGTTTTCTTTCCATTTTGAGGTTTTGCATCGGGGAGACTCGCTTCCGCCTAATCTGAGGCCGAGGAGCGCTACCCCCTCCCCTCCCCACACGTCTCTCGCCCCGTCTCGCCCATGCATACTAATCATCGTTATTAGAATTTGTGCCTTTCTTGGGGTACACAGAAAAAACGCAGTATGAACGTTGTTTTTTTGTTGTTGTTTTTTTTTGTGTGTTGTTGTCCCTGCATCCATTTTTTTTGTCGCGAGTTGACTTATCAGTATCATATTGTTCAAAATTATGGGAAGACGATATTTTTTTTAACGGACATAAAGAGAGAGAGAGAACGATGATAATAGGTTCAGGAGTAGAGGTGCGGCAGGGTCGCAGCATCAGCCTGTCGTTGAGAGGTCAATCACTGGACCACAATGGAGATGGCGATTGGGAATGGGAGCGGGACGCTCCGTCTGGCAGGGGCGCGTCAGGGGCGCGCCAGGGCCCGCGCCGCACAGTGGGACGAAACAATACACAAAAACTCGTTTTCGATCTCTTCTTCTTCATCTTCTTTTGTTATCTAATTCGCAACAAGGGGTTTTTTTCGGGGGGGGGCATGTATTTGTGTGTGTGTGCGCGCGCGCGTTGGTCTTTGTTGTTGTTTTACAGTGGATTGTTTTGCCGCGTGTTGTGGTTTGAAAACCAGCTGCTACCGCAGCGTTCCCAGGAAGAATGCGTGTTTGCGCGGCTTGATTGGCTGGCGGGGCTGGCGGGGCTGGCGGGTCTGGCGGGTCTGGCGGGGCTGGCGGCTCGCAGGGCCGAGGAAGGGCACCGCGCAGGGAACCGGGCAAAGGGTTGAAACTGGGTGACGCGACCACAGAGACGCCTTCGCCCGCAATGAAAGGGAAAAGGGCCACGGCGGAATTAGCGCTGCGGGGGGCGTGCATAGGGTGAAGCCAAGCGGAGCCGAGCGGAGTGGGTGATGGGGTCAGTGTAGGCACGGCGGGGCGGGGCTGTCAGACGCGCAGTGACACCACGCGAACGGAAAGGCGCCACACACACACACGCACACACTGAGCTGCGTGGAAGGGGCCGCACAGGGGGCAGCGCCGGGTGGTGTGCACTGTCTGCCTGGGGGTGGCCTGGGTGGCGAGCGCCTCGCCAGCCTCGGGGAGTGAAAGTGCAAGCGACGGCGGGTGAAAGTGAGAGTGGGCGTGGCCTGGGGCGGCGGCCTACGCGGGGGGAGGCAGCGGGGGCCCCGGTGCGGGCGAATGGCGCCGCGCGCCAGTGGCGCATTGCGGATGGGGTGCGTGGCGCGGCGGGGCGGGGCGCGGCCGCGTTTCTTCCGGGGTGGGGCTGCGGAGGGTGGCCTGCTGCAGGGGGCCCCGGGGGGTAGCGGGAGGGGCGTTGGACCCGTGGTGGGGCCCGCGGACGGAAGGGGCGGCGCGGTGCCGCACCCGGAAGTAGAGCCAGCCCGCGGCCGAGTCATCCCCATGGCGCCGCCCCCCGGCCGCCCCCCGTAGTACCGCGGAGGCCCTGCCGGCGGCCCTGCCCCCCGTGCGGGGGCGTTGCCACGGCCTGCACCAGTTTGGCGGCAACACTCTTGGAAATAAAAAGGGGCCGTCGGCGGAACAGAGGATTTGCGCGGCGCTGCGTGAGGGACGCGGCGCGCCGCTCAAGGGGTGAGCCCGATAGTGGCGCTCGGGGATCAAGGTGACTTGCACCCTCGCCGGGCAGGCAGGGCGCCGAGGCTCGCCGAGGGGCTCAAGGAGGTGACGCCACCAGCAAGGAGGCCTCGCCGCTGGCCGCGCTAAGCAATCAGGTCGGGGGGCGCGGGCAAGGGGCGCCTCGCACGCTGCCCTGCGGCTCAGGGGCTTCCGCGGGGCGCAGGCCTCGGCAGGGGGCCGCAGCAGGCCCCAATCAACCTCACGCCTTTGTCCTTAATGTCGTCGAGTAGCAACACACACTCACACACACACACGCACGCGCGCACAATCACACACACACAGCGCCATCTCGCGGATTCCCCCTTCTGCCCCTGCACGTGTGCGCCGCGCGATGATGCTAAATTTTCTGAATGCGTGCGAGTGAGAGGCGGAACGCAATATCATGATTAGCCTGGCTGGCGGCGATGGAGACATGTGTTGGCGCCACCCCGTTCGCCCTTCGCCGCACGGCACGGCACGGCACGGCGCGCCTCGCGCGGATGTGTAAGTGGTTAGTCTATTATTTACTATAGGGCACAACAGCTGGGCTTGCCTCGGCGTGCCTAGATTCATTCATAGTTCCCCAGGGCGCGCGGCGCGACGGGATATGTGCGGCGGAGCGGCGCGGGGGCAGGGGGAGGCCCTAGTTAGCTGAATTAGGAGGATTTCAATGAATAGCCGCGACAAAAGGGTTACACCTACACCTTCCTTCCCTCTGTTTGTTTTATTTCCCGCGCGTTTTCGCGCTGCCTGCTCGCGCCGCCCGCCGCGCCACCCGGCACCGCGCAAATTGCGTCATCTCGACGGGGATGCGAAAACGGAACTTGGAAACGGGTTCTCATGAGAAATGGGCGCTGCCTTTCCCTCTGCGACTCAGAGCGAACGGCGTGGCAGACTTTTGAACTCAGCGACGTGACTTGACGGCTGAGGGCCGTCGTGAACGCGGACGACCAACGAGCGTCACCTGCAATCAAGAACTGGACAGGTGTCTCTGCGTTTGAAAAAATAAAATAAAAAATAACGAAAAAATAAAACGTTGTGGTGCTGTGACTTCGGTAGAACTTACTCGGGTCAATGGCCGGGAAGACGTCTTTGTGTAAAGCGGCATCGAATGGAATCTTCAAATACATCTCCAAATCAAATCGAATTTCTGTTCATTCGATCCGGTTCAAACGCCGAAAAATCGAATAAGACATATATATGTCTGAAGCGGGTTTTTGTTCTGGCCCAGAAAAACTACGATTCGTCAATTTTCAAGTTTTGGTTCGTTATCAAATCAAAGCACCCCCGATTTGATTCAATGCGGTTTCGCACGATTCTCACACCTCTTAAGCCTTACTACGTACTATAAATTGGACGTGCAGCCGCCCAGCGCCATTCGTGTCACCACCCACTCTGGACAACGACGTCGTCGGCTTGTACTTGACGCATCGATTGTCGTCGCATGCTTGACTGGCGCTGTTTTCATGGTGCAGTCGGAGAGCGATCGGTGACTGATTTGATTCCCTCGGCATGGGCCGCTGCGCCCTGGCTGCGGCCTACCTGAGGGGCTCGGGGGCGGAGGGGTGGCCGCATTGCGCAGTATTTCGTCAACGAGACACTCCACGGCCCGGCCGAGCGTGCATCAATCCGCGCCGAAGCATTTCTCTTGATTACGCCATTCGGTTTGGCGCGAGAGTCTCGGCCGTGATCCCGCGCTCCCCCAGCCGGGCCTATCCTGGCCTAGCGCTGTGGGCAATTAATATGACCATTAGCGCCAGAAAGAGTGTGTGTGTGTGTGTGTGTGTGAGAGAGAGAGAGAGAGAGAGAGAGAGAGAGAGAGAGAGAGAGAGAGAGAGAGAGAGAGAGAGAGAGAGAGAGAGAGAGAAGGGGGCGCAGGAGGGAAAAGAATTACCACCGCGTCGTGGCTGGTGCTGGTCGGGATAGGCTCGGCTTGGCGCGCACTAAACCGCGAACTGCCAATCAGAGCGACTTGTCGCGGCGTGTTCCGCGCTGCTTTACGACGCACTACACGGCCAGCGGGCTGTCGTCCTGTCACCCGCGCACGGACACGGGGCGATCCACGAGGGTGACGCCGCCGCTCTCAACCTGCCGGACTGCGGCGCTAATAGGGCTCGCCGAGGCCGAGCCTGTGTGATTCATCCTTCGCCTGAGCGCTGGAAGAAACCATGAAGCTTAAGCTGGCGCTTCAATCAATATGACTATCGGCCCTTTGAGTCTAGAGGCCGTGACGGATACGTGAGCCGCGCAGGCCCACGAAACTCGCGACTTTTTGGGTTCTCTTTGGGACGCGACTTTGTCCTGTAAGTCTGCAGACCGATTCCGAGAGTCGTTAACGTCGCTCTGTCTCTCTCGCACCCCCATGGGACGCCCCATGCGTGCGAGAGAGACAGAGCAAGGAAGCCGACTCTCGGAATCATAGTCCGCTTGGGCGGCGTAGATCCGCAGCCATGTGAGGAATGCCCCACACGACGCGGCGCCCCACCAGCCCCACACACTCTGATTTGAATGAGTCTAATTAAATCGGGATTTGCGCGGCGCCGTTTCGCGAGACGACGCGGCACCCCGTTCCGCGCTCCGCCAGGCCCCGCAGCCCCCGCAGCCCCCGCAGCCTCTCTTCTGTTCGGAATCCTTAATGTGGAAATTTATCCGGCCGTGTGCGGCTTTCGGGCTCTATCGCAATTAAGGCGGGCACACCACACCGCCGGCGCGCGCCACCACGCCGCGGCCATTGGCGCCACGCATCGCCAGGCCGCGAGGAGGAAGGGCGCGGTTTTTCTGCTGCGCAATCAGCCCTTAACACTGGCTGCGAAACACGCACGCTCTCACGGACTCTATCTCTGTGTGTCTCTCTCATTCATTCTCTCCCTCTCTCTCTTTCTCTCTCTCTCTCTCTCTCTCTCTCTCTCTCTCTCTCTCTCTCTCTCTCTCTCTCTCTCTCTCTCTCTCTCTCTCACACTAACACACACACACACACAAGCGCGCGAACTAAAGAGAGGGCCATGGCCTAGTCGATGATCACTTTGACACACTTGGAGTTTGATTTGTGTCGTTTTTACAGCTCCGTTCTTAAAAAATAAATGGGCGCCCGTGACGTTATTCTAGCGCGGCCTGCTTGGCTATGCCTTTGGCCGCGCGTTCGGCTGGGCCGCCGCGGCGGATGCCCTTCCGCCCTTCGTCCTCCTTTGTGCGTTGCTCCACTCGCGGTCGTTAACGGGAAAGGCAGGCCGAAGGCATAAAGCTCATTATGCGGCCGTTTACGATCAATAAAGTGGCGGTCCAACTTGTCGATGATTCGGCTGCCCCGCGCCGCTCGCACATCGCGCGTCTCTCTCCGTCTCTCTCGCCGCCCCAACGCGACTCGTAGGGGAGAGAGAGAGTGAAAGAGAGAGAGAGAGAGAGAGAGAGAGAGAGAGAGAGAGAGAGAGAGAGAGAGAGAGAGAGATGGAGAGAGAGAGAGAGAGAGAGAGATGGAGAGAGAGAGACGTTACTTGGAGGTGGCCAGGCTGCCGCGTGCCCGGCTGATCCCCAGTCCAGCCGCTCCCACAGGATCAGGCCGTGCCGGGTGCCGCACGGCCGGGCTCTAGTGGAAAGTGTTGTTCCGCGTCGCTTTCTGTGGAAATCGCCCCAAAACTTTGGCGATACCGGCGGGGAGCAGCGTGTAGTGGATCAGATTTATTTTGGAGAGGGAAAGTTGAGCGAGAGCGTTCCGTCGCTGTGCATCCGGCGAGCAGAGCAGAGGGCGTCCGCCCGTCGCGGCAGTCTTTGGTGGCGCTATCGGAGCGTCAACTATCGGATGAAGGGTGAAACAGAGGAGCGGGGAGGGTCGGCGACTCTGCCTGCCTGCCGCCGCAGCGCGCCGCACAAAGCCCTCCAATTCCGGTGCGAAATTACGACGCGGCAAAGTTTTGAATTTTAAGTTGCGGTGTGGTCGGCCGTGGCCTGGACCACCGCCACCGCCGTCCTCCAGATCTTGACGACCCGCCCGGCACACGTCCGCACTTTCCCAGGGATAAGAAGTGCGTCGGCCACATGGTGATGACGTGGGGGAGTCCCGGCTGGAAGCGCGTATCTGCGGCCGGCGGGCCGGCGGTTGCGGCGTGGGGTGCCGTGGGGCGACGCCGTGGGGCGACGCCGCGGACAGGCTTTCGGCCAGCTCCAGGCTCGCGGCATTAACCCCGGTTTACGACGCCGTCATCAAGACGCGCCGAACGCGGCCGACGCTTCGCAAAGCCCGGAAAAGGACCGAGGGCGCCGAAGACGACCCGCGGACGGCCGGAGAGTGCGGCCAGGCCGCGGGGGCCCCGCCGGCCGGTGCGCGCGCGTCATGAGGTGGACCCCCGAGGGGGCAACCATTCGCGAAGCCGTGTGTCTACGTGAGCACCTGACATCCCTTGAAATCCGAAATCTTTTCTCATAGAGAGGAAGAAACTTGGGCCAAAAAACTCGGCGATTTGTGAGAAACTCTCCCAGGTGCGTAGAGGAAAAAACACCCTTGAACGCGGCGAAGCGGTCACGGAATGGTAAGCTAAAAGTTGCACTTTAACCCTGAATGTTCTGCAACTTCTGCTACATCCTCCACCCCTTCTAACCTCTCTCTGGATGCGACACTGAAACCTCCCCCTAGCTACGCCACGCCTACGCCGCTGGGCCGCGAAACGACGAGAAAACACGGCACGGCAAGGATATGAGGGGACTTGTCCTTCAACAGCCGTCCCGGTCGTAAACGGAGCAAAGACCGTTATTTGGCGTGTTAGTGGCTGTCGCTGTGGGCCTTGATTTGTGGGCCCCGCCCCGCCCTGTCCAGCCTAACCTACCCCGGCCCACCCTGGCCCTCGGCCGAGCCGTGCGACGGCGCCACCGGTCCGCGCAACGAGAGGGGGTGCGGTGTCGCAAGCAGCCTTTACAGCGCATTGAGGGCGAGAACCAGGTGGACTCGTCCTGCCGACACTGCTCGGCCACGGCGAGGTTGCGCAACGCCCCGGTTCCCACCGCGCCTAGCCCGCCTAGCCCGGCGTGCACTAGGGGAGCGCGAGCCACGACGCCACGTTTCGCAACGGCTCCCCCTTCAACTCTTTTCAAATCGCGCGCCCCGCCGCGGAGGGGAGAGTGGTGGGGAAAGCGATAAACCACGCGCCTTGCTGCAGACTGGTTCCGAGAGTCGTCGCGCTGTCTCCCTCGCACTCACGGGGCGTTCTGTACCGTGTGAGAGAGACAGAGCGGCGACTCTCGGAATCAGTCTGCTGATCGCGGCGTCGTGGACCGACCCAACCCCTTGCCGCCCCACCCCAGCCTGTCATCATTTCGGGGCTGCCAATAGAAAACGTGACGTAAACAGCGCATCGCGGACGGGGGCTCGCCACTTGCTCGCCACACACTCTCACTCTGGCGCCGATAAACGCGCCGCTGCCCCAGCGATCGCTGCCATCGCTGCGATCGGCAGGACAAGGTCCCCGTCCTCCAGCACTCCGCGTCCACCCTCAAAAAAAGGGGGGGAAAGGGCCAAAGGCATTGCTTGCGAGCAATAAAACAAGGATACTCGTAAAAAATATATGGAAGCTCTCAGCACGCCAGGAGCGTCTGCGGAATAAAATAAATTATTCGATGATAAAATTGTGCGGGCCGCGCATCCTCCAGGCGACTCGCGTGGGTCGGGTTGTCGGCTGTGGGTGCGCGTCGCGATGCCGCCCGACGCTCCCCCGAGGCCCACGCCGGGGACGCCAACAAGTGCCGCTGCAACTTGCACGCGTGTGAGCCCCGCTTCCTTCGCGCACCTTCGACTCGGTCTGACGCCAGGAGATAAACCCCAGCAGTGACCCCATCAGAAAGCCACTCGCGGCGCGCGACTGTCGCAAAGGCGGTGTGGGGAGGGTGGCCGCGACACACGTAAGGACGCATTACTGGTGAACCTGCGATGACCGACGCCAGAGAGAGAGAGAGAGAGATAGAGAGAGAGAGAGAGAGAGAGAGAGAGAGAGAGAGAGAGAGAGAGAGAGAGAGAGAGAGAGGGGGGGGGGACAGGGACAGGACCCAGCTAGACTTTACGAGCGGTGCCTGCTGCCGCCGCGCACCGGGGCATTGCTGCTGAAGGCGGAGTCGGACCGGAGCCGCACTTTACTTTACGACCCTTTATTAAACCGCTTGCCACAACGCCGTCCTGGACGCGTCCTGAAGTGTCCTGGAAGTTTTCTGGAGGCATCGCGGTCTTGCACTGGGACCCCGGCTGTTAACGAAAATACCCAGACTCTGGCGTCACCAGGAAGCCTTGATAAAAAAAAACAACTGCCACAAGTTCATTTCAACTTTTTTCTTGTTTTTGAGAAGGGCCGCAGTTACAGCACAACCCCGGCAATCGATACGTCAACATCTCGAGTTCCAGGTTCGGGCTTCCATGCAACGTCCTCGGCAACTCAGAACTCGATACGTGAGAAGCGGCAAAACAAAGGGAAGCATTGCGAAAAAGGCGACTCTAGATCTCTCCGGAAGTAAGTTCCACCGGCTCAGTCGGAGAAAGTGCAATATTTGTGAACTTCACGCGAGCCTGCTTTGCCGTGCCACTGCCGTGGCGCACGGACCAAAGGGCGTCGTAGCGAGCCTCGCTAGGAGCCAGTCTAGGCCGGACTCTATGCCAGTCTATGCCAGGCGAGGCCGGACTCTATGCCAGTCTATGCCGGACTCTATGCCACTCTATGCCACTCTGTGCTACTCTAGGCCAGACTGTCTGCCAGCGCCGGCAGTCCGTCAGATTAGCCACGGCAGTAATGGTCAGCGACTATAATCGCGTTGGCAAAGCGTTACGGTTGCTTTAATAACGTTGACGCGAGCCTCGCGCACACAGACACGCAGTCCAGCCGATAGCACGTACTGTATGCCAGGCCGGCGGCCTGCCCCCGGGCGACTCGACGGGGAGGAGTGCGGCGACCGCCGCCACCCCCGCAGTGCCCCCGCAGTGCCCCTCGCCCTGCAAAGTCCGAACTGATTTCGACGCTCCGCCTCCCTCGCACGCGTGTGGCGATCCAGAGGGGTAGGGTGCGAGAAAGCGAGAGCACTGTTAGCACGCAGCCGAACGCCGCACACCTCGCGGTTATCAGCCAGTTCACTCTTTATATCTGCCGCTGCCCCGTTGAACACAATGACTTCCCGCGCCAAAAGAACGCGCTCCAAATAACGCTTCGCCCGTCGCTCTGTTTTTGTCGCACGCTAACAGGACGCGCCCTGCGATTGCGAGACAGAGAGAGGCCTCTCACTTCGGGGTCAGTCTGCAGCGGAGTGCAGCACGCGAAATGATGGTGATGGCGGTGGCACGCCCGCACTGCACGCCCTGCACGCCGACCAGCCCGCACCTCGCTTTCATTTTTCGTTCTCGTTTTCCAAAGCCGCTACTGCGAGATGAGTTGGCGTTATGGCATGCAGCGCCCATTCAATGTCGTATTGCACTCAGTGCGTGTGTGTGTGTGTGTGTGTGCATATGTATGTGTGTATAGTACGCCACCGTTCCGTGTTTTTCGGTGGCGTGCCGTGCCAATTACTCGCTGCATTATACGCCGATTTGCATATCGTGCTGGCTGGCTCTGGCCGCCTCCGGGGTCATTGGGGAGCCATGCATCCCAGCCTCCCTTATTCTTTTTGGTCCGGCAGAGCGCGTTGACCCCGCCGCCGCGCGTCCGTGCAGCAGCGCGGTGGTGATGGCGACGCCGGGCGCCGCGCCGGAGGCTCGCCACGCCGGCCACGCCGCACAGTGGGTCAGAAGACCGTTGAGGCGGCCAAAATTCTAGACGCGTTTTGAGCTCCAGAGTCGCTAAATGGGACTCGAATCGAGCGTGTTACCCCACCACTGGATTGCTCCCGAAACGAGGAATCTATTGGTGGGGTCACACGTTTGATTCTAGTTCCATTTAGCGACTCTGGAGCTCACAACGCGTCTAGAATTTTGGCCGCCTGGACGGTCTTCTGACCCACTGTGCGCCGTGCCCCGCTGGAGAGGCGCTGCCCGCCAGGCGGCGTGCTGCAGCGCTGCAGCGGGCCGTCATCGAGCTTGGAGTGGTGCGGCGCGGGCTGGGTGGAGGACGGCGTCGAAGGGGACGGAGGGCGCGCTTCGCAACACGGCGTCAAGAGGCGCGGGGCGGGGCGGCCCACGCCGGGACGCACCCCGTCCGTGCATGTCCAGCACACGTGGCCGCCCCGCCCCGCCCCGCCACGCCACGCCGCCACGGTAAGCCTATCAGTCAATCAGCCCGGCGCGCTGCCGTTAGTCCGACCGCTGCCCCACGGCCGCCCCCATGTGTGCCTCTGGGGCCCCGGCGGGGCAGGCGGCCAGCGTGCCATGCCAGGCCCCAGGGCTATGCGCTCTCCCCTCTCACTTGGGGGCAAAATTAGTGAAGGGTAATCCCTTTCACGTTAAAACCATCCGGCGCGAGGGGGAGTAAGATGGTCAGCTCGGCCACTGCCCACCGCCCCCGCCAGTCCGGCCGGGCCCGAGGTCTAGTCCGGGGACGAAACCGGACCGGCCGGTATGGTGACTGTCACGCTGGCTGACGTAAGGCAGCCTCATGCACACGGTGAAGCGGCGAATGACACAAGGCCACCCTCTTCACCCCTGTAGCCACCCGGGATCTTCCGTCACCCGCCTCCTACTCTCTCTCTCTCTCTCTCTCTCTCTCTCTCTCTCTCTCTCTCTCTCTCTCTCTCTCTCTCTCTCACACACACACTCTCTCTCTCTCTCTCACACACACACTCTCTCTCTCTCTCACACACACACACACACACACACACACACACAGAGAGAGATACACACTCATCTATTCCCCCCCCCCACCCGCTTTTGAGGCGACAAACCGCGAAATACGCTGATAGGTGATGCCGCGCAGCGTCCCGGCCTGGCCCGCCACTGTTTAAACCGATCTGACAGCGCGTATGAAAATACGGTTATGCCATGCCGCGCTGCCATTACACTGGCCTAGTGCTGATTGGCGCGGCCTTATCACAGCCGTAGCGCGCACCAAGGGCCGCCGCCGTCGGGCCATTTTCGCATTGACCAACTTTTCCGCGCGCATGTGTGTGTATGTGTGTGTGTGTTTTTCGGCTTTGTTTCGTGACATGTGCGGCGGGGTCGCAACTGGCGCACGCCGAACACGGCCACCGGCCGCCTGGTGGAATATTTAATAAAACAAACAAGTCCGGCTTCGGTTTGGTTATTAGCGCTGTTTGATTCGGGCTTTGATTGGCCGTCGGCTCATCGGCCTGCGTCGGGCCTGCACTCCAGCAGGCCGAGCCAGCAGCGCACAGTCGGCCAGTGGCCAGGGCCAGCCGCCATGGCGGTCAAAATCCCGGACGGATTTTTAGCTCCACAGTCGCTATGGGACTCGAACCCAACGTGTGACCCTACCAAAATAGATTGCTCTCCGAACGAGGAATCCACTGGTGGGTTCATACGTTCTATTGGAGTCCTGATTAGCGACTCTGGGAGCCCAAAACGCGTCTCGAGTTTTTGCCACCTCCACCGGTCTTGCCCACTGTGCAGCGCGACGCACCGCACGACGCCAGCCCCGCCTCGCGTCCCGCGGCCACCTTCACCCTTTGTAACGCCCTTTCCGCTCTCATTTTTTTCCGCGGTTGTTTCCCAACCCGACATGAACACACACGCGCCACGCTCCGCACTCCAGCAAGTCCACGGTTTCCCACCCCGACGGGGCACGGCGCAGCGTTGTGAAATGGTCTGGTGGCTGAAAAAAATCTGGAGCAGCGGTGCGGTGGTTTCCTCATTGCCCTGCCCCGCCCTGCAGGGCCGGCACGACGCGGTGCCCGTAATTGGTCAAGGAGGGCACGAGGACGAGTCGGGCGGGGGCCCTTTGGCCCCGAAGCTCTCTCTCTCTCTCTCTCTCTCTCTCTCTCTCTCTCTCTCTCTCTCTCTCTCTCTCTCTCTCTCTCTCTCTCTCTCTCTCTCTCTCTCTCTCTCTCTCTCTCTCTCTCTCTCTCTCTCTCTCTCTCGCGGCCCTGCCGGACGCCCCATGGGTGCGAGAGAGACAGACCGACGAACGCAGCGTTGGGGGTCGGCCTGCTGTCGGCGCTCCCAGCGGCCGCTGGGCTCGGCGTCGAGGGCTCTCAGGCGGACCAGGCCTTCCACGTCGACGCCGACGTCCTAACGAGCCGTCGTGGCGGCGACGGCATGGTGGTGCCTGGCGGATGCGTGCGGTGGCTCGTAGATGGAAAAAGAGACCTGGCGGATGCGTTCGGGTGGCTTGTAGATGGAAAAACAGACCTAGTGGATGCCTTCTCGGGTGGCTCGTGGATGGAAAAATAGACCTGGCGGATGCGTGCCGGTATCACGCCCGCCTTTTTTTTCGACTGAAGAAGCTGAAACTGCTTGTCGCTGCCACCATCCTTGATTTGAGGACTGTAGCCCTTGGAAGCATCAAGAGTTTTGCCTGTCCAGACTGGGGGTGCCTCTGCGATGTCTCCCCGCCTTCTCCACCACGCGGCGGGCTGCAGAGTGCCGCTCTGCGTCTTTTCCAACGCTGCCCCGCCCCACCCCGCCCCGCCCCGCCCCGCCGGGACATGATTTGTCGCGCTAATTCGGACTGATGCCCGGCGCTTTATTTATCATCCCCTGTTGCGTACTAATTCATACTGGCTGCACTTGTTTCAATAGCGGTGCCGTGGAGAACAGGAGGGGAATAAAAAGATGTCGGACGCCTTTATTTCCATTTGTTTTTCGGTGAAAGGACACTTTTCGTTCTCCGAGGATGTCTACGGTCCGCCCCTCCGGCGAATAAAGTCTAGCAATCTCGTCCATTTGTAGCTCAGCCTCACCGACGAGGGACCGCTCAAAGCGCATCTCGCGTTTTTGTTTTGTTTTTCATGCGTACCTTGCAACTGGCTTTGCTTTCAGGCACTCTTGCCACACTCAGAAAAATGAACCACAATTTAGTTGATATTTCTAAGCGCAAACTAAAAAACGGAATTTCATGCAAAAATTTTACTGGGCGTTTTCTTTGTTTAAATGACCCGCAACTGGGAATTTTAGTTAATTGAGCTCACTTTTTTTTTGGAGAGTGTGAAGTAGGCAGTCTGGGGAGGAGCACTGGGCAGCAGCGGTGGTCGCGCTGAGGATGTGAAGGGACACCTGATCTCGGCCGGCCGGCCGGTCCAGAGCGGACGCGGTGCAGTGGTCGTCATGGCAACCGGACCGATCGGGACATCCGATCTTGACGACCCTGACAACTTAATTAACAGCAATAAGCCGTAAAATATTCTGCGCCGCATCGCCTCGCCCCGCGGTGTGACCTGCCTGTCGAGCGGGGCAGGGTGTGCGGGGTTGGGGGTGGGGGCGAGGCCCGGGTTGACGCGCCAATGCGCTGCTGGTCTAGCGAGGGATTATCAGGAGTAAATCAAACCAGCAACAGTCGGAAGGGGTGGCGGCTGCCCTGCTGCCCTGCCCCGCGCTGCCCCCGTGGCGAACAATTTACTGAACCAATCGGAAAGAGAATAAATAAAAGGGCTGTGCTTCGTGCTGCCGTGCGCCGTGACAAATTCTCATCCGCTCTCTTTCTCTCTCTTTCTCTCTCTCTCTCTCTCTCTCTCTCTCTCTCTCTCTCTCTCTCTCTCTCTCTCTCTCTCTCTCTCTCTCTCTCTCTCTCTCTCTCTCTCTCTCTCTCTCTCCCTCCCTATCTCTCCTCCCCGTAATCGCGGTCCTTCGTGGAGCCGCGCCGATGCACCCCCAGGTTGACGAGGGACCGGCCCGTGCGTGTAGCCGCTACACTGGGCGTAGTGGGCCGGTCACCGTGAAACTCATATCCCTGGCCTGCGAAGGGCGAAGGACGACGCGGGGCTTCCGAAGGGCAAGGGCCGTAATAAGGGGAAGGGAAAGGCGGCCCTTCGAGTGGCGGCCGGCCTTACTGCCATTCTGACGAGGGGCTGCTCTCGGACTCGTGAGGGCAGATTATAGAAAAACTTGTCTCGATCGTCGTTAGCGTGTGTGTGTGTGTGTGAGAGAGAGAGAGAGAGAGAGAGAGAGAGAGAGAGAGAGAGAGAGAGAGAGAGAGAGAGAGAGAGGGAGAGAGAGAGAGAGAGACGCAGTTTGCCTTATGGCGGCGACCGCGGCCGACCGCCGCGTCCAATTATTATTGCAGCGGTACGACACTAAACTGCTCCCAACTACACGCATCGCGACGCGCCCCGCCCTGACAACCGAGGCCGATTTGCGGCTGCAAATTATGCGCGCGGCCGGAGCCATCCGTCGTGGCGCGGGCAAGGCGCGGGCAAGGCGCGGGCACGCCGGGCGTCTACAAGAAAGGGGTAAGGCATTATGAGCCACGCGACACTACGCAGCGCCGCCCAGGAAGGGAACGGCCGGAGGCAGCGGCCGCAGCGACCGCACAATAGCGGCTAAACTACATTAGAATAGCAGTGGAGCCGCGGCGCCGCGGACCGCGTCGGGGCTGGAACGCGCGCCGCCACCGCAGTGTGCCTAGTGTACCACCCCACAGTGGGCCAGAAGACCGGCGCAGGCGGCCAAAACTCTAGACGCGTTTTCAGCTCCATAGTCGCTAATGGGACTCGAACCGGACCCCACCAATGGATTGCACTTCGAACGAGGAATCCATTGGTGGGGTCGCGAGGTCTGTTCGAGTCCAGAGTGCGGTCGGCGGGATCGCTCGGCGGGAGGGCACACCTTGGGACCGCCCTGCTCCCGCCTTGGCGCGGAGGGAACGACCAAATTAGGGAGAAATAGAGCGGGCAGGGCGGGGCTCGCTGAGCCAGTCCCTCGGGGCGGCGGCCGGTGAGCCGCGGGAGGAGTCTCGCAGCGCCGCCCGTCTATTTCACGCATTATTTTCCAGAATTAATTTCTACCGAGGAGGATTCCGCCATCCGAGTGGCAAATTATGAACAGCGGGACGCCGCCTGGGAGGGGGAGCGGGTTACTCGCCCCTGTCGGGGCCGCTGCCCCTGCCTCGCAGCCACGGCGGCACCGGATTGCCCTCCGTCTGCAGATACGTCCAAAGTTGCTCGCCAGCTGCAATTATTCCGGTGATGTGTGTTGGGGCCGCGACGCGCTGGGTGGCTGCCCGCCTGGCTGTTTACCATACAGGGACAGGAGCCCGCCGAGGAGCGCGGCCGGCGATAAGGCGGGCGGGGCGCTGTGGGCGGCGCCGTGGTCTGTCTCCCTCGCACCCACGCGGGCCGGGCCGCGAGAGAGACGGGGCGGGGCGCTGTGGGCGGCGCCGTGGTCTGTCTCCCTCGCACCCACGCGGGCCGGGCCGCGAGGGAGACGAGGCGAGGGCGCGGCGAGGAGCCGAGACGACGCGCGGGTTAATCACGAGGAGACAATAAGTCGCGGGGCGTTGCAGTGGCGGCCTTCCCTTGGTCGCCTCGTCGCGGCGCCAGATAGCGTGGATGCGAACAATGGCCACACATGCCCGCCGCCCCCGCCGCCCCCGCGACTCCGCGGCGCCGCGGTATGCGGACCAGGAAGCCTCGCGCCAGGACTGCCACCACGGCGGCACCCTCCTCGTGGGGCTGGCCGCGGCCGTGGCGCTCGGAAGCGCATCTCCTGGAAGTGCGAGTTCAGTTGTTGGTGATATCATGCGCGGGCAAGGGCGGATCCTAAATCAGCCTGAAGGAAGGGCAAAGTAGCGCTTATTGCGCGGGGCACAGCGTTCCTCTTCGCCTACTTACAGCAAAGTGCTGCCTTTTGCCTACATTTCAGGCGGCTTTCCGGAGGCCAAAGGGGGGTTAAAGGCCTGTTGCCCGTGGCGTGGGGCTTGTGCTCACTGTTACGTCATTCCTTTCTTTAAGTTTATTTTTTCTGTGTTTGAAGAAGGAGGACGTCCACTGGACAATGTGGCGCCCCGCCAGGGCGTAATGAGTGCGACGGAGATACAAATACAATAAAAATGATTAATACTGCTTCCCTTAGAAGCCGTTCCAGCCGCCAAGTGACTCCAACGCGTCCCGGCCGCCCCAACGACCCCATAAGTTTGTGCGCCAAGCACCGCGCATCCCGGCCGGCTGCGCTGGCGCAGTATGTTCGCGGGTTGACCGGCCGATCCACACACACTAAATTGATATGTAGTTTTTTGTGCATAGCTTTGAACGAAATTGAGCATACGTTTGGAAATGCACGAATTCGTGCGTAGCTAAGCATGAAAATGTGCATTGTTATGCAGCACCACGTGCGTTGTTGCGCACAAATCTGTGCATTCCACGCGTATGCTCAATATCGTGCAAAGCTATGCACGCAAAAACTACATAGTAATTTAGTGTGCAGTGAGCCAGAAGACCGGCGCGGGCGGCCGAAACTCGAGACGCGTTTTGAGATCCAGAGGTCCCATTTAGCGAATCAGGAGCGTCCGGGATTTTGACCGCCCCTACCGGTCCTCTGGCCTACTGTGCGACCCCAAAAGAGCCCAGCCACAGCCGAACAGTGAACGACCTGTGGAGATGGGTGCCGAGTTCCCGATGACGAAACAACGGCGCCTCCTCGACGTTGTCCGCGTCGCGATTTACAGTGAAGCAGGGACCTCCCTTCATGCTGCGCGTTGAATCGCTGAATCGTTGAATTAATAACCGGTGCACGCGTCCCGTACTGCCGCGATAATTCAGGTCGAATCCAGCGGCCTCGTGGGGCCTGGGCGTCCTGGCCGGGACGCCGCTCTCGTTCCGAGCAGTCGCCCCGTCGCTCTGACTCTGTCGCACTCGCGGAGCGTCCCGCCGGCGTGCGAGAGAGACTGAGTCGCTCGCCTTGCTGTGCGTGAGGTGACCGTGTGACCGGGCCGCGATAAATTGCGAGTGCGCGGGCGGGCCTAGACTAGGGCCGGGACGAGACACGGAGTGTGTGCCCCACCGCACACATGCTCCACCATAAGGAATGTGCGGCAGGAAGCTTGCGCCACATGGGACGCCGCCCCACCCTGCCACGCCCCGCCACGCCACGCCCCGCCCCGCCTCGGGCCCCGATTCTGCGAGCCAGCAGGGCGCAGCCTGCGGCACAATTAAAGTTCAAAGCCTTTGTTGGAATGAGTCCTTTGTGCGCGCGATTCATGGCATCCACACCCATGGCCGCGGCGATGCGGGGTGGACGAGTCATGCACCGCCTCATGCACCCCTTCATGCACCACCTTATGGACGCCCCGTGCTTTCAGACCTTCCAGGTCCAGGGTCGAGCAAGGAAGCCGCTTCTTTTCCGAAAAAGGCCGTATCTTGAACTAAGATAATATACTTGCATCAAGCGAATTCACTTGAATGTTTCAAGACAATTCTCTTATCGCAAGTCAATTTTCTTGGTTCAAGTAACGGCATTTTAGGGTGTGGAGGCCGTGCACTTTTTTTTGGGGGGGGGGCAATAATTGGCGCCCCAGGAAAACGTAGCTGAAGGCCAAGGCTCCAAGAAGCACTTTAGGAAGCGGAGGGTCTCCTTGTCGCCGGCAGCCCACTGCCACCCTGGTCAGAGCCGTTCCGGCGGCGTCCGCGCATCGCAGCGGTCAAGTCGCACGGATTCTAATTCGTTTTATGTGATCCCGACCTCTTCACCCTTACAGCCCCTCGTCGTCCCTGGGCGGCCCCTGCGCGGCCCCTGTCCGCCCGCGGGGAGCGCCTCCGCGCCATTAACAGCAATTACCCGTGTGAATTGCCTCCAGTAACTTGGAGCCGGAGGCGAGGCGCTGCGGTTGTGGACCTGTCGGCGCGCTCGCAGCAGCGCCGCGGGTACTGCATCGCCTCGTCACGCCCTCTCCGGCGAGCGCCGCGCAGGTAGACCGCGCGCCGGCATGCAGGCACGCGCGCGTGGCGGGCCGGCCTGCCGCCACGGCGCCCCGGCGGCGGCGAGGGGGCGCCACGCCAGAGCCCAGCTCGCTGAAAAATTGGAGTCCGCTCGAGCAAGGGGTGGGGAAGGGGGAGGGGAGGGGCGCCTAATGGACGAGTGGAGTGACATGAGGGACAGGAGGAGAATGCCGATTGGCCGAGCGCCGCGTCGGCAGCCCACCTCTGCGCTCATCCGGCCTTTTTCCAAAGCATCCGTCTAACTTGATTTGGAGCCCCAGCCGCCCCACCCCACCCCACCCCGCCCCACCCCGCCTCACCCCGCCACTGATGGGGCTCGCAGGGGCACACGTTGCCGCGCCCCGTTCAAAAGTCCCCAAGGTAATCAGCGAGACGAATGCAATCCACGCCCCGCCACGCCACGCCGCGCGGCAGGCAGCACGCGGCCTCTTGATTGTCTGTATCGGTGTCAAGTCCGAATTTAGATGTAAATGCAGCGGTGCCACCAACCCGGCCAACCCGTCGCCGTGTCGCGCGCCGTGTCCTTGTTCTTTTGACTGCCGGTAATCGGACGCCTAAATTACGCTGCAGGGAAAAGGCGGCTACGAATTTTGTTGGGCGCACTATGGCCCGGGCGGAAGGATCTGTAGTTTAAAGTACATTAAAAAAATATAGATTTGTTGTAATGGTAAACTTAATTTTTTAAATACTTTTTTCATACTTTAAGTGAGTGTCATGTATTGAAGAATTGGAGTTTAAGTGTATTTAAACTACAGTTGAAGTGTAGTAAACTATAATTTAACTGCAAAAAAAGTACCAGTTATTTCGGACCTGTAGTTTTTGACCCAGTCTTCAGATCAGTTGACTTTACAGTTCATAGTACAGTTTTACTGCAGTTGAATTACACATCCAGAGTTAGTTTTAAAAAGGAAAAAAGACTGCAGTTTGAAATTTTGGTTCGAAATTCAAAATTTTTAACTTTAGACCTCCATTTTGAGGGGACACTTCTTCCCTCCCACCCCTATGATGACTGAATGTATGTTACTTGTGTTTCTTGATTGGATGTTGCCGGGAATTGAACCTCGGACATTTGAATCGTGAAGCAGAGGCCTTGACCACTGCACCACTGCGCTTCCTTGTGAGAAGGGGCTTGGCTACTCGACCACATGGAAAGGCCCGCTATCCATAGGAACTAGAGTGCAACTGCTAGAAAACTACAGTTTGACTGTAAACTGCTCTGTACTATGAGTGAAATCTGCTAATCCAAGAAGTAATTCATAATGAGTTTGCCTCCGAAACCGAGAAACTATGCAGTGATGTAATTCAGAGTGCCTTCTAGGTCTTATTTTTCAACAACTGAAGTCGTTACCTTTTTAACTTCTGTGACGTACTGGATAAAGACGCCTTCTGGTTTTGGTAGTGCTTAACATTCACATACCCAGACATAATGAGTTTGATACCTTGTTTGCCATCTACCACAAGCTGGTTAAATTTTGTGGTGGTGTTTATTTCCACGATACTTTGTCACAAGACCCGACCAATATGGAACGTTTTAAAATAATCAAACAGATAATCAGGTAGAATTTTTAAGAATTGGTTACATCCAGTCATGGAGGTTTTTTAGTTAAAGTTTGGACGTGTATTCTAAAAGTCTCCAACGTGAAGTATTGCAACGTAAAATGTTCTTCTGCGCATTTAAAACTCAGAACTCATATAACAAACTGTGGCATAAAACACTGTATAGCTGGGAAAACTTTAAAAGAAATTACTAAAATTTCTATAAAATATTTCCCTGTCAATTCCTATATTTTTATTTTCTAACTACCAAATGTGATTTTTTTGTTTCTTCATATCAATCTGCAGTGCTTGACTTATCCTAAACCATGCCTAAAACGCAAAATTACTACAAATTACAGAACACTTTCAACTATCTTGTAATTGTGTAAAAAATTATGAGCAGAAACTTTATTTTCTTTGCAGATTGTGCTGAGGATACAAGTGTAGGCTTATCTCTAGTAGTAGACAACAGGATTGAAACAAATTTAACTTCACTTTTAACTACAGATCGTACTTAATACCTGGTCAACAAATAGCAGTTCAGATAGAGTGCAGTTTGCATACACAGATAACTACAGTACCATAAGCAAACTGAAACTGCACTAATTCTGTTGTTTGTTCTTCCCAAAAACTGCAGTTCAGGAACTGCAGTTTTGACTCTATAGTTTAAACTGCAGTGTCACTATAGATCCTTCCACCCGGGGGAATTTGGACATTGTTGTACGGAAAATTATCCTCGAAATAGTTATCAAGTGACAACAAAACTGTTGATAGTGTGGAGATGTAATGGTGTCTATCTCGCACGGATGCAAGCTTCACGCTTCAATTACGTCAACGGCAAGGGCTATGCCGCCATGCGTTCACCTTTGCCCTTTGATGGAGCTGGTGTAAAACAAACAAACAGGGCGAGAGAGAGATTCCAATTATTTTACCGGACACCATGTAAGGACAACGCAGACGTTTTCGTTTACTGAAGCGGGCACACGCACATACAGAGAGAAAAAGAGAGAGAGAGAGAGAGAGAGAGAGAGAGAGAGAGAGAGAGAGAGAGAGAGAGAGAGAGAGAGAGAGAGAGAGAGAGAGAGAGAGGGGGGGAGAGAGAGAGAGAGAGCAGCGAGTAGCCGTGAGCTGCATCGCCAGGGGTGGTTGGCTGATACACAGGGGACAAACAATGTCTTCAAATGGAGAGACTCGCTTTGGGAGTCTGCCGGTCGCTGCGACACAATGCCTGGGCCTGGCGGGGCCTGGCGGGGCCCGGCTGGGGCGAGCGAGGACGACGACGACGTCAGAAGGACGGAAAGAAGGATCTGGAGAATTCCTGTAATCTTTGTCCCGCACCGTCAACGCCTCCCCCTCCGCGCACCGGGCGAGGGACGGCACCGACACGGCACGTTCACTTCTCGTCCTTTTTATTTAACTCGACCCGCCCCTGGGGACGCCCTGCCCGCCCCACCCCGCCCCGCCCTCCGCGCTGACCGAGAGGTGGCCGATAAGCACACAGTGCCGCCACCCGCCGCGGCCGCCAGCACCACGAGTGGACATAAACGATGTCGCAGCAGCCTTCATCCTCACTGTTTGTTTCGAAGAAAAAAAAAGAGAAAGAAAGGATGGGAAAAAAGCGACGAGAAAGAAAGAACGTGCGGATCTCGTGATAAGGAGAACGCCCACCAAGTGGACGCTGCGCCGCGGCGCTACGGGGGACGATGGTTTGGAAATCTTTTGGAAGTGGATGTGTCCGATCGTATTTGTCATGGCAGGCCCGTGTGCCTCGGCAGCCTCGGTGACCCGGGGCAAAGGAGACGGACACGAGGAGAAGCCAAGGTGTTCCGACCCAAGATTTCGCCTTTCTCTTCCCAAACAAATAATAGAATTCTTGACGAAAAACAAAAACATAAATTATTTATTGATGCAGTGGCATATCTAGACCCGAGAAAAGGAGGGGGTCATGTCGCACTTTTTGCCTTCTTGTAGGCGGATTGTACGGCAAATTGCCTACCCTTAGAGGTTCATTAGGGCAAAAGGAGGGGGTCATGACCCCCGTGACCCCCCCCCCCCCCTGGATACGCGCCTGTATTGGTCGGTATGCGATTATGTGATCGGAGGATTACGTGAGGCGGAGTGTCGTGGAGTCGACGCAGATAACGACATCATTAAAACTTCGGAGCACAGGCGAGCCGAACAGGAGGTACCCTTAATTTATACCCTTGAGGTGCACGATCTCCAGAAATGGAAATGAAAAGCTTTGCAGTAAGTGATTGTGACGCAATCCCTACGTAATCCAATATGCTTGTAACAGCGGCAAGAGGAGGGAAAAATGCAGGCAAGCCTCTCGGCGAGTCAGAGAGTCGGAAGGGTGAAAGGCGGAGTGTGATGAATGACGTCCAGTGCGTGGCTGCGCACAGTGGACCAGAAGACCAGCGCAGGCGGACAAAGTTCTATAGACTTGTTTTGAGCTCCAGAGTCGCTAAATGGGACTCGAAATGAAGGTGTGACCGCACCAATGGATTGCTCTCTGAACGAGAAATCCATTGGTGGCGTCACACGTTTGGTTCGAGTCATGCTTAGCGACTCCGGAGCTCAAAACGCGTTCAGAATTTTAGCCGCCTGCCGGTCCTCTGGCCTACTGTGCTGCGCAGTGGGTCCAGCCCCTATCCGCGTCGCCATGAATAAAATATCACTTCTGCATCCGTTCTTCCGCCAAGCCTTTAATTGGGAGGTGTCAAGCGCCAGCACAGTCCGGCGCATGCTGCTGCCTGCTCGCGCTAGCAGCTCGGGCCCGGGCCGCCTGCTCGGGTTGTCAGCTCGGGCCGCCTGCTCGGGTTGTCAGCTCGGGCTATCTGCTGCACCGCGTGCAGGCAGCGCGAAGCCACCTCGACCAGGGCATGCAGAGGACTCCACGCTCATCCCTGACGTGTCATATGCTAAGCGCCAAGCCAAGCCCCGCTCGCCAAAACTCTTTCAATTTCTCGGATCCGTGTCGGGAAGCGGGGCGTTCCGAGGGGCGTTCCGAGGGGCGTTCCGAGGCGCGCTCCAGAAATGAAACTGCCAACATGTCGGCACCTCCGCGGCTCCCCAGCGGCCGGGCCGGCCGGCGCGGCCAGCCTCCTCCCCCCCTCCCCCCTCGGTCTCAAGTTACCCATCCTGATATGCTAATTTGCAGCCCTCGCGGCTCGGGGCGCGCACACACCCACGCACACTCACGCACGCATTACACGCACACACACGTGAAGGTGTGAAAAACCCGCGTGTAGCCGTCGGGACCGGTCGGGACGAGCTGCAAATAGCAATCATGTCGGCTGAGGCCGCGCTGTGAAGCGGAACACAATTATTAATAAGTGATGATGGAGCTGGAATCGCCGCTTCTTTCACATTCAACTTTTGGCTGGAGTGAGTGGTGATGCTTCTCTATTCCCTCAGTCGCGTCGTCACGTTAATACAGATCGGGTTTCGGCTCACCCAGCATCTTTAGGGCCCACTGTTAAACTAACGTTTGCGATGCATGCAAGATGGGTGCACACCGAGGTTTCCCCACTCAGAAGGCGCTCCAGTCGTGCATATGCATTGAAAGCTGCATAACGCAGAAAGTAAGTAATTCAGTACCAAGTTCTTAATGAACTGCCTGTGCCCTGTTGTGTGCACGCCGATCAGAGGCTTCTGCCTTTGCAGTGTGTAGTGCCAACAGGTACGGCGCTGTGCTGCTCCCCCTCTCCCAGAAGCACTCTGCGATCCTCGTCATTATCTCCATCATAACTGATTTCGTTGTCGGCGGGCTCGACCCCATCCCGGCGCCGCGGCGACAGTGTGCCGGTGACGCAACGACGGCGTGACTCAAACAGGCGGCGCCGGCAGCGTGTTTCCACTTTTTGTCCCTCGGCTCCCTCCATATATTTTTTGTCGCGCTCTCGCTTCTCACCCCACACGCACCTCATTTAATTTTACCGCCTCCATCCGCCACCCCAATTTTTAGGCAAATGCGACATAATTAGGGAGTTTTCGCGCCTCTTTCTGAGAGGGGAGGCGGACCGGGCGGACCGGCCCCGCCGCGCCACTCTAGGAGCGTCACCTGTGTTTATGAGTCAGTGGGGCGTCGTCCGGGGAAACATGGCCGCGATTCCAGCCTCAGCGGCCGGCAGGCTTATCGCCCGCCCGAGGGCGTTTATGCGCGGCCGAGCTTTAACAGTGGCGCAGATAAAAGATAAACCCGCTGTGGCAATGCGACAAGCTGGTTAAATGACGTCCGACACATTTTTTTTTTTTTTTTTTTTTTTTTTTTGTCTCTTGGTGGCGATTCTGAAGGTTGAAACCGTTCCAGGCGGGGAGGTTTGCTAAGATACAGCAAATCTGTTGGCAGGTTTGCTTGCGACAAAATGAGTAAGCCGTTTTAAATGCCAAAAATTGGCAAGCCTCGGCCTGAAATCTGCATCACCTTGCCGATATTTGATGGCGCCTCGGCTGCCTGCAATACCAAATTTTGACAAGCTGGGGAATAATTCAGGGCCAGGCTCTCCAATCTGTGGCATTCAAATTGGCTCGCCAGTAAGGAGCGGCTTTGCTGTGCGTGCTGCGCTCGGCGGGAGGCGCAGCAATAGCGTGGCGGGGCGTGGCGTGGCGTGGCGGGGCGTGGCGGGGCGTGGCGTGGCGGGGCGTGGCGGGGCGTGGCGGGGCGTGGCGGGGCGGGGCGTGGCGGGGCGCCCGGCAGGTAGGCCGCCACGGCGCGCCGCGCGCAGCCGAGGCGGCGCAGTGCCTACCTGCCGGGCGCCGGCGGCGAGGACTGCCACCAACCGGCCGGCCGGGCCTGTGCAACCCCTCCCAAGGGCCGAGGAACCCAGGAGTAGCGGCGGCGTCCTCACTGCCCGACGTGCTGCCGTGGCGCAAAGTGCCGCATGTTGCGGCGGAGGGCTTGGAGGGGGCGGAGCGTGAGAGCCATCAGACTGGGCGTCTGCCGCGCTGCTCGCATCGTGCTGCCCCGGCCGCCGTTCGTCCTTCGTCCTTCTCGGAGGCAAACTTCCCCTTGGCGGCGCCTGGCGGCCATTACGCGGATTGGAAGGCCTCGCTCTGTCCCTCTCGCGGGGCGTGCCGCGGGGCGTGCCGCGGGGGCGCGAGAGAGACGCGACGCCGAGTCGCGCTGCGGGATGCGACGGCGCCGCACAGGAAGGCGTCCGGGACTTCCAGGCGCGTCCTCCATCTGCCAATAGGCGGAGCGTGATTCCAGGCGCACTAATGCATTATGCGCAGGACGCGGCGCTCTCCGTCTCCTTGATCTCCTCGAAGCGCGGCGCCGGCTGCAGCCATACGCAGGCACCCCGCGCGACACTTTCCTCGGGGATATAAATGGAAAAGTCGCGCACGCACACACACACACGCACGCGCGTGCTAGTCTGCGAGATGAAGGCGCGACCCGTTTAACGACACTTTTCTTACTCCTGGACCCGAAGGCCGGAAAGCAATATGCAGGCCGGGGATTGATGGTGCCTGCAGGCTGCAGTGCGGGCCGCTTGTTGGGGACCAGATTAACCCGCCACTGTTGCGACGCGCCACCTGACATGTGCTGACGGTCCAATTTCTCCATAGCTTCCGCAGAGGAGTAGGCTAGGCGCGGCGGGGGGCGGGGCGGCGCGGCGCGGCGCAGCGCAGCAACAAGCGGACCGCGGAGCACGGCCTCGACGAGGAGCAGGACTAGTGAACTTGAACTCGAAAGGCTTTTGCTTCGTGGGTTCGACATTGTCGATCTGACGTGTGACAACTATCGACTTCTCGTCGTCCACCGCACAGTGTTGCGCCATGGCGGCAGAGGCGCGTCCCCGCTGCAGGCGTAGTGACGGCGCAGTGACGACGTAGTGACGTCACAGTGACGGCTGGAGGCACGGCCCCGCGCCACAGGGCCCTGATGGCTGACGGTCGCGCGGGCCTCTGATTTGCATTGACGCATGCGACTCCATGTGTGTCTGCCTCCGCCCCTCCGCCCCACTTGGCTTCAACATTAATCTCCGCGCTCCGAGTAATGGACTTCCTGAGGGAACGCGGCCGGCGAACGGCGAGGGGCTTTACATATCAAGTTGATGTCGCTCAGCCGATCAGGCGAGCAGCGCCGCGCCGCCGCGCCGCCCGGCATGGCGTGCGAGGCGTGCATATGGCAGCCAGACGCCAGCGTTCGTGAACGCGCGCGCTTCACCGGAATCAAGATCGAGATTTTTGTCGAAAGCTGACGATCCAACCCACTTGGCTTCTTTTCATTTTATTTTTTCTCTTTTTGTTTTCTTCTTTTAGTTTTTTGGCTCCTCTGATTCCGCGGTGCGCAAGAGACGCAGCGAGGCAACCGAATACTCGTACCCATTTGTACGCGGAATCGAACAAATTCGTGCGAAATCGCGCTGGGGGCTGAGAAGCGTGAGTGGGCAGTGGGCCCCGCCGGGGCCACGCAGCAACAAGGACACGCCGCCAACTCGGAACTCGGCTCCCAAAAAATGGACTTCTCGGAATCACTTTGGCTGCGTTGACTCGGGCCCCGGGGCCTGCATGGCGCCCGCCCATATCCTCTTCATCCGCCAACATTTCCTTTATTCCGGCCGGGGGAAGGGGGAGGGGGGGAGGGGCGAGCAAAGAAAGGGAGCGAGAGAGAAGGAGGGCAAACGAGGGAGAGAGGCAATGAGCGTGTCACGGGCTTTCAAGACTTCCCTCGGCACACATTTCGAGGAATAAAAAATCGCGGGCACCTCGCCATGGCTGCGGGATTAGATTCTGTTGGGTTTCGGGGAACACCCTCCCCTCCCTCCCACTGCCACTCCACGCGATCCACCCCTGGGCCCCTGTCTGTCCCGGTTGGTGCCGGTGCATGACGGCAAGGTATGCGATCGGAGTGGAGGAGCCACGGTGTATTATTTTCCTTCCCCCTCCCTCCTCGGTCAGCCTTTCTTTGTGGAGCAAGTGGCTGGCCTGCCGCTTGCCGGCGGCAAAGACGAGGCCGGAGGCGGGCGGACGGACAGACAGACAGACCGTCCGACCGACGCTTTCCTGTGTTCGGTCGCCAGGAAGACGTTTAAACCAACGAAAAACTACCGGTTTGTTTATTGATGCATCTTCATGTCTTGGAGTTCCCCTTTCACCGATCTGATGAATTACTAGACAGGCAAACTGAACAAAGGCATGACCGATCCCATCAAAATAAAAGCGAGCAAAATTAGCGCTAAATTCGAGTGGTGAACATGCGCTCTTGCGTAAGGGACACATCGACGTGTGAATACAGCCAGACAAGCCCCCGTCATATTTCCTCATGCTCTACCGTGCTCTACCCACAACGGGATCAGCATTCAGTAGGGGCCTCGACCTGCCTGCGTTACAAAGGGGTGGCATGGCACTGGCCTCCGATGCAGGCCGTCTCTCTCTCTCTCTCTCTCTCTCTCTCTCTCTCTCTCTCTCTCTCTCTCTCTCTCTCTCTCTCTCTCTCTCTCTCTCTCTCTCACACACACACACACACACACACACCTCAAAGGGCAGCACCTGCTGAGCGAGTTATCACTAGCCGCCTTGCGGTGGTGCGCCACAGCACGGCCCGGCCGGCCAAGGGATTCGCCCCGTGTCCGCCGCCCCAGCAGTAAACCAGTAAACCGCTGCCGGGCTTGCCACCGGGCGCCGCCAGGTCAGCAAGTGTCGTCAGAGGCAGTCAGGGCGCCGTCAGGGCGCCGTCAAACGCTGACAAATGTCTTCATAACAGCACGGCCGCCGGGGCGGGGCGGGGCGGGGTGTGGCGGTCAGGGTGGCGTCCCGCGCGCAATATCCGCCACCTACGCAGCAGTGCGCAGCAGTGTCAGCACCGAGGGCCGGAGGGGTGCCGCGCCTCTACAAGTCCGCATGTGTCACCATGGCGTCACCTCGGGTCGGGGGTGGCTCCGCGCCGCCCCGCGCCGCCCCGCGCCGCCCCGCGCCGCCCCGCGCCGCCCCGCGCCGCCCCGCGCCGCCCCGCGCCGCCCCGCGCCGCCCCGCGCCGCCCCGCGCCGCCCCGCGCCGCCCCGCCACAGTCAAATCGGCGAGAAACGTCCAAAGCCAATTTGAGCTGGAGTCAGGCGGCGCGCGGTGTTCACCCCTCGGCCCTCGACGCGGCCCTCGAGCACCGCGACGACGTGGTGGCGGTGCAGACACGACACGACATTAGCGCCGTAAAACACACGTGGGCCGCCATAAAGGAGTGATGCGTCAAACGTAACGCGGGCACGCACGCACGCGCCGAGCGCCACCTCAACAGTTCGGCCGCAATCGCCGGCAGTTGCCGCCAAATCGCACCGGCAGCTGTCTCGCTCAGTCCCGCAGGGTGGCCAGCATACCAATGTCTTCATCCCGCCAGGCTGTATCTGGCTTTTCTTTTTTTTTTTTTTTTTTTTTTTTAGCAATATTTCGTATTGCTCATGAGCCTTTACGGTAACAGAGATAATACAACGTCCGGGTTCAGAGACATACAATGCACAAGCCGGCAACCCCCTTCGCACACGTGGGGTTCGCGCCCCGCCCCTCATCCTGCAACCGCATCGAGACGCCCTAATTAATACAATAAAATTGACAGCGGCGGGGCGGGGCGGGGCGGGGCGGGGCTGCGGAAGGCGCCGCGGTGGCCTGACTCCGCGGCCTTGGCGGAGGGGCACTGTGGCGTGCGAGCGAGGGCGTGCGATGCATTGTGCGCGAGGCCGGCGCTCTGGAGTGCAAAAGGCGGAAGAGCGACGGGGGAGGGGGAGGCGGAGCCAGGCAGAGCATCCAGGAAAGCAGAAGTTTGATTAGGTTTGGAGGGCGGCCAGGGCGGCCAGGGCCAGCCAGGAAGGCCGCGGTCGGTTTCTTTGCGTGCCGCCGAGGCGCCGTGGCGCGTGGAGGGAAGAAAGGTTTCTTCCTTGCAAGTGGCGGCGCGGGGCCGCTGCTGCGGGGTGGCGGCCGTGGAGGCAATTGCCGACGACGCCGGGATGTTTCTTATTTGCACGCGAACAAGAGAGGAGCTACTCTGCTGAAAGGGCGCGGGGTGGGGCGCGGGGCGTCGGGTGTCCCGGTGTGATTGGCCGCCCAGCCCAATTTGCATTAACTTATCCATGTTTACGGAATCAGCGAGGAGAGCCGAGCGAGCCATGCCGTGCACTCCGTGTCCTAGAACTCCAATCGACACGGAAATAGACTCTGAATTATTTATAAAGCGGTTAATTGGTGGCAGAAGTGGAAGGGCCAGTCGAGCGGGAAAACTAGTTGCACTGAAAGTCGTGTGGCCGAAGAGGTGGCCCCGCCCCGCCCCACCCCTGTCGACTTCCCAGGACGCATCGAACAGAGAGTCCCTGGAGGACGGTGTGGTCCCCGCGGCTTCAGTCAACAGGGAGGGAAAAAAATGCTTTCTATCCTACTCCTCATTATGAAGCGAACGGCGGTGGGCGGTGCCTGAGCTGCCACAGGCTCATGACCTGAGCTTGTCAACAGCAACTGACCCTAATAATGCCCACTTTTATCTTCATTATTTTCCCTTCCTGTTTTTTTTCTGTCTGCGGGGAGGGGGTGCATCGATACTCTTTCCTCTTCTTGTTTTTGTAAAATCGTGATGGGCTGCGAGGCGCCAGCAGAGCACGTCTTCATTTTTAGAGACCAATATGTTGGCGGAACTCGGGGGTGGCAGGGTGGCAAGTTCAAGGGGCGGACCCGGGCCGAAGTCGGCAGCCTTGCCCCGGCCGCGCCACGCCACGCCACGCCACGCCCCGTCGCCCCATGCAGTGAGCCTTGTCAGATGGTCGTCATAATTCCGTTCTCAAGTCGTGTCGTAAAACTCGATGGCGCAAGACGCATTTTTAAATTACAAACCGCGGATGGCGGAGTCGAGAGGGCCGGATGCAGGGCCTGCCAGGCAACAACAGCGATGAGTGCGTGTCCGGTCTGAAGAAATCGACGCCATCTTGGATTCGGCCCCGCAACTGTACCTCACAACGGGCATTTGGCGATGTGGTATGCCGAGGGAATTGGAAGATTCGGCTGTTCGATACTGTTTTATTTACTCTCAGGTCCCGAAATGTAAACCGTACGGACCCGAAATGTTTCACCTGTGGCCATCGCGGCCCCTGTATCTCACGGCTCTGTATCTCTGCATCTCATCGGCTGTGTCAACGTCAACACAGGTGCCACTCGGCTGTCCGGCTGTTTGTTCGTTTTTTCGTCGCCCAATTTTTTGTCCACTGCAAAGGAAAGCATTTCAAAGCAAAGTTCCTTCAAATGTTGCAAATTGCGAAAGTAAGCTGCAGCGCGGTACAGCCGGGACCCTGACACGGGGGAGTCGTTGTTTACAATTGACACGCATCAGAGCGACACACGTCTTCCCCCACCACGCCACCCTGCTCACGCCCTCTCTCTCTCTCTCTCTCTCTCTCTCTCTCTCTCTCTCTCTCTCTCTCTCTCTCTCTCTCTCTCTCTCTCTCTCTCTCTCTCTCTCTCGTCCTCCCACCCCCCCCGCGGCGTTTCCTCTCGCCAAAAGACACATGTGATACGCAGCCTGTTGTCACTGCAACGAGAATTTATAAAACAGTCTTCCTGGATGAAGCGACGAAATGAGGCCGGCAAGAGGGAAAAAAAAGATCAAGTCCTCCACCCCCATTTCAACCCTACACGCGCAGCGACGCACAGCGACACAGGGCGTGCGGAGTGAAATAGAGAGCAGCTAGTCCCAAAATTGGAACGATACATTGAGCGGGGGCGGGCGGGGTGGGCAGACGGCCTGCAACTCAATAAGCAAACAACGGCCGAGTCCCAGAAATTGCACTGGAATTGAATCTTTTTTATTTGGTGTGTGTCTGCATGCATGTGTGTGTGAAATGGGGTCATTAGGCTGGAGGCCGAAGCTGCGCTGCGATACGTAAGTCCCCGCACCGCGAGGCCGCACCGCGAGGCCGCACCCGCGCTGCGCTGCCGGCCCACTCCCTCCTTTCCCAGACAGATGTGCGGTTTCGGATCCGCTTATCCATACGGCCCGCCTTGTACGGTTTTAAGGTTTTATCTTTTTGTGATGGGTTGCCTACTTACACGAGAGTGTGTTGGGGCGCGTCAACGTATCCATTCCGAGCGCGTCGCGGGGCGGGGGGAGGTTCCGGGTGCGGAGACAGGTCTGGCTTGGCAGCGGTCGCGCCCTCCGCCTCCGAGCACTCAGGCCCCTCCCGCACGCAGTTGGTTTTCCTTTCTCCTTGCGCAGTTCGGACACAAATAATATGGCGCTTTGAGCGGCCAGGGTCGTGGCTGTCCGCTTTGGCACGCCTTTTGGAACACCTTTGGCACGCCTTGGGCACGCCTGCAGCCAACCGCTCGCTCCGCTCCCTTCTGGGAAGAGCCTTCTGCATCATCGGCCCGCGCGATCGAGGATGTGCCGACCGAGAAAGGGGAGCAGTCATTGAAATCCGCGCGCTTTATGGCCGGGAGTGCCTTGGCCTGTGCCGCCCTGCGCCGCCCTGCGCCGCCCTGCGCCGCCCTGCGCCGCCCTGTGCCCGGGGCGACGCCGTGGATCACCCGGCCGAGGTAGGCGCCGCCCAGGGCCCTGCCTCTTGGAACATGCATTTTGCATCGGAAACAAATAAAGGCGAAAGGAAAGATTTTCTCCGCATAAATGAGATCAATGAAATCGAATTGTGGGCTCGGCGAGGCGGGCCGGTGGCGGGAGGCGGCGGCGCAGGGTCGCCTCTCCGACCGCGTGCCGGCGGTACAGTACAACGCATGCTCCCCCTGCACGGCCTGCTCCCTACACGTTGCTCCGGGGAGGAGAGAAAAGTGAAACAAAACACGCGGTGCGATGAAACATGCATCGCGCCTGCTCGCGGCAAAGGGAGTAGCAAAAGGGCTAAAATTTAATGATTACCTCGCTGGAATGTGGCGCGCCACGCCGCGGCCCCACTCACTTTCCTTCGGGTGGGATCAATATTTGCCGCGTATGCCGCAACGAATAAAGGGGCAATATAAGCGCTGGATGCTGGATATGAGTTTGCTTTCCGGCGGGTGCTTCTCATGCTCGGCTGCCCCCGCCGCGCTGGCCCACCTCCGCCCGCCTGCCGGCCCGCCTCGGCCCGACTGTGATCCACATTAACCCATCCCTCCAATTTATTTATTTTTTTCAAATATTTTTTTCCTACGGCGGAAAATTAGCTTGGATTGTACGTGTGCCGAGCGTCGCGCCCGGCGTGCTTCGCGTACGGAGGAGCGATGCTGCAATGGCGCATGGTGGCGCACGTGCGGTGCGTGTGCCCCGGGGGCGACGGACAGACGCCTTTTCATGTCATCAGCTTCTTAAACTCCTCATCTGTCTCCGGCTCCGTTTCTTTTCCCTTTGCTTTCCATCCTCTCTCTCTCCATCTCTCTCTCTCTCTCTCTCTCTCTCTCTCTCTCTCTCTCTCTCTCTCTCTCTCTCTCTCTCTCTCTCTCTCTCTCTCTCTCTCTCTCTGCTGCCGACTACGTAATTGCGGCTAATCAGACAGCCGGCGGCGCCCTCGCAGTCCTACACTCATACACTCGAAAGGGAAAGAAGGAAGAAAGGGAAGGACGATTGCTCGCGTACTTGTAATCTTGCGCGGCCACCGTCAAGAGGTGCGCCCGCCAAGGTGAATGCTTTGTGGCGATGGCACGCGCGGCGGGGAGCGGGTCGTCTCGCGAGATGCGCGCGCTATGAATTAAGCCCGCGGGGGAGCCGCGCTGCCGCGCCGCCTTGTCGCTCTCTCGCGCCGCCGCCCCGAGCGGCCCGGAGCACAGTGGGCCCGAAGCCACCACCAGCGGCCGGAACGCGGGACATTCAATTTTTAAGCAGCACTTTGTCGCCGCGCATTAGACACGCGTTTCGACAGGGGCCACAGTGGGCCCGATAACGCACGTAATGCACGCACAAAGGCGCCGGGAAAGACGGCCAACTTTGGCGACCGAAAAGCCACGGCGGGATTTCCGGCTCCGTGGCGCACGCTCGCACGCAGACGGCGTGTAATGCGCGTGCCGGGGCGTGGCGGCGGCGGTGCGTGATGAATAGAACCGCCGAGTAAACGGCAAACGGCTCTCCAAAACTTGCGCGGCCCCCGCGTCCTTCCGGCTTGCTGCCTCCCCGCCCTGCCCTGCCCCGCCCGCGGCGCTGACGACGCGCGCCAAGTTCCCGCAGGTTGCAGCGCAGCGCGCTCTTTATGTATTTACGCAGCAACAATCCCCTCCAACTGCTGTCGGGATCGGGATGCCTCCCTCTGACACGTCGCGACGCGTGGTGGCAGCCTCATTCACGCAGAGGTGGAAGCTCTCTTGGGACTGTTCCAACAAGTCGTTCGGTGGCTTTTCCTCAGTTCGAAGCAGGCCGGGTTGCTCGGACGACACTGCCGCAGGAGTGCCTTTGTAAAACTTCCTCGCCGCGCTGGAAGATGGCGCTGCGCGCAGCGCGCGACGCGTGGCTCCCGGTAGTGGTATTTCCTTGAAAAGAGGTTGTGTAGGGAGGCGTCTATCCCGCGTTGCGTCTATGTCACCACAGGCCGAAAAGTAGAACTGTTCCTCGGAAGCTAATGCAACATACACAGGGCACCACTCAGGTCCACCTTCAGGTCAATTCTGGATCCACTCCAGATTTCTTCTCTTTCATGTACTTCTGTTAAAATATTTGTAGGCATAATTAACCTGGCGGGAATGGGGTTGAGGACGGCCGAGACGAGAGGGAGGTTCAAGGAGGCCGGCCACCTCTCAATGACCGAAGCAAGTCGTTCTAACTCGTTTGTCATCGGATGTCCAGAGTAGGTCTCTCCGCCTCTCGCGCCGCCACTCGGAGGGACCGCACGCCTGTCAGATTAATGGGATCGCACCGCCAGGCACCGCCCTCCATCCTCCTCCATCCACGGACGCAAATTCGGCGCGCATTTTTCGGACATCGACGGCGGCGTCACGACGCAGCGGACGCGGGGCGGGAGGGGCAGGCGTGACGGCACTGCCAAACAATGGACTTTGACTGGGATTGAGAGAGCGCGGGCGGGACGGCGGCGCGGTGCCGCGGCAGCCCAGGGCAGCCCAGCCAGGGCAGGGCAGGAGGGCAGCCCAAGCCAGCGCAGCCGGGGGAGGCGACCATCATTCTTCATCTTTCGCGCACACCGCCTTGTCGAACACCATCGGCTCGGCTCAGCTCAGCGCGCGTGAAGCCCGTGGACCGTCGTCCGAACGGCCCGACGGCCCCACGCGTGTGTACGGACTGTATCGGTATGATCTTCCCGCGGCGGCCGGCCGCGAAGCCGCGCTGGTGCATGAAAGTGCAAGTGGAAGCCCGTGGAGCCCCCGACATAAATCACGCGAGGATTGGGTGACGCGACGGGCCATGCCATGGGGACACGCGCACGCCACCGCGTCACGTGTCACGCCGCCGTCACGCGCCACGACACACCGTGCGTTATCACAAACACATGCTAATGCACCAGCGCCCTCCGCCGCGCGGCTTGCCGTCAGGCCGCGTCACCGAAAGAAATAAAGATGTCCAAAAATATATTTCAAAAGAAAACAAACCGAAAAAAGTCGGCGTTGGTGGCCTTTGGTCTCTCTCAATCAACTGCCCCTTCGTGGATCCGGAACGCGGGGCGTCGAACCGCGGGCCGGAAGTAAAGCGAGGTGTGAGGACTCTCTCTCTCTCTCTCTCTCTCTCTCTCTCTCTCTCTCTCTCTCTCTCTCTCTCTCTCTCTCTCTCTCTCTCTCTCTCTCTCTCTCTCACACACACACACACTCACACACAGAGTCACACTCGCACGGCACAAAAGGCCGCACATTCCCGCCCATTTCCTCTGACTCAATCAGCTCGTCAGCACTCGGACGGCTCGTCAAGGGACGAGGGAGCCGGTTCGAATTTTGGGGTGTAAAATGCGGGGCGGGCCGTGCCTTTGTTTATCCGCCGCCCCGAGGGCAGCGGGGGCAGCGAGGGCAGCGTGGTGGGCCGGACCGCGCGGCGCAGCGCGGCACTCGCCACCTCAAAACCTGCAGGGGCTCGTCAAATCCTGTGTCCACTTGAGCACCTGAAATATATTAAAATTTAAGATCTTTCCGCAAAAGGCAAAAAAAATAAATTAAACAAAATATATACATACACTAGCAAACTTTGGGTATAAAAACTCGGCAAAATCTTACGAAATCCAACTAATCCCTCCCCTTTAATAAATCTTGTGTACCCAAACATGGAAGGTTGTTGCCCCTGTCGTTCAGGGCGTTCCCTCCGCTCTCAAGTCGGAGTAGTTCCAGGCAGTTCGCTGGACATTCGGTACGAGTCGAGTCTGCCCTTTTGTCGGTGAGCTGTGATGTAACCGCACCGCTCTGTTGGTGGAGCGGGGAGGGCGGTAGTGCTGGGTACCGAACCGACGGCTGTTCGGGCAACCCCTACCACCGTCTGGACGGCGACGCGGCCGCGGGGGACAGAAGCCCAAGTTGTGGCCACGGGTCCACTGCTGCCTTGCGGTCACTTGGCGCGACGACAACCCCGCGCGGAAGCAGGAGACAGCGGGTCAACGAGTCTGCCTTCCTGCCCCGTCGAGAGCGAGAGAGTCGTCAATCGAATCGGGGAGAGAGAGAGAGACGACGACGTGCCGGGCAGCCGGCGGAGGGAGGATTAATAGTTGCGGCGCCCGTCCTGAGATTGAAGGCGGAGAGTAAACAATGCTGTGTGTAGTGCAGTGACTGGCCGGGGCCGCCACACTTCACCCCGCCCCGCCTCGCCTCGCCACACCTCCACCGGCCCGATAAAAGGATAGAAGTCGGCGCGAGGTTGAGGGGCTCGGCATCCACACCGCCGAAGGCTCAGCAGAGGCTTTCCGCAATCCTGTCGCCACCGGCACACACTGCACGCCGTGCGCCGTGGTATGTGGCTGGGGTCACGTGGCACGGCGCGGCGCTTTGGGCAAGGAGGCAAGGAACCACCGCGGCGGCCGTATTTGAGGGAGGGATCAGGGAAAGCCAGGAGCAGACCAGCGAGGCACAGCCGGGCACCTCGGGGCACCTGCACCCAGCGCACCTAGCCGAGCCGACGGGGAAGAAGGCGGACAAGAAGAACAAGGCGTGCCGGGCAGTGCGATGATGTCACCGCGACACAGTGAGTCAACGCCGCCAAGGTCACACGCTGCTCTGCACTGTCGCCGAGGTTCCGGCAGTGGAAGAGGAAGAGGCGGCATAACGCTAGGGAGACTACACCACAGGGGCACTCGTCCGTCTGTCTCCGGGTGCCTCCCCGCATGTGGCGTCTCGCTGGTGTAGCATCCCGCCCCGTGCACGTGAGTCGTGGGTGAAATGCGAGACCGCGATGGCGTTGCCGTCGAGCCGCACCAGCCGCCCCGTTCCGAAGGATTGCTTGGTCGCTCTGTCTCTCTTTTACCCAACGGAACGCCCTTTGAGTGCGACAGAGACAGAGCGACCAAACGATCCTCGAGACGGAAGGCCACGCGGGCGACGCAGCCGCGCAGGGGAGAGGGAGGAAGGGACGCAATTTCTGTCCGGCAGTGATTGTGTCCGAAAGGAAGCGATTATGTGTGCGTCCACGGCTGACTCAGATTCATTTATTTCAAATTCTTTGCGTTGGACAAGATGTTCAAAAAGGTCCCAAATATACAGAGCCCAAAAATACATAAAAGGTTTGTGGTCGACACAACCACCCTTCCGCAGTTCGCGACTATCATCACGTGGGTGCCATACGACATGTGCTCAAATCTCAAATTTAAGCAGAAAGATAAACAGATTCGTCTACATTTGTCAAACTCTGTGAAATAGGACCAGCGTGGAAGAGACCCGGGCCGCACCAGCCGGCCGCCCCGCCAACCCACCCAACCCTCCCCGAGCTGTACCGTGCCGAATGCTCACTTGCCTTGTCCAGACGTGACCACTGTTTATCCTCGAGCAAGATTGCCGGAAAAATAAGATTCTGGGCTGTGGGGGGCGCACAGCCGTCCAGCCACGCAGCGTGGCGCGGCGTCCACCTGCTCCCGACCGACCCGCGCCGGCAGGCGATGGGGTGCCCAGTAAATTGCGTGAGGGCCTCGCCGCGCCGGACACATGCATGCAATTGGACAGAGCGTGCTTCCAGAGGAAGGCTCCCACTCCAGGTCATGGGGTTGGCAACATGGTCAGACCCTTTCCGCTCGGCTCCATATTCCTGCTAAATGGCCAGGGAAATGAGTGCCATTTGCCGAGAGTGCGGCCCGGCTTGTCTCTCTCGCACCACCGCGCGACGCCCAGACAGGGCCTCGGGTCGCAGGGTCTGGGAGGGACGCACGCTGACCACAGGGGCGGCGAGTTATGCGAGTGCGTGTGCGCGGCTCGGACAGAATCAGTAAGGCCTGCAGACACCATGCAGACCGTGTCCTCCCTGCTGCTGCGATATCCAGCGACCAAGGTGGATTTAGGGACCATGCCAGCGACAATTTGCTCCCTAAGGGCTGAGGGGCCAAGAGGCGAGGCAAGTGAATTGCTAGCAGCTCCGTCGGCGCGTCCCCCCCACCCCTCGACGCGCCTTCCTCCTTGCTAGAAATGAAGTCCTGCATGAGCCTTACGGGGCGCGCGCTGGCCGATTCGCCTTCATTCTTCCGGAAGTCGGGTGGGGGGAGCACGCAGAGGCGGCAAGGGAGCTGCTGGCAGCCGCCAACCCCCGCCGCTCCCCGCCCGCCCTCCCAGCGCCCTGCGTTTCCGGTTGTTTGCAGTACCAAGACGCGCCTCGAAAACGCGGTCTGTTCTCCTCCACCAGGGGAGTCGGGTGGGGTGGGGGGCGACCGCTGCTAGCACCTCCCTTGGCGAGGCGAATGAGCGGTTAGAACTCAAATTCCCCGCGCCAAAACAGAAAGCAGACAACTGTTTCATTTGTGAACACACCTCGTCATATAACCGTGTGAGTATCAATTGCAATTGTCCGATTGCTTTGTTATGTAAAACAAAACAAATTTTGCTTCTGAAGAAAAATTCAATCCCTAGGGTGATTACTATTTCGAACGGAAGGTTGGCTAAAATGCTTTGTTATTCTCTTGCTAAAATGGCCGACGAGGGGTCATAGTTTACACGGAAAAAGAAGCTAAAACCTGTAAAATTTCATGTTTTTTATTTGAATTTCACAACATTTCTTTCTTATCGCTCTCGGAGTCGTCACTCTCATCCTCAAAATAAAGCTTCGTGGAGTTGGCATCTTTGACGTGCGATTTATGACGTATCGTCAACGAGAGGTAAGTTTTGCTGCTCGAACGCTTAATTTCTATGGATACTTCTTTGACCAATTTCCTGGTGGACGACTAAATACACCGTCAAAGTTACATTTGCAGAGGGATTCGTTTTGTCCTCTATCGTAAGTTACATGAGGATGTCGACCGTCAACAGATTTGTAGGAAAAGCGCGTGACTCCCGAACTTGTGAATCCGTGTCGGGTTGGCGCCCATTTACCCCTCTGCTTCGGATTTTACTCTTGGGCGACCATCTGAATTGTTAAATTTCAAAATTTAAATAATTGCCTCTTAAAATTATGCCTTATTGTTCGCTGTGATGTGATATGTCTCGTGTCTCTCAAAGATGTCACTCAACTGTATTTTTTTGTGAAGACCAATGCCTCTTTTTCATTCCTCCTTTGCAGAAACATGGGACAGACACTGTCTGAGCCAGTCACTGAAAAAGAGTCAGCGTGCTGCCAAAATCAGCAGTACAGAGTGGGTTCGAGCTGCATGCAAGGATGGCGCATAAATATGGAAGATTCGCACACCCATCTTTTATCTCTTCCGGACGATCCTGGGACTGCATTTTTTGCTGTTTATGATGGGCATGGAGGTAAAAGAAAGTTTCATCCTTTATTAATATACAATGTACATATTCATTCCTATTCATATTGAAAACTGTTGTTCCAGGTGCCAAAATTGCACAGTATGCTGGGAAACACTTACATAAGTTTATTTTGCAAAGACCTGAATACAAAGAAGGTTCTATTCCTGATGCAATGAAACAGGTATATTCACCTTTTCATATTAGTTGTTAAGTTTTTATTTCCTTCATGTTTTATGTTCTGTTCTTTGTTTTTGTTTCTCTTCTCAGGGATTCCTTGATGTTGATACTGCCATGCTAGAAGATGAATCTCTCAAAGACGAGATGGCTGGAACCACTGCTGTGTCCATTCTAATTAAGAACAACACCCTTTATTGCGTGAGTCAATGGTTTCCTGAACCAATCTTTTTTGATTGAAAAGTGTTGTCTCAACCCTGACAGTGAATTGTATTGCTAGGCTAATGTGGGTGATTCTCGAGCTATTGCTAGTGTCAGTGGAAGAGTGGAACCTCTATCCTATGATCACAAACCTAGCAACTATGCAGAAAAGAAGAGGATAGTTGCTGCAGGAGGCTGGGTGGAGTACAACCGAGTCAATGGAAACTTAGCACTATCAAGAGCTCTTGGAGACTTCATCTTTAAGAAGAATCAGCGAGTAAGCCCTGAAGAACAAATTGTAACAGGTTTGTCACTTCTGTTACTGCCTTGCTCTCTGAGTTCATTTTTCATTATTCTTTTGGTTATATTATTGATCCTTATTCCAGCTTTCCCAGATATCGAAGTAAGAACAGTAACTCCAGATTGGGAATTCATCATCCTGGCCTGTGATGGTATTTGGGATGTCATGACAAACGAGGTTTGTAATAATATTGTACTTACTGTGTATGTTGTATTCACGATCTACACATTGTAAATCTGGTTTTCTCCATGCTTGTCCAGGAAGTAGTGGAGTTTGTTCGAATGCGCATTGGGTCAGGCATGGACCCTGAGGATATTTGTGAAGACCTCATGACCTGTTGTTTGGCACCGGACTGTCAGATGGGAGGCCTTGGTTGTGACAACATGACCGTTGTTTTAGTGTGTTTCTTACATGGGAAGTCTTATGAAGAACTTTCAGCCCGGTGCTCCATTGAGCCAGAACCATTACCAGACCCCGTTTCAACAACGCCTGAGCTCGAATACTAGTCAATTTTAGTTAAGTTCTGTAGTATGTAAGACTACCCTCTTAATTAAAATTTTTAATTTGAATATTCCTTTTACTACTTTTTCTGTGCATTTAATACTCCTAATTATTTGAACTTAAGAGTTTCTCGGATTGTTCTTCTTGATAGTCACATTATCCCCTTCCACGTGTGATGATGCCATTATTTTTAGTGCTGCTCTACCTTATTGTTTAATATAAGTTTTCTTCTTGTTGTCGTCTATGACTTTTCTATGAATGGAAAGAAAAATATTTAAAATACAAAATGAACTTAAAGCTGAGATAATTTGTATTTTTTTAAAGTAACAGTGTATCTAACTGATAGAACTAAAGATTGATTGGCACTTCATACACAGTTGTTCCTATTCTCACTATAAGAGTTAAAATTTAAAATGATGAAACAACCGTCCTGATGAAATAATGGTAATAAATTTTTCATTTCTTTTTAGCTTTTTTAAATGTTAGTCTTAAGTAATGCTGCACCAAAGGTGAAATTAAGGAACTCCCCATTCAATGTATCTTTTTCCTTCTCAGTAAACCTTCTTTGAGAGAGAAAAATGGTTAACTTTTGTTTTGCACATTTTACCAAAGACTTTGCATCAAATAGAGAGATCCTTCCAAACCATTTTCTGTTAGACAGGTATGAAGTGATCTGATAAGCCCATAATGATGTTGACTTCCTGATTGTCTTCCTTCTGTGCTTCCGTTATGAATTGTTAAATTACTTTAGATGCTCTTTGTTCAGAATGTATTCAATTAAATTTTTTTGATAAGCAGGAGGTAAAGTTTCTTCTCTGATCATTGACAATTTCACATGGGATTTTGATGTCTTTTAAATCATCAGTTCTGTCCATTCTTTATGGCATCATATAATGTGTGAGCCGCTAAACAATATATTTACCGTGTTTTTCTAGCCCTTTGCATTACCATCTAAATTGTATGCTCTAGGTTGGTCTGTTTAAGATGAGTAGTAGCATTATAGACCTTACATGCATATTGGACTGATTCTATAAAGTGTTTGTTCACTTTTTTTGTCATGTAAGGAAATTTATGAACTTAATTTTATAGTATGTTGTGACTTTTTTACTTTATTGTAGTTTTTGAAAAACAGTGTACCTTAGAAAATTTTAGTCATTTGTGATGTGATTTATCTTAACCAGTCATAGAGTGTTCACAAATAGTTTTCAGTGCACTTTAGAATCCATAACCTGTGTTTTCCCACCACTCGTACAGAACAGGGACTTAATTTGATGATGACCTCTAAAATTTTTCAGTTCTTTGATCTGAGTATCATGTCTATGAGGAAAAGATTTTCCTTTCACTGTACTGTTGATTGGCATGTGGTGCATCACCTGCTCAAATATGTTAAATTGTATGAGCATTTCCTGTCTTTGCCTGTTCTGTGATTTCCAAGCTGTCTAGCTAGACCCTCTTGTTATGGCTCTTTGAACTATGACGGCCCCAAATAGGTGAGTTTCATTCATAGAAAGCCCATTGATAGTGCTGTGGACACTTAAAATTCTTATGGGATCAATTTTCTTGTTACTATTTATATCAATAAATTTCTAGTTACTGTACTGTGCAGTTTAAGATATTTTCTGTTACACAGCCTCCTCTCAGGTTAAATAAATGAAACATATTGATTCAATTTTAATTTATTTGAGAACTTTTTGGCAATAACGTACACTGTACACAGTGCAAAATCCTCTCATCACAAATTGATAAGCGAGTCGTCTACTTTAGAAGCAGGGCTCTAGTTTCTCAGAAACAAGACATATTTCTTGGATAAAATTACGAAGAAAAAAAATGCTACTTAACAAAAAAAATTAACCCAGACTGTTAGAAGAAATAAATATAACAATTGGACTGACTGCCCAACAGGGATATGCATTGTGGAGTTTTCTTCTCAGAAGAAAATGTCAAGTGAAGTTGATTGCTTAGTTAGGCAATAAGAAAACGTACATCCTGCAATCACATGCCCAGGTTGCTGCTTACAAATCAAACAGATATGGAAAATTTGAACAGTGTTTAAAAAAAGCTACCAGCATCAGGAACTGTAAAGAAAATCAACAGATTCGCATCCTCCAACTGGACTGATCACCACAATGTTTGAACAACTTTGTTATCAATTATTAATACTGATTAGAACACTAGTAAATAATATGATAACTGTCACAGATGAGGTCTTAAAACTAATACCTCTTAATTCTATAAAAGTGCTACTTATTGATTGAAAATCAGGGGCCTTTAAAAATTTTGTTCATATACTGTGAAGAGTTTTACATAGAAAAATAACAGCTTAATCCCAAAAAAATTTACACAACAAATTTGGATAACGATAGCTAAGAGCAAAGGCTGGTAGACATCTAACTAATTAAAAAGTATCTACATAACTGGATGTAAATGCTTAACTTCCCTGCTTACACGTGTGTAAAGATTGTACATAAACCACCCATCGATGGCAACAAAAATTTACAGATGAGTACTCATGACAATAAAAAAATACAAAAAAAAAAAAAAGTAAGGATTTGGATGAACTTTGATTGCATTTGGTGGTTTTAAATAGTACAATTTTACAGTTATTTTCATATTATTTATTTTTCAAAGAGAATCTGAAGAAAGTCTACAAATTCATGTCAACATCTATACAGTACATGATTACATTCAATTCAGCTTGTTTGCCATTCCATAAAATATAAAACTGACTTTACAAAAATTTTAAAATTACTTTGTACATACTTTGCAAGCTTTACTTTGCAAATTCACTTAAAATAAGAACATTAAAAAACAAAAAGAGGACATTTCCTGGGATAGAATCTCAAATAATCCTTCCAGTCAGATTAACAATGCCATGCCATGGAGATCAGCTGTTGGTGCAGGTCTGGTGCCCTAAAAGTAATGCTCAAGGCTCAATTAAGCCAAACAGTAAGATACCACTAATATATTGCTCAAATCTTTCCGCAATAATAACATACACAATAAATTTTATCACACAATACACTCTTTCAGTTGCACAACGCACTGTCAAAAGGGGCAGCACAAAGTAAACCGGTTACTCAGGTTGACAGATACACAGTCCCTACCCTACAGGAACCTGGAATCAATAAGACTCACAGAAAACAGATCACATTTTAATCCAATAATTAAGTTGTTTAGCTTTAAAAAGAAAAAAGTTTTAACTTCTACATGTAAAATATCTTTGGGTAAGAAATTACAGTCAAACTTACTTATGATTAAAGTAGAAAACATTTAACAATAAATTATCTATAAGTGAGTTTAACTATAACCCACCCAATTTTGGACATGGCAGTTAAGATGAAAAACAGGGAATAATTTTTTCTTCACTTTAAGTACAACATTTATAAATAAAGATTTGAAGAAAAAAAGACTCTGTGCTGGTAAAATTTAAGTAATCTTGACATTTACTATTTAAAAGCAGAGAGGGGAAAAAGACCCTAATGAATTGCATTATGCATGGTAATAACTGTTCCTGTGATGAAAATACAGCTCGCTAAGAGCAGTCACAATTATCCATATGTAAAATGCTGTGCAAACATTTCACCTGAGGGTCACATAAACTCTTTCAAACTGGAGTCTGATGTTTCTTAAATTAACATCCTTATTATATGCTCTATGGAATATCACCGAGATGAAACCCCAGGCCTGCAACATAATAACTAAAAGGGGCACAGCACTGTTCCACATTCCTGAAACCACACTATGGTTCTTTAAAAATACTGTACACATATTTACAAATAGAGACTATATACTATACATTCATATGTCCAGTGGAAGGCTCAATGCATTTGAACACTGCAAGTTTGTTTAGTTGTCACATGAGATTCCACCCCAGAGTGAAAAATACACTACCTCATTAATTCTAGAGAATAATTAATCAGGTCATCTGTTTCCAGTAGCATGATTCATGTCGTAGAGAACTTGAGCCACAGTTCGAGATGATTCTACATTGCTAAGTGCTACACTTGCCAAATGAGGCTCATGGCTTCTGAGCAATCTGCAAAGGAGAGAAGTAGTAATGACAACAACATGTATGACAAAGTGTAATGAATTGTACTTACAAAATATTACTTCTGTTTCTTACCTTCTCCCAGAGTTTGAATAAATGACTAGGTTGCGAAGTATTAGAGCTGCAGTCAGGCGGATGCTTTTGGTAACAGGGCCTTCATTGTCATCCTTTTAACAAATAAATAAAACACATGCATGAGAACACGCTTAAGAATTAGATAAAAATGAGACATGAAGCAAAGCCTCTTCAAAATACAGTCCCCAAACCAATCTTGTTGTGCAACATAACACCAAAAATTAATTTATGTGCAAAATTGAGCTAAGATTACAGGTGGATATGAAATGGCATGACAAGTGGTAGTAGACATCAAGAAATTATATTTACATGTGGTCTTCTTACCACAATTGTAAGAATTTGACTAACACAGCCATCACTGTCCTCACAATGAAAGAGGAGCCATAAACTAACCAGGTTTGTCCAAAACCATTCCCCCCCCCCCCCAAAAAAAAAAACAAGCTCATTTAAGCAGAGCTTTACAGTATAAACTTGAATATTTTGCCAATCTCAATAGATGATTGGCAAAAAAAATTGGCAAAATGATAGAGCACCCATCTAGACACAAGTTAAGTGCCACCTTTTTTTTTTTTTAAACAAAATTCCTCTGAGTGCCATACAATAGTTATTAACTTTCATTCTGGCTCAGCAGAATATATGCAAATATTCACAACTAAGGTGCCCCCTACTTCATCAAATAGCAAATCGGACTGACCCAAATATGTAGACTAGACGCCTGCTGTAGAAAAAACTACATCACAGGTCGGAGCCTAAGAGACGTTTGGTCTCCTTTGATAAGGCCAGCCATCCCTCCATTTAAGATCACTGAAAACAACTTGACATCCACGCTTTTCTGGAGATTTTCTAGATGCTCTATAAACATTAATGCTCCACAACAATCCTGCTGACATCAGTATTTCAACTTTCAGCTAACATTTCACGAAATAAACTGCGTCATTCACGGCCCATTTCCACAAAAATGAACAAAAACTAGAAAATCTTTCTCGATAAAAAAATACCCATCGGCACACAATGCTAAGTGATCTACTAAGGGAATAATTTTAAAATTAAAAATATACTAAAGACAGTGAGTCATCCCATCAACCAATGCCAATACATGTGACAAAACTTCTCCTAGTTTACATGTTCTTCCAAAATGAGCAAAGTATACTATAAAAGGCATGCAAAACAAAAAAGTCAACAACAACAATCCTGCATATCAATGCTCCTCTCCAAGCTGTTTGCACTAAGCACCTGGAAGGAGAATGGAGGTGGAGGGGGCCTTTGATTCAAAGTTAATACACAATTAAGGTGCAAGAGTAAAATAAAGGGAAATGGGTGCAGCAAAATTTAATTGAAAACTTTACAGTTTTTCGGGTTTTTCAAAATTGGACTAGAAAGTTTAAAGTACCTTACAAGCATGTAACATAACACTTGACTTCTTAGAAGTTATGAAAGAGAAATGGTATGACGGAATTAAGCTTAAGTATAGTGATACACTAAAGGGATTCAGTGAGAGATGCTGATAAGACTAATCTAACATGCAGTATCAGTGTCAACAAATTTCAAGTATCCATAAAATTCATGCTGACCAATTTCTTAATCACTCAACCAAATAATACATCAAACACAATTCAAACTATGGTTGGGTAAATAATTTTACCTGTTCGGGTGGAACAGGGGCAGGAGCAGGTCCAGGTTTATGCTGTGAGACAAACATTATGAAATCAAAATTTCCCCACTGCAAGAATAATGAAGATGGAGAATGCCATACATGATACAATGTCACAAAGGCCAGCAACCAATCACAAAACGCAGACATTAATGACCAGAGGTAGGAACTTTTCGCGACCTGCGATAAAGCGAAATTTTTTAGAACGCTCTCAAATCAAAATCTGACACCAGTTCTGGACGAATTGTGTTGTCTAGGACCGAAAACAACTCGCGACATGACGCGAAATTTCAGGGATTTGGAGCGATGACGCGAAATCGCGCCTATGGCGCGATTTTATTAGCGAAATCGGGTGTGGGGCGCATTATTTCGATGTAAAATGCCATTTTCTCTCAAAAATGCTTGAATAAATGCCTTCTCTTCCCTTACAAAAAACACTTTTAGGGGCAAAAAATAGCATTTCTGGTAGCGCTAGGTACCTTTAACGTCAAAAACACCTATATTCAAGCATTTGAGAGAAAAATAGGGCATTTTCGTCAAATTCGCGATAAAACGCGAATTTTTTTGTTTTTAGAGCGAAAAATTCGGAGGTCATGCCGCGAAAAGTTCCTACCTCTGTTAATGACATGATCACCAAAAACAAAGGTAACCCATGGCACATGACAGGATGACCAAATTGACCAAATGACCAAATTGCCCATGATGAGGTATAAGAAACAATACCACCCAAACCGTGGTTAAGGATTAACGATAGAGATAAGATCAGTGAGGGGAGGGGAAATCCATGTAATACCAGTTCAACCTAGGATTACAAGAGACTCTGACGCTGGGAATAGATGACCCAACAGTGATATTGCAAACAACAGTAATGTAACACTTTCCAAACACAAATATTAGGTATTTCTTTAGAGCATTAATATTTTCCATCCAGTACTTAAATATACAAATAATTTTGGAATGGATTATAACTTACCAATAGTTCTTTGGGGTTTACAAATTCCAATGCGTGCCTCTTGATTGCATGAAATGCTGCATTGGGTGCATAGCCAGGGTGAGGCGGTGGTGGTTGAGGAGGTGGGATTTCGCTGCGCCCACTTTGTGACAGCTGGCGTCTTCGCACGGCCATCATTCTCAAAACCTGCATATTTAGATCTCAATGAGCTGACAGCACTCACACAAAAATAAAGACAAGTGCAAGCATCGAACTTACGTCAGCATTACAATGTCGGTCGAATAAATGAGTCATGAGCGAAAATCTCTTCCTCTTCATCGCATCGCACCGTTCCCACAAGCACTGAATCTCTTGGCTACCAGAGGGACAATGCGACTCGCAGGCATGCATGTACACTTCGTTCGCCGACTTGAAGCTCCTGGAACAGATGAAAGTCGGGTCAGTTGGAAACGCCGCGATGCCTCAGAGCCGCCCAGTCGGCAACAGCAGGCTTCGAGTCTCTCAATCTCACCTCATGCACCCTCGCCACTCGCAGAGGAACATGGACTGGTTCGGGGGCCGCGGCGCGGGGCTCGGCATGCCGCCCACTCTCGCGGGGGTGCCGCTGGGGACCGCCGCCATCTTGGGCAACGTCGAGGTGGCTGTGGTCGAGGTCGCCGAGGGACTGGAAGGCCCCGGCGTCGCCGTCGTGACCGTGTTGAGCGTGGCCGCCTTGGCGACAGAGCTCCTCGTGCCCATCTTGGGGCAGGCTGTCACCCCGTTGGGCTTGGTGGCGGCCGCGGCGATGGAGCTGGGGCTCGGCGTGGGGCTGGGCCGCACCACGTTGGGGCGCGTCGTCACGCCGGCGGCGCTGGTGCTGGTGCTGCCACTGCCGCTGGCGTTGGGGTTGGCCGTGATGGTGGGCGTCGGGATGGGCGGTGGGGTCTGCGCCGGCGACGGGTTGGCCGTCAGCACCGGCGTGGGGATGCCAGTGGGTGCGGGCGACGGCGACGGCGACGGCTGCTGGGAGGTGGCGACGAGCGCGGGTGGAGTCTGGCTCACGGCCCCCGCCTGTATGACGGGCCTCTGCACGGGAGTCACCATCACCTGCTGCCCCTGCGGCGTCATGGCCAGCACCTTGGCTTGCTGGGTGGCCGCCACGGGCACGCCGGCCCCGCTGCTGGGCTGCTGCTGCAGGATGATGATGGTCTTGGCGTTGGTGCCCTGCTGCTGCGGCGTCTGCGTCACGAGCACGGTCTGGGGCTGTCCCTGGATCAGGGCCGTCTGAGGCTGGGCCATGAGGAACTGCTGCCCGCCCACGCCAGTGGAGGTCAGTTGGATCTGATTGCCCGGCTGAACGAGTTGCAGTTGCTGGGGGGGGCGCAAGAACAAAGCGTCAAAAACTGAAACAAATCAAACGGCCCTGGAAGACAAAGCAGCCCTGTCCCGAAGCACTCACTTGGCCCTGCTGGGACACGACGTACTGCGCGGGCCTCGCCACCGCCCCTGCGATCACACTGCCTCCTGCAGCCGTGGTCATCAACATGGGTAAGGTCTGGCCAGAGGCGGTCTTCAGAGTCGTGGCGCCTCCCGCTCCCGCGGCGCCCTGGAGAGCTATCGAGCCGCCCGCAGTGGTTATCAGCACTTGGCTCTGGCCAGTAAGAGCTGTCAAACGAGAAAGGTGTAAGAAAAAACACTTCGCCTACGTAATACAAGAAGCAAAGACCATTTACGAGATGCAACCTACCCTGGGAGACAATTATTTGTCTGGTGCCAGCCATCATTACTTGCTGAGGCGCTGCTTGGTTAGGGTCTGAGCTCACATATACTTGTCGTAACGTTCCACCACTCTGAACCAACTGTAGCTGAGGTTGAGACTGTGTGCTAATTTGAGCAACTGATTGATCGACACTTGCAGTTTGAGGCTCGAGTGCCTCCTCTTTGACAGGCAGAGTCACAGCGACAGTTGTTTCAGGTACCGGCGGCATCTGTGTTTCTTCTTCATCGTCCAGGATTGATGCAGCAAGAGCAGAGTAAAGATTTGCAGCAGCTGATGAGGCCTTAACTTTTTCTTCTCCTTGACTTGACTCATCCCCAGAGTTAGAGCCATTTCCATTAACTTCTAGTCGCAGTCTTTTAACATCACTTTTATCATCCGCATCTCCTGCAGGCCTCTTAAAAGAAGCTGCCAAGTCACCTTCAGGACCCACCATGACTTCATCTTGAAGATTCCCATCCTGTTTCTCAAGGAATTCCAACAGTCTTTCCCCCACTGAGAGCTCTTTCTGAAGCACATTGGCCTGTGGCACAGGTGGTGCTACAGGCTGAGGAGCTTCACCCTGCTTGTCAACAAGCTCTAAGCCTCGCTCAGTGAGACGCAGTTCCATGCCAACCAGCTCCTTTTCAGTGCCACCAGTTGCAGTATCAACTACTTCAAGGCCACGTTCAGTAATTCTGATCTGCTTCCCCAAGTCTGACTTGGGACCTTTCGAAATCAATTCCAACCCTCGTTCACTGATGCACAGATCTTTACAAGATAGTCCACCATTTAATACTGGAGGTTCTTTCACATCAACAGATTTTTCTAAAAGATCCACAAGCATAAGATTTCCTTTAGGGACTGGTTTAGTTTCTTCTATACTTCCTTCTTCCTTGATTTCTGATTTAATTTCTAAATGTGCAGCACCATTGACAAGTACTCCTTCCATACTTTGATTGCCAGCTTTGGTTAAATTTTCATCAGCAATAATTACATTATTTGTACCTAAAAGTAAAATTCAATCAGCAAACACATACAGAATTGGTAAAAGCCATTTTCTAAATAAAGTAAAAATACCAACATTTAATAACACTAGCACTATCAGTCACTTCCTGGGGAACAACACGGTTAGATCCCGAGCTCAGAGGAGCAAGTGGAGGCGGCTGTGGAGGATCTCTTCTGCTTTGAAGTCCAGAGCCACCTGTGTGATTTTCTGTCTCTGGAGCATCAATCTGGGAGGACCAATGAAATCAGCATGGTGAGACTCAAACCATAAAAGAAAAAGACTAAGGAGAAGGGAAAGAAGGAAAAAAAAAAAACACTTCAATATTCTTAGATAGGCTTTGGCAAGACGTACCTGAGTTTGAAGTTGAAGGATGCCAGGGGTACGCGCACCATTTATCCGAGCAACTCTCAAAGGTTTTCCTTTATGGTTAATAAAGGTTGATGCAAGAATGCCGCCAGGTATTTGATCACTTGTTTGCACCAATGCTGGTGATTGTGATTGTTGCACCACTTGAACAACCACCTGTGCTTCAGATTGAGGCTGCTGTGTTGACTCCACAGCAGGTGTTGTTGGTTGAACCTCTGTTGCTTCAGATTTTGATGCCACAAGCAATGGGATTTGCAATGGAGCTTGTGCAGGGGCACTTGGTGGTTGTGTCTGGGCAGGTTGTTGAAGCTGCTGCTGTTGCAATCGTTGTCGTTGAGCAACCTGAAATTTAAGGTAACTATTCAATACCTCCACCAAAAAATAAGAGATATTCAAAACAGATATCAAGCTAACATAAATCTGCAATGTTAATTTACAAGATAAGATGAATTCTTTAGAAAAAAAAAGACACAATAACTATTACACAAGAAAACATGTATCCAAGATACTGTAGTATTTTGACTATGATTAGTAGGAAAAAAGAAGGGAGAGGAGGAGGTGGGGTATGAGACCTTGAAATCAATTGCTAGGTTAGTTGGTTTGTCCATAAAAAAGTTCTAGTTCAAACTATCTACTAAACATGCTCTGTAAGAGATTAATAAACAGTCACTTTCCCACTAAAATCAAACGTTACTTCTACAATACAAAGTAACAATTAGGAGCTACTCTCATGCGCTAAAATACACACACAAACACGCATTGTCAAACCAGAACAGGGCCGCCTAAATTGCCAGCTTCACTTACTTGAGGTGTGTGTTTACTGACTGAAAGTAAGATGCCATTCAACAGTTTTATGCCCAGTGAAAATACAAAACAAAAAAATTGACAAAGCAAAAAAGTTTAACAAAATAAAATGAACAAATAAAAAGTATGCTTTATGACCTATACTTGACACGAGCCTAGTGAGAAACTATCTAACTGGGACCCTTCTAAACTGCTTGGCTGGCTGGGCGGCTCACCTGCTGGATATTGCTGATGTCGGTGTTATAGCTGGTTAAGTTTCCACTCATGCCAGCAGGCTGCGTGCTTGTCAGGCCAGTCTCGCCTACCTTAGTAGCGAGCAAACTCTTGATAAGAGATGTGTTTGAGGACTGTGTTCCAGATGAACTTGGTTGGGGTAAATTGTTTGAGCTTGAACTAGTACTTGCAGCCGCTGGCGTACTCCCAGTCGAAATTGTCTCAGAACCCATCAAGGCTTGACTGAGATGCGGATGGGTTGTAACCTTTGAGCCAACACAAAATTTGCTAGACTTCAAAAACCAAACGACTAACACATTCACACCCAAATAAACTCAGAGTCAAAGTGCCATAATATTCTGCTGATAATTTTATGCAGATAATTTTTAAAAAACTGACACTAAAAGAAGTGAGACCTCACTTAAAAATACATTAAATAAAAAATGCAATTGTTTTTCCCTTACTTTACCACAGAATGGCTACAGGCTTTGGCACACAGACACCAACAGAACTCTACTCTACTAAACTTAAGACAGACACCTAAAATAAAACTTTCAAATTAAAATACTGGTACTACAACAAATACTTCACACAGACTTCCAAAAAAGAGAAAATTGCAGAGCCATCATTATCACGAATTTACTTCCCTCTGTTTACATTTCTTTCAGTTACTGCTACTACTTGTGCGAGGGGGAGGACAGCAAAAATTACTACCAGCCCATCACCAACTTGTAGAATTCAATGCGTACCTGGTTGGCATTTTCCGGGGTTGAGGGAGTATCCTTAGGTTTGGGGGGTGCGCTGAGTTGACTAAGAAGGATAGAGGAAGGAGGAGTAAAGGAGGAGGTTGAGGATGAAGAGGTTGAAGAAGGAACCGAAGTTGACGGGCCAGGGTCTGCATTGTCTGAACTTGTACTACTAACTAATGGTGCTGTGCCAGCAGATGGCGTCAATGCTTTTTTAGCCTTAATTGGTCGTTTGTCGACAGGAGTGACACCAGTAGTACCAGGCTCAGTTCCTTCCAATTGGATAGGGATGGGCTTAGGTCGCACCTTTATTCCTTCATAGAAATGCTGCCTGCTGAGTCCTGAGGGTGTTGTGTCTCCAGCAAGCATGACCGGCTTCACTACTGGGACAGACGTAACTCCAAACACAGTTCTGGAAATTGAGATCAGTGATACTGTAAATCCAAAGTCACAATTCTAATATATGACACTAGAAGAACCTTATCTTACCTGACACATTTAGGAAAGTGATGAGGAGCAATCACTCCCTTTCTTCCGGCTTTAGCACAGGCACTGAGGTACTTATTATAAACTTCACTCTGCTCTACTCGCGACCCAGCAACATTTTCGTAGGTGGCCCGCAAGAAAGTTGCAGCAAACTGTTCATTCTCTTTGACAACACTCTCCTGTGCAGTAAGCTGTGCAGAAGTGGTCTGGAAATCATAAAGATACAAATAATTTAATCCTCCAGCACCATGTAGGGTAATAAACAATCTTAACCATGAGACCAGAAAATATTTTCACTTACTTGACTTTGAGAAGGTGGTGGCGTTGCAGTTTGTCGCGATGGTTGAGGGCTTTGTGAAGATGGTGGATGTTGTATCACCGAGGCCGGCGCTGACATCGGAGGGGCTTGAGCTATGACGGACATCATTTGGCTTGTAGCTGGTGTAGACTGAGGTGGCATTGCTGTTACATTACTCTGAACTGATGAAGATGCAGGAAGCACTGAATGATGTGATGATGGTGGGAACATGGTAGGTTGATTGGGATTCTGCTGCTGCAAGGCCAACTGAGGGTGTAATGTGACAACAGGAGATCCAGAGGTACTTTGGGAAGTAACATATGAAGGTCCTGAGGAAACAAAACATAAACATGTTACATAGAAAACAAAAGGAAAGGGAATTAAAATGCTAACTAACAATACGTACGAATAGTAACAGGTTTAGTTGCCATAGATGAAGCAGGGTAAACTTTTTTGGCGAGTTGGTGTTGTAGTGAAGATGTAGCCTGAGTGCTCAGGCCTGAATGTCCTGCCTGAGAGTGGTCAGGTTGGTGGACAGATGCAGGTGGCTGAAGAACTGTCAGGTTGCTGTGGCCACTGCCATCATGTGTTGTTACAGTTTCAACAACACGCATCAAAATACATGCCTTTGGGCCGTAGCTTTGGGCCTGAAAACAGAAAAACAGTTACCACATTATTTTGAGACTTCTTAAAAAAAGTTAGAGGAATAAGAAATAATGAATAGACCTTACCTCTACTGTTATTAATGATACAAGAGTATCGACGGCCCCATGTACTCTCACAATGCAATTGCATGCCTTTTCTCCAAGCGAAGAGAGTGAGTACAAACACTCAAGGGTGTGCATTAGCAACATAATGTCGTGCAGGGTCAGGTACTGACAGATTTGTTCAAAGACCTAAAAGAGAGTAACAAAGTTTAAGAATCAGCTGTAGCCAAAGTCTTCAAAAGTATAAGATAATTTAAAAAAAGACAATTTTACTTTTCCATCAAGAGAACGCTGCATTGCATCCTCATTATCTTCTCGTTGGCCTAGTTTGTTCAAAACTTCGAGAGCAGCTATTATGCCAGCTCGATCTTGCCCATACAGCCGTTGAGTAATTGACGACAATATTAACTGAAGTAGCGGGTCTGAACTTAATCTCTCCATTGGAATTTCAGAGGCAATATTACCCAGAGTATCCAATCCGAGTTGTTTCAATGAGTCCCATCGAGAACCCATACATAACAATATAAACCTAATAAATGTTGGGTTAGTTGCCAAAAGAGACTGGTTCTCTTCTCCAAAACTCAGATTTCTTAGAATAGTTGCAACCTAGAAATTTTGAGTTGGGGGATGGGAAGAAACACAAAATATTATTACAATTAATCAAGATCAATAGAACATGCGCGATTAATTAATGGACATTTGAATTTACCTGTATAACCCTTTGGCCTAAGTGATCTTGAGTGCCCATTGATCTGCCAAGACAAAATAGTTCTAAATCGGACGGTTCAATTCTAAATCTGGGTTCCTTCTTATTACCACTGTCAGTCTTTGAACTCTCCCCACTTTTTCTTCTCCCCAGAATAACATCACTGGGATAATCAACGTCCATTGCACACTCATCATCTAGTTCACTGTCACTTTGAAAAGTATTTTTATTGCTAAAACGGCTTTTGCCAGTTGTATATGCACTATCTGTCCTAAAAACACTAGAATCTAGTGATGTTCTTGATTTCAGTGGCCATTGTGTCTCGTCAGCAAGGTGAGCCAGCTCAGGATCTTCCAGAACATCAGCCCAGAAGTGTGTCATTGAGCTCCGCCGTACTCTCCCATAAACATCTTGAAATAAGTTCTTTGTACCCTCTAAATAGGGAAGAAAAACACATAAGTAATAACGAGATAATATCAAATAAAAACACAAACAATTAAGGAAAAACTGAGGTAAGATGTCTACAAACCATTACTGAAAACTGCTGCATGAGCTAACAGAAATTCCACAAGTCTTGGGCACTTGTCTAATTTTAAGGTGTGTCTCCCCTCGTTTGAAAGAAGCGTGACGACGTTGATCGCAAAGTCCTGCTCGTTGGGCAGAGGCGACATGAGGGACATGGCCAACTTGTCGTAGTCCGACGGCTTGAACAGGTCCGTGGAGAGTCCATGGTACGACCTCTGGTTGTCTGAAACCGAACGACAGCGTAAGTCACACACTGCTCCAGCGCGCTGCAGCAACTGCAGCGCCGGGGGCTGGACGTGGACGGGCTGGCCTTCCCCCGCGCAGTCTAGCGCGGCCCCTTCGCTTGGCTTCAAGCCGCGGGAGGGCCGGGCCGGGCGGACCGAGCAGCCAGCCACATCAGCTGAGCGCCGGGTCGAGCCGGGCCGGGCCCGCTTGGCGGGAAAAGCAGGCGTCACGTGACTCGGACGCCGGGGCTGGCTGGCGAGGCTAGCGGGGCTGGCGGCCCGAGGCGCGCGTACTGCGCTCGCCGCGGAGGGGAAGGGTGGAGAGGGGGAAGAGGAGTGCAGTGGGTCCATGGGTCCACGTGCTCAGGTCACGTCACAGCAACAGGTGGTGGGGAGGGAGGGAGGGAAGGGGGTCGTCGGGGCGGCGGCACGCCGGCCGGCACCGGCACGGCACGGCACGCGCCAAGCGGGCAGCAAGCCCCGGCAGACGGGCCGGGGACCGCCGTGGGCCGGGCGTGGGATGCGCCGCGGGGCGGGGGTCGTCGGGACCACTCGCACACGGAGGCGCATCATATGCAACATGCGCTAAGCAAGAGGCAGCGCCCGGCCGCCCCTGATGGACCTTACCCCTGAAACCAATCAGCCTCCCGATCCATTTGTCACAGGAGAGCCCAAGGCACACCCCGCCCATCGGCAGCAGACCCTGACGCGTCAGACGAACCAAAGGGCCAACCTCCCAACCAAAATCCTTTCGGCAGCCCCCGACCCCCGCCTCCGAGTGGCACGCCATCGAAAACGCCCGCAGAAGCGAGGGTAGGCAACCCCAAGCCACACCGCCACACAGCAGCGTCGCGGGACAGTCTAACCCCCAGGCGCGGTCCGGGTCTTGACTTGGGAAACCATGGAAGACGACACTAAGATACGTACTGTAGATGGCAGACGCATCCACAATCCACAAACAATTTTGGCAAAGCTTCATCATCCAGCCTCCCCTTAATGTTCCAAAAAGACTGGAGAGCGGCGGCACTGCGGTCGTCAATAACATGTACATGCGCTGCCGCGTCCACACCGGCCGAGGGTTCAGATTCAGATTTGGAAAAAGTAAAATTATGGCCTGCACCTTTGGGCATGTAGGACAGGGTTATCTTCTTTTCGGGACGCCACCGCCTTGTTTAGTGGCCGTTCTTGGCTGGTTTCATTTTTTCATACTTTGATGGGGCTATTGGCCGCCACAAGGACACAACCCTTCGGGCCAGCGGCGCAGCGGTCCGCGCGGGTGTTGAACCGCGCAGCATTAGAAAATCGGACCGGAAAGGACGCTAAGTGAGCCAGAGGACCGGCGGGGGCGGTCAAAATCCGGGACAGATGATTGGAGCTCCAGAGTCTCGTAAAAGGACTCGAACCGAACGCGTGACCCCACCAATGGATTGCTCTACGAACGAGGAATCGATTGGTGGGGTCACACGTTCTGTTCGAGTCTTGTTGCGCGACTCTTGGAGCTCATAACGCGTCTAGAGTTTTGGCTGCCTGCGCCGGTCTTCCGCTCCACTGCGGGACGGCAGGTTGAGGGGCTATGGTCCGAGAGGCCGCGCCTCCACCCTCGGCGCCAACAACAAGGCAGGAAGCGCGAAGCAGCCGCCCGCCCCGCCGGCCTCGCCCGGGCCCTGGGCCGCCGGGGTTGGCGTTGGCGCGGCGCCACCCGGTCCGGTCGATGGAGCTGGCAGCCGAACCGCTACGCGCTGCGCCCCGAGTCCCGAGCAAACCTCGGGCCGCCTGCCGCCCCGGCCTGCCGCCCCCGCCAGTCGTCACATTGATCCGGCGCCTGGCCGCCTCGGCGCGCTACGACCGCGACGCGCCCAACGCCGCAAACGCCGGCCGCCGCGGCGGGGGCGGGGCCCTCGTTGGGGATGAGCTACGAGCACCGTCGCCGCGTCCAGAGGCAACCCCTCCACGGGGCCAGGCCATTGCCCGACGGGGATACCCTCGAGACGTTCGCAACGGATTCACCGCAGGGTGAATGCAACGCTCGGACGAGCGGGTACCCACACCCATGAGGCAATGCCCATCCCCCCCCCCCACTGACTTATGTATCATCAAAATGACGGCCACGACGTCCCCTATCAGGGAACACCCCGCATGCAGCGCGGGGAAGGGTCCGGCCCGAGCCGGCAGCGGCCAGGACTAGTCCGGCCAGGCGCACCGCGCTGCCCTGCCAGAAGGCAGCGCAACGCGATCAATGCGGCCAGGCGAGCCGCTCGCACTAACGTAAACAAAGGCTGACCGTACTGCGCCATTCCCCTTCGGCCCGTACCCGAACTTCACGAACCAATCAACTGCCCGGTCGGCGGGGCTGGAGGTGAAGAGGGGGCCCACGAGTCCAGCAGTGCGCAGAATGCGCCCACTGGGGTGTTATAACATGCTAAGCGTGGAAGTCGAGGACAGCCACCGACAGAAACGGACAAAACACGACCCAGGTGGGCATGCTGGCCGGTCGATAGCGCGGTGCCTGCCCGCCAGGAGGAGCACGAGGTGATCCAAAGCGCGTCAAAAGGCGGCAGAAGGGCCTCTCAGCGGTAGACCCGCGCCAGGAGGGAACCGGTTCCAAGTGCCGCGCCTGCTCGGCCTGCTGCTCTCCATGAGGACACCGCGCGGCACGCAGAAGAGAGGGGGGGGGAATTAGCGAAGATCATCGGCTCTAAGGGCGCGTGAAGCGACCCAACAAGACGCCTTCCTCCCGCACTGGAGCGCACCGCCTCGGTGCAAGAGAGAATCCCCCACTCGGAACCAGCAGCCCTTCGGTGCCCTGCGGCCGCGGGGCGCACGGCGCCGGGATGGAATACCCCAGCAAGGCCCCCGCCGCGCGGCCCCGCGCTTGGCCAAGGCGACTGAAATAGCCAGCGGGAAGCCGGCCGCGCCCAAGAGCTGGGAAGGGGGACGGGGCGGACGCCGTTGACGACTGCGCGCCGCAGCGCCGTTCACAACAGAAATCGCTCTCCCTGCGCGCGAAATCCGCGCCGCGCCAGTCAAAAATACCCTAACCGCGGCGCGGGAGCGACAAGCAGAATGAATGCGAGGCAGCCGGGCAAAGGCGGGCAAAGGCGCGGCGAGCAACCCACGGCGGGCCCCCACCCGGCCGGCCTGGGCCAGGCGCGCGCCGTCGAGACTCAAGGCTGGCGAGAATAACGGCCACAAACGCCAAACGCGCACGCTGCCACGCCACCAGGCGGAAAGGCGAGCCGCCTTACGGGTGCCCCCTCCCCCTCCCCCGGCCCAGCGCCATCAAACAGCCCGACGGCCCCACCTGCCCATCTTTGGGCCACCTCCACGGCGCGGCGGGCGCGAAGAGGAAAGAGGGCGTGGCGATGGAACAAAGCCCCCAAGAACCCAAGCAGCGACATGAGCAAAGCCCGGGCAGCATCGGGCTGAGGGGCGGTCAGCCAAGGCAGGCGGACCAGCGCGCGCCGCCCAACCCCTCTCCCTTTCCGCGGCGCCGCGCATCGCGGACGGATGACGCCACGTCAATACGCTCGAGCATTGCCGCGGTGCCACGGGCCGGCCACCCTCGCGGCCTGCGTGCTCAGGACGCCGCTGAGTGACAGACGGGGCAGGGCCCCGAGGGCCGCAGCCAGGACACTCTCATCCTCATCCGCCTCGACAGCACTAGCAGCTCAGCACGCAGCGCGCCGCCAGCGCCAGCCTCGCCGTGGAGGCAGTGCCCGGCCGGCCCCTTGGCGAGGCGCGCGGCGTTGCCGCTGTGCACCGCAGCCACAGCGCGCGCCAGCCGCCAGCCAGGCAGCGCCGCTGCGAGGCCGCGCGAGCCGGGGACGCGACAGGACGCCCTGCCGCCCGCTCGCTTCGCTTGGCCTGGCCGCTCTCCTCTCTCACTCCTTCTACCGCGGCGCCCGCTATGCTTCCCTCTCGCTCCCTCTTTCAGTTCCCACCAGGCCCGCGCCACTCCTCTCGCTCATGCGGCTTTGCCGTCGGCAGCCATAGGGCACCACGGTGTGAGCGCAAGGCCCCTGCCCTGCCCGCTGCAGCACGTGACTACGCTCGGCACCGGGCAGCACGCGCCATGCTCGCCCCCTCCGCGCGCCGTCATAACTATTTCAGGGTCCTCGGCCGACATCGGACCGCTCCGCTATCTCCTCGCATGCGTGCATCAGCTTTCCCCGCCTATCTGCCGCTACACTTAGCGTTGCCGCCGCCGGCTCTGCTGCTCGCGTCGAGCGCTAATGCGAGCTTCAGCCTTCCTAACGCCAACGCCGCTGGACAATGGAGCGGTCTGGTCTAACTCCCCATCTGGCCGTCCACGCGTTGCGGCGGCGGAAGTGGCGTCCTGCTGACTGATTCCGAGAGTCCCTTTCCTCGCTCTGTCTCTTTCGCACCTGTACGGGACGCCCCATGAGTGCGAGAGAGACAGAGCGACGAAAACGACTCTCTGAATCAGCCGGACGCGGGCCCTCGCCAAGAGACAGGTGATCAACCCGCCACCCATCATCTGAATGCGAGGACATAACGAAGCGGCCAGGCCGGGGAAACGGCCATCGCAGCTCGGAGGGCTCGAGAGCGGGACAGAGAGACCAAGAATCAAGACCGGCCGGAGCGTCAGATACTTTATCAGCTAGCTGGTAGTACAACTGACGCTTTCCGCGCATCCCTTTTCATGCGAAAAAGAAAGAGACATTATGGCTCGAATCCGCACTGCATTCGTCGCTCTGTCTCTCTCACACCTTCCGGGGACACCGCCCCATAAGAGCGAGGAGCGGAATCGCTCTGAAAACAATGCACTTACCCGTGAGATTGTGCTGGTAGGCGTTGTACGTCAGAGGCACCGCATGCAGGGCCCGCGCCGACCACCGCTTGTGCCTGCTGTCGTCGTCGTCGTCGCTGCCGCGGCCGCCGTCCTCGCCCAGGAAGTGGACCTTCTCGTAGCGGTCCAGGTACCTGCAACCGCAAGGGGGCCGGTCAATGCGTGCGCCCCGCTGCACCCCGCCGGCATCGGCCCTCCGCCTCGCTCCGGCTCTAGACCCATGTTTCCTCTAAGCTCTGGACCGACCGCCCCGCTGCACCTAGAGACCCTCCCGGGGGGGGGGGGTCTCTACGCAACACCCCGCCGGCATGTCGCCGCCAGCATCGGTGCGATGGGCCCTCCGCCTCGCTCCGGCTCTAGACCGACCGCACCGCGCCGTGCCGTGCCGTCCGCGTGGCGACTACCACAACAACGCCGCGCCCTGCAGCCCCCCCCCCTCCCTCCCAGGGCGCGGGGCGAGGTGGGCGTGGGGAGGGCCGCGACTTACGCTACTACTACGCTACGATGCGGCGGGGCGAAGCGGGGCGGGGAGGGGGTGGGGCTCCTCCATTCATGAGCCGGGGGCCCGGCCCCGGCAGGCTTGGACCGCGCGGCTAGAGGCCGGCAGGCGGACCGACTGCGCTGCGCGCTGCACCGGTGGCAGCGGCAGCCAGTGGCGATGATTACACCGGACGGAGTCCACCGCGCTCCGCGGCTGATGCACCACACGGCATGGCTGACCAGCGGCACGGTGACCGCGCACTGCGGCTTCTGAGATTATGTGTACAAGTTGAAGCAGAACACTACACCTGTTGTCCTTGGGCAGCCGCTCATCGGAGCCGCCAGACAGCGTCCAGACGGGGCAGGGGGGGGGAGGGGAGGGGCAAGGTCGGCCCGCAGGGGGTGGGGCGGTAAGGGCGCCAAAGGGAGGCGGCACCGAAACACACGCGTCGCACGCGGGGCGGGGGCGAGGCGGGGAGGGGGAGAGGCGGGTCGACAACCTCCTTCGCGGGGCGCGGCAGGCACTTGTCCGCTTGTTGCGCAGCGCACGCAGAACGCACGCCACCACACGGCATCGCCAACCTCCAGGCCATCGGCCAGCCCCGGGGTGGCGCCTCGACGTGTCAAGCTGACCGTAGCGTCAGCGTGGCACACAGAGGGCCAGAAGACCGGTACAGGCGGCCAAAACTCCAGACGCTGCGCTGCATTCCACTACACCAGACCACTGGGCACCCACCTGAGGTACACCTGCTTGAGCGCCACGCCGCTATTGACGCACCGCTGCGGCAGCTTGAACTGCTCCAGCAGGTCCTCCCACTCATTCCGATGGTTGACCTGCAAACAAGTAAGCATGACAAGTCACTCACTGATCACTCCGGGACGAACGGGTTGGCCGCAGGGGCAGCAAGGGCCGCGCCTCGGGGCCGCAGGCCGCAGCGTGGGCGCGCCCGGTTCCCGATCAGCTGACTAGCGCCTCCGCGGGGAGGAGGGGGAGGGGCGCAGACACACGCCAAGCCAGACGGAGGGACGCCACTGCAGCACTGCGTTCAGCCTTCAGACTGATTCCTCACAGTGCTTCATCGCTCCGTCTCTCTCTCGCGCCTATAGACGGGACGCCCCACGAGTGCGACAGAGACAGCGACGGAAGCGCAGAGCGGAGAGTCCCTCGCGTGACTGCCCTGCGTGTCGCATTGCGTCGGCGTGGCAGTCTCTTCGGACCCCTCCCCTTCCCCTCTCCCGGAGACGCCATACTGTAAGACGCGAGCACTCACGTTGCGTGCTTGTCCGCGGCAGCCCTTGGGCAATGGCTTGGCCGGCGCGGTGAGCGCCCCCAGCAACCCCTGGCCGCGGCCACCCCGGCAGGCAGCACCCCGCGGGGCACAACCCACCCCTGTGGGCGAGCGGCGGGCGTCGCGGACCCCGTGCCACGGCCTCACCGGCGCGGCGCGCGGCGGCCGAGTGTTCCTTTCCTCCCCCGCCGGCTCGGCTCCGCGTGGCCCGGCTGGGCTCGCTGGCCGCAGTGGGCCGTGGGCCGCGCCAGCCGCGCCGTGTACCGGCCGGGGCTGCGCCGTGGCTGCGCCGCGCTCCGCGCCAAGGCTTTGCTCCGCGCCCGGCTCGGCTCGGCTCCGCTCGGCTCGGATCGAGGACCCGGCTTGACTCGCATCGCGCCACTGTTTGGCGGGAAAGCAGTTGCCTGGCCTGCTCGTCCCGCCTCGGCTGCCTCGGCGCGGAGCCGGCCGGCCCCGTTGACACTTCACTGCCCTGCCCCGCCCCACCCTGCCTCGCCCAGAGCTCAGCTGTAGTGAGGACGGTCAGGGTCGCTTGCATAACGTGCGCCCCGGCCGAGCCCCGCCCCCCTAGACACCCAACACCAAACACACCCCCTCTGGTTCCTCCCTGAACATCCAAGACTACCTCCGGTCATCCCTAACGCCCAGCACCTCCAGCAGCACTGCACCACACAGCGCAACCTACGGGGACCTGCGGGGACGGGGATGCAGGTCACGCACTCAAATTGCAGCGCTCATTGGGTAACTAGGTGGTTGATGCTGGACTGCAGACATATACTTTCTTAGCTTAGCAAGGATATAAATACCTACAACTGACCTGCCTCAGACTCTACCATTAAGGATTCAACATATACTTGATAAGAATAATATCTGTGATTAACCTTTTAACAACATACAGAAGCCTGTCATACTGACAACAAAAACTGTGCTTCCAATAAAAGTGACATATCCTTGCAGTAAATGAGGTTTAATTGACACAAAATTACCTTTAATAACGAACAAATGCAGGATGCACAGCAGCTATTGTTACTGAAACTGTTTTAACATTAAGGGGCACCTACAAGAGGCAGTGAAAAGGCAAACATTTGCAAAATAATATGCCTAAATTACAATTAAGTCCTCAAAACAATCACTTGTCAGCCAAGACTCCTTAAACTAGAGATTTTTCTCATTGACAATTAAAATGAAATTAATCGACGTAGGCTGATGGGATTTTTGAACAACACGCAACAATAGACGCAACTTGTAAGACAACCGTGGTGAACTATGATAGCAAAAACAGCACTCACATTCCCAAAAACAACTCAACTAAAACTTGCCATAAGAATAACATAATTCATTCAACAAGAAGATTGCCCAAAGGTCACAATTATCTTTCACCCTTGAATCGTGCACGTTCCATTGAGAAAGTATCATTCAAAACTCGCATTCAAAACTCATATTCATTCAAAATATGTCCAAAGCAAAATACAACAGCAACCTAAGACGTAGCTGAGAGCAACATAAGCAAAACTGACAAAGCTTGCGACCAAGGACTGGCGTAGAAAACCAATTGCTCTAAATTGTTGCAAACTGAGTGAGGACTCACCTTTAGCCAGCCTCCATGCGCGGTAACAAGGACGTACAGGAGGTACAGGTCCACTTCCTGCCCGTTAATCTGAGGGACTCGGCGAAAGGGAGTCCTGGGAACCAACAAGGGACGTCATCAATCACAGGACGTACCGCTCCCGAAAATGTTAGGGCCACAGCCGCCCGTCGCGTTTCCTGGACGGACCAAAACAAAGCGGCATACTCACCCCCGGGTGTCGTGGAAGTGTTGAAGCTCCCGCAAAAATCCATCGCGTTCCCTTTGATATGTGATGGGGTCCTTGTTAAGAACCTGGGCCATAATAAAGCACTTGCACTGCCGGCTACACCATCACACAGTTGTTCCGCGGGTAGTCCGCTGGTCTCTTCTTCAAGCCAAAGCTAATCCAGCACGAACAAGTCCTCGTCCCGTCTCCTCGAGCTGCCCGACTCCCTCCTTAGTCAACGTTGCACATCAACATATACTGTAAATTCCAACTTACTCGGGTCTCATTTTAATCCCCGACTGACATTATCAGTTACACTAGTCCACAAAATAGCACCGAAAGCTCAACTCCACCTTAAATCCCATTTAAATGTGTACACAACGGGAGGAGCGAAACAAACGTTGGTTTAGGCCCGCAGCTTGACGCAACTTGCGCTCAAGATGGCGTCCACCATGGATGCTATGAGTAGCGGAATCTTTTCTGACCAAGTTTTTTCTCAAAGACGGCGTGTAGACGGAAGTTGAAACAAGCAGACAGTTTCGGGCATGTATTTTGGACGAGTTCAGTCCGATATAACATCACATAAATACACAGATACGAAAAACTGGATTATAAAACCTTTATATCTGTTTCTGCGCCTTTCATAAAAGCCAAACATCACATTTGAACGCGCGCGGTCAGACTTCGACAAGGCAATGCTTGGATCCGTTCTTCTTTCAATTGAAAGTATCAAACGCTGGTGGTCAGTTTTAAACATAGAGTCATGGTTTTAAAAGTAGCATCAAAGCCTCTGGGACACTGATGTCTCGATATTTCTTTTACTTCATCATTTCACTCATCACATAAACTCAATTTTAGTAATAAGATTTCTCCCACTAACTCTTTTCTACCTTTTCTTCCGAGAACACCACTGCCTGCGGATGGCAGAAAGTAGAACGCACCCAGCAGCCTCTAGTTAAAGGTAAATTTCTGCATCGTGGATTTATTGGTTAGTTGTATCCAATGCGCACGTGTCGGTTTAGGCAGTATCCAAAGTATTTAAGTGTCCATTTGATAAGTAATGACTTATAGACGAAAGAAGATCCACCGTAATGATAACCACCTTCAGAGAAGGTGGCGAACGTGTAATAAGACAAAGGATCTTGATCAGGTTTGTTTTGTCTCTTGACCAAGAATTCGTTTGTCTTTTTATCAGTTTGTTTATTGTTTATTTAATGTCTCTGTCGTGCCTCTGTGTTTGTTACATCACTTTTCGTTCGTCTCAATAATTTGCCTAACTCTGCCTATTGTGTGCTGTGCACTAGCGCAGTTTCTCCCCTTTCAAACCCCACAGTTAAGTTTCAACAATAAATCTGGTTACTTTTGCAGATTGATCAAGACTTGAAAGAAGAAAATGCTCGAAAATTGCTCAATCAAGAAGTAGATGCTGACAAACCAGGCAAGGCCCAGTTCTACTGTCTTCATTGTGCGTAAGTGTCCTAAGGAGTTATGTGAATCTATTTGATATCCATGATTTTGACCTCAACAACTTATCAAATTTATTGCCTAATGACTTTTCAGACGCTACTTCATCAATGATCAGGCTTTGAATGAGCATTTCAGGACAAAGGATCACAAGCGTCGTATGAAGGCACTTGAGCTAGAGCCTTATACCATTGAAGAATCTGAACGAGCTGCAGGATTAGGAAGTTTTGAAACAGCCAAGAAGCGCAAAATTGTGACACAGCAGCCTATCATTAATGAAGCAAAACTTCTCAAGATTGATGAAGATATCATAGTATCTGATTAGCCTCAGGTTTACAGCTGCTGAAATGTTCTCTCAAACTGCTAAATTGTTGCCTATTACCCGACGAGTTAACTACTCAATTATTGAGAAATGTCAGAGAGGTTGTACCTCTTCTTTATTCATCACTGGTGATAAGACTCGTGAATCATGCGCAATCCTTACACCACACGTTAACTTGGATGTCAGATTTGAAAATTTAGACTTGTTAATTGAAAATGTAAAGTTACGAGGAATGAACATTGACATCCATCAGCTTAAGACAAGATGGCATCAATACGTTTCTTTAAAAGATCACATAGCTCAATTGGACAACGAAAAAATGGAAGCAGTGGTTAAAATGAAATCTGCGGGTTCCCACAATCAAAAGCTTTTCAAAACTTATGAAGCTAAAAAAGAAAAAATCAAAGAAAAAATGAATGTTGCTTCAAAGGAATTGTGGGACTTGGAAAGGACAGCTGTTATTGGTGGTTTATCACTCCCTAATGTGATTAATTTAGAAACACCAGTGGATGGCATTGAGAAAATTATTCATAGTTTCGGTTCAAAACCTGCACCCAGTCTGGATCATCCAACTCATTTGGAGGTGGCAGAGAAGTTGGGGCTTATTGAATATTATGATTCTTCATACTACTTTCTTAAAGATAAAGCAGCGCAATTTGAAATGGGCATCAGCTATTTGTTTATGGATAGATTCTGTGAAGCAGGATTTGTTCACATGTCGAATTCTGATTTCGGTAGAAGTATCACAGTTGAAGGTGTTGGGTTGAATCCACGTGATGCAGAATCTGTTTTTATTCTGGAAAAAGATTCTGATTCCAAGGACCCCCTTTCTAGGTTACACCTTGTTGGAGGCGCTTCTCTTGTTTCTTTTTGTGGCTATCACTCTAAAACAATTACTCACTTAAAACATTTGCCATTGCGCTATATAACCATGGGAAGGCATTACAATCCAGAGTCCAGCAATGGGTTACCTGGTTTGTTTTCTACATGGCAAAGCTCTGCTGTAGAGGCTTTCATTGCTTCAGGTGACAGCACTAGAGCACAGGAGGAATTTCAATTATGCTTGATGAAAATAATTGGTCTCTATGAATCCTTAGGTTATCACTTCAGAGTAGAATACCTACCTCCCATGAAGCTTAGGCCTTGGGAGAGCTTGCGAGCCAGTGTGCAAATGTTTTCCATGTCTCTGCAGCAATATATTGAAATAGGAAGTCTGAGTCTTTGTGATGATTTTATTAGCCAACGTTTGTTAATGTGTACTGAAACTAATCCAGATAAACCACTAGGGTTTATGCATGTTGTCTCAGGAACTTTTGTTTCTGTTCCTCGCCTTCTGGGTTGCGTATTAGAATATGATCTAGAAAAATTCAGCTTGCCGTCAAGAGTTATGGCTGCAATGTAGTATGGGTGTGAATATTCTCCCTACAAATTAATTGGTAATTTTTTATATTGTTTCATCTTTCATTGTGCCGCTTTGAATAGGAAGGAAAAACCAAACTTCCGGTAGTCTGACAGAGTACTCAAAACATTTTTGATAGTTAATGTGCAGTGATAATATTTGGCAATGTGAATCCTTTACCTCCCTAATTTACTATTGGGATTATGTACCACAGCTTATGATAAGAGAAAATTTTTGTTATTGCTATTCAATTCTTTGGTTTATTTTAAATACTTTCATTCTAATAATATTGTGAAAACATTTATGTTGTCATATTAATGCCAGATCACAACCACAATTGTCATAAGGAAGCACCATCCAGCCTCTCTTACTTTATATCCTTATTTGATAAGATCGTTCTTCAATACTACAAAAAGTCTAGTTACTACTGAAAAAGAGAACATTAATTTCCTCAGGATTTCCATTCATTGGAAATTTATAAACCTGGAACTGCAATATTAAAACAATTCCTAGCCGTGCCTAACTACGCTATACACCAAGATTTCAGTGAAACTTGACTTCATCAACCATACGGACTGAATCAGTATGGTTAATTCTAATCAATTACTTTTTTTATGTTACAAGAACGAGCAGAACATAAACATAAATTAAGTCACACTTTGGCCCATTAAATTATAGATAAATAAATGCTGTATGCATGTTATACACATATGTCATAAGACACTTTCAGTAATTACATAAACAGCACTATATGACACTTAAAACCTTATATCACAACATTAGAGCCACAAATCACAATCAATCTTCATTCAACTCTTAACTGATACACACATGTGAGTGCGATTGGAGAGATTGAATTCGGGGAAACCCTCCATCTATAGATCTGAAGTCTCTCATTTCAGGTACAGCATATTCACGAATAGTGGGAGGGTGCTCTGTAGTCCTGGGTACAGACACAGAGGGCCTCGGGATAAACGGATGAGCTTCGCCTTGTCTGATGCCAAGCACAGGAGCAGGTGCCTGAGCTGCAGCATACTGCAAGGCGTACTGCACGTGTCAGTCAGCATGAAGCTTCTTCGGATCAGTGAATCTCGCGGTGAGAATGTAGAATATTGTAGGTGCAGGGACAAGCAAAATTAAAAGACTATGAGTCAATGGCTCAGTAAGTTGAGTGATAGAAATTATCCCATAGGCATTAAGGGCCCAGTGTACAAGAACAGTGACTATATTGGCTGTATCTGTGACAGTGTTCATCACCAAAGCTGACATAGACTGCAAAAGATTTAAAAAAAATATTTGAAAGTATTAGAGCACTGATGCACTTGATAAGTGAGGAATAAAAAGTAGAAACCAAGCTTTTCAATACCTGATCTAGTTCCAGAGCAAAGTGAGCCGCATTAGATATGATAGATAAAATAATAATTATGTAGGGAAATGAGAAATCTGAAAAATACAATGAGTTATTCAAAATTTACACACATACAAAGAGAGCAGTGATTCAAAATAAATTTTAGCTGAAGCAACTTACAGATCAGGCCACCAAAGGCAGCATGGATGAGGGATAATAATGGAAAGAAATACATGGCTGCATAAATTGACAATTTACCAGATAGTGGCACGAACTTTCCAGCAACCCAGGGTCTAATTAAGAGCATCAAACTCACAGCGATTGCATAAAACATGAACACCATTGTGTATCTGACAGGACAGAAAATGGAGAGATTAAAACGTGATTTTAATAGGAATGGCATATTTAAAATGGTTCCCTAATAGCTAAGTTTGTAGGAAGCAGTAAATATACTCACAATGGGTAGACAGCTTCTTGCGTGCAATGAAGAGTTTTCTCATATTGAGGACTTGGATTGTGAAACAGTGTGTACCAGTCCGATAAATGGTGGGTGTGACATGATCTGACACCAAGTTCGCCAACTGGGTCTACTACAAGAACTGTTAAAACGGCAGCTGCTATTGTTTCCAGTACAGCACAAATGTGTAGAACAACGCTGTACACCGCGGGCAGAGAAGAATATTTTTAAAGCCATTCAACAATATTGTAGGACGATTGAACCACATGAGGCTTACCCTTTTTTTCTAACAGTTGTATCAATACAGAACAAATGTAGAACACACACTGTGATAACTATGAAACCCAAATAGAGCCAATCATAAAATATAGGATTGTCTTTACACAGCTCACAAATCGAAGAAGAGTTAGAGCGGAAGCCTCGTGGGCAGGCTGTGCAATCTGACAATGTTCCATTATCCAGAACTGTTCTGCCACAGTACATTCCCGGACAGCGACTCTGTATGAAGAATATTATTAATAATCAACAAAGACAGAATAAATTGACCAAATTTTGATTTAAAGCTACCATGTTGAGATGTTCCGTTGGGAAAAGGAAATGTGTTCTTTGTGAGTGAGAAAAATCCCAACAGGTTTATCTACCGTCAGATAGATACAGATATCTAGAATTCTACTTCCAAGATGAAAAAGCCGAAGCAAAAGAACGTCACAGTCAGGCTGCAAGTTTTGAGAAGGCAACCCACGCTAATAAAGTGCCAAAACGGACAAGATATACACGTATAACATAATCTAAAGCAGGGAATTCTTAACCGAAAACACAAAACGCCACAATTTTTATCAACAAATCTTATTCACGCCTGCTCGAAAATTTTCAATGGCATCCTTATGTCGTCTGCTGATGGCTGTGGCTAGTCTTGCATGCGTTCGGCCAGGGTTCAGCTTCCTCGGCCGACAGTCATTTTGAAGAAATTTAGGATATTCGTTCATTTTGACCAGTTAATATTGCAGTGAGCCTTTTAAGCAATTGATGAAAGAATTTTAGAGCACAAAAAGACGGACGTTCAGGAGCTCTTCAACGAGTTACACACGGACGCGAGACTCGCGCTGCCACCAAACAGCGGACGTAAACACAACTACGACAGGCGTTTGTTTTTTCTCGCTAATCACGAGAAGAGGACGGAGCGGAACGGGACTGAACGCAACGCCAATTCACGACACTATTTTCATCTTTTTATAGTTTTCGGCAAATTTGTTATTGCCAGACATTGTTTGTTTGTGGCTTGCGACATTCGCGCCTCCCTCGTGCGCCCCCGTCCAACCAGTGTGCGTAGTGAAACCATGACTGCAAGCCTGTGCGCAACCAACGTTGGGGTTTGGCCCATTTTAAAGTCAAGAACGAAGGTGTAGTGCTGTGTGATGGCGGTCGGCTGTGCCTGTCTGCGGTCCGTGCCCCGCTTCGTCTGCTAACGCGCGTCCTCGCCGCGCCCGGCTGTGGAAGCGATTGAAAATGGTGTGCTGAGCCGAAGAGGAAGGGTGGAAATCTCGCCGCCAGCCACCGCCGTCCCTTGGCCCTTGTTCGCCCAGGGAGCCGAGCCTGGGAAGCCAGAGGCCTGCCGAGGTTAGCAGCCACAGCGGTGCAGAGCAGACGAGTCGCACCGATCGGCCCAGGACGGGGACGGGGCCCCAAGGCGGGGCAGGGCGGCTCCGCGGTCCTGTGCGGCAGAGCGGCAGTCACGGAAATGCAAGAAAGTGCACTGCAAGAACATCGCGAGTGTCCGTGACCGATTGACAGAGTCCGGCCGAGTGGAAACACGCCCCAAACATTGGCCAGGTGGAATGCTATAGCTGTGCCCAAGACTGAAAAAGGGTGATGTTGTTGTGATCAGTGCGAGTGTGTGCGAACCGTGTGCATAAGGACATAATGAGTGCATCTGGAGCTTTTGTGGATAGAATAGACCCGTGGGGCTCCAAGGCTTCACTCAAGAAAAAGAAAAAAAAGTCCCAGGGATCGTCAAGGTACCGGAATGCTGGTGAAATGGAATTACAAGCCCTCCCTTTTCTCAAAGGTAAGAAACTCATGCCTAAATTTGTACAATTTACTTAGATATTAATTTTTTCTCATAGAATGAAATAAGACAGTTGGCAATATTGTTACATTGGTTGTCAGTCTGTTAATAAACATTCTCGGTGTGATTAAGTAGCCTTGTTGCCGCTTACAATTTAATACATGGTATGAATGTGCTTGTGATATTAAATGTGTGCATAGAAGTATGATTGTGTAACTTTCAATGTCAAACACCTTGATTCTCTATGTATTTTTTAGGTAATGACATTGAACTAACCACTGTTTTATTTCATTCAATGAACTTTTTGTTTTGTTATTTCATCGATAACTTTATTGAAATGGGTAGTAGTCTAGGTCATAATTCATCCTGTGGTTATCCTTCCACTTCATCTGCTCTGCATCAGTTTCTAATCACGAATATGTCATAAATTACTCACATTATGTCACACTGTAGTTTGGCTTTCTTCATTTAATATGCGTACCAATTTAAGTGTCCCAACGGTTCATAACTAAGATTAGTCGGACAGTTTGTTCTATCCATGACAATTCATTCATTAAATGACGCCATCCAAAATTATTGGCTCTGCCAGCTGTAAGTCATTTATGTCTTGATTAATGATGTCAAGGTCTAGATATTAATGGCTTTATTTTCCTAACCATACATATTACTCAAGAGATTGCCTGTCTACAGTGTTCCATTGGGTTGAGGTTCCGAGCTTTTGTCACTGAGGTGGTAGGTGTGCGGCCCCCTGTCTTCAATTAGCAAGGCGTTTTAATGGAGGGGCATATGTGCTGCGCACAAGTGAGAACAAGAGAGGCACAAGGAAGCACTCCTTTTGACTCCAGCCATGACACTTTAGCACGGCCTCGGCAGAGTAGAAGAGTCTAAACTAGCTTTGTGGGTTCCATTGAACTAACGTCTTGTGGCATTCTTGGTCATCAGAAACCCCGCTCGAAGCTGTATCTGCTTCTGCTCGCGGACTGGCCGAACCACGGCGCCAGGGACAGTGGGTTTTGCTGCAGCAAAGCGATGCACCCGGCCGAAGCCGAACGCTGCACGCTCGCTTGTCATGCGCCGTGCTGCGTTGGGCGTCCGGCTGAATTATGTTTCGATTGGCTGCGGTGCGCACTATTTTGATGTAGCTCCGCGACATGCCTCTCCCTCCCCCCTCCCCCTGCCCTCCCTCTCTCTCCTTCTGCACGCGTCAGTTTACGCAGAGCCAGATGTTTATCTCCGCTGGTGCTGCCAACATTCCTTTGACTGCTCGGCCTACCAATACAGCTCGCCGCGTCGGAAGTAGAAGTGTTATTTTATTTGAATAGGGAAGTGGGCAGGGTTGGGGAATATCTTTGGCCGCGTTCGGACTACGTGTGACTACGTAGCTCGACGTAGTTAGTCGGCTGCGTTGACGTCGCGCAGTGGATGCCGCGGATCGTGCTGGTCTATTCTAGTGTGCTTTCTTAGCGGCCACGGCTCGCGCTGCCGATGCACAGTGGGCCAGCGCAGACGGCCAAAACTTGAGACGCGTTTTGAGCTCTTGGGTCGCCAAATGGGACTTGGGTGCGACGTGTGACCCCTCCAACGGACTGCTCTCCGAACGAGGAATCCATTGGTGGAGCCACAGGTTCGATTCGAGTCGAATGTAGCGACTCTGGAGCCCAAAATGCGTCTAGAGTTTTGGTCGCGTGCGCCGGTCTTCTGGCCCACTGTGAGATAGTCTCACACGGCGGGCTGGCGCTGTTCTGTTCACTCCGTTCCAATTGGCCGCGCGGTGCCGCCGCTCCGCTGCGCACTCGCGTCGCGCAGGGGGGGGCCAGTGGGCCCGGCCAGTGGGCCCGGCCCAGGGGACCCGACCGGCCCACCGGCCCACCCAAGCCAACCAGCACGCGGCGCGCCACGCTCCTATCGCCGCTGCCTTTATGGCAGTGTCGCTGCGTCTGCACGTTTGCACACCTTGTCGGGCCGCGAGTGTTTGGCTAACCGCTTGCTTGTTTGGCGGAACAGGACAACGACGACGCCGCGGCAGGAGCGGCGTGACGCTTATTGGCGGCGACGCGCTCGTCACTAGCTCTCCGCGCGCTCGTCATACCCGTGTCACACACTCGTCACGCACCCTTCACGCACCCGTCACGCACCCGTCACGCACCCGTCACGCGCCCGTCACGCACCCGTCACGCACCCTTCACGCACCCTTCTCGCACCCTTCACGCACCCTTCACGCACCCTTCACGCACCCTTCACGCACCCGTCACGCACCCGTCACGCACCCGTCATCACTCGTCACTCACTCGTCACTCACTTGTCACTCACCCATAACACACCCGTCACTCACCCATAACACACCCGTCACTCACCCGTTTAGAGCCAGGCTCTGGGTGCAGTGCAGGTGCAAGCGGGCGGGCGCGTGACGCGCGAGGTCCCCGCGGACTGCTCGCCGCGCCCCCTGGCCTTCGCCGTGGCGCGATGACGTCACTGCAACGTCACCGGTCAGCAGGCTTAGCGCTGCTGTTGGCGCTGCCTCGGTCCCTTACGGGACGCACCGCGATTGCGAGAGAGACAGCGTCGAAAGCAGAGGTTGGAATCAGCCTGCTGGTGTCGGCGGCCGGGCGTGGACGCAGTCGACCCGCTGCCGTCGTCCGATGTTTTTCTTGCACTCATGGACTTCGCCAAGCGGCGGTGGCGTGCGCGTACCGCGGATGGAATCACCTTGCATTCAAATCTTCCCTGTCTCCATTTTTTTTTTTTTTTTTTTTTTTTTTTTGGGTAGGTAGGGACCCTCTCTGTGAGAGATGCGCACGCTGGCCCAGTGCGAGGCCAGAGTGGAGGTGGAGGGCGGACGCCGCCCGGCCGGGAGCCTCGCAGTGCTAGTCTCGCACGGGGCGAAAATCGCCCGGTTTACTCCAGCAGTCGAGCGTGCGCATCTCTGACAGAGAGGGTCCCTAGGGAGAGGCTCTCCAGACGGGCGACAGGTCGGCGTGACGGCGTGCACTCTGCTGGTACAGCAGCGCCTTCGGGCGATCAATATAAACCGGCTGCGTTGGCGCGGAGTGGCGGGGCGGGGCGGAACGCACCGGGCGGGGCGGGACGCACGTCCGGGCGGGGCGGGACGGCGCGTGCCCAGCTGCCCCAGACGGGCGGCGGGTGTCCTGGAGTCATGTCGACGCACCGACGCCAGGAGCCGCGGGTCCAGCGGCCCAGGCACGCCAGGATGTCCAGGCCCATCCTGGCCCAGCCGCGGTTCGCTCGTCCGCGGCCGCCGTCCCCGACGCGGTCGCGCCCCAAGCGTGACCCCGCGCTGGGGCCCTACCTCACAGGCACGTACCGAGTGCACGCCGAGGGGGCAACCAATGTTTGGAGACTCAACATGTCTCAAGGGGAGAGATTTCGTTGGACTTCGTCCGATTTGGCCGACTCTTGGACCCAAATGTTGCTAGTTTTTTTGTTTTTTTTTTAGGTTTTTTTTTTTCGGCCGTTTTGGGCAAAGATTTCGGATTTGAAGGGACTTGAAGGTGTTGAAGTGGACACAGTGGGTGGTTGGTTGCCCCCTCGCAGTGGACGGCCAGCCGGCCATGATCTGTGTGAACCGGGGCAGGTGGCTCGGAGGCGTGTCGTGTGGAGTGTTGCCTTTGTCTCTCTCGCTCGCCCGCTAATGAGATGCGGAAGGCCGGAAGGGCCAAGGGGGCTGGCGGCGGCCTTGACCCGGTGAGCCCTCCAACTGGAGGAGGTGGGGCAGAACAACAGTGTCGCCAACGGGGCCCTTCTCTCGAGGACAGACAAGACAGTGCCACCCAAGCCGCGGCGCTCCAATTTTCCAAGTGCGAGTTGTAAAGCCGGGCTTGCAGTGCGGGCCCCGCCGGCCCCGCGGCCGAAGGGCGCCCCGTCGCTCTGTCTCTCTCGCACCCGAACGGGACGCCCCGTGAGTGCGAGAGAGACGGAGCTTCCGCTCATAGTTTGCAGGTGTCCCACGTGTCCCGCGGGCATTGGTGACGCCCACTCTGGTCGATGTGTCGTCGATACTGCCGGGGTTACTTTCTTTTCTTTCCGTGTTGGGCTGAGTTTCTGTCGTGGTCTGAGGGAGTGCACGAATACGTCCGGCAGGCTAGCGAAGCATAGCGAAGCCTGTGCCCTCGGCCGCAGGGACAGCCCTGGGCAGCGCCGCTCACTGCCTCGCGGCGCCGCCGCCGCCGCCGGCACCCCCGGCACGCCCAGGTGAGGCGTTCTGTCTTGTTCAACAATTCAGGGTTGCCCCAGACCTCAAACTGGATCGAGAAATCAGTGAATTCGGAAAAAAGCATTGTGTAAGGCTGCGAGGTGTGAGACGCGTCATTGTTTGCCTTGCTTGCCCTCGGTTTGCCCTCTATTGGATTGCATGTGGAGTTCGTCGAGAGGATAGGATTGCTGTTGTGCGCTTCCGCGTGCCGTGATGTGTTCTGCTTTTCTTGAAGTAGGGGCAAGATGTGATGGTATTGCCCTCGAAAGTTTGAAACGGCCTTTCATACATGTCTTGCTCGAAGGCGTGTCCTACGCTTGCATGTATCGGCCACACTGTGTGCTTGGTGTGTACAGGCGGCCCAGAGACCCGGTTTCTTGTCCTGCTCTTGGCTCAGCAATGTGACGTTTTTCTCCCCCCTGCATCAGCCTCATTGCTTTTTCAAGTTTGTGCTGTGTTCTCTGTTGTCCGCCAAGAGCAATCCGCGACCTGTGCGCCCGTCGCGTCGCGGCGTCGCTGTGCCCCTCGGCCGCAGGGCCGCAGGGCCGCGTGGGGAGCATCGACCGTCCTCGGCGCGCCCTGCTGCCCTGCTGGCCCCGTGGCCGCGTGCGACCGCGACGCAGCCTTGCGCTAGACCGACCGGCTGCTGCGGCGCTGCCACGGCTAAGGTCAGGCTGCGTGACTGCGTGTGCGTTGGGGCGGTGGTGGCGTGGCCATAGGGCGCGGCGCGCCGCCCCGAGTCGTCTGGTGCTCTTTCATCGCGTCCCCCCCCCTTATGCTCGCTGCGCGTCTTGGGTTTATTGTATTTTCCCATGATAGCAGCCAGGCCCAGGCAGGCAGGCAAAGCCAGGCAGCTCTTCCCAATAAGGGATAATTTGGCCTTTGTTAGGTGGCTGCTGGAGACGGGCGCTGCGCGGCATGTTTCAGCCCCGCGCGTCGAGGGGTCCACCACTGTAGTAATCCTGTGCACACTTCTCGGAAATCGCATGCCAAAACTGGATATTTTCACTGTTATTATTGGCTTTTGCGGGTTTTTCTCACAAAAATAGGTGAATAATGCTCTTTGCTGACCAAAATTTTAGAGTTTTTTTTTTTAGATTTTTGGTAGGTAATCACTGGTAATCGGTAATCCTGTGTACAATCCTGAGCTGAGTGGCGTGGCGGACCCCTCGCCGCGCGTCCCCCGGAGAGTTTGCTACGCTTCGCCCCCGCCCCAGACGGGCTCGCCAGGGCACATGACAGAAAATCAATGGCGCGAAAGCAAACAGTTTCTCTCCCTCTTCCTGGGCTGCCTGGGCTCGGGCCACTCCTGTTGATGGCGGGGCTTCCGTTCATATTTCATTTCATATGTGATATTGTGGCCGCGTCCCCTGGAGGGATGGAGGCAAGCGCCGCGTTCCTGGTTCCCAAGGCGGCGAGCCTGTCGGAGCGCCCGGCGAGGCCCCCGCCGCGTTCCTGGTTCCCATGGCGGCGAGCCTGTCGGAGCGCCCGGCGAGGCCCCCGCCGCCCTCCCGCCGCCCACCGCAGTCCGGCGGGCTGCCTATCTCGGCACTCGCAGGGGCCGGCCGCTCCAGCCGGCTATGTATTGCGTCGCCTCCGCGATTGTTCTCCACTCGCCGGCCTGGGCGGGCGCCGCGCCGGCCAAGGGTAGCCTGGGGCCACCCTACACCGCGCCGTTTAACTGGGAAGAGCCCTGGGTCCTCGCGATCGAGGGCCACTGCAGGGGCGGCTCCCTTCCGCGAGAACCCAGAGCTGTTCCCAGTTTGAACAGCAGTGGCTGAACGGCGGCCCGCTGCCCACTGGCGATCCCGTTGACGTCAGTGCTGCAGCGGCGCGCTGCGAATGCTGCGCCCATTGAGTGATGACGGTCCTCCGCCACCACCACGGCGTCCGACGTCCCCGCTCGTGTGGCGGCGGCCGATTTAACTGGCTGGCACGGCGCGCTGCTCGCGGTGCACCCCGTGTACGCGGTCCTCGTTATCGCGGAAAATATAGCGAGTGGCCATGCAGCCCTGCTGGGCGGGGACATGAATGGGCGGACGGCCTTCCTTCCGCTCCTTGGCTTGACTTGCACCGCGCGCTATATTTACCGCGGCGGGCGGGCGGTCGCAGGACCGAGTAAGTTTGGCGGGGCTGCGCCGGGCCGCGCGGCCGGGCTGGTGATAGCCCCGCGGCGACCCCTGTGCTGCTTATCGCGGCGCGGGGCCCATCGCCATCATCTCTCCCGCCGCGGCGAGCGGATTGGTGTCTGGACGCTGGTGGCGCGGCCAGGCACGGCCAGCACAGTGGACCAGCAGGCACGGCCAGGCACGGCCAGACACGGCCAGCACAGTGGGCCAGCAGGAAGCGCGCGGGGGGACGAGAGGAGCGCCATTATTTGGTGGGGCGATTTTGACGCAGCCTTGGCAGCGCTCAGCTAGCGGCTGGCTGGCTGGCTGACTGACTGACTGACTGACCGGCTGGCTCTCGGTCTGGCTGGCTTACTGACTGACCGACCGATCCAGCCGGCGGTGGCGCGCAATATCAGCTGAAAGGCGACGGACGGCGTTGCCGGCCTATTCGGCGACATGATTGTCTGGCTATCCGTGCCTCTGCCTGTCATTATGTGTGTGCGCGCGCTCTGGCGGACGGTGACGCCAGCGCCCGTGTGTGTGTGTGTGCGCGCGCTTGCCTCCCGAATAAGGCGCCGCGGGCGTTCGGTGTGGCGTTGACAGGCGTGGGTCCAGGAAGGAGGGAGGGGGGAGGGAGGGTTGCAAAAAGTCGTACTTTGCCCATGCTTATTGGCAACTATTATGCGACGTCGTAGCCGTTCTCTGGATCCGCGCGGAGCGCTGGGCGCGCGCACCCCCCACGGGGCCCGTCCGTCCGTCTGCCCCTTTGTTTTGGCGTGGCGTCCGACAGGGTGTCAGCGCGCTTCCCCTCGGCTCCGACCGTCTGCCCGCCTTTGTTCCGCCAGTCGTGGAATTGATTTCGGTTCCTGGAGGTCGTTAGCGTTAGAAGCCCAGACTACTACGGACTTGAGGGCGATGCGTGCGCCGGTGAGGTTTGTTATTTCGAGGGGTCCTATTGAAAAAATGTTACCGCTCTGAGAATCCAAAGGTTATGAATATATTAGCGTCAATCGGTGCAATGCTTCTGCATCGCACGTCAAGTGCAGTGCCCTCCCATGCATTAGCATGGGGCATTTATCCGTATCCCAAACCATCTGTATGCGGAAACGACCAGAAGATCTTTTATCCGGAAACGGTAAGGTACACGGTTAAAACGGTTCCTGGTTTTCCCAGGAGCTCCCTGGAACTCGCCTAAGTATTTTGTACAGGCTTCCTGGAAAACCGGTAACCGTTCTTACCGTGTGAGCTCTTTAGAATCGGGCCCTCGCCTTGTCGCCTTTGAAACGCTTTGGAGGGTATTTCGGTCGCGACGGACACTACAATGCCAAGGGGGAGGGCCGCTGGCCGCGACGCCGCTAATGATTGTTGTGCTTGTCGGCGCCCTTGGGGTCGCGGCGTCGCGGCAGCCTCGGCAGCCGCCCTGCCAGGCCGGCGCCCCGCGCCACGGATTTAGACCCCGCACTCCGCACTGCCACCTGTTCTGCGGAAGCTCGCTGAGTGGGCGTGCGAGCACGTGGGGCTGTGCGGCCGGCCCGGGCCGCCCCGGCGAGGGGAGGGAGTTGACTCGGTGGACGTTCCGGCGCAGTGCGGCGCGGTCGGATGGTCTCGGCTACGCACCTTGGAGCCAGGGATGGCGGAAGTCGAGAGGCAATCCGCACCGCTCTGGGCTTCCAGACTCGCCGCGCCGCGCCCTGAAACTAAAACACGGCGCGGTCGCCTTCACTGCTCGCTTCAGCCGTTGCTGCCCAGGCCGTGGAGTGCTGGGCCGTTCTGGGGAAGGAGAGTGGCAAGAGCAAATATTTGAATGGGAGGCCGGAGCTCGCCAACTCGGTGTTCCATTTGGCGTGCGGTGTTCCGGTGGAGGGGCCGCCGGTGGCGCGCCGGGGCGGCGCGGGGGCGGCGCGGGGGCGGCGCAGGGGTGGCGCAACAGGTGGAAGGGCAAGCCGCGGGTAGCCGCGAGGCACAAGCTGCGGCATTACTCGATGCCGCAAGTGGCCCTCTAAAGGATGCATGGCTTTGCCGTGTCGTCTTGCGCAGCGCCGGGCCACGCGTTGAATAAATGAGAGAGAGCGGAGGCGCTCGGCAAACTTGTTGCCGTGCGCTGCTGCGCGGCTGGCTTGAGCGAGCCCGTGCTGAGGGGCTGCTTGTCACGACCAGAGCCGCTGCCTGTGCTGCACGGCTGCATGGCTTGAAGCCTCGCAGGTGCCCGCAGTGCCCTGCGGCGGGCCGGGCGGTCGGGCCCCTGCCGGCGCGGCCTTGCCCCGCCCTGTCCTATCCTGCCGCCACAGACCACTGCAAAGCCGCCCCCTCCCTTTCAAACTCCTACTGGGCCGCAATAACTACCCCTCCCCGCCCTTGTCGGCGCGGCGTGGGCATGCCGGCATGCATGTTGGAGACAAAGGGCTTCGCCGTAAGCCGATATGGCAAACTGGCGGCCGCCCCCCAGGCCCGCCGTCGCCAGGGAAGGAGCTGGCCCGCCCTGAGCAGGCTGCCTCTCTCGCACCTGTGCGGGACGCCCCGCGAGTGTGAGAGAGACAGCGACTCTCTGTGTATACAGTACACGCACAGCAGTTCCGCCCTGGACCGGCAGAGGCGCTTCACGCTTGGCCGTTTGTTTTGGCGCCTTTTTTTTTCGTTTCAGGAGAATGTGGCTACGCTTTCTGTTCAAATCTGTTGACTGGCACAAGAAACGAAACTCCCAATGACACCCTTAACCCTATGTAGTCCCTTTATTCTGACTACTACCGCATCAACAGCGCAAATGCGGAGGCAGTAGTGCTGCTGCCAACGCCAGCCGGCCGCTGCTGCGTCCGCCCGAGCGGAACCCGAACGTCAGCCGAGCGTCTTCTCATAAGAGACTGTGAGTTCGGGTCTGGCTGCGAGGCCCTCGCCCCGCCCGCCACCCCGCGCCATGTCCGGCCTTGGCCTGTGCCGTCTCCGGGTCAAAATTAGGCAAGTTGAGGAAACTTTGTCGGCCGTCGCTCGACGCGACGACTTTTCTCGACCAGAATAGAAGGGGGTGGGTGAGGCTCGATGGTCGTGCATAAATAAACCACTTGACCCATTTAGGAGGGCAGGGGGTGTCCACATAAAGTCGCCCGAATCTGAAAGACATGAAAATTATAGGCAATATTATCCTGGTCACAGAGGGGGTGGAGGTGTCATAAAGTGGTCAATTTTGGGTCACGTGGAATGTGCACGATGCACGATCATTTGGGGTGGCTCGACCAAGAGGAACTTATTTGGTCTGGGTCGTCTCGGCACTTGGCGAGTAGAGATGGTGCCGCTGCGCGAGCGTGGTGGACTGACAGACAGACAGACAGACGCGTTCGCCGGCAGCGCACCGGCTGGGCGATGGGAGAGGAGGTAGTGCCGGGATCTCTGGCTGAAACAGACGCATTCGCCGGCAGCGCGCTGGCTGGGCGAGGGGTGAGGGGGTGGTGCCCGCGTGCGGCGCGAAAGCGTGGTGGACTGCCAGCCAGCCAGACAGACGCGTTCGCCGGCAGCGCACCGGCTGGGCGAGGGGTGAGGAGGTAGTGCCGGGGTCTGACAGACGCGTTCGCCGGCAGCGCGCCGACTGGGTGAGGGGGTGGTGCCGGCGACAGACAGACGCGTTCGCCGGCTGGGCGAGGGGGTGAGGGGGTGGTACCGGCCGGCGCCCGCTAGCGAGCGGGAACGAGCGAGATGTGGGCTGTAGCGTGGCAGTCGCCCGGCGCCACCGACACACAAACACACATTCACAACACTACTCTCTCTCTCTCTCTCTGAAAAATCCCCCCAATAAATACTTTTAAAAGCTAAACTCACTCACTCTCTCTCTCTCTCTCTCTCTCTCTCTCTCTCTCTCTCTCTCTCTCTCTCTCTCTCTCTCTCTCTCTCTCTCTCTCTCTCTCTCTCTCTCTCTCTCTCTCTCTCTCTCTCTCTCTCTCTCTCTCTCTCTCACACACACACACACACACACACACACACACACACACACACACATACACCTCTCTTTTGCCTCTGTGTATTCTTCGGAATTTCACCCGCCCGGCAGCTCTCCAGAGTGTCTCTTCTCTTGGGCTTCTGACGGACCCTCGAGCAGTGTCCGGACTTTTGAGCATCTTGGCTGGGTGGCCCGGCTGCTGGACCAGCCGACCGCCGGCTGAACGTAGCCCTGTCCCGCACACCTTGCGTCTGCCTCTCTCACTCGCCTGTCAGCCGGCGGTCGGCAGGCCACCAGCAGGGTCAGTCAGCCAAGATGCTCAAAAGTCCCAACACTGCCCTTGAGTGTTGCTCCGTGCTTTCGGGGCGCTTGTTGCCATGCACGGTCCCGGTGGGCGCCACGTAGGCCCTCTGCCTGGCTGTCGTGCTCCACCGTAGCGTGCCGTACCGCGCCGTACCGGGCCGCTTGCTGCTCGATCGGCTTGTGGAGGGAAGGGGGTGGGTGTTCGATCACGGTGCAGCGCGGCGCAGCGCCAGTGGATTGGATTGGCGCGCGAACGGGCTTGGGAGGTATGCACCTCCCCCCACCCCTCTGTTTGAAGTGACACCAGGCGGCGTGCTAAACCCGAATCGCGCCGTCAGGCCGAGTGATACGCTCGGCTGCTATCGAGCCAGATGGAACCCCTTTTGGCAGTGATTTCGGCGGTCTGTCTTTCTCGCACCCGTACTTGTGGAGTAAGAGGGAGGGGGGACAGTGGCGGATCCAGAGGCGGTAAAGGGGGGGTAAAGCAGCACTTTTTTGCCTACTTACAGGGGAAAAGTAGCACTTTTTGCCTCCCTTTCAGGCGGCTATCTAGGTGCTATGGGGGGGATCCCTTTGCATCCTCTGCATCCGCGCCGGGGGCGGGGGCTCTGCTTCGAATGGGTCTACAAGATCACCGGTTTCATGCCCCGCTAGTCCTGTTTCCAACGGCGCGCTCTCGTCACTCTGCCTCCCCCGCGCCCCGGGGCAAGCCGCAACCCGCATGCAGGCGAGCGGCCCGGCTTGCCTATGGGTCGGTGGGCAGGCGCAGACGCTGCCCGCTTGGTTATTAAGAGGATATACCACTCCTGGCCCAGCCGGCTCTTTTGCGCTCTGCAGCGGCAGTGACACCGACCTCTTTCTAACGCCATCCTGGCCACACCGTTCGAGGTATCGATATGAAACTCGGGTCATGGGACCAGTAAGGTTCAATGTCGGTGACGGTGGGCTCAAAAAAATTTTTGAACGCCTGACTTAGGCCCCAGGGCTGTCCAGCTTTCGTCCACAACAGCTCCTGAGAAAATCGGGATATCCAAAAAAGGGCAAAACCACGTTGTAGCTGTAACTGTGCTCTATCCAGATACGTTGGTCCCGTGCCGGTGCGGTAAAAATTAGAGGGTCAAAAAGGGTATACGGCGGACCTCTGAAAGGCGCTTTTGAGTGATTCGGGAGCTGATCAGAAAGAGGACGTGCAAAGATTCAGTCGACGAGCTTTACCGTGTCCAGAACTCGCACATGTTGTCGTCGACTTTGTTTCACTGAATGGGGATCGCCTGGCCCGCCACCCCCGTCCGACGGTCGGCACCGTGACAGGTCAATTTATGGCCCCGCGCTTCAATAGTTAAATTTTTGAACGGCTCATTTTGGAGTTTTAAGACTTGTACAAAGGGATTCAGCGTGCAATTACAATATCAGACGACTAAAATTTCAAGTATCTACGACCATTTTAACCGAAGCGGTAGTTGGGCACGTTCTGGTCAAAATGGTCGTAGAAACTTGAATTTTGAGTCGCCTGACATCGTAATCGTGCGCTGAACCCGATTGGCACAGTCCTATAACTGTAGAATTATTCATTCAAAAATTTAACCACTGGGCCATGGGGCTCATAAATCGACTTGTCACGCTGGCGACCCTTCGGCTCATCGGCTCCGGCGCGTGAATGAGGAGGGGGCGGGGGGCCGGCAGGGGGCCCGGCGCAGAGACAAAGCGGGCTGCATGCAGGCGGCCGGGAGGGGCAGGGTGGAGGCATGCGGGGGACGGCATAGCCCGTCTACGACAGTGCCTTTTCAAAACTTTGCGACATGCCCAAAAGCGCCGTTCAGAGGTCCGCCGTATACCCTTTTTGACCCTCTAATTTTTACCGCACCGGCACGGGACCAACGTATCTGGTTAGAGCACAGTTACAGCTACAACGTGGTTTTGCCCTTTTTTTGATATTTCGACTTGCCTAGAAGTTGTTGTGGACGAAACCTGGACTGCCCTAGGGCCTAACTCAGGCGTTCAAAAATTTTTTTGAACCCACCGTCACTGACATTGAACCTTACTGGACCCGTAACCCAAGTTTCATATCGATACCTCGAACGGTGTGGCCAGGACGGCGTTAGAAAGAGGTCGGTGTCACTGCCGCTGCAGAGCGCAAAACAGCCGGCTGGGCCAGGAGTGGTATATCCTCTTAACAAAATTCCTTTTCCTTGTTTTTGTAACGAGCAGCGAGCCAGAGACTAAAAAGGCTCAGCACTCTAAATGTATTTTGAAAAAATTCCTTATTTTACGAAGGATTTGGCGCAAGCAATAATACCAACGCCGCTTCTCTTCGGTTAGCGAAGGTTTTTGTCTGTGTCTTACAATGAAAATCCTACAAACATTCGTATTGTGTAGAAATTTTACGGTCTGGACGAACTGGTCGTCGCCAGTTTCAGCCGTTGGGTCGTGAAACTCGCGGGCAAGGTTTAGGAGAAAACTACGGGACCCCTGTTTAAGTTGGACATAGAGGACGGGCCGATGGGCAGCGGCGGGCCCGCCCACCCCCTGCATCATGCATGTACGGTTCCGAACGGCTGCTAAGCCCGGGGAAGGGGGCGGAAGGGTGCCTGGCGTCGCCTCCCCCCCCCTCCCCTTTTCCCGAGCCGCCACGCCCCGCTGGCCAGAAAACACTAACTGCGCTTGAGGGCGCCGGCCTCCTACCGGCGGTCGAGGGATCGACCGACTAGCCGAAAGCTATGGGCTCAGCTCGCCTCTGGCTTCCCTTGGATGGGCGGGCGCGGTGCGCGGTCGGACGCCGCGCTCGCGGGCCAGGCTGGCCGGACAGGACAGGTGGGACCTCTCGCTCGCACCCACCCTTCAAAGCCGGCATAGCGCCATTTCTCTCCGGCTGGGCCGTGCCCGCGTGACCCATGACTCGCCCGGGGTAGGCAGTGTTGTTGCAGGACCCCAAACCCGGCCTCTCGTCCCCTGCGCGCTAGGAAGTGCCGCCGGTGGGGGCGGCGGGCTGGCAGGCACTCTCTCTCTCTCTCTCTCTCCCTCCCAGTCGGGGCGTCCCGCAGTGGTGCGCGGTGCGAGTGAGACAGAGCGACGGCAAGGAGTCTGCTGGGCGCTGGGCCTCGTGCAGCCTCGGGCCGGGTAGATTGGCAGGGCCGCCACTGGGTCGATGTTGTGGCGCGGCGCGGCGGGCAGCCAGGCCGGGGGGAGGGTGCCGCTAGGTGCCGCGAGGGTGCCGGCCTGTCCGGGGGGCCTCGCTACGCTTGCCGCGCCGCTATCGGCACCGTGATTATGCGTGATTGGGTCCAGAGTGCTGCTGCCTCTCTGGCCTTAACGGAGAGCCTTGGCGTCTTGCACTCGCAGCGTCGCGCCGTCCGCCAATGTCGTTAACTTCGTTGCGACGCGCGCTTCTTGCTCCTTTCTCGTCGGCCGGAGTGCATTCTTCTGCATTTGGCGCGGCAACGCTGGGCGCCATGGCGTCCATGGAGTGAAGACCTCTCATCAGTGGCCTTCTCAAGTCATGCCTTGCTTTGTGCTACCATTCAGCTAGAATGTGTTGCAATAGCCTACCCTCCAGGCGGCTGTCGAGACGGAGGGGGTCGTGACCCCCTGACCTCCCCTCTGCGCGCGCCACTGCCTTACGTCCGAGTGCCGGCGGGCGATTGATGAGGACGTCAGAAGGCCACTTCAATTAAGTGAGGCGAGGCGAGCGAGGTGCCGCGTCCGGCCTGGATGCTGACGCCGGACAGCTTTCATGGCGCTAGTCTCTCTCGCACTCAAGGGGCGCTCCGCGGGGGTGCGAGAAGGACCGATCACTGTCCGAATCACAGTTCGGAATGAGACCGGTCGCCCGTCTCCCCTGTCTGCGGCGGCGGCGTGGCCGGGGATTCAATCTGCGGGAGAGCCCGACCCAGCCGTCCTGGCCATCGAACCGACTTTGGCGTTGCGGTCTCTCTCAGTGACGCTGCGCCGCGCCGCGCGCAGGGGCGGGAGCGGCATTGAGTGAGCGGGGGCGTGGGGGCGTTGTAGACGTTGGGGCAGGTCGGTTATAGCCTTAGGTGCAGGGCGGCTGCCGGGCTGCCAGCCCCACCGGCTGGCAGCCGCCGCGCTGCAGCCTGTCGGTGTCTGGGCGAGGCGCTGAGTACGCGACGGACGCGGCCGGCGCAGGCCTCGTCATGGCGATGTTACGGCGTTCCGGGGATGCCGGGTTCCCCTGGAGTGCTGCTTGTCCCTCTCTCCCTCTCTCTCCCTCCTGGCACAAGGCTACGAGTTGGGGTGGGGGCCGAGTCCTGGACCAAGTCACTGCGAGAGAGCGGTTGGCCTGGTGACCGGCCGTCTCGGTGTGTTGCTAGGGCGACGGTGCCGTCGCTCTGACCTGCAGTCGCGTGCCTGTCCCCCCCCCCCACACGCACACACCGCAGGCTCCAACAAGTCCCGCTGTCAACATATCACCCCTACCGCCTGCTATTATATTTATAGGCCTTGAGGACGGTGGTAGTCCGTGGCGCTGTGGTGCGCGGCGTGCGGGGGTCGTGGTGGTGCGGCGGGGGCGCGTGGCGCACAGTGGGGCCAGGGCGTCGCGGTGGCGGTGGCAAAGGTAGCGACCCCCGTCCTCCTGCTCGTGCCACCATGTCGACCATGTTGTGCGCTAAAAATACCGCCGTGACGCCACCGCTCCCCGCCTCGCACGCCCCCGCCCCCCTGCCCCGGACGGGATGCTTGCCGCACCCCGCGGCGCGGCCCTGGGAGCTCTGGGGCACGGCCCTGCCCCTCCCTGGCCCTGCCGCTGTCAATGTCAGAAGGGCTTTATTTCGAACGCGCGGTCCGGCCATCGTCTGGTGTCGCCACGTGTCGACGCGGCGCACGCGTGGCGCGGCTTCTTGACCTGCCTGCAGCAAGGGGTCGCGGCGTGGCTCGGTGTGCGTGCCGGGTACAGTGTGCCGGCCGGGCCGCCCGCTGCTGCCGACGGGCCGACCGGCCGACCGAGGCGAGGACCAGGCCCGCCGCTTGCCTCGCTTGCGCCCTGAATCGATCGGGGGCCGCGCCCCGCCGCGCCCCGCCCTGCAGCTCTTCATCCCTGTGGGTCTCTAGGTGCGCCTCCCGGTGCCCCGCGGCCCCGCGGTGTAGGCCGCGACTAATCCGCCGCCCTGGCTCCGCGGCTGCAGACTGATTTCGCCCCCCTCCCCCCCTCTTCTCCCTCGCGCACTGATGGGATGTCCCGCCAAGGTGCGACGTGCTGCGCCGTGCGAGCTGTGGCATGACGGGCCGTGGCGTGGCACCCTGGCCTGGCACCGCGAAACGATTCTTTCTTGGCAACACAGAGCGTCTCTCTCTCTCTCTCTCTCTCTCTCTCTCTCTCTCTCTCTCTCTCTCTCTCTCTCTCTCTCTCTCTCTCTCTCTCTCTCTCTCGCCCCCCCCCCCCTGCCCAGCCGCCCCGTTAGCGCAAAGTGCGGCCAAGGCCCCCTCTCCTTCCGCCCTCGCCTTGCCTTTCTCCAGCGCACCCGGCTTGGCGATGGCGACGCCGCCTGCTGATTCCGAGCGGAGCGAGACGTCCCTATCGCACCGCGCATGCGACAGAGAGAGACCTCCCGCATGGAATCAGGACCTGATGTAGACTGATTCCGCACGCACACGTTTCGTCGGTCTGTCTCTCTCGCACCCATTTTGGACGCACCTTGAGTGCGACAGGACAGACGCAGAGGGACGAAAGCGATGTGTGGAATCGCTCTGCTGGTTCCTTCACTCATTGGCACGCGGCGCCCCCCAAGCTTGGTGGTTGGTAGTGGAACGCGGGACTCCAGCGAGGTCGACAACCAGTGCACCCCGTGGCAGTCAGCGCCGTGCTTGCTGCACCAGCCACGCTTGCTGACTCCTTTGCGGAACTTGAGCTGCGCCCTGTCCTGGTCCCCGGGCCGTGGCTACGCCGCTGACCGTGTGTCGGCGGGCGGGGCGGGGCGGGGCGGGGCGCGGCGGCACCAAGGTCAGGCGGATGACCGTAACCCTACCGCCTCGCCGCGGCACAGGGTCCTGGGCACGCGGCCGGAAGGGGAGGAGGGGGATGGTGCTAGCCGGGAGCCAGGTTTTATTGTTATGGTGGGAGTGGGGTTTGCAGGGGATTGTACTGGGTTTGCCTTATCTATTTTGGCAGTAGTTTCTGAAATAACCCTCTCCTTTCCCGCTTTGTTGACAGACGTGCCATCAACAGAGCAGGAAGAACTTTTCATTCGGAAGTTGCGGCAGTGCTGCGTAGCCTTCGACTTCATGGATCCAGTGACAGACCTGAAGGGAAAGGAAATCAAGAGGAATACGCTTAGTGAATTGGTGGACTACATTACTTCAGGACGAGGAGTCCTCACTGACCCAGTTTACCCAGAGATCATAAAGATGGTACTGGTCTTTACAGTTGTGTAGAGATTTGTTGATTTTTTTTAGCCTGTCTGTGATGGTTAATATTTACTCATACTTTTTAGATCTCAGCAAATTTGTTTCGAACATTGCCACCAAGTGAAAATCCTGACTTCGACCCAGAAGAGGATGACCCTACACTAGAGGCTTCATGGCCACATCTCCAGGTATATTTCTGTAAAGCACATTGTACTCTTCTGTACTTTTAAAAGAAAAATTATTAATAGTTTTTGTCTTTTTACAGTTTGTGTATGAGTTTTTCTTGAGGTTCCTCGAGTCCACTGATTTCCAACCAGCTATTGGCAAGAAAGTCATTGATCAGAAATTTGTTCTTCAGGTCAGGATAATACCAACATGCTCATTATGTTATAATGATGTATTTGTCTTTTAATTGATGATTTTATTTATTTCCGCATTAGCTGCTGGATTTATTTGACAGTGAAGATCCCAGAGAAAGAGATTTTTTGAAAACTGTCTTACATCGCATCTATGGAAAATTCTTGGGTTTGCGAGCCTTCATACGCAAACAGATCAACAACATCTTTCTTAGGTATACTATGTTTATGTAGCATATGAGCTGGTTTTGCCAATTCTATGAAATGAGCTGATCTTAGTGACATCCCACAACTCAAACTTTGCATTAATTGTTTCAGGTTTGTTTATGAAACAGAGCATTTCAATGGAGTTGGAGAACTTCTTGAAATTCTTGGAAGGTAAACACAATTTTTTCAAAATTTGAATCAATATATGAATATAAACCAATCTGTCTTCACAAAAAACATGCAAAATTACTTTTCAGCATTATCAATGGGTTTGCATTACCCTTGAAAGCGGAACATAAACAGTTCCTTGTCAAAGTGCTCATTCCCTTGCACAAGGTGAAGTGCCTTGGGCTGTACCATGCACAGCTGGCCTACTGTGTGGTACAGTTCTTGGAAAAGGACCCAACCCTCACAGAGCCTGTAATTCAGGGACTGCTCAAGTATTGGCCCAAGACCTGCAGCCAGAAAGAGGTACATTTTTTCTTCTATGTCTCCTAATAGTGCTGCCTATTTTGTTCATGGATCCATGCTAACACATGCAAATGTACAGGTGATGTTCCTCGGAGAGATTGAAGAGATTTTAGATGTGATTGAACCAACACAGTTTGTCAAGATCCAAGAACCTCTCTTCAGACAAATTTCTAGATGTGTTGCCAGTCATCACTTTCAGGTCAGTTTAACTGTCAATAAAAGTGTTTATTTTTTACAAGTTGAAATATGTTTTAATTATACTTGCTCTACTTTTAGGTGGCAGAGAGAGCTTTGTATTTCTGGAACAATGAATACATTATGTCCTTAATTGAGGAAAACAATCAAGTTATAATGCCGATTGTGTTTCCTTCTCTTTATCGTATGAGCAAGGAGCATTGGAACCAGACTATCATCGCTCTTTTGTACAATGCGCTCAAGTCATTCATGGAGATGAACAGTAAGCTTTTTGATGAGCTTACAACAGCTTACAAGGCAGAAAGACAAAGGTGAGCATATAATTCCTGCCTTGATTTATATGTTCTGTTTGAAGATTAAAATTTAACTCAGAATATGTTCAACCTTACCTTACCTGTTTTTCTTTAATGACTCTTTAAGCCCTTACTGACATTTGTTTTTCATTTTGAATTTTAGGGAAGTGAAGCGGAAGAAAGAAAGAGAGGAGTTGTGGCAGAGACTGTCCGAGCTTGAGGTGAATAGCCAATCGAATAAAGAGCAACAGCTCAATAATAAAGAGCCACAGCTTATTTTCAAGTGATAATTGAGACACACACAAGACAGAAAAAGTCATACAAATTATTCGCTGTTACATTGTGTGATTGTCGTGGAGTGCAAGGAGTGGAGTCCAGTGCTGCAAACTTGAAAAAGTACAATGAGCCTTTAGTGTACCTCCTGCCCCGCCCCGCCCCGCCCCGCCCACCTCCGCCCTTTTTCCTCAGGCCCGACATGCGGCTGTAACGCTCGTGGCTGCGCCCGGCTGCGCCCAGCATTAACACTCCCCTCTCCCGCCCAGCCCGCCCAGCCCAACCAGTCCGATGGCTGACTTGTCTGACGGACCCACCTGCGCATTGTGTCGGCATGTCCATCGACCAAATTCCTTGTAACAATTAAACTTAGTGAATAATGTACATTGTTGATCTGTCATCTCAGTCAATAAAGTAACAAAATTGTTGTGTAAGTTAAGGTATCTACCTATCTAATATTTGGAAAATCTCTGAAGGAAAGGTGAATTTAAGCCTGTATGTGTAACAATAATGAGAATGTAACTATACCTAGATGCTTGAGATGATTAGTGATTCCTTTACATGTGGATTTATCTCAGGTACACACAAGAACATGCGAACTTTTTTAATCACTGATTTAGAGTAATAGCTATTTTAATGTCTGGTTGCTCTTTATTATTGAAGGAATGGCTAACCTTCATACCTGACCTCTTACGTGTTCTGCCAATGTGGGGGAGGGGGGAATTTCTTAGACATTTTTGTCAAGGGTTTAAAAATAATGTAGATAAGTTCTCTGACCAGAGAACATCAAATTTTGTGTTTCTTCTTTGTATAAAAAAAAATTCAAAAAAAAACATGACATGTTAAAACATCTTTCAAACTCCACTGGAGTGTAGTACAGAGGGTAACTTGGGGGAGCCCTTCAACACAAAATTAGGCTTCTTAAATCTTTTTTGTGTGAAAAATTAATTATTAAAGGTTCTTTCAAACGTAAATACTCGAGTTATGTTTTGTTTCTTTTTTGATTAAAAAACATACAACAGAACACTTTTTTTTTTTTGGAATAGACCCCTCCAATGAAGCCATATCACTTCTGCTCAGAGTCCTCCAGTGAAACCTCAAGTTTCATTGTGAAAACACTCCAGGCAATAGTCAGTCACCTAATTTCTATCTCGTTTTCTTTTTAACCGAAAGGCTGACTTTTGAATATCTTTGTTAGGATATGTCTATTTTTTTTTTAATGTCATAGTTTTGAAGAATATATCAATACAATTATGTGTAAAATGAACTCCATTGTTAGTGATTGATGCCTTGGCATTTAACCAATGTGTGCTCTGTAACATCCCATTCACCTCTTTGCGTATCCAAGAACGAGACATTCATCAAGTATTTTCAATTTCCTGTTGTTAGAGGTCGTCCTGACATTCATCCCTAGCCCAAATGGGTCTAATGTATGTGACAAATACATGTATGATATTTGCTTGATGAGATATTGCGCTTATTTTACAAATGTGAATGTGCATATTTTATGAAATATGTAAATATGGTTGTCAAATTGATTCAGAGGTCTATATTATATGAAAATGAATGTGGGTCCCTGTTTCAAGAGTGCCCTTGTAGAAAGTGCTTTACAAGGCTTACCATTACACCTTGTATAGTACACCTATTCAGTGCATTCTGTTCTCAAGAAGGAGCCCTCGTCTTCTTGGAACATTGCGTACCTAGCAAACTTCAGAGACTTTTTCCATATTGCCACCATTGTCATTATGTAATTCGGAGAGAATTATAAAGCATTGTTTAGGGTTTTGAATCTTTGATTTTTCTGCTTGTGCCCAGACTCACTGAAATGCATCCTTTTGCCACTAGAAAGGACAGATTTGGTTCTCATCAATGCAAAAATTGTGTCTTGCTTTCCAACTCTTTTAATTTGAAGGAAAACTTGCATTTAGAACATCATAGTATATGCCTTTTTTATACACACTATTGTTTCTTTTGTTAGACACACACAGAGTTTCTTAACTCAAAACACAACTAACTGTGTCCCAACAATAAAAAACACTAAAACATACAATGAAAACTCACATTACCAACAATGCAAGTCAAACCAAAAACAGTTATATAAATCAGGAATGTACATCTTCAAAATAAGTTAAGTTTGGTAACAATCAATACTCTGAAAGTTTGGTCAAACGATGTGCAGACAGCTAGACCTTGCTTATCAGGACTCCAGTCGAAACCACTGATGGGTTGAGTAGATAATGTTGAATTTTGCAGCAATGAGAGATGGCCAATCACTCCTACTTCTTCTCCGTCCAGCATTTTGGTCCTTTTGTCTGGATAATTGCTGAAAAGTTATTTACTTTTAATATGAGGCACTAATAAGATAAGATAAATTGGCTGTCCAATTAAAACAATTTATACATTTTTAAAAGCAGCAAAAACAGAATTATACTTTTCTCCCTTGTTAAAAGCAGAATAAGATTAACATTTTCACTTACTATTTCCACAAACAGAGACTACCCGAGCCACCACCTGTCATAAAAATTTCTCTATTTTGAGGCAAGTGCCGGCATAGCCACACTGTAGACTTGTGAGCCTGAAATGTCCAAAAAGGAAGAATCCAGATTCATGATTAAGATCACTCATTCCTGTGTCGGTCATGCAAAAGAAAAATATTCTAACCTTTTCAGTTAAGTGAGGAAATCCTTCTTTGGTATGTTGAGTTCTCATGTCAAATACTAGAACTTTGGATTCCAGAGTTGTGGCAACCAGTTTGTTTATCTTAATATCTCTTCTGTCGAATTCAAGACAACATACCTGTGGAAAGTCTGCTATTAGGAAAAGCAATCGGAAGTTATGATGAAAAAATAGAGATTCTTTGTCAAGAAGCCTTACTCCATTCTTAATATTTGTTTCCCATCTTAGGCTCATGGTCTTCAGGTCAAACATTTTTATATCGCCATTGTCATACCCGGCACATACAATACGTTCCTCAGAGTTGTAGGAATTTCCTAAAAAAATGGAAAATGCATTGGAACTCAAAAATATTAGCAACATTGCAGTGCTTCTTCAAATGCAGAACTGACCAAAACCAACAGCCCAACAATCACGCTTCGCTTCTCCTTCTTCTGGTTCCATTATTGCCACTGGCTTGTCTTTCTGTCTTGGATCCCAAACCTTGACAGAACCTGTCAAAATTTTAATTTCAGTTTTGTGCCAAGAAATAGATATGAAAACTTTAAAATAAAATAAAAAACTCCATTCAAAATTAATATACCATCTCGGCTTCCTGTCACTATTTCAGGAGCTCCACATCCTGTCGATAATCCTCCAACTCCATCAATACAATTAATTATTTCTTTGTGGGCTTTGCACGTGTAGGCAGGGGAATCAGGCTTTTCAAAGTCCCTGAAGACAATTACATGAAAATATGATTCAGAATGGCATAAAGATATGGATCAGGTCTCTCTTCAGACGAATGAAGAGAAGTTCTACACACCACAGGTGTAATCTTCCATCAAAATCTCCAGTGGCTAAAAGACGGCTTGACAGTTTCGAACCCCCAAAAGTACCACACTTGAAAGCTTTATCACTTTTGAACTGAAACAACAAGCATTGTTCACTTGACATTCCCACATTTAAAAATTAAGAACAGAAACGTGAAAAGACAGTCGTACCTCCTTTATCAATTTTAAATCTCCTCCTGATATTTCGTGAAGTTGAATAACCCCACTTGAGTTCGGCATAGATCCCATGACAACAAACTTCGCAGAGCATGGCATCCATCGACAGTCAAACAAGGAATAATTGACAGATTTCTCGATGTGGGAAATGATCTGAGGTTTGTCCATGATGAACTAAAACAGCAAAATCCGTCAAGTATCAGCTTTGACTTGTCAGCGATGTTGTTTTGGTTTTGTTTACGGAAACATCACGTTGCTAACAGTAATTTGTATGAAAATTTCGGTAGAAAGACGATGAAAAATAAAGCATAACAATAAAAACACTCGGTGAAGATGGCGACAGACTGGAAGACCGTCGCCCTAACGTGCGGTTTAATTTGTTTGTGTTTTGTGGCAGTACCCATACGCTTCGATAAGCCAAACAGTCAAAGTAATTTGTCTCTCTTCAAATCTTACGTCCACCGCTTCAACAAAACTTACAATGCTACCGAATTCGAAGTCAGATATGCCAAGTTCCAGGTAGTCCATCCAACACTGCAGTGTTATGTAACAAGAAATACCTTGATCTTCTAATTTACGGACTTTTTCTGTTTCAGGAAACTTTGAGATTCATTGATGAGCTAAATGCAGATCGAGTATCAAATGATAGTGCACGATATGGCCTCACAGAATTCTCTGATATGTCACGAGAAGAATTTCTTGATCGCAAACTTCTGAAGCATCTGAATAAACGATTGCATTCTCATAGGAGACATCATTCAAAAAAGAATGAATCATCTACAATAAATCACATCAAAAAGAGATCTGTCGATGGTTTACCGGATGTAGTAGACTGGTAATGCAACTCAAGCATATCTAGTTTTGCTTCGTATTGTGTTGAAACTGAATCCTCAGACCATTATTTGCTTTTCTTTCTACACTTCAGGCGTACGAAAGGTGTTGTCGGTGCTGTTCGAAATCAGAAGACTTGTGGAGCCTGCTGGGCCTTCAGCACTGTTGGAACAGTGGAATCTATGGCTGCAATGAAAACTGGCACTGTAGAAGTACTTAGCGTACAGGAGGTGATTCTTTGCTCAAAATATTCCTTTTCATTGTTTATGTATGTATATATATACTGTATATGTATATGACATCACTTCTTGCACTTCCAGTTAATTGATTGTGCTGGTTATGGTAATCTTGGATGTAATGGTGGAGACACATGCAGTCTCTTGTATTGGCTCAAGGAAAACAATATTGCCATTGAGCCAGAAAAGCAATATCCGCTTAACTGGAAAACCAATGCATGTGAACTCAAAGGGTAGGTCTCCCTGGACACAAAATCTCCTGTCATTCTACTGTGTATAAGAACTTAATAATTAATCTAATTTGTTATCCAACAGACCAGAAAAAGGTGTAAGGATAGCAAGTTATACCTGTAGCAGGTGAGTTCTTTTGGGTATTTTGAGATACCTGGTTTCTTGTATTTTATTATTATATTTTTTATTAATTTTGCTCGTCGTTTCCAGTCTTGTGGGGCGTGAAGACATAATGGTCTCCATGCTTGCCAATCATGGACCCATCATTGTTGCTGTAAATGCCCTGACATGGCAACATTACCTTGGTGGTGTGGTCCAATTTCATTGTGACGGTGCGTTAGACCACATTAACCATGCTGTGCAGATTGTTGGATATGATCGCACAGCTGCCATCCCTCACTACATTGTCCGCAACTCATGGGGAACAGCATTTGGTGACAATGGGTACTTGTACCTCGCCATGTATAGTAACATGTGTGGTAAGTTTCTATAGACAATCCTCATGATCTCAAGGATCATCCTCATGATCTCAAGGATCACTGGGTTTAATTCAAAGAATAATAAAATTATTTACAATCAAACTTTTTTTTTTCCTCCTTGCAGGTGTGGGAACTGAAGTTGCATCTTTGGATGTTGTGCAGTAAAATGAGTATATAGTGTGGTTGATGTCCTCATAGTACCTAACCTAAGCAAGTCAATTTTTTGGTCTGTTAGACCATAGGATTTAACAATATTAGGAAAAGCTCCATGCAGGATACCGTGGAAAAATTAGTATCCATCATAGCTCTCTTCAGTAGGGCGGTGTAGATGACTTTGCACCTTGCCCCCAACTTTTTAACTAATTGTTGTTGTTGTTTGTCTTTTTTCCCCCCCCTATTTAATGCACTAAGATGCAGCCTTATAATTACTGTTCTCAAATAAGGAATCTGTGATTCTGAGTAAGCTGTAAATTTTCCAATGTTAACTTAGCTTGTTTAAACTTTTATCCTGCTGAGAGATCCCATTTGTTAATTTTTATTCACTGATTTCTTTTCTTGATTATATTGTGATGATTCAGCAGGATTGATATTTCACAGTGCCATCCAAGGTGTAACGCTATAATTGAAATTGTCTTTACACCTCTTGTAGTAGTATATTTGTATTAACACTCATTTTGAGTGCTTGCTCATGTTTGCATTGACTGCCAGTGCAAGTTGTTTCATTCCAATATGTTTTACCTTCTCTGTGATGCTCTGCCTCTGTGATTCTGTGTGCCATTAGTATTTTACTCAACATTTCACATTGATCGTGGACCAATTTTAACGGTGTAGTTAGTGCCCATGCTCGAACAATACTGTTATTATGAATAAAATGCACTTCTGATCATGACTTAGTGTATTATTATCAAACTATTTTGGAAGACTAAAAATCGATGGTTGAGTTGTAGCGGCAGGACTCCTCGACATTGTGGGTGACTGCAGCGTCCCTGGTTTCCTCTGCTGCCACCTGAGCCCTGCTAGCCGATAGGATGGCCTCATAGGCCGACTTTGGGCCGGTCTCCACAAGAGAACGAACTGTACATGCCTGCGGCTCGGGCAGTCAGCTCAAGCAAATTGAGACTTTGTTTTAGCCCCCCCCTCCCCCCCCCCCCGGTTCGGGTGCATTCAGTTTACCAGACCGATGCCTTGAGGTGTGTATACTGAAAGATAGCGGACACCTGCGGCGCGGCGTGGATGCATCACGGTGCCTCCTCCCTCCTCTCCTTGGAACTGATTGCTGATTACGGGCCGTCACAAAGCAGAGCCCCAGGTTCGCCCGAGGCTTGCCTTTCTTCGAGTGCGAGCCACACGAGTAGAGTGCGTTGCCGCGGACTGGGGCCGTGGGTTTCTGCTTGTGCCGGCCAGGAGTTGCTACTCTTGGCGGACTGTACTCACCTGCATACATCAGCATTTGGCGGACCGCGGGGTTGCTCGCACCGACACAGGTAGGCGGGCCGGTGGTCGCCGCGGCGTTAGAACCGTCAGAGTGGTCCCGAACGACCCCGCATCGCCCAGTTCAAGTGTTTTGGCAGCGACGCGCAGTGATAGCGAGGCGCTGTTCGATAGCGGGGCGACGCATGCCGCCTCACTCCCAAGGATCGCACCGTCGCTCTGTCTCTCTCGCTCTCCTCGGTGACGCCCCATGAGCGCGAGAGAGACAGAGCGACGAAACGATGCTCCTTCGGACGGGCAGGAGTGCCTACCCATAAGGGGCTACCCCTCGGGCTTCCCTGTTGTCTGGAGAGACGACTCAATGGGATGGTTGCAGGTGGCTGTCAGCTTTCCGCGGCAGTCATGAGGTTCTCCTTGCTGCTCGCCGCCGTGGCTGTCCTGGCCGTCGGGGGTCAGGCGGCCCAACCCATGACGCGTAAGTACAGTCAGTCACCCTGGGGTCTTGGGGTGACTATTTTGACTATCGGGTTGGGCAGGATGTAGCGGGACTGCCCACTGTCAGTAGCAGCTCCCTACTGACAGAAACCACCACGCACTTACGGTTTCCACTTTGCCTCTAAAGGGGCAGAGGTCCTGGGCCTCTTCTTTAAGACGGCGTCCGCCCGCCAGCAGTTCGACCAGGCTCTGGAGGGCGTCATGGCGCTGGGGTTGCCCGGCATCGGCCCCCTGATGGGCCAGTGGCGCGGCCAGGGCAAGGGCGCCACCAGCGGGCAGGTGCGCGCGCCCTGGGAGGCACCCACGGTGCGGCACCAGGTGCAGCGCGTCCTGGACGACGGCATCGACACCCTGGTAGAGCAGGTGCGCAGGCTGATCGAGGCCGCGGCCGAGCCGCTCAAGATCGACCGGATCAGCCTCAACCAGTCCAGCGCGCTGGTCCAGTGAGTATCGCTCTGTTTGGCGTGGGTTGCGCACGACCCCGCCCCTCGCTCACCGCCCACGCCTCCTTCCTGCACTGCCGTCCACAGGTCCGTGGGGGACATCACACAGGTGGCCGTCTCCCACCTCTCCACGTTCAACATCGTGGACCGGGACGTGGACGTGCCGACGGTGAGCGCCAATCTCACGGTGGACTTTGAGAAGCTGGACATGCACGGCCTGTACAACGTGGACGCCACTGCATCGGATCAACTGCACATATTCGGTGATGGACGCTTCGAGTGAGTGTGTACCCTGGTCTTCCCTCGCCTTTCCCCGTCACCAGGACCCCTTGCACAGTTTGCAGTTCCCCCCCTCTTTCTCTCATTTTTGGCATCCCTTTGGCCCGCAGCGTCCGCTTGTACAGGCCGACGGTGCAGATTACCATTCAGCTGGGGTACGGGGACGAGCACTTCAGCGTAGAGGATCTCAGCATTTACGTCAAACTGCAGAAGCTCAAGGTTAGTGTGCGGTGTGTGTGTGGCGTGTATGTGTAAAGGGGGGGGGGGGGGGGAATGCCAGGGGGTTGCAGGTAAGTCCACCGCCACGCGGGCCTCGCGGCTACACAGAGCTAAACTCTTTGATCGTCTGCGTGTTAACAACATAAAGCTTAACGGCTTCCTCCCCTACAGGTCGTAATGTCCAACTTCCTCGGGGGAGGAGAAGTGGGGGACCTGGTCTGCGGCATCGTGAGCGACGTCGGCCCTGCCTTCTTGGACATGTACCGGGAGGAAGTGAACCAAGTTGTCTCCATGGAGGTCAAACGGACGACCAACGCACTGCTGAACAAACTGCCCATCAACAAAATCATTGATTGGATCATGGGTGGCGGTGATGATAACAATGATGACCCCACAGACAATTAATCGTCCGATTCGATCTCAATAAAATTATATTAATTCAGAGCCAAACTCGAAGTTTTTATCATACACTCTCTGGCATCCTCCGGGCCCCCAGAAAGCAGATAGCGCTCTTTGGAACTTTTTTTGGCGAAGTTTTTGGGTGGATTTTGGGCGGGCGCCTGTTGAGCACTTATCATGGCTTGCCCTCTACTGGAGTATCATTTCCGGGCTTCATATTTTCGTGACCATCTTGGGAACTTTAGTCGTCATCTCAGGGTGATCAGGAAAACGGGCGATTTCTCAAACCATGGTTTCAACTCAACGTGAAGGTTTGGAGCGCCATTTTAGTGGACCCCGTCTTAGTCTTGAGCACCCTCTAGCGCCTGCGAGATAGGCCACTGGCCCGTCCCGCAACACACCGGTGTGGAGACGGTGGTCTACCTGACATCCACTCAGGGGCAAGGCAGTACACCGTCTCCGCACCGGTGTGTTGCGGACGGGGCAGTGGCCTATCTCGCTGTAGAGACCACGTTACAAGCGCTTTACAGGCCATGAGTGAGCTGTGCTCTCGGAGGACACGAGAGGAGACCAAACCCTTACGATGAACAAGGACGTGTAGTGTCCAGTGAGGGAACTGCGGGGTACATGGAGTATTTTAAGGATTCCGGAGAACTAGTCATTAACGGCCAATGGATTGCCTGGGGGAACTGGGCACGCCGACACGGTCACCTCGTCTGAGTCGTTAGCTCCAATCCATTAGTTTGATGGGCAATGAAAACACTCCAATCAGTTATAACCATAAAAGTGTATTTAAATTTTTTTCATTTTCTGTTGAAGTCCAGCCCTTTTATATGCTGTTCTAAAATTTGAAATGAGACACAATATCAAAGTGGAAAATGTGAATAAATACAATTCAAAGGGAGCACAAATATCTATGAACACACTGGGCAAGCACAAAGTGCGAAAAAGAACAGCAACTTACATTGTATGCTTATTTTGAGAGCTACAAGGATGGTGCTTTCAGAGGAGTCAATCACTTAACAACCCTACAACAAGCTGAAAATGTAAAGGCGTAAACATGCCTTTGAATCTGAAATAATGAACCCACAGTTGTGTTGAAGCTATTTTACAAGCTGCCTTGAGCATACGTAATACATATATAAAAGGATAATTAAAAACTAGAGTGGAATAAAGAATACGATTGCAAAAAAAAAAGCACATTATTATCACTATAACAAAAATACTGGACTGGTCCCTTTAAAAACCTTTCTCATGCTCCTAAACTCAATAATAACTCTGGTTATACATTTGTTCTGACTTGGACTCCTGTGCCTAAATTATTTGGATGGATCCATTGACACATGAAGAACCAAATATTGAACACACAGATGCCCAAACAATATTTTTTTAAAATCTTTAAAACATCTTCTTCTTAACAGCGGTATACCTTTCCATGTAAGCGTCATAGCCCTCAAGGTTCATAAATTCTTTCATTTCAAACAGGTTTCCTTCTAGTGCTATCATTGATATAGAAGATTGAGTGAGAATGGCAGGTGGAACAGCTGATAGCTGCAAACAATTTTCTTCCAGCCTCAGAGTTTTTAAACGAGGACACCGAGCTATACAATCTGATACAGATCGTATTTGGTTTTGATTCAACACAAGTTCTATAACATATAGATTCTCAATACCATCAAGTATCTCACTTATTTTATTTCGCGACAAATCCAGAAAGTCCAGATGCTTAAGTTTACAAAACATGGTAGGGAAAACTGTGAGATTGTTGTCCGTTATTTGCACTTGCTTCAAGTGATTAAGTTTACCAAGTGATGCAGGCAGCGATGCAAGTTGATTATTACTTATATTTAATGTTTCTAATTTCACTAAATTCCCAATATCTTCAGGTATATTTACAAGTCGATTGCTTTCCAGATTAAGCTGTTTTAAATGAATGAATACACCTATTTCTTTGGGTAACACGGTAAAGTGATTTTCAGAAAAATCCAGGACCCGAAGTGTTTGCTCTAAGCACTTCACCGTCTTTGGAAATTCCGTTAATTTCCTTTGAGAAATCTTAAGAACACCAGTCTTGGAAGCAGTTTCATATTTTTGCTTCAAAGCCGTGTTCCCCATAGTGAAGTTCTTGATCTTGCTCCGGGTGATGACAGAACAACAGGTTTTGACAATGTATACACAGGACCTGAGCAGAAGCCACAGGAATTAGTTTTGATGGTTTTGCTACGAAGAAGGCAAATACATGATGGAAGCATAAAGGGGATACTTGCTTTGGAAATAAAATTTCAGCAACGCACAATTTTCGTCTGATTTCTCAAAACACCTCCTACACAGCAGACGCTACACAAAATGCCAGAGCTCCTTCCTTCTACCAATGCCACACTCTATTCCTTGATCGACAAAAGGAAACACTAACGAGAAGGCTATATTCACTAATATACGTTTTAGGATGTTCCTGTGTAAGTAAATTCTGCTGTTCCAAGCCTGCGTGATGAAATCCGTTAGTTTAATACACAAAATATACTTTGCTTTTTTACTCTTATAGTTGGTCACATTAAAACCTCTCACCTGAATGAAAAATTTCTTGCGCGTGGTCTGTTTTTATCAGCCTCATTTGTTTTTGTGAAGGTTATGATTACATGCACTAGAAACCAATCGTTCACAGAACGTTTATTGTCCCCTTTGCTGTATCCTGAAACTAAACAACTTACCTTGTGGAACCCCTCACAATCAATTTGGGGGCATATATTCAACATTAGGACTGATTGACCCCTCCTTTAATTCAGTGCTGTAGAGAAATGGATGATGATGATGGAGTTTATCGTCTAGCTGCGCCAGTGGCCCAACAAGGAGGCCTCATCATCAAGAAAAAGAGCCAGGATGGGGGCATCTCTGTCTTCAAAGTTCCAGAAGTAAAGAAATCACTCCTGGGGCTTGATAGGCTAGCAGGTACATGCAATGTCAATCGCTTCTATTCTCGGTTCACTGATGGTGCATCATGTTTCTCATGTATAACATTTATTATGGTCTCTTGATTTCAGCTGCTCGCCGAAAGGATAAAGAAGATGATCAAGATGACAGAGTTTTTAAAAGATCCAAAGTAATGTCATATCAAGAGGGAGACAGTGATGATGATGATGGTGATGATGATGATAAAACCGACGATAATAATGGAATCGAAAGACGTAATGTTCTGGATAAATCAAAATCATCCAAACAGAAACTTGAAAGGTATTATTTTATTTTCTGCATTTGGATTCTTCTTTTTTTCATATACAGCTTTACTTTATTTAAGTGTTTGATATTAACTTTTCCTGTGCTTTGCAGAATTTATCGATCTACTGGTGAAGAAACTCCAACTCACACGGGAGGTTTGAGTGATGCTGCCCGAAACCGTTTGGCAGAGCACACTGCCAAACGAGAAAGAGGAATTCACCTGTCGTCGAAGGGTGATAATGAGTCACATGATGATAAACAGACTAGAGAAAAATATCAGAAAAATGAGAGGGATAAATATAGGAACAGAGATAGGCATAGAGAAAAAGATAGGCGCAAGGATTACAATAACAGAGATAGAGACAGGCACAGACAAAAGGATCGAAGTGATAGAAGAGACCATAGAGGTAATTGAAGGACCAAATATCTTCGCAGTCTTGAGTTTCTTGTGAAACTTAACTTTTGTTTCAATGTTTTGCTGTAGATAGTGAGCGAATTCATAAAGGTGACAATTCTCAACGCAGTGAGCATGATCGAGGTTCAAGCCGTTCTCGAGAATGGTCAGAAACTCCACGTTTCCGTGATGAACCTCGTACACCTTCTTTCAATGTGAGGGATAGCCCCTCCAGGTATGTGATCCTATACATTTATCCTTTAGCTACTGAACGCTGAAGATGTTAACTCAGTCTCTGTTTGTGAAATCACAGGTCTGGTTGGGATGAAGATGACCCAACTCCCGGGCGCAGATCAAGTTGGGATTTGCCTACCCCCAAAGTCCATAAATCGAGTGATTCTGATTGGTCAGAGAGATCTCATAGAAGGAGAACAGACAGGTAATGCATTAGTTTTAAAGTAAATAAAACAAAAAAACAAAAAACAACATATGTTCAGAATTTTGGTGCAATTTTTCTGTTTATTCCTCCTCCATTTCTCTCAGCAGACCGGATCGTAAAGATCGTTCTGACGAGACACCAAGGCCGACTCCTGCTCACAAATTCAATACATGGGCCAAAGACCGCAAAAAGACGGGTGCCACTCCATCTGTAGGTAAAGGCAAGTATCATGTTGAGTAATTTCCAAATTATCAGGATCTCAGTGTTTTTTTTTGTTTTGTTTTTTTTAATCACCAAGCTCTTTGCTCATTACTTTGCAGATGATGGTATACAGTGGGCCCAAGATGAAGACAAAGAACTATGGGAGGAGGAACAGAAACGGTTGGACAGAGAGTGGTATAACATTGATGATGGTTTTGATGATACTCAGAATCCCTTCTCAAACCTGAGTGAAGAATACACAAAGAAAAAGGAGGAACAATTAGAGCAACGTAAGAAGAAAAGAATGTCAGCCCAACAGAGACAAATAAACAAAGTATGAAGGAAATTTGACCGTACAGTTGTCAGATTCAAATTTAAACCTGATATGGTTGGTGTCATGTCATGTACGTAACTCTTATTCCTGTTTTTTTTTTTGTTTTGTTTAGGATAATGAGCTTTGGGAACGAAATCGCATGTTAACATCAGGTGTTGTTCAGTCTGTTGATGTTGATGAAGATTTTGAGGAGGAAAATGAAGCAAGAGTGCATCTTTTAGTTCATAACATTGTGCCTCCATTCCTTGATGGTAGAATTGTGTTCACTAAGCAACCAGAGCCTGTTGTCCCTGTTAAGGTATAGTTCAAATATTCCTTATCTCTGTGGTATCTTCTGACAAGTTTGATAGAATTATTATTATTATCATTATTATTATTTTCAATTATTATTTTTTTCATTATTTTTTAGGATCCTACCTCAGACATGGCTCTTACTTCAAGAAAAGGCTCCGCTTTGGTACGCACCTATCGGGAACAAAAGGAAAGAAGAAAAGCACAGAAAAAGCATTGGGAGCTAGGAGGCACTACAATTGGTAATATAATGGGTGTCAAGAAGAAAGAAGAAGAAGATGTAGGGATGGGAGATGACGATCGTGCCGATTATAAGACGGAGCAAAAGTTTGCTGATCATATGAAGGATACTCCAGCAGCCTCAAGTGAATTTGCTAAGAAGAAAACCATATTACAACAACGCCAATACCTTCCTGTTTTTGCTGTGAGACAGGAGGTCTGTAAAAAAAAATCTTGTTGAACACCTATTTTTATTTTTTTTGTAAATCAAGGGTGACTTTGGCTTGCTTTGGTACTACTGAAGTATATGAAGATTGTCATGGACACCCTTTATATGTGGTGGAAGTTGTCATATGTGTTTCAGTGATTTTTGCAATTATCTCACATGCCAAAGCCACCTATTACAGTGCCTAAGTTTACATAATGAACCCTTTTCTTCTTCCCTTTCTAGCTTCTAAATGTCATCAGGGAAAACAATGTTGTTATTATTGTTGGAGAAACTGGTAGTGGAAAAACTACCCAATTGACACAGTATTTGCATGAAGAAGGGTACAGTAAATATGGCATGATTGGATGTACACAACCACGTCGTGTTGCAGCAATGTCAGTTGCAAAGAGAGTGTCAGATGAAATGGGAACTGGTCTTGGTCAAGAGGTTGGCTATGCCATCCGATTTGAAGATTGCACTTCTGAGGTAAGCCCTTGCTTTACGGCTCAAAGCATAAGTAAAATTTTTAGATATTTAAATAATAATTAACTATGTGCTTTCAGAAAACTGTAATAAAATACATGACAGATGGTATCCTTCTTCGAGAATCATTGAGAGAATCAGACCTTGATAATTATAGTTGCATCATTATGGATGAAGCTCATGAAAGATCACTGAGCACTGATGTTCTCTTTGGTTTATTAAGAGAGGTAAGACCAGAGAGAGTTCATGTCATCTCGTTGCTTGTGGTAAAATAGAATTTTATCATTTTAGACTCACTCATTTCTTACAGATAGTGGCAAGGAGACATGATCTTAAGCTAATTGTCACATCAGCTACCATGAATGCAGAGAAATTTTCAACTTTCTTTGGAAATGTGCCTTCTTACACTATACCTGGTCGCACATTTCCTGTTGATGTACTCTTTAGCAGAAATCCAGTCGAAGACTATGTTGATGCAGCTGTGAAGCAAGCATTGCAGATTCATTTGCAGCCTACAGAGGGTAGGATTAAAGGGACAATGGGGTCATGATATTAATAATATCTTATTGATGCCAGAACAAACTCTTTTCTTGCAGGAGATATTCTGATTTTCATGCCAGGTCAAGAAGACATTGAAGTGACTTGTGAAGTCTTAGCTGAGAGATTGGGAGAGCTAGAAAATGCTCCTGCTCTTTCTATACTTCCAATTTATTCTCAATTGCCTTCTGATCTTCAAGCAAAAATTTTTCAAAAGTCCCCAGAAAATATACGGAAGTGTGTTGTTGCCACAAATATTGCTGAAACATCCCTCACTGGTAACATTGATGAATTCTTTGTTAGTTATGATTCATTCACTAATTGCCTATATTAAATTTGTTGTGTTTGCTTCAGTTGATGGCATAATGTTTGTTGTTGATGCTGGCTACTGCAAGTTGAAAGTATATAACCCTCGAATTGGTATGGACGCTCTTCAAATCTATCCTATTAGTCAGGCCAATGCTAATCAACGCTCAGGCAGAGCAGGTCGTACTGGCCCTGGACAGTGTTTCAGGTAATCAGATACGCAGTTAAATCTTTCGGGTCCTTGTTTTTGACCACATTTGCATGTATCATTTTTCTGTTACTTTTGTTTCAGATTGTACACTGAGCGTCAGTACAAAGATGAACTTTTGGTTACAACAGTGCCTGAAATTCAGCGCACAAATCTGGCAAATACTGTCCTATTATTAAAATCTTTAGGAGTTCAAGATTTATTACAGTTCCACTTTATGGACCCACCTCCACAGGTTTGTGCAGTCATCATTTTATTTTTTTAAAATTGAAACCTATTTTCAATTACTTAAAGACTAAATTAAAGTATATTTTATAATTATTGTTTTTGGGGTGGGGATCCTACAGGACAATATTTTGAACTCCCTCTATCAACTGTGGATTCTAGGCGCCTTAGATAATACTGGGACTCTGACGCCATTGGGGAGACAAATGGCTGAGTTCCCTTTGGACCCTCCTCAATGTCAAATGTTAATTGTGTCTTGCCAAATGGGTTGTTCTGCTGATGTCCTCATCATTGGTAAGTTCACACTTTTGCATAACTAATATTGCACACTGGAAAGGTACAAGCACTTAAAAGGAAAAGGGGGGCAGGTGGGTAAGGTTCTGAAAAGAGAACAAAAATTACTTGCATTATCTGTATTTTCAGTGTCAATGTTGTCAGTCCCCTCCATATTTTATCGGCCGAAAGGGAGAGAGGAAGAAGCTGATGCAGTCAGAGAAAAGTTTCAAGTTCCTGAATCCGATCATTTGACATATCTTAATGTGTACAACCAATGGCGAACCAACAAGTAGGTCTCCTTTTGACATCTGTTTGTATGCATTTGTATTTCATTTTCAGTGATAATATTCATTCCCCTCCAGTTATTCTGCATCTTGGTGTAATGAACACTTCATTCATGTCAAGGCCATGAGAAAAGTCCGGGAAGTGAGGCAGCAGCTCAAGGACATATTGGATCAACAGAAGTTGGATTGTGTTTCTTGTGGAACCAACTGGGATATTATAAGAAAATGTATCTGCTCGGGTAAGCTTCTATTCATTTGATGAGTTGACATAAGTGAAGTGTTCACATAGGAACAACATTGGTTCAAACAATTGTTCCTTGTACCAGGTGGTCCAGGAACGCCGAGACAAAATGAGAGGTATGCAGTCCCGCCAAACACGCCCGCACCATTCCCCTCCGACCCCTCTGGCCTGCGAGGAGCAGTGTTTGGCGGGACTGCATACCTCTCATTTTGTCTCGGCGTTCCTGGACCACCTGGTACTTTATTTTTCAACTGCTCCAAAAAAGGCAGCCTGTTTTCCCAATTTGTAACTAAAATTATAAAACTATAATTTAGAGTGATTCTGTCCTTTATAATGGAGAATCAATAATCTTTTTTTTTTTTGCAGCATACTTTCACCAAGCTGCACGCCTGAAGGGTATAGGAGAGTATGTAAATAGCCGCACTGGAATGCCATGCCATCTACACCCTACATCAGCCTTATTTGGAATGGGCTTCACCCCTGACTATGTTGTGTACCATGAACTCATTATGACTGCCAAGGTAATTTAAAGGACCTGTGCTAAATGGTGTGTTTGTTCTTTGGTGCAATTCATTATTTGCTTTCTGCTTTTCAGGAATACATGCAATGTGTGACAGCTGTAGATGGTCAGTGGCTGGCAGAATTAGGACCTATGTTCTTCTCTATCAAAGAAACTAATAGATCAGGACAAGCCAAGAGACGCCAGGCGCAGCAGCATTTAGCTGATATGGAGACACAAATGAAGCAGGCTGAGGCTGAAATAATTGCTCGCAAAGAAGAACAAGAACGCAAATTTCTAGCTACCCAACGAAAGTGAGGACTTTTAGTTAATTTCATCAATTATCGATTTAATTTTCTACAGTTTAGCCCTTCTAACAACTTTTCTCTCTCTTTGTGTAAGGAGCGACATTGTTACTCCAGGTAATCGTGAGCCAGACACCCCAGCCACACCGAGGAGGACTCCTGCCCGCCTGGGTTTATGAACACAAGGACATATTAAAGAAAAGAATACATCGTTTAACCATTCAACCATTTTATTATTTATGAAATGCTGTATTGGTTATTAAATCTTAACATTTGTCACCAATTCTTTTTCAAAGACCTAACATACTGCTCCCTTCCATATTTTTCCAAATTGAAGTTCAATCCAGTTGCTTTTAGATCTTCAAAGCTGGATAGATCTACATGCATTACTTCCAAGTTTGAAACTTCCCTGTATAAAAGTGACGGTTCCATCTCCAACAACGAGGCACATTGTTCAAGCAAGAATACAAATGATGCAGGCAGTTGTCTTTTGTAATCTGGGTAATTGCCTGGGATATTTTCATGTACATCAGTAAAGTGCAACATCCAATATTCAGTGTGAGGTGTGTGCAGCATGTTGTCTTCATCCTCTTTTGACAACTCTTCGTATGATGACTTCACAACTGTCTTCTTAGCCTTCATTTTGCCATTGATGATCTTTTCTGGAGGAGGGGCATTTTCTGTCATTTCAATTATTTTTGGCAAAGGACCCTTTTCTGCCCCATCTTCAGTTTTCGGGTAAATGATGGGTTTGCGACAATTGAAGCTGCGTCTCTGTTCAGTGAAATGGGTTGTTGGTGGCATGGTGGGGTGAAGCTGACTTTCTTCATTATCCAACAACAATTTGACACGGTACAGAAGAAGATGATCATACTTCCAATGTCTTTTCTCAGATTCTGGGTATTTGACATCATTGACTCCTGATCCATTGCGTAGCCCCACACGCAAGCCTTGCTGCTGAGCCCATGTCACATAGCTGAGAAAAAGATCAAACAATTAAAAAACCATGATTTCGTGTCAAATAAAAACAATATTTTATCATAGGAAGGATTATTTGAACCTTTCTGGATGTGTGAGGTAATCTACCAGTGTGCTCGAAAAATTTTCACCCAACATGTCTAGATTCAATCCCCTCACGGCATGGCCCCACTCTCCTGAGGCTGAGTTTAGCTGTCCGTCTTGACAAGCCTTAATCATAACCTGAAAGGAAATTTAATTTAAATAATAATTAAATAGAAACTACAAAGTAATGAGAAGAACTAAATAAAAGCTTTGTACCTTTGTATAGTCAGATAAAGGAGATAGACTGGGAGGAAAAGCAATTGCTAAGTCATCGGATTCACTCAAAGGATCTTTAGACAGAAGTCTTGACACAATTTGCTGGTGTGATTCCATCAATACAACCGTCTTTCGTTTATTAGCTATGATTTAAAAGAAGAAGAAAAGCGGGGGTAGAAAATTTATTAGCATTTGAGGAAATCACATTAGTATGAAGTACAAACGGCCTAACTTACCATTGGCAGTAGCTTTTGCATATTTATTCTTCCACAAAGATATGAGAGGTCTTATATTTTGAACTTCAGATGTAGGCAACTTGTTTTGAAGGGCTGATCGAGCATGTAACAGCATCAAAGCAGTTTGGCGAAGGGTGCTGAACTTCACCCAATCATCCCAAACAAACAACTTTACAGATCCATGTTGAGAAGCAATCAGTCTGTAGTAATAAATGGAAATAAGAGACAGGAGATCTGAATATTCCTGTGGATCCTTTTTCTACAAAAAAAAGTCAGAACGGGACCTACTCATTAATTCTTCTTGCGACTTTGGAGTTGCGATTTTCAGTGCAATCATCCAAGCCAAATAAAATTTTCAAAGCTACAATCACATGTGCCATTGCTATTCCCTCCCAGTTAGGAAGCTTGTGTCCCATTTTCACTGCAGCAGAATTTTGCATTTTGGGGAAGAGATCAAGTAGCCGACAGGCTACTAGGCATATCTGATCTAAAAATAGGAAAGTAAAATTTAGTTCAATGAAATGCACAATAACCTGTAAAGTTCACTTGAACTAACCAGGAAGATTCAGTTCTGTAGTATAGAGCCTTATCATATCCTCAAGACAAGGTGCTTTCAAAGCTTGAACATTAATATAATTGCCGAGCTGCAGTGTTGTTTCAAGAATCAAATGATATGCGGGGGGAGGCGCCTGAGCCCCAAAGATTGCATATGTTTCCCCAACTATTTTTGCCTCTGGAGGAAAGAATCTCCACAAATAACTGTATGACACATGGCCTTCCCACATCCATCTGTAAAGCAAATCAAGAGCCTAGTAAAATTACACCATTGTAAATACACGGCCAAAAGCTATAGCCTTTACCTGATAAGATCACTGAGCTTAATCTTGGCCTTTGTCATACGCAGTCCAAGGTAGAGAATAGCAGGGATTTTGATCCGTAATAAAATACCAGGATGCGTATAATTAATATTATCTTTATACTTCTCTCCCACTTCACTCAATCTGTAAACAAAATCAGTAAAAGAAAAGCTTTAAAAACAGCACTCATTAAATGAAAAATTTTGGGCCACCCAGGCAAAAAGTGTGAGTGAAATCCCCTTCCAAGAAAGGTCACACAATATACAGTATAGGAATGGATGGGAATGGCTTCTTCTCAACTCAACAGGCATGAATTGTTCATGTTGCTTTACTCACTGTAAACCCTTTGGTTTCTTCTCCTCACCCTCCGGACACTCCTCACCATCCTCATCAACTGGTTTCCTTGCTGATAGCATTTCTAGCGTTACATCTGTCAAGGATTGACTAGCTAGAGACATCTCATGCATTGCTCTCTCGTAGTCCAATCTAACAGCGACTCTCTAAAACATACAACATTGAAAGAGTTATCATACTCAAATAAAGCACAGATTAATGATAATACTCTTACTTTACGCCTGAAGTTCTTTTTTTTAAGTTCTCTCCCAGAGTCTTGAGTATCATTCAACAAATCATCATCATCCATATTTTTCTTTTTCTTATCATGTTTCTTTTTCTTTTCTTTCCTTGCTTCTTCCTGCCTGGCTTTTCTCTCTGAGTAACCATAGATGATTTCAGCATCCCTGCAGAACATAAAACGGTGGGTAGGATTTCTCATCTGAACCCCTTCTTAAATTTAGGAATGACATTCAACCCACTGATTTTTGTAGTTTGGGCCTAATTTGGGCATGGCAGGTTCCTTCTTAGAAATGAAAGCTACTTCCAGCTTTGCCAGATATGCAGCCCAAATTTTTAACACATATTTTTTTAAATCAGGATGGGCTCCTAATCTAATTAATTCATCAACTAGTCCAACCAAAGCAAAGTTGTAACCTTCCCATGTTGTAATATTTTCTGGAATAAAACAAAAAGCACATTGTAAACATGCAACTACAAAATTTTCTCACCATTAGAGTGCAAGTTTACCCTCAACAGCCACAGGTGATTTAGTTACAGCAATCGAAGATCTTTTTCGTTTTCCTCCAACTGATCTTCCCACACAATCATCATCGATTTCATGTACCTCCTCCCTGATGTCCTGCAATCATTACTGTGATTGAAACACCTAAAATCCAAAAGTCAAGTGCGTCAGAGCAACTGAACGTACCTGAGCTTGAGTTTGACATTCTGAGCAGTAATAAAACCCTGACTCGCAAAAAAAATCAGTGCCGGAACACACAGCACAAATAGGCATCTTAGATTAGGCACAGGTAGGATTTAAATATACAACCAACTGGGATGAAGGCCGTAAGTATCGAGGTTAACCTCGCACTCCACGTGTTAGACAACAAACGACCGGAGAGATCGAAGTGCAACGAGAAACCTTTCTAGAGTCGAGGACTTGATAAGTCACTCTAACATTGCTACAATTGCCGAAACAGTCAATACGACACGAGAGCCTTGGAATCACACAACGCCCTGGCTCTAGACCGCGGCTGCCGGCCTCTGCCTCCCGAGTCTCCCGCCTCCCCATTGCTCCCCATTACCTATATACCCCCTCGCCCTCCCCCCTTGCCGCACTACTCGCACCTCGCACTCTCCCCCCTCCTCAACTCAAATTATTCGCAGGTCAGACCAGACCACCATCGCCACCCCCTTCGTCTGCCCTGCCACCAACCCATCAATTGCATTTTATTTTCGTCCCGTGAGAACGACGAGAGTGAACGTCTAACTTCCAGTTGCCGAAATGGCATCAGGCAGCGTGAGTTAATTTGAAAACTCTCTAACATGCTTAGATGTTAAATCGCGTTCTTCGCTCATAGTTTATTCAATTTTCGTAACCCTACAACTCGGACAATTTTCTCTAATTTGACTTTTCTTTTACTTCTGAAATGAAATGATTGTTGGGACTAAATATATTCTAGATCAGCTGTTTTCTGTTTTGCCCACATAAACTTGATTTGTGTTTTTTCCTTTTGCAGGGCTCAGGTTCTGCTCCTGAGGATCATCGCAGAAAATGGGACAAAGAAGAGTTCGAAAGATTGGCAGAAGAACGTCTGAGGGAGGAGTTAGAAGCGTTGGAAGAGGGTAAACAAAAGCCGGCCCCAGTCACTAGAGAATTGCTGCGTCAAAGAGACTATCGTGTAGATCTTGAAGGAAAACTCGGAAAGAGTGTTGTTATTACTAAAAACACACCATCGTCTCAAACTGGAGGGTGTGTACTTTGTGTTAAAATTCTTCTTTGATATCTGATTCTTTATTACCATCTTGTCTCACGTACATATTACCTCATAGATACTACTGCAATGTGTGTGACTGCGTTGTGAAAGATTCCATCAACTTCCTGGACCATATCAATGGAAAGAAACGTACGTTTTTATTTAATACGGTTGCATATGGTTTTCTCCATGATCTGAAAATTATTTTAAGCTTATTTCTTTTCTAGATCAACGTAACTTGGGCATGTCCATGAGAGTGGAGCGTTCATCTTTAGATCAGGTTAAAAAACGTTTTGAATTGAACAAGAAGAAAATGGAGGAGAAAAAGAGGGACTATGATATTGAGCAGCGAATGAAAGAAATAAGACAAGAGGTAGAACTTACAAAGTATTGAGTGTCTCATCTTCCCTGTTGTTCATTCACCTAATTCCTACACTTTTGCTGCAGGAGGATAAATTGAAGGAGTACCGAAAGGAGCGCAAGAAGGAAAAGAAAAGGAAATTGGATGATGATTTGGATCAAGAATCTGAAGGCCAGTCCGAACTTGCAGCTATCATGGGATTTTCTGGATTTGGAGGTGCAAAGAAATGAAAAATTCTTTGATCATAACTGATACCTGTGTATATTCAATTCCAATTATTTTGTAAGTAACATTATCTACATATGTATTTTAATTTTGTGTGTGGACCATGATGACGAATACAAGGCAATCCACAGTGCATAAAGATTTATTTTAGTCTTCATGTACAAGCAATATAACATTTCTTTACTGAATTCATCGCTCTGGACTGGCTGACGTGCAGCCATTAACTATAGCTCAAAAGAGCATCTGTACAATATAAAGAATAGAAGTATGCCACCCGTCACACTCCTACTCCACTAACATCACCACCAGCAACGTCTTAATATTGGTTTGCTACATAAAGCCACAAGAGATTATTGATCCTTTATGGCATTGCAATAAACAAACATCATCAAAATACAAATTGAAAAATGAACCAAAGATTGTATGATCAATCTGGTTAACAAATTCATTTCACCATTAACCCTGACCTTACGTCGCCCAACTGTACTGCAGTGATCAACTACAGCATAATAATATGCCTAAATACCTCCACACTTCTCTCTCAAAGCTACATTTGTAGAACATACACTTTTAAAAAAGTTCCTGGGATACATTACAAACTGAGGACCAACAGTTCCCATCACTAATGGGAAAATAAAAGGAAAGTATAACTGACATGACTACAAGATATGAATGAAAGATTGAAACCTGCAGTCACTGCACTGTAAATATACTTATGGTACTAGTAGAAGTACAAGCATACAATCAAACCCAGAAAGACACAGGCAATATTAAGAGGAAGTTGAGACGCACAATGCCTTCTAGTTCAACCTTGGATCCAAACACCTTCTCTAAGGGTTTAATCATGCCAAATAGGGTACTTAATCCAAGTCTTAGGTAAAGAGTACGTGCCAACCGCACAGTTGACATCAGATTCACTGCATTCAGGATCTGCACAGAAACAGGTGCAGGAACAGAAATTCACATGGTCTGAATGTAGCTCACTACCAAACTGACATTTCTTTAAGCAGCGCAAAAACCAACACTACCACTGTAATAATAAGCCATTCTAGAACAAAATCATAAAGAAAACACGTTGGAATTCTATTGGTTCAGTATCCTTGCGCTATTTCTTCATAATAACATCCCAAGAACGTAGACACCTTGAACTACTAATGGCTCCACTTATTTGTCCATCCCTGTAATCAAACAACTTAGATTAGAGCTTTGTAAATCAAAACAATAAATTGCATGGGTGCTTAGATCTGCAGACCGCACATCAGACCAGTCCTAATGGTTGAATTGGACTCGAGTCGTGTCTGAAAAAACTGGTCCCGGCAGCAGCAGGTAGTAAGCAGGGGGACGCTCGGCCTAGACTTACGTGTTGCTTGTCGTTAAGTTCGGGCATGCCCAGCCTGTTCGGGCCGTCCCAGCTAGGGGCGTCCATCTTCATGGCGTCGTGGCCGAGGTCCCCGCCGAATGCGCCGCCCGTGCTGTAGGGGTTGGGGTTCATCATGGGGATCGAGTGGGAGTGGTGCAGCAGCGCAGCAGCGGCCGCGGTGTTGCCTCCGTTGTGGAACTGGTTGTCCATGCCCAGCTGCAACACCAGGATTCAACACCACATGAAATAACAGCGGGAAACCAGTGGCTATTTTTCCTATTTTGCAACCTCAAGAAGCACAAAGAGAATTAAACATTCACAACAGATACACCTGAGAAAAAACGAGATCAAGCTCGGAACAAAAGATAGCACCACACTTACCGGGAACGTGTCCATAGGCGGCAGGTCGTACGGGGGCGGATTGGAGCGGAACATCTGTGGTGCTGCCCAGGACATCTTGTGGTCAGCCTGGGCGTGGGGCTGGCCCTGGTGAGGCTGGTTCACGTTGGGCAGGCCCAGCAGCCAGTCCGCGCCAGTCATCGCATCCCCGCCCATCGAGTGGTGCTTGAGGTGGCGCTCGGTGCCGATGGGTCGCGGCGGCGCCTTCATAGGGGCGTCCAGGGCGCCGCCGGGACCGTGGCCATGGCCGTGGTTCGGTGACGGCGGCGAGTTGCCGTTCTCCGCCATGCCCGGCATCATGTCCGAGGAGGGGTGGCTGAGCGACCCCAGCACGTTGAAGTTGGCCGCGTCGGGCTGGTAGCCGTGGTGGCCGTGGGGCATGAAGGGCCAGCGGTTGTGAGAGCTGCCAGGCCCGTGCCCCTGCCCCTGCCCGTGCCCAGGCCCGTGGCTGGGCCCGTGTCCGGGAGCGGGCCGCGGAGGGTGGAACTTGTTGGGGAGGGGACCAGGAGGGCCAAGCATGGTGGGAGGGAGGTACGGAGGAGCAGACTGGAACATAGGAGGATGGGGCGGGGGCTTGTTGGTGTGGTGCATGGCGCTAGAGAAGTCAGGGGCGCGCGGGTTGAGGCGGGACATGCTCACGGCAGTGTTGAGCATGTCAGTCATGCCGGGGACCATGCCCAACAACGCGTCGGGGCCGGAATTGCTATAGAGACCCGAGTTGTCATCCGGAAACACGGGGGCGTGCGACCGAACGCCATAGTCGGAAGGAGCTAGATCTAACCTCTGGGGCTGGCCGGGGCCGGGGGGCTGGGGTTGGCTGGGGTTCTGGGACACGTCCACCATGCTGTTGGGCCGCACCACCATGTTGTGGTTGAGGGACGTGTTGTGCGGGATCTCCATGCTCATGGGCCTCATCATGTGATTGTGGCCGGGAGGGCCGTGGTGGCCGTGCGGTCCATGGCCGTGACTGGGCCCCATCCCGTGACCAGGCGGTGGGATGCTGGTGTTAGGCGGCGGCCCCTGCGGCGCCTGCTGGCCTTGCTGGGCCTGCTGCTGCTGCGCCTGGTGCGCGGAGGCCTGCGCCGACGGCGACATGGCCTGCATGTCCACGGACGAGTTGCTGCGGTTGGGCGAGTGCTGCATGTCCTGCATGGAGGGCCTCTGCACTGTCAGCGCGCTGCCCATGGGCGAGGACTGCATCTGCAGCTGTCCGTGGGACTGGCCGTGGGACTGGCCGTGGGGCGGCGAGGACTGCCGGTGGGGCAGCGGAATGTGCTGCGACGGCGACGCCAAGGGCTGCTGCGGCCCGTGCTGGCCGTGGGGTCCGTGTGGGCCTTGCTGGTCCTTGTTGAGGCGCTGAACCGCCAGCCCGCTGTTCGGAGACTGCTGCATCTCCGGCTGGCGGCCGTGGCCCACAGGCAGTCCGAGGTCTGGCGGCTGGATCTCGAGGGAAGGCCCATGGCCGAGGCCGTGCCCGCCGTGGCTGTGGCCGTGCGCCGCGTGGCCGTGCCGCATGATGGGCGACGGCTGGCCCTGGGGCCCGCTCTGACCCTGGCTTGCCGAGGTCGGCGGCATGTCAGTGTTGACGTGCGGGTGGCCGTGCGGGTGAGTGTGCGGGTGGCCGTGCGGGTGGGCGCCGGGCCGGCTGAGGGCCAGCAGGTGGGGTGGCTTGACAGGCGACTGCATGGCGTTGGCGTTGCCGAGGGTCGCTGTCTCCGCGGCGCCCAGTGACGGCGGCGAGCTGGCAGTGCTGCAAGGCTTGGACGACACGCTGGTGGGCGAGCAGGTCGTGTTCTTGCGGTAGCCCGGCGCCTTCGAGATGTCCACCTGCGGCGGCGTCGAGTCAAGGTACTGGGTCGGGGCCAGCGACGCGTTGGCGGAGGCTGAGCCCGCCGCGGCCACGCTGGCGAAGTTCATGCCCTTCTGCGTCGAGTTGCCGTCGTTGTCTCGGCTCCACATGGTCTGCAAAATGCGTCGGTCAGGCACGAGATCACAGTCGCGCGTAAGCCGCGAGATGGAATGCGTCAAGAGCCAGCATACAAACCTTGTCGGAATTGAAGAGGGAGTACGTCAACGGCGTGGCTGTCGTGCTCGTCGTGGTGTCCGCCTCGTTGGAGGCCGCCGCTGACGGCTGCGCGTGTGCAGGGCTGCTGCTCCGCGCCGAGTTGGCCAGGGTCATTGACGCGCCCTGCGCACCAAGCGCCACCGTCGAGCTCACTGACGTGTGCGCCAAGGAGTTCCTCAAGTGCGTCGTCATGCTGGGAGGCGCCGAGGATATCGGCGGCGGGCGGTGGTGCTTCGGAGACGGCACAGTGGACACCTGCACATCAACACGCGTCTTAGAATACACGACTTGGGCCCACGAGGACAGTAACTTGACGAGCGGGCACAATACACTTGGCTCCTGCTGTATGCAGACGAGTACACTCCTTACCAAAGGAGTCGCAGGTGCTGTGGCCGGTGGCTGCGTCGGCGGCTGCCTGGTCTTGGTGGAGGCAGCGCTCGATGAACTTGAGGGGGGTGCCACCACCCCCGTCGTCGGTTCGCTCAGTTTGGCGGCGAACGTCTGCGTGACCAAGGGCGCGTGGCTCGCGTGGCCTTTGCCCGCGTTGCGGCCCGAGGTCATGATGGCCGACGTGTAGGACATGGTGGTCTTGGTGTTGGAGGCCGCAAGAATGGCAGCCCGCTTCTCCGCTGAAAGAGCATACAGAGGCGTTAACACCCGTTTTATGACACGAGGACAGCTTCCCGACAAACTACGACAAACTACACTACGCTACTCTCCCCGCTACTTTACCTGCAGCCACGAGTCGTGGTGCGGTACCGCGGGTCACGGGGGGAGAGTATGACGACATGAGCTTGCAAACAGCCGCAGACCGCAATGCCGGCATCACAGAGTTGGCACCAGCTGCAAGACCAAATTCATCAGTCGAATTGTTTGATATTTGGCCATTTGCAATTTATCAATTCGCAACACGTCGGTCGTCCATGCACCTTCACCACTGGCCGGTGGGAACGTGCAATTTTAATGTCCAGAACGAAGGCTCGCAATGTGTGCCACCACCTTCCCAAACCGTCAATGTCGCAAAAGGCTTACATCTAATTATTAGAAAATTTGACAAACTACTGTGGACCACCACCAGTTCGATCTTAGATAAACTTACGTGAAGGCACAATCTTGGTCAAACTTGGCGTAGATCCCAAGAGGGGTGTAGGTGCAACAGTTGGTACAGCAGCCGGCTTCACACTGACTGGAGCACTTGCTGGTTTCACCTTCAAAGCCTGCAGATGAACACCAAAATTAGAACATCAACTCAATTTAAATATCTTAAGGTTCCAAAAACATTACTAGTGGTACATACAGTGGGAGCAGGTTTTTCCCATTGCCCAACGGTTACTCCAGATTTGATGGGCTTAGGGAGCATTCCCATGATATCCACATCAGGATCTTTGATCAGAGTAGCTATGAGCATATGAGCTTGGCGTGTAGCATCAGCACAACCCCTGAAGTCATTTTGAAAACCAATTAATTCATGTACTAATGGGAATCACTGCAATTTCACAATCATGACAAAATACATACTTGATTGTGATGATTCTTTCGCCTTGTCCCTTGCACTGCTTTTCAACTTCAATTTGGGCTCCAGTTGCAGCCCGTATAGCATTGATGTTGCTTCCACCACGGCCAATGACTCTGCTGATGGCATTAAGTGGGACAGAGACCTTCTTTGACCTGAGAGAAACAGATACAAGGCTTCCAGTAGAGATACATTTATCAGTTTATAATGAAAAGAAATCAATAACATTGATTAAAACAAATCAAATTTAACACAGAATGCTCTTATTAGCTGTCAATTTTTCATGCAAGAATAAAATTGAAAATCTTAAGAGGTACATTTAATCCAAACAAAAACACATGCTTCCTAAAGTATAAAATATTCACTTGACCCACCTGAAGTGGGAAGAGGAATTCTGTGGATAAGTATTTGGAACCGAAGGCGAATATCTAGAAATTGAAATATTAACATTAATTGGTGGCCATTATTGCTAACAACTGAAGATCAATACTGATTCAATTAACATTTTGATAAGACCCAAAACGCAGTTTACATTTGGCTAACAATAGGTGGAGGACAAACAAATCTCAGTTTGTTTGAAGCTAACCCCTCTGTCTTTCAATATTTAACAAGGATGCAAATATAGCACAAAACTAATTGTGATTTCCATCATTTTTACCAGGGGGCATGTAAAATAAAGATATTCTTTTAAAGGGGTCACACAGCAATAAAGAACTAAAGCTAGCAAATCTCAGGACAAAATTCTCATTCACTCAAACACACAAAAATATGGAAATGAATTAAATTTGAGCAGGGGAATAATAATGGGGGAGGGGGCATTGAAACCAGTCAATAGACATGCATTATCAAGTCGCAGCAAGCTATTGTTTGAAAACACTTCCGTTTCATGTTAGCCATGGAATGCAAACTCGTATTCACAACTCTGAATTAATGTATGAGTAAGTATAACGAAATGTAGTAAAAACTTTTTCAGACATTAGGTACTCACTTCCTGACAACCTCCTTCCAACCTTCCTCCCGCTTTCCTCCTTGCTTGGGACTGGTGGAGGAGGCTGCTTTGCCAACAATGGTTGATTCACTTTCATATCTACCAACGTCACCACAGTTGTACCTATTCACAAGCAAATTACACACATGTTAAGATGGATCAACAAACTTCACAGAAAATGAATGGAAGTAAGACAATCAATACTTACAATTGAGCAACTTTCTTGGTTTTAGAAACTGGAGTATACGTCTCATTTCCAGTGGCTTCAAAGTCATCCCTCTCTGCAGGGTTCCTTGAAGTTGTCTCATATGCATGCAGAGAATACACAGGGTTTGGTGCTTTGTTTTCAGATTTCAACTTTCTCTCCTGCCTTTCCTGAATTGATCGGGAGGTCGCAGTAGTAGTTGTTGACGTAATGGTGGTAGAGGCAGTGGAGGGAATGGCAGTACGTCTATCAACAGTTCGTTCCTCTGGGAACCTTGAGTTGACAGTAGTTGGTGGAGCAACTCTGCTGTTAGCAGGCGTTGTGTCAGGTGGACTATTCTCTTTCTCGGATTTAAGGTTGATACTTAAATTACTTCTTCCATTAATCGTTTTCTTTTTCTTGTCCTTCCGCCTATCCTTGGATTTCACATCACTAGAACTACAAGAGCCTTGGCTGTTGGCATCAATACCACTGTCCCCTTCCTCTTTATCAACAGTTTCAGTGGCTACTGGTGCTACCCCCTGAGGGGATTCTTCGGGTGCATTGCAAGTTTCACTCTCACTGAATTCTGTAAACCATGCCAAATAGAAGATGTTATTCAGAACTACACTAAATGAATCATTATAGACAAACCAACAATAAACAAGAGAAAAGAACGTACCTTTGTCACTTTCTTCATCTTTGTCATCATTGTCGTCATCATCATTTTCATTTGCTGAGCTCAATTGTTTCCTTTTCTCTTGTTTCTTCTTCTTTTTACGATCTCTACGCCTCTGTGCAGCAAGCCGTTTGGTCTCTTCTCGTGTCTTCTCCTGATCAAGTTCTTCCAGTAGGATACTTGCATTCTTGTTTGCTTTTGCTGCTTGTTGGTCCTTGGCAGCACGTATAATTTTGATGCAGTCTTGACACTTATCTAGTAACTCTTTGTCACTGATGGTTGCTACATATCTTGTCATTTCCTGGTCACTTGGGAATTGCATTACATGATGTACCATCCACTTAACTACTTTAATATGACCTTTTCGGAATGCAGACATAAGGCATGAAACCTGATGAAAAATGTCAGTACCACAAGATTAAGCCACGAAAGAGAAAAGGCCACACTAAAAGTCACATCAAACTGTTCCTGTCTTACCTTTCTATTATCCTGGGAATCAATGTCAGCTCCAGCATTGAAAAGTAATTCAACCACATTCAAGTGTCCACCATTGGCAGCAAGCCAAAGTGGGGAGTTGCCCTTCTTGTTTTTTACTTCAACTTGGGCACCACGAGTCAGGAGCAGTTCTACAAAACGGCAGTGTCCTTTGTCGGCAGCTATGGTAAGACCAGTGTCTCGAGAAGAAGGAACAGGAGGAGCATTAACATCAGCCCCTTTGTCAAGCAGGACCCGTCCAACTTCTACATATCCACCACTGGCAGCTTCCATTAGAGGTGTAAGACCAGTCTGAAATGAAATAAAAATTTCATTTCAGGAATGCATTTAACAACAAGTTGTGAACATAGAAAAACAAACAACATACCTTTGCCCGATGCTCCACATTAGCTTTACGATCCAGTAGCAAGCTTACAACTTCATGTCTTCCTTGGAAACAAGCTAAGGTAAGTGCTGTGTTTCGGTTTGTCTCGATTTGTGCGTTTATGTCACTTCCCATGTCTAAGAGCAATTTGACAGCAGCGGTATGACCATTCATCGCTGCTAACATGAGAGGTGAAATACCCAACTTGCTGCCAGTTCTTGAGTTGATCTCAGCTCCATGAGCAAGGAGTAGTTTGATAATGTTGACATAGCCTCCAGATGCTGCTAGAGATAGTGGGGTATAGTCTGATACATTGCGGTGCTCCTTGTTGGCCCCTCGCTGAAGGAGGAGGTCAACAACCTGCCAAGAAATACACCGTCACATTTATGTCTAGAGTAAACACAGATAATGGGAAATAATTATCAGACTGTTACATACCTCATATCGGCCTCCAGAGCAAGCCAATGACAAGGGTGTGTCTTTGGTGCGCTCAGATTGGGCTTCAATATCAGCACCATGGTCAAGAAGGATCTCAACCACTTTGTGGTGACCAGCAGTGGCAGCAAGGATGAGAGGGGTAAAACCCTTTTTATCACGGTGCTCTGAAAGTTTAACAACAAAGTCAGCATGTGTCTACTTCAGATAGAGTGGTAGAGAAGCTGTAAGTAGAAATTACCTATGTCAGAGCCGCGAGAGAGCAACAACTCTACAAGTTCATCGTGGCCTCCAGCACAGGCAAGAGTTAATGCTGTATCATGGTTACTTTCAGTCTCACTGTCCACATTAAGAGATGAGACAGGGGCTTGTGCACATGGAGTAGTATACTGTCCAGCAGCTGTAAAGTAAGTGAAAGAGAGAAACTATTATTAGAAAGAGGGGGCAAAAATAACTCTTCAAGTAAAACTACAGCAAAGAGTACTTCAGAATCCGATGTTATAAATCCCTGCCTTAAGTGTCATGGTGCTAGATTAGTGGGTCAAAAGTACCTCATGCTGATTAATTTGATATACAGAAAAACAAAAGTACGTGCAATTTACATTTTTTTTAAAGATTGTAAAGCTTCACAAGCTATCACAATATTTCAAGCAAAAGGGGAGAAGTGATGATATGTAGTAATTGACTTTAAAATTGAAAAGTGGGAAATACAGTTCCAAAAAAAAAAAAAGGAGTCTTCTACCTAACTTTGATGCAACTACTCAGATGAAACAGTACATTGATGATGGTGAGAAGACCCCCAGTAACCTTATATAGTACTTGTGTGAGAAAATGCGAACAGACCTGTGTTAGCATCGTGGTGGGCTACACCCTGCTGTTGAGTGGAAGCAGATTGTTGTAAAGGTTGTAGCTGAGATGCCTGCTGCTGTCGAGCCTGCACCTGATATCTGGCTTTTCTTCCTTTAGTCCCAGGATTAGTCTGAGATACGGTCACAACCTTTTTCTCTGAGGAAAGGGGTGCTGTTACACCTGCATTGGTGGTTTGGGTGGATGCTTGCACCTGGTGGCTACTGCACGGTGTACCGTGGTGATGGTGAGGCTGCGTACAGGCAGTGGGCGTACTTGTCTGAACTGCTGCAGCTGCGGCGGTGGCGGCACTTGAAGTAGGAGCAGCTGTGGTTGCTGCATGTACTGATGAGGATTTGGGCGCAGGAGTGGGAAGAGGAGGTGGTACAGGTATGGATGAGGCTTGCGTGGCTACAGCAGCAGACGATGCAGGCACAGGCAGGGTCGGAGTGGAGGACTCTGAGGAGGGTGAGGCTGCATCATCACCAAACAAAGTAGGTTAGTATGGAAAAAGCCGAAAATTGCTTCAGCTTTCTGGATTTGGTGGTTTGTACAAGCGGGCTAACCTAAAGTATAAAGGGGCAACAACAAGACTCGAGGAACTTATTTCAATTAGTGGTTAATCCCATAGCATTTTTATAAACCACATAACGACATTAGGTATGGTAGTTAAAATTGAGTTACTACAACATGAGGGAGATGACAAAAAGAATTTACTTGGCTACACGCATAAAAAACAGCAAGCCCACTCATTCAGCATCACTTGGTAAGGACGCCATTTCATTAGTCCAAGAGCAATGCTTTAATAGGTAGCACTCAAAAAGAAACTTACCAAGTTGAGGACTTGGCAGCAACAGCTGAGGCTGGAAAGCAGTAGGTATGGTGCTTGATGCTGTTGAAGCAGATCCAGCAGTGGCTGCAGCTCGGTTTGCTAGGATCTGAGCGTTGGTAGCATTTGCTATAACCTCCAAGCTACACGGAGCATTCCCAGTAGTCAACTGATATTGCTGATACTGAAGTTGCTGAGCGGGAAAAAAGGGTGTTCAAATTATTCCTGGACATTGAAAGCAACTGACTGAGTGACAACAAACCTCATCGCCTTTCGTGTTCCTCACCTGCAAAGCAGGGTGCTGGGCACCTGTGGCTGGCACAGCGTAGTACTCTACACGACTCAAGTCACCCTGGACCTGTGCTGCTGCCATGGCAGAGATTGCCTCCCCAAGAGAGGGCGTTGAACCATAAGGTTGAAACTGTTCTTCAGTATCAGCTAGAAGTGGAAAATTCATAACAATCAATATCAATGTGATACAAGAAACAAAGATTATGAGCGTTCAAAAAGAAAAGATATAGAGTGATGCCTACTAGTGACAGTAATATCATCCAAGGCAAGCGCCTGCAGGGCTTCAAGGGAATCCACCACAGCACTTGCTAGATTCTCCCGATCCAGAGTACCCTGATCAACTTGGTCAGAGAGAAGTTCGGCAAGGTCATCAGGTCCTCCAGGAAGCATCTGCTGCAAAGTTCTTAAGTTGGGCTTTTGATGCAAGACTTGATGAACATGATGGTGCAATTGCTGCGGGGTGGCTGCAGTAATTGATGGGTCCAGTTGCTGCAGGTGGGCAATCAATTGATTTGGTGTCAGAATGCCACCAGCCGCTACTTTGTCAACAGCAGCAGGGTCTGCGGGGCCTCCTGGTGGAAGTTGGTGGTGGAGATGAAGTTGCTGGTGGCGTTGTAAGGCCTGAACAAAAATAGATAAAAATGAATAAAAGAAAATTTACAATGAAAGCATATTTCAAGCAACAAGACCCACCTCCTGATCGAGGGTTTGAACCCGCTGCTCAAGTTGCTGTTGATTGTTAATCTGAGCTAAGTTCACAGCAGCAGCAGCAGTTGCAGCACAAATCCTTGAGTTCTGCCCCATCTGAGCCATCTGGGCAGCTTGAAATGCAAGTTCCTGGGTGACAGCATGCACAATTTGCTGCTTTCGAAGCTTTGTTTCTTTCTTGGTTGCTGGCTTAGCTTTAGGACGATCACTGATTGCTGTTGACTGGTTGACTTCAGCAGAAGTAGTAACAGTTTGAGGAGGTGTTGATGGTGGTGGTGGAAGGTAAATAGCTGCTGGGTTGCTGGTGGCTGGATTGGTGGTGGATGAGGTGGTACTTTGGGTTTCTGCTAGTGGCTGAAGAACCTGTAGTTGGTTGGTGGGCAATGACGTACCAGACGTACTCCCTTGAGAGCTACCAGCCCCCTTTCGGGTGGATAAAGAGGGCTGAGGCTCAGGAGGGGTAGCTGAGAACGAGGTTGCTAGACTTAACACATTAGAAGCCTCTGCAGCAGCTGCTCCTGCCGCAAACCCTGCATCAAAAGCAGCAAGATGGACCTGCTTTTCCTGCTCCTCTTCAACTCGCTGCAAATCAGCATAGATTTGTTGACGGAGCAGCTGCTCACCAGTGCTACCTTTATCCAAAATGTTGCTCTCTTCTTTAGAAAGCGCTGCTCCTCCCTCACCTGAGGGAGCATTCTTTGTCTGCTGAGCTTCTGCTGACGTTAAGACATTGCTTTCAGCAGCTGCTGCAGCTCGGTTTTTGCGGAGCACAGATTTCTTCATACAGTCTGGAGCTTCAGGGGAACCACCAGCTACAGGTGGTAAAACAGAGGGATCGGAACAAGTTTGATGGCTGGTCTTGGGGGATGAGCTGATGTTGAGAACAGGAGCAGGGCTCACTTCCTCCTGGGGGAGTGCCTGCACAGCGTCTGGCACAGCAATAAGGCCTGCTTGCTGCACTGCATGCCGTTGATGGGGCGATTGAGCCTGCTGAATTTGTTCCGGTGAGGCAGGGTGGCATGGAGGCTGAGTTTGAATCACTGTTGATGGTTGGGGTTGTGATTGGGGCTGGGAATGGGTTCCTGGCTGTGACTGAGTCTGCAGCTGAGTGGGGGGTTGGGGAGTGGTGGTGCCAGCTTGAGGTGATTGCGCTTGTTGACCACCCATCATAATTGAATGGGGATAGTCAAGCAGCAGTTGAACCACCTTAGTATGGCCCCCCTTAGCGGCCTCAATAAGCATTGTTGAATTGTCTTTCAACTTGTGGAACGGATCAGCATTGTGCTGTAGGAGAAGCTGAACAACGGCCAAATGTCCCCCAGCTGAAGCCAGTGAGAGGGGAGTATGATCATTGTTTGTGCTTTGCCTGTTAACATCAGCTCCTTTCTGGATAAGAAATTTCACTGTGCACTGGTGGCCAGCACGACAAGCCTTCATTAAAGGTGTTCGTCCTCCTTCAGACTCGTGCTCCTGCAAACATGTGACACATTGATTGAAAACTGGACAGGAACTCTACAATAATGTAAAATCCAAGAAACAATTAACTCACCAGGTCGGAACCATACTGCAGCAGCAGATCAGCTACATCAGTATGACCATTTTCACAGGCGTATGTCAAGGCAGTGTCTCCTGTTTGAGTTTGCGCTGTAACATTTGCATTCTGATCCAACAAATATTTAACAAGCTCCAAATGACCTTCCTGTGCTGCCTCCATCAACGGTGTTGATGATCCAAGTTCGAGGTCAGCACCAGCCTTTAGGAGGAAGTCTGCAACTTCTAAGAAGCCACCACAGCACGCTAACGTGAGGGCTGTTTCTTGAGTTTCCTCTGTCTGTGCGTTGATGTTGGCACCCTGGCTTAAAAGCAGAGCCACCATCTCTTCATGGCCTTCCCGCGCGGCCTCCATGAGTGGTGTATAACCTTCATCATTAACCTCTTCAATGTTGGCTCCTCTCTCAATTAGCAACATGGCCAGATCTACATGGCCGCCACAAGCAGCTAAGGTCAGAGGAGACTCAAAGCTGTCTGTTGGCATGTTCACTTGGGCGCCAGAATCAAGGAGAAGTTTGGCTACTTCAACATGACCATCCATGGAGGCCTCCATAAGTGCAGTGTGCATCTCATCCGTCTTGTGCTCCTGGTCAGCACCTTCCTCAAGGAGAAACCTCACCATGTCAAGATGACCCTTGTAGCACGCCAAAGTGAGCGCTGATTCCTTGAACTCGTTCGAATGAATATTGATACCAGCTCCATGATCCAAGAGTACCTTCAATCAGACAAGGAAATGGATGAAGTAACATTACAGAAGTGTAAGGGAGAAATAACAGACTGGGCAAGAAGAAAGGCTTACTTTGGCCACAGCCACTTTTCCTGCACTTGCTGCTTCCATCAAGGGAGTATGTCCATTCTCATTGTGATCTTCTACATTTGCCCCAGCCTCAAGCATGACTTTCACAACCTCACTATATCCACCAGCACAACCATACATGAGAGGTGTGTTGCCTACAAATATTCCAAGACAAAAAATTTTAATCATTAGGATCTCATTTAGGATTGCAAGAGAAAGCTGATATTGAACAAAAGACTAACCAGATGAGGACTGAGCATTGACATCTGCACCATGATTAATGAGCAGCTTAACAATGTCAACATGACCAGCAGAGGCTGCTTCCATCAGAGGTGTGCAGTCTCCCTTTATTCCGCGGTCTTCTACATTGGCATTCATGGCTAAAAGCACCTACAGAGAGAAAAGACATTTAACATTAATTTTGATTTATTAGAGAATCCAATCACTGTGACCCGTCTCCCATGCTGTAGTCATAGGAATGAACTAACTTGAGCCAATTCATAGTAGCCTGCTGAACATGCTAAGGAAAGAAGGCTCTCTCCTTCCTCTGTGGTTTCATGGACACTTCTGCCTTCAGTGAGTAGCTTTTTCACAGTCCCCACATCACCATCACTGCAGGCTTCAACTAATGACCTGGCAAGAGCAAGTAAAGAACATTAGTACTTCTTTTGTGACTTCTTTCTCATGCTGCACGTTTGATAATTATGTGAATACCTTGTCTCTTGTTGAGGTCTCTGATTTTCGTTCCTCATTCTCGTAAGAGCTGCTGCTGCCTCATCCAAAGCACAAGACACACTTGATGTTAATCGCCTCAAGACTTCTGGATCAGACAAGTGCTTTCCATCCCCACTCGAAAGCTTGCCGATACCTGAAAAGGAGAAGAGTTATACTTTTTGTCAAGAAAATAAATCTAAAGATAACCATGTCAGATCTGTCAACGTACCAGCAGCTTCTAGGAGAGCTTCTAGTCTTGCTTGTGTTACAGGATCAACAGCGTGCTCAGATTCATCAGATGCAAATAGGAACTTTTTAGAGGCCTCCAACTGAACTTCATCATCTAACTCCTGGCCAATAACGAATGACTCCACCTAAAAGACACAATGAGAATTTTCTATATTGTGCAATCTAGAGATTGATGCAGGCGTACTTTTAGCAACAAAATTCCTGTAAGAATGAAGAATTAACAAAAAAAGTAGCCAACAATCACACTAAGGTTTAAGAATTAATGACTTTATCTTGAGTTTTCAGCCTTAAATGCAACCAGGATACGAACATGAGAAATCATAATGACACCAGGTATGCTTCAGGACATGAATCAGAGCCAAAACTTTTTAATTCCGATCAATAGGCCTAGCAACTGGTGTTAGTAATGTGGTCTAAGGCAGCAGACTTTTGAAATGAAATATCATCAAGAAAGCTGAGTTTGCGTGAGGAGCACATTCAGAATGCACACGCAGTACAGGGAGGATGCTCCCTAAATAATAAAAATAACAGAGCATAACTTTTAGCTTTAGGACCCATCTCAACACAAGCAATAGAAATAGGGGGCAAAACACAAGTGTCACTGAGTATACTAACTTCGCAGCTACAACTTCGTGTAAACAAACCAAACACAAGAAATAAAACACATTCGCAGAATACGGCAAAGAAATGATTGTTTATGAAATGAGAGACTAGATAATTCAACAGATTAAGGCCATAAATAAATTTGAATGATGCTGACCAATTTACTTCAATTAGGCAAGAATGAGGTTAGTGACATTGCAACTTTAAAGGAAAAGGACCCTTACTCATAAAAAAAACCCACATAGCACCATCTAATAAGAGATGGTACTATATTTCAATATTAAAACCAGTACCACATGAGCACAAAAAAAAAAAAATTGATGGTGCTACTGGCATTAGCAATACCTGTGTATACCTGTCTCTCTCTAGCACACATCTTCTGACTCATTCATTCGTCTTTAAAAGCCTAAAAAATTTGCGCACTCGCTGAAAAGCAATGATATAAGGCTAATTAAGAAAATCGAAATTTGGATAAGGAATCGAAATCGCGAAGAAATGATAAAAAATCAGAGTAACTTCAGAAAACATTGTCCTTGCCTTCGACTACGAGGTGGTACCCCCATGCCTAGGCTAGGTTACCCCTCCCTTCACGCACTCCCAAATTTGTGGTCAAGATGCACATAACCAGCCAAAATATCAGATACGGAATAAAAACAAACAAATTAAAACAAAACCTTAAAGTTAACACGTGATTTCAGAAGCTTGTCCAAAAGCGATGTACAGTGCCCGTGAGTACTTAACCACACTTGTTACGAGTGGCCTAATTACCAGGGGCCGATGACAGCTGCTATTGAATAAACCGAATAGGCTCAAAACATGTTAAAAGTAGAAATTAGATAACAAAATTACTAACCAAAAAGTTCCGAGCACAACAACATACGTAATAAAGGTCTTTGGCCTGGGCTAGGCCGTGTCCTCGGCGTTGGCAATTCGCGAAGTGCTCAGCACAATGAACACAGAACTTGCTAAAAGCGATAAAAGATCGCCACCATAACTCGAGCTACGCGCTCGAAATGCTAGTGTAGCGTTCATTGATCAAAACTCGACACTTGATTAAGCCTAACTTAAGCCTACTTTGTCTCATCATTTTACTATGCCACAAGATGTCTCTTGGCGAGGTGTAGGATGCAGAAACCTCTCGGTGAAGCAAAGAGCACACAAGTCTGTCAGCAACCAAAAAAGTAAAGTACCTCGGAGACTTCGTCCTCTTCGCTATCCGATGAATCACTCATAGATCTTGGTTGATGTTCCGAAAATGTATCCGTTTCAGATTTGGTAGGACTCGAGTTGGAAGACTGGGGTGTCGACGATTTCCCCAGGTCTAGGATGCTCACTTTTTCCACTTTCTGACCATCAGAAGAGGATCCTTGTGCAACATTCTGCATTTTTAACTTAACTGTATATGATATCACATCCAGCCGCAGTGTTTCGTACACGGAATAAACTACGCACACGACTCAATAATCGTACTTTGTATTCCAATCAGCAGCATCATTCACCCGAAAATACTCGCCATGTCTACTACGGCTACGGCGAGGCCCCGTCCGTCCCCTTCCCCTCCCGGATGCTTCCGCCGCTGCAGCTGCAGGCGCCATCTGTTGGCGGCGGGCCGAACCGAACGGAACACCGCACCACGCGCCACGCGCTCTGCAGTCAAATATGCGAAGCTTGAGTTGCTTGACCGCGCGCCTTCGCACCGGCCGGTTGGGCCGGTTTAGTGCCTGTGGTTGCCAAGTCATACGACTTTGTCACGCGGGTGTATGTCGAGTGCCTCCACTGTAATGGAAAATGAATGGTGTCGCAGCCTCCAATCCGAACGCGGATCAGAGCAAACATATGGCTGCGTCTCCCCCTCCCCGTCCATCACTCGTCTCCATTGTTTTTCGTTTTTCCAAAAAGAAAAACAAAAGGTCTTGTTTGGTTGAATCGTTGAATCAGCTTTGAAACATCATCTTATTTCCATGCTCTTTTTAATGCAACATGTTCTTAGACAAACGATGATTGTCGGGCAGAGCATGGAGACAGGGAGCAGAGAGAAAGGGAAACACTCTTCCTGGATCCGCCCCTGGTGGTCGTTTCGGTCAGACTTGTAACCTTCCTCCGCCTGCAAGCCGCTGGTAAACTTCAGGAACATCCCCACTCGGCGATCGTCGTGACGGTTGAGGGCTGAGAGAGAGGTTGTGTTTATTTTATATCTGTAATTATTGTTAATTTAGTGTCAAACGAGCATTATCGCAGTTATCATGGTTTCATAAAATATTGGCCATATTAAAAACACACGGGAAGAGATTTTCGTACAATAGGAGAAGGGACGGTTGATGGACGCTTCAGAGGTAGGTTGTTTGTTATTTTTTTTTTTATCCCATCAGAGGAATTATAACTGATCGCCAAGGTTCTAAATCATACCGTTATCCGTTCTTTCGTGTACCATGGTTTAATGTCTTAAATCGTGGTTAACGACATCTGCATTTGTGGAGTCCAGTTTGCTCCACATAGATGTGAAGTCATTCATGTTTCTATGTTCTTACCAATTAGTCTGCCATAAGGTATCCAAAGACACTGATGTTGTTTGGCTTGTTTTTCCAATGTACTTGTGCTCCATCTGTATGGCGGTTATAATTCCTCTTCTCATTCATGTTCAATGGAAGTCAACGTTGTCTTCCTTGAAATTCTGAACGAGTCAGTCTTTCACTGTCAACATAAGTTTATGTATTAAGGACTTTATGTTTTGAAAAGTAATGTAGGAAGCCTCAGCTATCAAACTGTATTTTATGGTAGGTCTTCAATGGTCTCAAGGACTGGTCACAAGAAGTTGGTCCAATCGCATTTTAAGCAACAGTGTGCGACTACAATGGCTCTTGCAACAATTTCTTGTGTCCAATATAAACGTATCTCCATACCACACCAGAAATCAATAAACTATTTCAGTAATAAGTAAAAATTATGGAAGTGCTGCACAATCAAGAGCTTTGTTTTTCTCTTTTTCCACCTATGTTAATATCAGTTACCATCTACAAATATTATGATTTCTGTACCCTTCAGGAATATCAAGTAATTTTTCTATTAAGCTTTAATCCGAGCATAAAATTTCTTTTAATCCCTCTAAAACTATTGAAGCAAATAGAAAGTGGACTGGGCTGTTACATGCAAGGCAGGTCAACAACTTGTTGGCCCCAGCACTGACTTTTAGAGGGGCTGGTGGAAACATTGGAGCTTGTGGTTCGTCAAGCCGTCTCGTCTAGCCCATGTGGCAGCACCTCATGCACTATGACGATGCAGCGGCGCTGCCCGCGCAACCCGTGCCAGGAATAGCGCCAACACGCAATGGGCCCAATGGGCTTGGGGGCGCCACGGCCGTGCCGCGGTCGTGTCCAAGGAGTGCTCTTCGTGGAGGACTGCGGGATCCATGGCTTTGTCTCGGGCGGCAGTTGGCGGCGTGTCACAGAAGGGGTGCTCTGTGAGTACGTCGTCGACGCCGAGGTGCGAGAGGAGCGTCTGGGAGTGTGGGGGCGTGCCGGGCCGGCGCCTCCGAGCGCGAGGACCGCGCCAAGGAGGGGGGCGCGTCTGCGGGAGGGGCACGGCGAGCGGGGCGCGCCTGGCGCGGCGCAGGGCCTGTGGCTTGGTCGGCGGGGCCGCGGCCGGCGTGCCACGCTCCGTCAGTACCATGCGTCAGAGCGGGCGGGCTGGACTACAGCACGGCGATGGCGGCCTGCAGCGGAGCTCGGTGCGCAGCCGGGGCTCCAGGGGCTCGGTCGGCTCCAAGGGGTCGTCCTCCAGCACAGCGTCGGACCCCCGCGAGCGCGTCAAAGACTGCTGCCGCAAGGTGGTGGCCTTCATGTGCACGCAGGTGGGCGTGGGCGGGCTGGTGGTGAGCTATGCCATCGTAGGCGCCTTCGGCTTCATCTCCATCGAGACCCTCGAGGAGTACCCGGAGTTGCAGCTTGTGGGCGTTGAGCGGAACAAGACGGCCGAGGCGCTGTGGCGCGTCTCTCAGGAGCTCAACATTCTCAACGAGTCTCGGTGGCGTCACGACGTCAACAGGACGCTGGTGGAGTTCCAGAATACCATCGTGGAAGCGGTGCGCAAGGGATATGACGGGCGCACGGCCAGCGACATGTGGTCGTTCCCCGCCGCCCTCATGTTCTCGCTGTCCATCTTCACCATGATCGGCTTCGGCAACCTGGTGCCGCGCACCATGTGGGGCAAGACGGCCACAGTGGTGTACGCCGTGTTCGGGGTGCCGCTCTACGTTCTCTACTTCATGAACATGGGCAAAGTGCTAGCGCAGTCGTTCCGCTGGCTCTACACCCGGCTGTACGAGTGCTCCACGGAGCGGCCCGCCGGCCAGGCCCACGGCCAGGGCGCGGGGCCGCGGGTCATCGTGCCTTCCACGGCCTGCCTCTGGGTCATCGGCGGCTACGTGCTCACCGGCACCATCATGTTCGCCGAGTGGGAGCGCTGGAGCTACCTGGACAGCTGCTACTTCTGCGTGACCAGCTTGTGCAAGATCGGCTTCGGGGACTTCGTGCCCGGCGCCACCATCAACACGGACAAGGACGGCAGCCAGACGCGGCTGGTCATCAACTTCGTGTACCTGCTGCTCGGCCTGGGGCTCATCGCCATGTGCTACAACCTGATGCGCGAGGAGGTGCGCGTCAAGGTCCGCCAGCTCAAGGACGACGTGGGGCACTGCCTGGACGAGCTGCACCTGCGCGCCGCCACGTGCTACCGCGGGCCCAGCCCCGACCCCGACGGCATGGACCCCGACATGGACTACCTGTATTGACGCGGCGCAGCGCGTGGCGGTGGACGGCGACGGCACCCCTGGCCAGGGCGCGGACGCCGCAGCGGTGACTCCATCCAAAGACTCCAAAGCCAGCCGCCGTCGTTTCATCGCCAATATCTGGCATCCTGGCCGCCTTGCCGGGACGCCCCTGTTGCGTGCCTCGCCCCGCCGCCTTGCCGCCGCCCCGAGGAGCTAATTTTACCTCGACTCCGTGCCGACGCAGTGCCGCCGTGTCTGTCTCGTTTGTGCGTAGTGGACGGAACTAGGAGCAGATGGCGTGCGCGCGTGCTTTTTCTGGAACCGAGGGCTGTGGCGCCAAAGTCAAATTTGGAAGCAAAATGTGGTTTGGGACATGTACCAGATGCCGAAGTTTCCGTTTGTTACAATATATCGTTCGATGACTTCGAAGTTGCGATGGCATTGGGAGGAACCCTGCAATGTACACTTTTCTTGCTTTTGTCACGCAAAATTTTGAAACTGTATGTCTTGAGGAAACATTTTTGTGGGGTTGTATGAGGTCTTTTGTAGGCATATATCACATTCTTTTTTATTATATTCTAATGTGTTTTGCAGATGGATAACAATGTGATCCTTTTATCCCATAACGTCATTCAGACAACATAGTTGTGGAGACTGTTATAAAGTACATATCCCTTTATGTATGGTATGTTTCCCTTTAAATCATTGAAGCTTGTTTTACCTTTCAGTGATGATTTATGTCTATTGGTGTTGGATTTTAGCATTTCGAGTGTTGAAAACATACTCCTAGCATGATGCTGGGATCAGCCTCCCCATGCGGGCCCATCAGGCTCCCTGCTGTACCAGGATATGAGGGACGTGTCAATGATGTCATATACTTCCCTCCTCAAATCCGCTCAGAACAAGATACAGCAGTAATTTATTTTGGCGGAGATGTTCAGGTAGTGTACTGCAAAGCATATTGCTGTTATAACTTTTATGCAGATCTGAAAGTTGAACTAATTTTGCTTGCCCTCCAGGACTATCGAGAAAATATGGAAGCCCACCGAGATAATAAACCCTATATGAAATGGTGCTTAGATGAAATGAGTGAAAGACTTAGTAAACGCTTCCCTGACTGTCATGCTGTTGTTATACGTCCAGTTAGGTAAGCCTGCTTACTTGATGTACCTGATTGCACCTGCATTAATTTTTTTATTAAGTAGGAGCTCCCAGGCAACTACTTTCCTATCTTGCACACACACACTCTTTTGTGAACAGTGGATTTGATGCATTCCTCTTTTTGTTGCATATCTGCATGAAGGTGGTTAGGTTACTCGTAAAAGTGTAGATTATGTCTCATTGTGAATCCAAATGCATGTATCCCTCAAAAGCTTAATTAACTGGATTGGTTTGTTTTTTTTTTTTTACATTTATTTTCATTTCTTTTTTGTTTTTTTTTTCATCTACTCTTTTTCTTATGAGATTCTAACACACAGCTAAATTTGTAACTTAATGCAGTCTAACTTTTCTAGGACAAAGAAAATTGGTAACTTTTCTGCCTCTCATGAAAGTCATAATTTCAGCACTAGGGGGTGGCATTTTAGGTTTAGTAGTTGTGAATGTGATGCATCACACTTAAAATCACTACAACCCCCTTCTCTTCCTCTCTTTTTGTTCCGTGTTTTTGCTTTTCGTACCCACAAAATTCTTAAATTTAATCAGCTTGTGCACCTGAAAATTCAATGCTTTTTTTTAAATTTATGTTTTAATTTTCTTTTAAGAACAACATTGTTTTTCTTTTATTTCCCTGAAAATTTTATTTCTCTCTCTTTTCTATGGAGTTCTTTTAATTCTGAACAGTTTGACTGACATTTTGTTTGTCTGTTTGAATAGATCGACTACTCCTAAACTTGCCACCTTCATGGACTTTGTGTCAGCCGAAATGGATCATAACAGGCAAGTAAAATCGTTTTGTTTATCGTTGAAACCAAAATTTTTTACAAACTCTCACACATTGTTGTGAATAAATTGTATGAAATGTTGAGTTGAACAGTTTTTTTTAAGTTTAAGTTATGTTGTTTTATTAAATTACCTATGCCTATTACTGGTCAAAAATGATTGCGATCCCAATTTATTTCTAGTTTTACTTATGACTTGCTTTTAATTGCAATTTTCACTCACATCCGACAACTGATCCTTTGCTCTGCTAGTAGGAAAAGTGATACTTTCTCAATTAAATTAACTTGTTCTATTTCGCTATTTATTTGTGATTATTTTCCTATCTTAAACTACCATATGCATGTATGTAGTGCTTTTTGGGGTAATTGAGTTTAGACCCGGTGTTATTTTATAGGTTGGCATACCTTTATGCACTGCTTGGATCATCTGTGGTTACATACTGAGGTGGTCACTCCATTAATTGTTTAACTATCAACAGTTTATTTAAATGCCACTTTTCTCATGATGATTTTTCACTGTCCGGTGAATGTGAAAGTAGCTACAATATAGGGATACTACCGTGTAGGGTCTTTTTGTTTGAACTAATATTCACTCTTTTTTCCAGGATGGAATTCAAAACGTTTAGCTGTTATGACAATTTTGTTCCTTGCAATAACTGTGGTGCTCCTGAGCATACTCCCACCCATTATACACTACAGCATCTTGAGCGCCTTCTTCAGTGCACCTCTGCTCGGTTGCGGAATATGCCAATCAGTCAGTTGAGACCTCAGGCGCCGAAAGATCCAGTCAAGTCCCCTGACATGAGTAGTACCAATGATAGTGAAAGCAGTTCTAGTGAGGCACATCAGCATGGGTCAGTGTTGTCTGTAAGTTGAGTTCTTGTTTTGTTAAATTTGTTGGGATTGCTTCTGCAGGCAAAGCCGGTTATAACTTATCATAAATCATCTCAATATGAAAAAAAATAAGAAGAAGAATAAATTGACTTTACATTTGTTTAACTTGGGGGCTACAGTGCTTGGACTAACTTTGTTTGTTACTTGTAACGTTGTAACTAAGTTTGTTTTAAGTGGGATTTCATTTATGTTTAAGCCCTTTGCCACAACCGACTTTAACTGTTTATCTCTCATTGTCTTTTGAGCTCATTCTAGTTTCTAATATTCTTGTTCCTTCTTACTTTCTGATTCAAAACAGCCTGCTGATTTGAAGCTACCTGAAAAAGATCAGGAAAAAATATGGTGGCGTGAGGGCCTTCAGTTAGATCGGGCACGCTTGATTCTCATTGGTTTCAGCAAAGGATGCGTGGTTTTGAACCAGTTCATTTATGAATTTCACTATTTAAAAACTCTAACTCCTGATGATGATACCATGTCCAAACTTGTATCTCGCATCCGAGACATGTATTGGCTTGATGGTGGTCATTCTGGTGGGAAGAACACCTGGATTACATCTCGAAGTCTCCTTGAAACATTAACAAGACTAAGTATGTATGCTTTGGGAAAGAACACAACACTAATTATAGTCAGTGGCCCAACCAAAGCTCCACCATGTAATTTACTCATTGAGACCAAAAAAATAATTTTCTATTCCAGGTATAAATATTCACGTACATGTCACACCATACCAAGTGAATGATGAGAGAAGACCCTGGATACGGAAAGAAGAGAAAGCTTTCTGTGATCTCTTGCGCCGACTGAATGCTCCCATAGAGCGTACTTTTCACTTTGAAAATCAACAACCAACTCTTTTAACCCATTTTGAAGTGCACAATGTCTTCAGGCCAGAGGTAGGATGTGAAAATGATGCTGCTTCTTCATCATCTCAAACTGGTTGAGAGCTTTTTTTTTTTTTTTTTTTTTGTAAGTAACGACTTGGCAAGAGACATTGATCGCCATTTTTATAGAAGTACAACATGGCAATGTTATTTTTCAGTCTAACTCAGGTATATTCTGGATTAGGTGTTACAGGTTTCTAATGTGAACAAAGAATTAAAAGGTTTTACATGTCTCTTGGAACAGAGTCTCTCCATTACCTTACTGTGGTCATTTCTCAGTTTGTATCATTATGCATTTCTTTTTGTCAGCATCAAGTCATATTGTTGTGAAGCTAGTCACTGTAAGTTCCCAAGTAATTCAGATGTCATTTTTGTAAGTATGTATTCTCATAACAATTGTACAATTCTTGTTTGTCCTATTTGAGTAAAATTTAGGTAATATAGTCTTTATGAAAGATGAGACTTAACTTACTGATAGGTGCCAACACACTCATTTTGAATACTTGGGTTATGAGTTGTTCTATGTTACCATAATGCAACTTGGTAATCAATTTTGTTCTTCTGTCAGTCTCATTCTTTAGTAAGAAGAAGCTCAATCTGTCTTATTGTTTTATTACCGGATTACAAATGTGGTTCAGTCTTGAACCTGAATCTTTCTAGATGATCAAAGAAGCGTAATACAGTAATTAAAAGTTGATAGGCCTATAAAGTTGTGAATTTTTCAAAATTAATTACTGAGTTTGAATCTCAGAAAAATAAGATTTTAATGAACAACTGTGCAATATTGATGTAAAGGTTGCTAGGGAGAGTGAGAATTGATTTCAGTAGTTTACATAGGCTACTGAATTACCCTAGTAAGGTCATGCTGCAGTGAACTTGTTATGGGTCTATACTGAAATAGTTTTCTCTCAACACCATTTTGTTTTCTTGGATACTTGACACAGTGGTTGGCCATGTTATGATGTTTTGTTGGATTATTATTACTGGATTATATCTTGTTTCTGCATCTCACCATGTGTCATCCAGGACCTACCTTAGATACTCAATTAATTTTTTATCAGATGTTCCTTTGTACATATATCAAACTTGCTTTGTAATATTGCTTCACAAGTACTCACCTCAAGCAATAGAACGCCTGCCGCTGGCTCGGTACTTTAATTTGTCCATACGTACATGTTTTTATATTTGTGTTTTTTTCAGTTGGTGCAAAAAGCTCTGTGCGCGGCTCTGTGCATCGCTTTTTCCTTTAGCAAAATTTTTTGTCTCTTTTTTTTTTCACACCCTGTTTTACTTGGAATCTTTCATCCATCAGTAGAAATAATCTTATTGCATGGTATATTCAGAACACTTGAGCTCACTACTTGCATATCAAATATTTGGTGTTCTTCCTTCATTCAGTTTTTGTTTCTACCAATAGCTCTTTCATAAGATACACTTCTCATAACAAGGTTCTCGAGCTTTGACAATAACAAGATGAAATTGTGAATCTGACTTAACTAGGGTGGAGTCAAAATCTGGGGTTGTAAAACAGAACTCAGGCTTAAGTATTTCAGGCTATTCTAAAGACTTGCTGCAAAGCTCACTTTGACGGACCGGACCTCCTGCCCCTTCTCAGGGAGGGCCAAAGATTGTTGCATTGCTGAAAATCGGTCTCCTTTTGCCATAAATCGCCTTGGGCCAAAGGTAAGGTGTAGTCACAAAGAGTTCATCCATATAATGTTCTCTTTGTAATTAAATACTGTGTGGAACTGACTTTGGCCATCTCGGGAATGTGGTCTGGGTCGACCACCAAGGAGAAAAATGTGCCAATTTTACTGTATAGTCCAAACTTTGGCCATGTCCAAAAGGTGGAAGGGGGCTTGGTGGGTCAATTTTGGCATTGCAGCTAGTCTTGGAATAGCCTGACAAACTTCAGCCTAAACCTGTATATGAGCTTTCTATTAATTAAGAATCAGCTTGTGATGTTATTCTGTTTCTGTAGGAATTTTGTACTGTGGTAGATATCTTTTTGAATGTTGTATAATAATTTAATTATTCCTTTGAACATTTTGTAAAGCCTGTTTTGTTTCTTTGTCCTATTTTACCCTGTACCCATGATTTTAAAACTCAAATCAAAATCTTTTTTACAATTTCATTAACTTTTATCCAAAAATAGCTCTTTTTTTGTAGGCTCTTTCTAAAATATTTCTTAAGTCAGTGAGCAGAGATTTTATTTGAAAAATGCAGTTCTTTGCCAGTAGAACTCTTCTATTAAGATTTGGTTCTTGACACTTTTCGTACAGTGTTGAAGGATTTGAGTTAAACTATCCATGTTTTGTAACCTGAAGTCTCAAATCATGCGTGAAACTGAAATGAGTTCCTTTATCACTTCAGGAGTGAAATAACTGTGCATGTATCCTTGTCTTGAAATTGATAATGGTGTTTATGTGTGTTTCTACAATCATCTCTATATTAAGTCAACATTCTCTTAGTAATCTCCTTTAAATGGAAAAAGTTCAGTCTTATGTGGTCTAAAATGCTAGATGCAAAGTTCGTTCGTAAGCGCGCTCTGTGACATTTGGCACATTTGTTGTTCTTTTAATCTGGAATCTGCTTCAATTTGGACCTGGAGTATCAATCAGCCCCTTGATGGTATCATAGCATTTTAAGCTATTTGTCATAGATTGCATTTTCATGCATGTGCATGTGTACTTAAACCAAAGAACTTGATCCATATCTACATGAGTGTCATTTTCCTTTTCTCAGAGGAACTTATTTGTTGTAATCTTGCTTGTCTTGCCATTGTATTTTTTAAAAGTTAACATTCCACAATGGCTTTATTCCACAATTTATTGTTCTACCATAATTTATTAACAGAAAAAGAGCTGGATGATCTTTATTGATTTTACCCTGTCTTGGAATCAAACATATTTTATCTAATAGATTTTAAAAAATAAATGGAGGAGTGTCTGCGCTAGAATGAGTTCGAACAAGTGTTAATTTATTAATAAATTTATTATTCAAAGTACAAGCACTGATTCTTTTATTTGTACTTGACATCAACATAGTAGCCAGATGTGGGTCACCTGCACTGAACAATAGATATGGATCACATTTTGTAAAAATTACACACAGCCCTTGACACATTAATTTAACAAAGAAGATGTCGTCAATGACTAAAGTTGTGAGACCCCGTAGAGTCCTAGACAGGACAGACTAGACGGGAGGGAGACGGACCTGACGGACCTGTAACTACTCGTAAAACTTTCATACTCGGAACCTGAATCTGAATAATAATTTGTCATTCAGTCTAGTAGAAGGCTGTGAACCGGCTGCAACAAACGAACGAGAACGGGTTCTTGTGCTTGTCATATACTTGTGTGCAATTGCTTTCCTGCTATTTCTCTTTAGAGTGTTAGAAATATCTTAAAGACATCATGGTTTGTATTTTTGACAGTCTAAATTTTGATTTTCATTTCTGTTTTACCGTGTAATGCAAAGTCTTTTCAGTTTCTAACCCTCAAATTGATCGAATTTTGGCTTGTCATTTCTGCCTGATTAATATACCTCCTTGCTTGCTTGCTGTATACTTATTCAATACCGATAATTGTTTTATCTTTCAATGTTTATGCAGAGTTTCGGATTTGGTGGTAAGATGGGAGTCAGCAGTGGACGTTCTGATAACCCTGTTGGATTTTACGGTGTGCCTGATGTGATGACTTCTGGGTAAGTGTCATTGTATCAAATCAATAATTTGAAAGTGCACCAAAACTACCTGTAATTACTGCTTCCAGATTGACCTCTCGCAAAGCTCTAACTGTTCCGGCTCACCCTCTTGAGGCTACGGAGAGAAGCGTAAGCCTCCAACCTATGTTTTCTGTGCTTCGTCTCTTTACATCCCTTCGTAAAAATTTAATTTCTGGAATTTTTCTTTTAGTTCCACGACAACAAACTCCGTATGGAAATGAACATGCTCAGAAATACTCAAGGACTACATGCTCCTCTGAAGATGGCCATGGAGCTGAAGGCTGCCCGAAAAGTTGGACGTCTTCCATTCCTTCCAAGCTCTAATCTTATGGCTGATGTTCTGTTGGGACGTGATGACCAGTTATCGTTTGAAGACTTCCTCAACCCAGTTGAATTCAGGGAAGAAAGTGGACAACCCCATGCTGTTGTTGAGAAGTCTCTCGGCATTTTGTAACTTATCAACCTGGTTTTATGTATTTTTCTCATCCAATTCTTATAAATAACTTACAGTTTTCATTCGCTATTTTATTTTATCTTATGGTTCACAACTCGATCCCTATTAATTAAATAGACAAAACTTTTGGTGAATGAAAGACTTTATCTAATATGTTCACTGCATGTTTTCCATTGGAACTATGTAGATGTAGTTCATTGCACCTTTGCATTGGCAGCTCTTTTAAATGACTTTTGGATTCCTAACAAGTTTTTGAACATGCTAAGAAGTTGGATCACAGTAGATGGCTTTCACTACCCTACTCGTATCTTAGACAGTACATAGGAACAATGACAATCACTTGCAATTTCTGCAATCATGACTTAACGCTCCTGTACCACTTGCTTATTGGCCTTTCCTTCATTTTCTTTCTCCACTTTACACAGCATTCCCAGTACAATCCCAAGGAACAGAATCAAGCCAACTTGGTGATTTGAAATAAATTTGTTGGCACAGTCACTTGGATTGTTGATGTCAAGCTTGTACACCTAGACAAGAGACCAAATTAACGACAAAATCAAAAACTACTCATCAGTGCAAGGAGGGTAAATTTCACAAATAAAGAATACCTGAGAAGCTAAATGGGAAGCTACTGCTGCAACAGATGCATAATAGGGCCATCCAATACCACAACTCATACCAGACAACACGAGTCCTCCAATCATAGAAGTGCCAAAACCAGAGAGCCACAATTTTGTATTGTCACCAAACTTGATGGCAGTAGATTTTATTCCAAGTAACACATCATCAACTTTATCCTAAAATAAAATATAACTGTAGAGATAAACAGAGGCACATTAAGCCATATAAAGGTAATTTCCATTATTTACCTGGTGGGCATAAATGGTGTCATAGAAAATTGTCCAGCAAGTCCCTGCTAAATAAAGTGGTAAACACACTGCTAAATCCACTGAGCCATATATTGCTGCCCATCCTAGTAATGCACCCCAGTTGAAGGTAAGGCCTAGAATAAACTGGGGCCAGTATGTTACACGTTTCATCAATGGATACAATATCACAAGACCTGGAGAAGGATCCATGGATGAGAGGGAAGTTCAGCTCCAAAAAGAAAATAAGGTGACATACAGTGATCACCACTCAAGTGAATAAAGAATGAGTACCCAAAGAGGATGCTCCCAGGACAACACAATAGGCATTTAACTGTAGAAGGACAAGTAGGCCAACACCTAATTGACCCATGAGAAAAATGACAGCATCCAGTGGACTGATGGAACCATTAACCAGAGGTCTATCTTGAGTGCGAGCTACCTGAAAGTTCAAAGAAAAGAGACTTTGAGAGTGCTAAGATTAACAGCAGAACTCACAAGAAAACTTGATTTATTCTGAATAAATTTGAAAAAAATAATAATAATCATTATTATTATTTAATACGAACCTTACTGTCAATGTCACGGTCCCAAAGATCATTTATGGTACATCCTGCACCCCGCATTACAAAAGCTCCAACGGCAAAGAGAGACAGCATCTCCAAACTAGGAAGGCAGCCTGCTGATGCACCCATGGCTATGCTCCAACCACAAGGCCAGTACAGTAACCATGTTCCTGAAATACCAAAATACTTACATAAAATACTCTAAAAAGACTTTCTGTTCAAAGCGCACCCATTGGTGAAATATAACATACCAATTGGTCTATCTATGCGCATAAGCTTAAGATAAGGTTGAATATGTGAGGGACATTTGTTAACTAATTTTTCACTTATTTGAGGCACATGGACAGGTACTTTTACACTTATCGCCTGAGATCCTTCGTTATGCAACTCCTGTGGTAGGCTGCTCTTATTGTAACTAGGGAGTACAGTAATGGTTCTGGTTTTGACCAGTTGTTTATTTGTATCTCGATAAGTACCAGAACACCTAAAATACTGGGATTGATTTGATTGCTTCCCTAAGAAGCCGCAAGGGATCACCTTGGAATTATAACCCCATTTCCGTGTGCAGAAAGACCGGCGATTAGTACACACACAAGAGGCAAGACTCCCCACGGAAGATACTTTAAGACAACTATCTAATAAAGAATGACGACTAAATGGTGTTATCTTCCTGACGATTAACCCACACAAAATTGGGTGTCGATACATAATTGTTGAATACAGACGACGAGTTAGACAGGTCCACGAAGATATTTTTGTTTACGTTGACATTGCATCACAACACCTGACGTTGTCAAAAAATTAAGGCACTGGTACGACGTTATAGACAGTAACATATTTTTATTAGAAATACTAAGGTAGGAAAGTCTATTGGTCCAAAACTAGAATGACTAGAATAAAACCCGTGGACCATGATCACATCATTGCGTCTTCTGCCCATCGAATGTTCTGAGCATAGGGTTGTGCTGTCTATTCGCAGGGCTGAAGGATTGGAGGGGGGGGGGGGGGGGGGAAGATGAGGAGGGCCGAGGTGCTGAGCTAAGGTTATATACTGATCAAAAAAGTATGTTCTCCCGCATCTCTTTCTGTCTGTAAATTTTGTTAGTTCTTTTGTGATTTTTGATGTTGATCATGATTTGCACGATTTGGAACTGAGCTCCGTTATCCCTGCATTCATTGTCAAGTATGGTTCCTTTTTAAGTCTCGTAATGTTACCTCTGTTTTTACCCTTTATTAAATTGATTGATCCAATGAGTTAAATCGTGTTAAATTTTCAGATCTGCGCAGGAATATAATGGAAAATTTTTATACATTGTTAGGATGCGAAGAAAATGCTTCGTATGATGAAATTAAAAAGCAATATCAGGATCTAATCCGCACATCCCACCCAGACAAAACTTCATCTGATCAAAAGAATAATGAGACCTTTATTCAAATAAACGAAGCCTGGCAAACACTGAGAGATCCGGTGAAGAGAAAAGCATATGACGCCCAGCTTCTAGCAGAACATTGTGCCAGTGAGTTTGTGCTGTTTGCAACTTTAACATTGAATGATATGAAAGTAGATAGTGAAACATATTCTTATCCTTGTCGTTGTGGAAGTTTATATTCTGTGCCAAAGAATGAATGTGTAAATTTGACAGTTGATTTGTATTATCAGTGTTCTGAATGTTCACTAGCAATTCTAATTAAAGCGGACTGAATCGTAGCCTTTCAAGGAAATGACAACTGTAAGCACAGTCCCTTGGGTTTAACAAGCATCATTGTGTAATTAATGTAGTGTTCGTCTTACTGAGCATTACTTACTAATTGATAAGACTGCAAGTCCTAGACATCATATTAGGTAGACACAAACTAGCAAAATGCTTCAGAGGGAGAAAGTAGGTGTTGCCTTGTTAATTTTTTACAAGACATGTGAGTTTAAATTTTAATACACATAATAGCATCACACATAAATTTTGAACAATAAGTTTAAATTTTAATACACTTAATAGCATCACACATAAATTGTTGACATTGAGAAAAAAAGAACTTGAAACAAATCCTATCATCTTGGAATATAGTGTACTTATCCATACATGTCCGCTTAATAAAGGAATCCACATAACATCAATATAATAAGAGGCTTGCTTAAGAGCAAATTTTAACATTAGTTCAAAGAATAATAACAAGAACCTGCAGTCTAAGGAAACCATTAAAACTGCGTAATAAACAGGGAGCGTCTGCATGTTTGGATAGAGGATTTCACCAAAAGTATTGTGATATAGAATAGTTCAGACAGGTTCAAATCAAGTTTGAACATCCCACCATGAGGGTAGAGAACCTCAGGCAGCCCACATGCAGTCTACTAAGGACTTCATCAAAGTGCACATTAATCCCCTCACTCGATTACCAACAAAATCTGTGGATTTCACCAAGGACCTAGTAGCCTGCCTCACCCATACCTGCTCTGCTGTCCACATGGTTAGCACTAGCAAGACTTTAAAACATAATTTATGTACGAAGAGTCTGCAGCCCCAAATAGCCGACAACAATATGCTTCTATACCCACCCTGGAAGTTTCACCCAAACATGCAGACACACCAGTCATGATTGAGAAGCTAACAATCTATATAACATAAATTCTTATAGTTTTCAAGAAATGTCAACACACATATTTTCATAAAAATCCAACAGCTACACTACAATTGCATGGAACTTAGCAGGAACAAGAACAACGAGAGTAAAGTACAATAAAGAGACATTCACGACAAGAATAACTAGAGTGAAGTACAATTACAAGACATCCACGACTGAAGAGACTGTCGCATGCACAGCTTGACAAGAGACTCAGCTGGAATGATGAACCATCACTGCTTCACAAGAGATGGATAGTAGTCCTTACGCAAAGGCTGATACTGAAAACTTCTCCTGACACCCACGTCTCATCAAATGTAATGAATGAATGGCCCTAAAGTAGTAAATCACACCAGGACTGCTGCCTTCATAAACTCATAAGAGACACCATGCCACAATATTTGTTTGACATTCCTACATGAAATCTTAGCCGCCTGAGAACTCTCAGATTGAACAATTTGTTGAATAGTGCATAGTAATTGCCATAAAGTCACACATAAGCTTGTGGGAGTGAGTAAATAACACAGACAAAGCTTCTCCTAAAATATTACAATAAATAATTGAACTCAATGAAATTATCACTAAATAATAAGCAACTGCTTTAATTCTTATAGCCCAGTTCTATTCTAATATGGCCTGACAAAAGAAACAAAAAAATCATCTTACAACTTGTCTTACATTAAAAGCAAAAAATAATTTGAAAATACAATTTTTTATTTCTGCAAAAATAAGGATAGGTTGCAGCAGTTTTATTTAAAACACCAAAATACTCTTAACTACTGTAAAGCAAAGAATTCATTCAATAACATTTGGAAAACAGATTTGAAACACAAATCAATTTAATTACTAGGAGGGAATATTAACTCTCTTGTTCCCCAGTCTTATATTTGATCAGTCTCAGGAAAAAAAATTTCATAACAATAATAAAATATTAAATACTACATTCATTAATCGTTATATCACATAATCCAAATTAGCATCATTGGCAATTTTAATGGCTCAATGTCCTCCAGAGTTACAGTAATAATAGTTACGGAAATAAAAAGACAATGCAAGCCAGTAGTGCTTGGGTCCATGGACAGAAATGATGCTATCCTTTTAGGTCAGATGATAGGCACTCGACGCAAATTATCAAATCTCTTAGGCCTTTCCTCTAATAATTGAAAAAGTAATAAGCAATATTTGAGGCATTCGCTGCCACTGAGCATGTGGGCCCAGTGACCCCTTCATCAACCCTCTGGCCTCAATGATTGCATCACCACAGAGGTGTCATCCCTCCAAAGTACCACGGCAAAAGCCCCTTGTAGTACGCACTCGAGGAGTTAAACCCTTATTTGGAATCACTTGCAATTTTAGAAGTAGTCGAAGCAGATCTCTGCTTGCCATATGAACTTCGCCCCAGAGATGTTGAACAGCACGATGTATTATCAGACCCTATTTCTAATCCCACATCTGTAACATTTTTTAGAAGTGTTATGAGCATTACTATTACACGTTTGTTAATAGGTGGAGTTCAAGTTCAATTGGTAGAATCAAATACCAACCTTTGTCAGTGGGGGACCCCATATTTAATGATGATAAACTAGATGAAAGGTTCACATTGCTGGAAACACTTAACATAGATGGGAATGGAGCCAACTCAAGTTCCCCATCTTCTAGGGGTAAACATGTTTCCACCATGGCTTCCAAGCAGTTGACAAAGAGCTCAGCACTTTCAGCAGTACACTGACTCTACAGAACAAGAAAAATAAAGATGAGAAAAGATTCCAAGTATTTAGATGCATATTATTACAATCATTACATAAACTCATGGTAGTACTTTTGTAAAGGGTCCAGCAAATCTCCACAGACCACCAAAGCCGCAGGTTTGCATGTAATGGGGCTGTTGTTGAGAAGTATCCTCACATGCAACCATATTTTGCACAATGCTTTGGACTGCGCTCAAGATCACAGGGTCATGACAGTTGGAAACTACACTGGTTAATTTAGCATCAAGAAGACTGTGACTGTAAAGAGTAAAAAAGGTGCTAGGGTGAATACTACTATGTTTCTCTGCAGTTTCACAACGGTAGTTGGTACTTACATAACAGGAAACACTCTTGGAAATACTACTGAAGCTTCAGCCAAGTATTGGTACAGAATCCGTGTCTCGCCTTCATCCGTCGCATACTTGACTAGTGTTGCAAGCACCGTCAACACAAGAGCTTGTGTTGAGAAATCTGTTAAGACTTCTGGATCAAGAAGAATATTGTTCTCATTTGAGACAGACACTCGAGGGCTTCGATTCTGTCAACAATCAAAACACAGTTGTTATCAGTCCTTATTCCACTGAAGTCATTTACATTATTCAGTTTTGAAATTAACTTCCTTTTAAAAGCATTTGTTATTTACAGCAAACGCCCTGGTAATAACTAGTTTATTCAAATTTGATTTATAATGTAAAAGTCTTTGACATGTCAGATTGTTTGGTTTATTTGTTCAATATAGCAGCTCTGTAATATGGTCCAAAGAGGGTCAAGTCAAAATACGATAAATCCATTCAGGGCCTTGCCTGCCAGAATTTGAATTTAAAAAAGAAAGTATAACTTAATTTTCACCGGTGTATCGAAGCAAATTTTGATACTCAGCAGTTAGTGTCTCATGTTAGTTGTTCTACACTCAAATCATGTATTATGCTGTACATCATTTACCTACATAAAGCTATTTCACTAAGTACAGACTTTACAACCACATAAAAACCTACAAATGGAAGAAAAAAAATGTTTCAAACCTAACAGCAACTATGGTAGTTCTGTAGATTCCTTTTCTCTCTCTCCAGTCCTCCATCATTTCAAGAAATTTAGTTTAGAATAATCTAAGATAAAAATGTAGTAGTTTTGTCCCTTGGGAAAACTAAACAAAACTGCGGTATGTGTCAGACATAAGAAGAGAAAAGAGAGGATGAATGAGAGATATGCAACTTTGAAGTTACCAAAAACAAACTATTTAGAACCTTAAGATCAAAAGAAAATGAAGACACTAATAGTTTGAAACAAACAAAACTTTTGAATATTGAAAAATTCTCAACAAACAAAGCAAAGACCAAAAATGAAAAGACAGGTGGCAAGCTGCAGAAGAGAATTGGATCATGTATCACCATGATCATGATCGCTCAGACCACATTGGACTCTGAAGAGATGAGACAAACAGGGAAGGGAACACGCAATGATGAAGAGCCATGCAACCCAGCAAACTCCATTTAAAATGTGAGACACTCATTAAAAATCATGCTTAACGACAAAGGCATGCTTTATAATTGACACACACCACGTTAAACCATTTCCTTTTCCAACAATATGCCTGTTACCTACAGTCATTAATAGACATTTATTGAAATTTTTCTCAGTAAATCCAATATCAATTATGAATGCAGTTAGATGACCATCAAATAGGTCAGAGTGCTCCCTTTTCATTGAATCCAAAAGTGGTGTGTGAAAGGAAATTCTAAAATAGAAGTGCACTCTACCTGGGATTCAGCTTCCTCCATTGTCTTTTGCTCTTTAGAAGTCGGCACCGAGAACGATCGTTGTGTTTTGAACAGGACACGTGCATTCTAAACCCAACATAATTTAGTCACCACTTTTGTCACCAGAAGGAATTTCATGACAAAACCATTTTTTTGAAATGCCAGTTTTGTTTAGGAGACCAGCAGGAGGAAGGCTTTGCACCAACCACAGTAATTAATGTCACCCATATCCTTTCTTCACATGCAATAGTTCCTGAATCCTCATTTCTATTCAGGGCAATATTCCAAGCAGAAAAAACACAACGATCAAAACGGTATCGGTCAGTCTTGACAATGGCAACAGTCCATACAAGTCACACCGGCACCCAAAAAAAAAAACAGACTGCAGTGAGAATGAGATGAAATGATCTGTGAAGAAGAAAGGCAGATGGCAATAGATATGACAGAAAGGTGGCCAAGAAGGAGGGGGAGACAGAAAAAAAGACTAACTGACTGAGTGTTGTACGGGGGAGTTTGGTGTCTTACTTTCCCATCCACACCAGCTGCATTAGACTCGATACTGGATTTTGAAGCCGGAACTGATGAAGAGCGCTGGTTTCGAAATAGCCATCTAGGAGGGAGGGGGTTGGGTTGGGATCCAAGGTCCAGACTATGTCAGACTTTAGAGGGGGACGGGGCTGCAGTAGTAGAACTCGCTGCACCAGCATCAGCAGCAGAGCAAGAACTCCCCAACTTAACAACATTGCCATATGCTGTCAAATGATTCCGTCAAATAAAAAGTTTATGCAGTTCACATCAGGGTCACCTTCAGATAACACCAGACATTGGTATTCTAAATGCATAACAACATAAAGGATTGTTTCTAAATGAAATTTTCTCAAGGATATAGCAAACAAAACTGATAAAAAAAGATACTTCATACCTGTTGCTGTGTCTTCTGCTGCCTTGCTTGAGAAATGGCATTCTGATCGAGCATGTCCCATGACTTTTGACGTCTATTCGTTGGGGCTGTCATACTGACTGTGCCAATGAAACCAGCACACGCAACACTATTCAAGCCAACTCGATCATTACTTGGAGTAGAAGTAGAACTTGATCCGGCACTACCCTGACTGCCAATTCCAGAGGTACACATGCCTGGTAGCTACCAAGGGAAAAAATAATTGTTTTCAGCTCATCTTGGAGGACGAGACCAAAATAATAAACACTAATTATTATTTACCTGAACAGTGAGAGGTACATTTGTGTGTCTTACATCAGCTGCAAAACTTTCTGCAGAGTTGGAATCTGGTAGCATTCGGGCCAATGAATGTTTAACATGACAGCGACTTCGAACTTCTTCAGACACAGAAACTAAAGCTGAGGAAGAGAGACAAAGTTTATGATGAAACAACACTTAGTTTAATTCAGCATATGTCCATCACAAAAGTCTGTATACCTGCTAAGTATGCAACACTTTCTGGAGTAACTTCAAATTTGTCTCTCTTATGTGGCTTTGCAACAATACCAAGCAGCATGGTTAGTACACGTGTTGTACGAGTGACAGTTGTAGGGGTTGGATGACGAAATCCTTTGAGTAAATGCCCAACCAAAGCAAAGTGGAAATTTACTGCAGAAAAACATACAGAACAAAGCCTCAATAAACCATTCTAGACCATTAATAAAAGAAAGTTCAGAGAAAGGAAGAGTACCTTTAAAACTAAGGCCCACAGCATGGTCCAATTGTTTGAAGTGCCATTCTAAAGGTTCACGAGTTGCCATCATAACTTGCTCCAGAGACTGTGGTACAGTTTCAGGTTAGAATTGAAATGAAAAACACAGCTCAAAAGTCAGGGGTGAGGTAAAAATGAAGAAGACTTACCCTCTCGTCAAATGACCGTTGTGATTCTAATGTATGTAAATTCTGCTCAAGAAGAGCAAGCCCAGAGGCATAGAGAGAAACCTCATCCAGTTGGAGTACAGAGAGAGCCACCCAGAATAGTGCTCGATGTATAGGCGATTCTGGCCTTAGGAGAGGTTGAAGGCGGGTCAGGCACATAACAAGTGCCTCCAAGAGAGTCATATCATTGAAGCTTTCCAAAGCCTTAACAAGAATGCGGAGAAGCTGTTTGATGTCTTGGTCGGTTATGCTTTTGCTTATACAGCCAAGAACAATAAGAGCTCGTGGTTGCAATGCAGGATTGAAACAAAATGCAAATTTCTTTGAAAGAGAAGTCCAGGTTTGAAGCCAGTCACAGGTAGGGACCTCTCTCATACAAGCTTCCATTATTTCAAGGAGGGCATCTGTGACCACCTCCAGAGATGTGAGGGACAGCCGTTCTCTGTCGGATGACAGGCCAGAGAACACCCTCTCGTTCCCCAACAATCTATCACTTGGATGGCGGTAGCTTGACCTAAAAGCAGTCACAGCAGCAGATTTGACCTTGCTGATGCCAAATAAGAGGTAGAACTTAGGAAGGGAAAATTCATCCAAGCTGAGACGCAGCACTCTCTGTGCATCTTCATCAAATGTTGGTTTAGTGCAGGTGCAAAGGGAATGTATGGTGTTTATCACAAGACCATGAGTTGAAGCTCGCATACTGAGTGATCCCGAACAAACTAACATTGCTATTGTATGGAAAAGATGTGGCAGATGCACAGCAACGTCAAGGCAATTGTTAAAGGACAACATCAGGAGGTATCGGGCAAGTATGGCAATATCATCCCACAGGACGTGAGCTTCCAACAATTGAGTTGGAGACGTGCATGTTTTGTCCAAAACCTGAAAAATATACAAAAAAATTAAATAATTTCCCTGTAGGAAAGCAAGTAAAATTCTAGCGGCAGCTGATACGTACTCTACAAAGACGATTAATTATCTTTCTTGACACTAAAGAAACATTTGCCGACGCTAGGGCAACAGCAGTGTCAGCAAGAATTTCAACAACTGGGGAGCCAACTCCATGTTCTCCTGACCGTTTTATAAAGCTGTCAAGCACCATATCGATGAGCTCTGGAACTTGACCAATAGAGCCCCATATTTTAGCTTGAATTGATGGGTACATTTCGACTTCTTGTACCGTCAGTTGAATAAGCTTCTCAAGTATAGAGTTGACTTTCTGTTGACGCTTGCTTTCATCTTGCCTCTTGCTTTCATCTTGCTTACAGAATTTTACCAGATTTGGAAGCCATGGTGTCATATATTCCAAACACAGATGCTTCAATTCTATTGTAGAAACTCTAAATCCTTGCACACACTCTTCAAGAAATTCTAGAGTTAGGTGAGGTTCATTTGTAGCCAGCTTCTCACTTACAGATTTAATGAATATGGTATTGTTTGATGGTATGCAAAGACCTAAGGTGGGAGAGAAATGAAGAAAATATTACTGGACGAGGTTTCTCAACAGCAGAAAGACAGACTTTCAAAAGTTCTATAAAAAAGCTGCACCTGATGTCTCTAGTAACTGGCCTTCAATTTTCAAGTCAAAGGTAGCAGTGAGTGCGCAAAGCTGGTTGTAAGCAGCAGTGCGAAGGTTAGGATCTGAAGACCCTAAATTCAAGAGGGCCATGTTCAGGAGTGTTCCAGGCACATCCTTTGGACGGATCTTCTGATGCACTGTTACAGAATCCTGAGCCTGAAATTAGTGAAGAACACAAGTAATACAATTAAAACCTCCATTCAATAAACTTACGGCTTCATTATGGAACTGAGTTACTTACTGGTTGAGAAAGTTCCCATCTATTGCGAATGTGTATAATTGCTTGAACAATGCTGTCACAATCATTATGGATGAAACTCAAAGGGCCTGATTCATTGGCTATAGTTAGGGTAAACTGATTGTCATCCACCAAACACACTTCTTCAATTTCAGAGGCATAGTATACATCGTTCAGAAGAACAGAATGAGACAATACTTTAGTCTTCTCAGCTGAGGTTATTTGAATAGCAGTGGGTCCAACCTTCATGGCAACTTTGGTGTCTTTGTGAGATAATTTTAGGGCATTATTGAAAACCTTCAAATCCTCATCAAGAGCTAGTGTTGCACCAGGTAGTTTCTGCTGATCAGGTTCTATGTATTCATTTAATTTTGCTTGAGCTTCAACAAACACTAATTTTCTGTTGCCTTTGATTGGCTGCAGAATGCGATCATGATACTTGGTGTATTCGCGCACCCAAGTATTGCAGTTATAAATGTAAACCATATTGATGTTTTCATTGATAACAGCAGGTAGCACATGAAACCACTTCTGGAGAAACTCAGTACGGAATCGATTGTCGGTGTTCGTATGTGTGAAGTCAATTACCAACTCAAATAATGAATGGCAAAATGGCTTCAAAGTAAGGATCACATTGTAAATGAGTAGGTCTCCATTAGTTTCACCAATTTTGTATCTCCTTGCTATGTAATAGAAAACAGGATTACCTGCTTTAGAATACCCAGACTGGTAAAAGATATTCAGAGCCTTCAAGCTTTTAAATTCCTCTTTTTCATGGATTTTGTGCTTCACCATGATCTCTTCAAACTTGTTGCTGGACATGTCAATAGAGCTCCACCGAGCATAGGTCGAGAAGAGTAAATGAGAGTCAACCGGCTTATGTTCAGGAGGTCCCAAATAAGCCAGAAGAGTTGCCATCTTATCAAAGGGTCTCCTTCCGACTGCTTTATGATCCCTGCTGCTAGAAAGATAATCACCTATTCTTTCTTGGTGATTCCAAAGCAGACGATGCAGTGCCAGAACATTTGCATCACTTATGAATGACATGTTATGTGATGTTTGATCCATTGTTTCACAATCAGAAGCTATTTGTATGAAAAATCGTCTTCCAATTTCAAAGTGATCATGCAGCATATCGTTAAATGGTAACATGTGTTGTTCCTTGCTAAACTCCACATGATTAGCAATATTTTGTAAAATCTTAGACATGAGCATCAGCCCACGCTTCACCCCAGGAAGTACCTGGCGGTTCACAATACCCATTTCCTGAGGAGAGACTGTAAAAACAAAAAAATGAAAATTTTCAGTTGTGTCCAATTAATAATGTAATCAAATGACTTCTAGGTGATAATTTTTGGTCTAACAAACCTATAGCTGGATTGATGAAACGGAGAAATATGACAGTTCCAACAGCACCAATATTGTTCTGAGGAAATTGAGGATAACGCTTGCTCAAAACCTGGTACAAGCAATGACACATGCTACGAAGTTGAGGCGGAAACCTGAGGGAGAGTAATAATCAGTGCAAAATTATTACAAGGGAAAGGAGTTAATAAAATCTGCTGTTAGACGAGACCTACTTTTCTGCAGATGATATTATATCATTAAACACTTTCTCAGTTAAATTAATTAAGTTTTGACGATTTCGTTCAATGTTTTCTGATGGATCCAGTCTGCAAAATAGAAAGTTTTCACATTCTTTTCTTGAAGTTATGTAATTGTTGTAAAATTGTCACAATTGATTGACAAGGCTAAGTTTTTACCTGGCAGGATCAACTTCAAATCCTTGAGTAGGATCGTCCAGAAGGGGTCTTATAAGAGGTTCTAACAAAGATTGCAAGTACTCAGCTCCATATATTTTGAAACAAAAGGCCATAATTTTGCTTCCTAGTGAGTTCCCTCGAAATAATGTTTGCATACTGTCAGAAACCTCAACTTCTCGATAGAACATGTTCCATAGTAGTGGAGAGAGCAAGTGTTTAGCATCAAAGAGAGTAACAAAAACTCTTGCAAGTTCATCCTGAAAAAAATTAAATACAGTCAGGAAACAGTTGTCACTTACACAACTATGCAAAAACAGAATGAGAGAGGCTCCATACCATTTGTGAAGTTGTTACTACATTTGCGAGTGCCATTGCTATAGGCAGTTCACCCTTATCACTTATCATAGTGACAAGCTGCACAAGCTGTTCAAATCTGTCTGCTAGAACTGTCTCAGCCAAGGTGTTAAACTCCGTGCCTTGCTGCAAAATCTTAGTTAAAACTTCCATGAAGGCTGCCCTTGTTTGCAAGTCTCTGTTGTAACCCAAATCTGAAAGATTGGGACAGACATGAGGTCAAAAAAATAAGTGAATAAAAAGTTTTGACAACATGAAAAAAATACACATTATAAGTGAAATACTGACCAATGGAGTGCATTAAACCACTATCAATGTTTGCAGAGAGCAGATTTGACATAGCTTGAATAGTAGCCTGACGTAAAGTGTTATTCTTATTGGACTGCACTCTTTGACGTGCTAGAGGAACTTCTTCTTGATTTTCAGTTGAGTCATTCAATAAATTCATAAAAAGCGTGAAGTACCTGAAAATTTTTATTTTGGATGAAATGTGTTTTTCAGAAACGAAAATCTTGCTTCAAAAGGGCCTCTTTACTCACTTAAGGAAAAGTTGACTTTTGGCTTCCATCAGATCACCACGGTCAGACTCTTCAGGCTGCAGAGGGAGGCCTCTGAGGAGAGCTGCAACTGCCTCCATGCAAGCCTGATCTAAATCTCGACTGCAATTCACATAATTACAGAAGTGATATAACATTTTGAAAAAGAAGATACAGGATAAATCAACTGCTTCATTTATATCTACCTTGTGATTGATGCTACATCACCAGGCTGTGGCGGTGCTATTTGATGAGCAGTTCCCATGACCCAATCGGTCAAATACTCAACCAGTTTGTTACGGAACTTCATTTCCTGCCGGAATGCTAGGTCATCTCTACGCTTCATCATAGCTTCTACCAACTGACAAAGCTTTGTTTTGATATGAATTGCATGAACTGTCATGTCCAGGTGACGAACATACCTATTGAAAGTTACATTGTAGAACTACCACCCAATGATTTAGTTATATACCACAAACAGTTACTGAGAAAACCCTTTACCTTACGATGGCCAGCATCATTCCTTCAATAGAAGTAACTCCAAGATGCTCTGAGGGTTGATCAGTCTTACTATCCAACACATTCTTCATGACAAAGATTATGTGTTCAATAAACTGAGTGTTGTGGTCTGCAACCACAACCTACGTGAAAAAATAAATTATTATTATTATTATTATTATTACAGAATTATTTATTTAAATAAAAGAATAGATGATAGATACAAAATCAACAGACCTGTCCTTGAGAGTCAAAGAATTTTTCTACAAAAAATTTTATTTGGTCAAATAAAATAGGATATAGTGCAGGAGACATTTCATGCCCAACCAACTCCTTCACATTTTTTTGGATTTGTGGTCCAAACTTCTCATTCTTGCAAACCAACAGTTTGAGCAGTTCTCCAACAAACCTTAAAATACAGAGGCCATTAGCAGGTTTTAAAATAGTTCACGTAAGTTTACAACACAAAATGAGGCGAATATCTTACTGTGTAACAGGACAGTACTGGACTTCCTGGCTGGTCTGGCTGGTCTGATTGGGAAGCACGTTACATTTACGAGAGGGACTCTTACGCTGAAGACAAACTCCTCCCAATGACACCAGAAAGCCTGTCATGTTGGCCCATTCATTAATTTGATCCTGAGGACATTTAAAGAAAAACACATGAAAAGGCTCTGAAAGAAATGAACAGGTGTATGTGGCTCAGCCATCAGAGTTTAAAGATTCATACAAGTACCTCCAGTTCATGCTCAGAGTTTTGGTGTGAAGCACGGCGTTTTCCCATGGAACGATGAAATGGTTCCATTTGACCATCTTCCAGCTTAGTTTTGGGGTACAAAGATAAGGCATTCTTTGATACTTCCCAGTTTCGAAAAGTTTCCTCCCAAGCCTGATACAAGATAATAAAATTGTAGAGCATAATTTTTAAATAAATGTAACTTAAGAAAAATAAATAGAAAGGAACTTAAGAATCATCAAATTCTAGGAGAATGTTTCAGTTTTGAGATAAATAATTTTTATAGAAACTTGTAAGTAGAAGGGCGAGACTGACTGCTTATTAATTTTTATTACCGGTTGCACTCCATTAACACAATGTTCTATTTTTCGCAGAAGAGCCATGATCCTCTTCTGAAGGGCAGCTCGGCCTGAAACAATGACTCAGTATTACATTTCTAGTGGTACAGATAGGGAATTGTGATGTCATTCATCTCGGCTAAAACATTTTTTCTAGTACTGGGCACTTATTTATAAAAAGAGTAAAACAAGCATATAGGCAAATTGTCGTCAAAATTTCCCTAAAAGAGGAAATTATGACATGCAAACCTGGAATCTGTACTGTTGGCATAAACTCAATGTGCAGAAATAAAAGTGTCACTAAAACATACCTCTAATGTCTAAAGTTATTTATGACAATAGAAAAAAATGCTAACCAAGTGGGATACATACATCTACAGAAAGCAAAACAAAGAAAACAATTTTCATGATCTAAAACAAATGCTAATAAAACGACTTACTAAGCAACACATTAAAATGAGCCAACTAAACTTGTTGTGTAAGATACAAAATTTAAAACTACTTCTTTTTCATCATTGAAAATGTTGATGACTGGTCTCAAAGGATGCTACACTGTAATTACATTTTAACACATAAACAGTCATTGGAGTGGTGGGGTGGGTCAATGAAGCTTTTGTACCAAGCATGGTGGTGGTGGTGGTGGTGGTGGCACAGACCGATAATTAAACAAAGAGCAAAACTATACACTAGCAATATTCAAACCAAAAGAAACAAAATAAAACTGTACATAAAAAGAAAAGTGATGCACAAGTACACAGAGAGAAGAGAATCTTCAAAATATACAGATGATGAATGTCTTACCATGGTGCTGTTCACGAAAGTGAATTCTTGAATCCCCACTGGTAGCTTTTTTGTAAAATTTAGAATGTACAATATTACTATGAAATAATACTGATACAGACTTTGAATTTTAGCTTTTAAGAGGGCCATTTGAGTAGGATAAAACAAATGTTGAAACGAATAGGGCACATGCCACATCAAGTCTACATCATAATAACGCATTTAAAAAAAATATTTATATGAACACTATGTGTTATGAAATCCATTGGTTTGATCCCTTAAAATCTTATGTTGTATGTGTTTTTTCTTTGTTTCTTTTTTTTTTTTTTTTTTGGTGGGCAAGGGGGTCTTACTTTGGGAGTTCCAAAACAAGAAAACACGTATATTTGAATAATGTATGCAGTAGATTTTAGTGCAGACATGAGGTTTCCATACTACTTACTAGGGTAAAAAGTACAATTTTAACCTAACCTGAGTTTCCATTAGTTTAAATTAACATTAAAGAAGACATCCTTACCAGTTGTAAGCACAGTGGATGCCTGGGCAAGTTCTTGATAAATGTGGTAGTTGGGAAGCAAAAATGTTACTGTAACTTCATCTGATCCACACCTGATGTCTGCCTCTTCACACAATAAACTAAAGCATGACATTGCGACAAGTACTGCTTCCATGTCAATACTCCACAAGTACATAAAAAACACAACCTAAATGAAAATAGCATTAATACCATAAATCACATAACATAATAATAAGATGGAATGTGCAGAAAACTACCTCCAATTTGATGTGGGCCTGTTTGCAAATGGCAATTTGACTACCAACATTGGCATAATCTTTATGCCTCGTCAGAAATGCATTACGACAGACCAGTATTTCTCTGAGCCATTTCAAAATATCAGTGTAGTTCATTATTTGGTGCTGAATAAGTTTTTGTGATATAGAGAACAGAACTTGGGAGCTGTAGGAAAACATCCATTTAAGACCCCATAAAATTACTAATAATTAAGTAATTTGTAAGTGTGATGATTAGATTGAGCATACCTAACATCCCAAAAGGTGTTAATAGGAGCTTCTGGATTCCAAACTTCGATTTTCTCAGGATGATGGAGTACCAGCAATGCCTCCATTGCTTCTTGAGCCACATCTGGCATAGTCGGCTGATGGACAAGGCTGACAAGTCCATTAATAAGTTCTAGAGTCGAGCTTTGGATCTCATGACCAGCCTTGCCCTGATTCTGAAAAAGAAAAGACAAAATTTGACAAAACATGCCATAAAGACTGATTTGCCATCAGTGAAAGGAAGTAGTTATTACATTGAGCATCAGCATAGGGTCTGCATGAATGAGTCGAACCATCCAAAGCAATAGATTTTTTTGATGATTAAAATCTTCTCCTCTTTCCTTAAACTTCCCAGTTGAATCTTTGCTTTTCAGAGTTAGAGACTGAAATAAAAACAGGAAACTGTAAAATAAGTCAAGAGGCTGGTGGTTCACTTTACCAAGTATTTATTTACCTGTATCATTCTAAGTGGAGTATGTGCAATATACCCTTGGGTAACTTTATTAAGAGTATCTGTGAACATGGATCTTAGTTCAGAAGACTTGTTGTACACTAAATCGATTTGAGGCCACCATGGGAGTCTTGGCTGGGTTATTATCCTGCAAATAACAATTTTAACCTGAAGTCCAGTTAGTCAAAACAACACCACATAGAAGACTCTTTTGCTTGTTAATGCTTCACCTGTATAGGGAACTTATAAGCACAAAATGATAATTTGGAGAAACAGCAGGGTTAATGCACACTTTCAGTGCTTCATTGTTGTGAGGCTTGATGCGGAAACAAGACACAAAGCAATCAATCATAAGATCGATGTCTTGGACAATAAAACTAGCACCTCTGGTGAAAAGCTTGTTTGGGTTGAATAAGAGATTCTGAAAGAGAGAAAAAAAGAATACAGACAAAAAGCACCAGAAGAAAAGTAGTCAATTGAAAACTAAAAATTTTATAAAAAGATTTTTGGGAAGAATAGTTTATAGATTTTACTTTTAAATCATTGATGATACTCTGAACAAGTGTGAAAGCAACATTATTTGAGTCTAAAATATTAATGTATGTAGATGCTTTGCAAAGCTTCACACAGGTAACTGCAGCAGCTTCAGTTAGCTGTTTGCTGTTCCCATGGGGACCCAAAGCACGTTTCACATTGTCTATGAACGCTTTCTTCTTGGAGTGTCGAGGGGAACATGGAGCTCCAGAATCAGCATTAACTATTTCTTCTAAAACTTTCTATAAAACAAGGAATTAAATTAGGTATCAAATAAGAGACAGGAACTTATCACTTCAAAAAGGATATGTTATAGTGGGAATGAACAGGTCTTACTGGTGATAAAATAAGTAGCAACATTTGAAGAGGCCAAACTGCTGCTCGCCCTTTTTTGCTACTGTCTGTCGAGGTGTCTAAAATGTCAAATAGGTTGTCACAACCTTTTGAAAGGTCCTCATTGGGTTTTTTCTGAAATCACAAAATTAGTGATGCATCCAAGTCAAATCAACGATTATAAAGTCTACAGAAGAGCATAATTCTGTAGTGAAAGAAATAATACCCCTTGGAGAAGCTGAAAAGTGTCACTTACCTGAATATCAGCAAATTCATGTGGATAAGTATCCATCCAATTCCATATAGCCTTCTCAAGGGACACCATGAGAACAACTTGAGCAGATTTTTTCAATAGTTTGAACTTCTGAATGGTTTCTTTCATGTTTTTTTATAATTTGAAAAAATTACAGAAACAATGTTAAACTTATTGAACCTAGCAGGAAAACAATCATTAACTCCAAATTGCTATTTCACTCCTTTTTACCTTGCAATAGTTTGATGAGTTTAAACACATCAACATTTATATGTTGAATCAGTTCAATGTCACTGTAGTCTGGATTTTCATCATTAATAACACTTAATTCCTGAAGCCTTAAAACAAACAAATATTTTTTTTTTAAAAGTTTGTGTGACAAAAATTGCAGAAAAATGTTATTATTTACATGGTAATTGTGCGTGTATACCTTGATGAAATACGATTAAATACAGCTTGAAAAAAATTAAGACTCAGGGCAAAGAGCACCTTAGAGGCAAGATTTCTCAGCTGCAAGGCATAGGGCCCATCAGATGTATCTGTAACAATCAGTGTTGATTGAAGTGTAGTTATCTTCCCCATTGCTGGGAAAAGAAAGGGAGAGAAAGTTACTAACATATCAATACAAAATAAATGTTTCATTTGAAAACAAAAACAGTATCAGTTATTATTCACCTATAAACTGGCATATCTCACGGAGTAGCAACTTTACATTCATGTTGTCATCAAATCTTGTATTGTCTTTGATGTCCTTAGGCTGGTTACTAAGACATCTTTCAAGGGTATCTAGCACAATGAGTAAACTCTCATAACAATTGCGCTCAATGTCAGGTCCATGAGGTCTCGTACCTTGGGTCACATTTTGACACTAAACAAATAGAAACATGAAATAAGCAACTCATTATGATGAAAAGTGACCTCCTATCCCAAAAGGCAATTAACTAATGATTACCATTTCATTGACTCTCTGTAAACATTTAGTAAGACCAGATATCACAAGGAAGAATCTGTGTCTGCTTATTTCAATTAAAGATTTTTTATTCTGCTCCTCATTTATTCTTGAATGCGTGTTCTGTGGCATAGTTCGGCATGGCAGCTGAAACAGTTGTCAGGGATGAAAAAAATTACCGAAGCGAGAGAACAAAAGGTTCAGATGCAATAGGTTATCAAAAAGTACTATCCACACAACTTGTTGCATTGTCAAATAGATGACAGAACCTAGACAGAACAGGGACCAACTTCTGATGGTTGTCTGTGTGTCAGGGGATAAATGGTAAAACGTGATCACTACCCGTACGCCCGCAACAATGGAATATTCCCAGAGTATTTATCATTGTTATTCAGTTGTCATTCATGAACAATCACGAATGAGTACGGTCACAGAAGCATTTTCACATCCGGCCAGCCCAACCCAATCCTTGAATGGAGTGTTATTGATTTTCTTGACAGGTCCCCTACCTAGCCCAGCGCTAACCGCGTCAACCTAGTCTTGTCCACGACCGTGACCGTACCTGTTCTTCGAATCGCGTTAGCAACGAAGAAACCCACTCCTGAGGCTTCTGAGTCCCCATCTTTCTGATGATTTGTTTTTACTGGATTTCACAGGTAATTCTTCATCTTCATTTCCACAAACTGCGCCATGTTGAAAAGCAACCCTCACCCGCACCGCACCGCCACCCCTCACCCCCCCCCCCTCCCCCGCGCGCGCTTCGGCTGTTCCTTTCCAAGGCCGGGCCAAGAGCATAAATACAGTCAATGCAATAATCTTATCCCAACTGCTTTCTTCCAAATTCTGACAGATGACCATGACGACATGAAAATAAGAAAGGCGAAATAAAGAGTATGCGAGGGCGAGTGTTTCCCTACTGTGAATCTTGTTTGTTCTCCCCAAACCTTGAGGGGAATCGTGCATCCGGTAAGCCCCGTACCTCTGCCCGGCCCCAAAGGCCTCCACCCTGGTGGAGGGAGACACCCCTCATTTCAATTATATCTAAATTGGACAGGAATTGGTGTCCCGGGTAGTGAGGGAAGCCCTTGCCCACCGATATTCTTCATCAATTTCGACACTGCAGTAACTTCATGGAAACGTAGCAGAGTCATTTTGTCATTTCAGCTCTGGAATAAGATGGAGGAAAAACAACCTTTTGTTTGAGAATTCATTTTATTATTGGAAAATTAAATGTGGTAACAATTGCAGAGAAGCAAGAAATGCTAGAGTGAATAATTTTTGTCATTAATTCATTAATTTAAAAGAAAAGTACTTATTGCCAGTTCTGAAATGCAATGCCTCTACATGGATGCCCCACTCTAACGGATGGCCATGAATAAACATCTGAAGAGCAGTCTGAAGATTGGGCAAGTGAGATTTCAGACTATTAACATGATTTCCAACACATGACGCAATGCTTAAATGGAATGATGCCTCCTGCAAATTAAAAAATATCATCAAAGCACTTTTTGTTGATTCTAATGTTCAGTAGTAGGATAATTTGACATACATACCTCATAAAAAGGGGGCAGCTTAAAATCCGAAAGAACTTGATCCAACCTGTGAACTAATTTTGTTAAGTTTTCTTTCCCAGCTGTTACAACAATCCCGATGAATGTTCGAGTTTGTTCTTCATTTGTATACACGCTTATATCTCCCAAACAAATTGGAAATCTAGAAATAAATGAGTAAAAGTAATTTGTGAGCTCATAGACAAAATGATAAATTATGTAAAAAAACACAACAGGGCATAAATTACCTCCTAACTGAGTTCGCAATGTCTTGAATGGATGATGATACGGAGTCAATCCAATGATGTTTGAGAACAACAGTTTTAGTCACACTAATGTGCAAATCATTTGACCTCTGCAGATTTAGAGATGGATAGCATGTTGTACAGACCAGATCAATAAATGATTCAATTGATGAAGATGCATCTGCTAAACTTAACCACATTGTAAAACTCTGGAGCATTTAATTGAGTACCTCCTAACAGTTGATACTTACCGACAGGTATATAGACATAAGATGCCCAATTTCCTCTTTCATGTGGAAATGATCTGATACGTCCTTCATGATCTGCTTCTACATCTTTTACATCTTCAGGTGTGTCACTCTTGAAAAACTCTAGCAGGGCAGTTGGCGGAGGCAGTCTGAAATTTAGGATGACATTACCTTGAAAGTGTTTTATTGTTCAAAATTTAAATCTTTGACTCGACTTTCAGAAGACCCTAAGAGACTATCTTTTGGTTTGGAAGGATTACAAAAATCTTCGAGCGTGCCTTTCACGGTTGTATTAAGGTTAGTTTAGTAAGTACCTCTTGTGATCACTTGTAGCGAGCTTTTTGTTCTTAAAACAGGTTTCTGTTTCCGCCTGATTTGGCAAAGGTCTCTTGACTGACACTTTAGGTCCTGGAATTTCTTCTTCACTTCCATCGCTACTTGAGTCGTAGACCGATAAAAGATCGAGCGCACTGTTCATCGAAAGTGACATTTTTGGAATACCCGCTGCTTGCTTTCCGCCTCTCCTCCTTCTGAACCATACTTAGAACTTAAAAACTTTGAAACCAAACCATGCACAAGCCAAACATTTTCATCAGAGTTCAATTTATTCTGAAAGCTTTTTAATGCGAGGGGCGCGTTTTACTTTTATCAGTATATTTTCAGTTTTCATAAAGTTGGAAAAGAATTGTAAACAAATGTTGGCGTTGGCAGCAGTGACTGTTTGTAATGGGCAGCAAGTTGTTTGTTTGTTTCATGTTTCAAATCAAACTAGGTTAAGAGTCTGTGCTGCAAGTGGAAATTGTTTGAAACGAATGAAAGAAAATGAAGATAGCTGTAGAGGGTTGCGCTCACGGAGAGCTGGAAAAGATCTATGATACAATTGCATTTTTGGAAGAGAAAGATGGAGTGAAAATTGATCTACTTATTTGTTGTGGAGATTTCCAGGTAAGTATATCAAATTGGTCGTGAGATGCAGACAATCCACCACCATTTATATCGAATTGTGCTCTTGGAGAGTGCTGTCTGACCGTTCCGTTCAGTCCACCAGAAACGCGCAAGACCTAAACTGCATGGCTGTTCCTCAGAAGTACCGCGACATCTGTACCTTTTATAAGTGAGTTGATGAATCACAATGATACTCTCCATTGTTTTGATTTCTCTTTTCTCATTTAAATTCATCTTGCAAGATATTTTTATTTTTTGAAGGTACTACTCTGGCGAAAAACAGGCTCCAATTCTAACAATATTCATTGGAGGAAATCATGAAGCCTCTAATTATCTAAGTGAGCTGGCATACGGAGGATGGGTGGCGCCAAATATTTTCTACCTGGGCTATGCAGGGGTTGTTCAAATTGCTGGAGTCCGTATTGCTGGATTATCTGGCATTTTTAAGGGTCGAGACTATAAAATGGGTCATTTTGAAAAAGCACCCTTCTCTACCAGCACAATGAGAAGTGTGTATCACATTCGCAATTTGGATGTATTCCGCCTTAAGCAGGTACAGGTTTATCTGCTTTTCTCAGAAGGGTTGATACCACCCACAACTTCTCCTCTATTTGATGTTTTACCTTCTCAAATTGTAGCAGGTAGCTTTTGTATTTTTTTCAGCTCTCAGGAGGCCTTGATATTGCTCTCTCCCATGACTGGCCACGTGGAGTGTATCACCATGGCAATCTACGTCAGCTCCTCAAACTCAAACCGTTCTTCCAGTAAGCACAATAGAAAGTACTGCATTTGTAATTTCAAAATAAGATCATCATCAACTCCACTTTTCTTCAGGGATGAAATCAAAAGCAACAGCCTAGGCAGCCAACCCTCTGAGGAGCTACTTCATCATCTGAAACCATCATATTGGTTTTCTGCTCACTTGCACTGCAAGTTCTCGGCCCTCATCCGTCATATTTCTGTCAGTCAATTCTCTGCTTGCATTGATTAGTATCATGTAACTTTCTTCTGAAGAGTTAATTGTTATTCTAGGAAGATGATTCTCCTTCCAAATCAACAAAATTCCTTGCCCTTGACAAGTGTCTGCCTAAACGACAATTCTTGCAAATTTTGGACATACCACATCAAGAAGATAAAGAAATTACTATTGAATATGATTTGGAATGGTTGACAATATTATCACTCACAAATCATCTTCTGTCTACTAAACAGTCTTATAATTATATGCCAGGGCCAGGCTGTAAGGAGAGGTAAACTCTAATTTGAATGATTTTACTTTCTGCAGTTTATTTTTAACCTTAACAGGAATGAGCGAAGAAAAGCTCAAATAAACATATTGTTGCAGGTGGAATTTTACACCTACTAAAGACGAAATGGACTTCATTCTCCAAAAATTCGCAGGAAATCTAAAAGTACCTTTAAACTTCAGTAAAACCGTGCAAGCATATAGTTCTTCTGAGCGGTCAGGTAAGAAGAAAGTTTGTCTTAGTTTGATTCTAAGTTTTACTTTTATTGCACAGTCTTGCCTAATCAATTTGTTTTCTTTGTAGCACAAAACAATAGACAACCTGCTGCACAGCCAAATCCCCAAACTATGGCATTCTGTGACCGTCTAGGCATTGATGATCCCATAGCACTTTTGTTGCATGATGAGGGAAAATTTCCATCAAGCTATGGATCTGTTTCTAATGTTCAAGATCCAATACAGCCCGTGAGTTCAGAAGAATCTCTGCTAGTAGTAATTTTTGTTATCATCTTTCTCCCTGTTATTTGCATAGTTTTTTTTTCTATTTAATTATCTCTTTTAGGATCGTGATATATGTAGGAATAAAAGTATGGGCACTGGTTCTAATGGGGGCGAAGCCCCAAAACCAAGGCTTCAGGGACTCAAGCTACCAAGTCCTAAGATGTCCTATGAAACACCATCACCAGATAGCGCAGAAAACACCTCAGTAATAAGCTCAACGACAATAGAAGATAATCTTTCTCAGTCACTTGTAAGCCAGGAAAAAATGTTAGATTCAGATCCATCTGCTAATAATCCAATAATTGAGTCAAAGGTACCTGCAGGATTTGGTGTAGAAGACGTAGGTGAGAAGAAAAATCAAAGTATCTTTAAATTTAACAATGGTTTTACATAAAGAAAAAACTTGACTATTATGTTGTTGTTTTAATAATTTAGGTAGTCGGGGCCCAATGGCAAAGAAGTTTAAAAGAAGAAATGCAGCCATGTACACGTCAGCTGATGATGACTGAATTTCAACGAAATCATTTTTAAAAGAAGCAAACACTAAAGACAAGCGTTTGTACAATCTTCCTTGAAAAAATAAATTGCTCAGTTGTTGGTCGAGCTTACATAAGAAAACTTCTCACTATGCATTTATCTATCACAAATTAATGTTTTGACATGAAATCCACCATAATGCAGCCCTTAAACCTCAACACGACCATAACACATGAGCTGGCTTTCTGCTTCGTTGTGGGACAGTTTTGCGTCACATGCGTCGGATCAAGTTTTATGTGATGAAAATTGGAACAGCTCTGTTCAATGCCGAATTTTATCGCTCGCGCTCCTTTTCGAACACACCGACATGCGGTTATGGTGCCAACACACTTTTACAAATAAGAAATTAATTAAGAACTGTGAAAAAGTACATGGTTTACGTTACTAAACTAATACTCTGATAAGACCCATCCCATAGCTTTTTATTCACTTACTTTTTGCACGATTTACGAGAGTTGTTAAGTTATTGACTCGTACGAAACTTGGGTGTTGGTGAGCCCGGACGTGACGTGAGCGTGCGAGCGATTTCGAAAAGGCACTTCGTTGGTATTTTGATGTTTATATGTATTATTTGTTAATCCCATCATCATGGATGTGGTGCAGATATGATATGGTCTTATCAACACAAACCTTTGCGTCACCTGTTTCCACTATCAGCAGGGTGGTTCCGTCCAGACATAAATGTATTGTTCACTCGTAAGTTGTTTTGCGGCTGTCACTGCAGTACTTAACCTCATTCATAGCATAGTCGTACTTCAGTGACGTCGCATCTTCATTTGATGCTCCGAATTTGAAGATGTCACTTTCCTCTGAGGAAGGAATGTTTCTGTCTCTCGATTCATACAGTGAACTGTTAGTATGAGCTCTCAACTTTGTTTAGTGCTCAATCTGATCATCCTATTGACGAACAGCTGTAATAGATTACTGCAGTTACTCAACCTGAGGTTTTCCTTTTCATGGTTGTTTTCCTTTGCTCCAATTCGTTCTTAAATTTGATTGATCCTGTCGATTTTACAAGAGAGATATGTTGTAGAAGCCTTACTGGGAGTACCGTATCTAGGTGTTTAGAGATCATGGCCATGCTTGTGTTTTGTTGTTGAATGTATTTCATTTAGGATTTCATGCCAAAGTTTCTTTTTATTCTTACCATTGAACTGGTTTTCAGGTGGGTATGATGTACTGTAAGGAGAGATGAGTTTATTAAGGAATGTTAACTCGCTTCGTGCGAGTTTTAATAGGCGAAGAGTGTCTCCACCCAAAGATGCAGACCCTACTGCATGTTTTGAAAGTTTTCGTAAACACTGGCAACAAGCAAATGACATTATTGAGCGTACTCAGGTATGCTCAAAATTTCTGCATGGAATTTACTCTGTTAACTTATAGTTAGTACTTTTACTAGGTATTAATTTGTTTCACCATTTAAGGCAACTCCAACATCTTTAACTCAAGATGATGTGCTTGGGGTTGACAACCACCTGGACCACATGTCAACTCTACTTTTGTTGGAATTAAGAGCAGCAGGAAGTTTTCCTATTGGCCCTTATGACACAAACTATTCCACTGGTTCAGAATCCAGTGCATCTTGTCCATCCCTGGAATTCCTGCTGAGTGAAAATCTGTTGGAAAAACTATTCACCTGGAGTAAAATCACAGGAAGGTGAAGGATTCTGTTCCTCTTGCATGTTTTTGTGGCTTTTTGTTTTCAAAGGTGGCTCATTCTTGTATTTTTGTTTTGTTTTAACAGATACAGCAATGCTGTGAGGCTAACGCAACTAAAACTCTATGAACATCTTGTAAGCCATTCTCGTCACCAACTGCTTTCTCATGAACCCTTTCTCAGACCATTGCTAGAGCTCCTTTCTTCAAGTGCAAGGGAAGTATTTCCTTTGGAAGTTGAAAAGAAGCTTGTTGTTTTATTGAACCAGCTGTGTATCTCCTTGATGCAAAATGTACAACTTTTAGACTTGTTCTTCTCTGTCGAACATGGAAAAACAGAGTAAGTAAAAGCTTTATTCAAAATTGCTTGTGTTGGGAGAGCAGTACGATTCTTATGATAGGTCAGATATGCCGGGTGCCATTGACAAATGTCGTGTTTCTTTATGTCTTGCCACTTGTGATTTGCCAATGCCAGAGGCTTTGCAGCTCAGATATAAACTTGGAACCCATCCCAGTAGGATGGTATTGCAATTGACATCTTAGCAAAGTTTTAGATTAAGCTGGGATACTGTCCTGATTTTGCCCTGTGGTGAGTACTGCTCTTTTTGCTCATCTGTCCCATTCAATGTCAAGTTAAAGTGTGTAAAGTGACGTTCTCCAATGGCACCTGACAACTGTGCTCCTATGCTAGCTAGAGGATTTATTGTGTTCATCCATCACGAATGGAATATTCTATTTTTGACTCACATGTAAAATAAAGAACATGCATATTATGTGTATCTCGTCAGAAAATAATATTTTATCCTATTCGCAGCTTTATGTTATTTTCACTTCTGATACCATTTGTTCACCGTGAAGAAGGCATTGGGCAGCAAGCAAGGCATGCCTTGCTTCTCTGTATGTCTCTGTCAAAGAAAAATGAACATGTTGCTCAATACATAACACAGCATTCTAATGTCTGTCCAGTGAGTATCTTGGAGTTGGGTTGAAATAATTCTTTTTTCTATATCGGTGAGATAGTGTTACTACATGCTCTGTGTATCGGAACAGGTATTAGCTACTGGTCTTAGTGGCCTGTACTCCCTCCTGCCGAGGAAACTTATGGTAGAGGGTGATGACTGGCATCAGCTAACGCCTGATGATGTTACTGACCTGCCAGAGCTTGGAGCTTTCATGAACTCTCTGGAGTTCTGCAATGCTGTTGTACAAGATGCTCACCCTAGTATTAAAAGCCAGATGCTGGAGTTTCTCTACCAAGGCTTTCTTGTTCCTGTAATGGGGCCAGCCTTGCTACAGGTAAATTTATCTATTATTATTATTTTTCATAATCATATTTTGGTTTTGTTTCAATTTTTCATGTGTTAAGTACTGTATCTTCTCAACTAAAGTAATCTATTATGTATTGTATATTAAGTTTTCAATTAAATTTGTACATATTTTGTAAACCAACAAATGATGGAGTGAATGAGATGGCAGGCATGTTGGTGGAGGCTAATCTGAGGCCAGTGGCCAACGGTGTTGGAAAGCTCATGGGCTTTAAACCTCTTTACCTTGGATTTTTAAGTTTTTGACAAAATTCATTTTAGTTGTATTTTCCATTTTCCTATATTGTTTAAGCAAACACTGGTTTGTATGAGTGAAAGTGACAGGAGTGAATTTCTTTTTGTGCTCTGCATTTGGGATTGTGCACATTATCGTAGGACATGACCTATAGCTTACATTATTAAGGTTCCTTTGTTTTATTGTTTTTCTTCCTCAATGTTTTGCACTTACTATTCGAATTCTATTGAATTCTTCAGAGAAAATGAGATAAAGGACTTTTTTTGTCAACAAATGTGTCATGAGATGGGCAGAAAATTTTACAAGCTTTATTCACTATTAGTTTTTAAGCTGATTGCTATGACTTCTTTACTCTGGTTATAAATTCAGTTGTCACTACATTGAATTCCAAAAGCAGGAGAAAAACAAGAGGTTTGCTGTGGTGTTGGAATGTCTTCTGTGATTAGGTGTCTTGTCTGGTGTGGAAGAGCTTCGACTGTTCTAAGATGTGCTTTTGTTTCTCTGTTGGATGGTGCTTTACATGCAGGAATCTGTCGGACTGTGCGACGAGCAAATAGACACAGCCCTTGATGCGGTCAGTACCAATAAGCCTTAGTGCCTGCATCCCTCGGCTCTATTACATCCTTGTTTTTTGTTTTTTTTTTGTTTTTTTTTTTGTAATTGCCATGGCAGTATAAATTTCTTTTACTATCAAAACTCTTGTGATTTTACTTTTATAAGACGTCTTCATGCATGTTTGTTTGATTTCTGCTAACTCCCATATTTTGTGAATTACTTTTTATTTCTGCTTTGTCGTCTATTTTGAAGGAGAGGAAAAGGTTCTTGAGAATTAAGTGTCCATCTGCCCACTCACTAACAAAGTAAACAAGGTGTATTTTTTTTAGTCCCTCCCTTCATGGTTGCAAGGTTTTGTTTTTCTGTTGTACTTAGAGGAGTAATCAAACCTTATTTTACATTTCATGCTGCAGTCTGGTCTTGCGGATGCATGGGTATGGAATCATTTATTAGTTATTGGTTTCTAGCAATGGGTATAGATGCCTTCATGTTGTCTTTAAACTCGCTGTCTTATTATTAATGTTGCTTGTAGAATGTTATTATTAATCTTATAATCAATTGTAATTTCAGTTACTTGTAATGAAACTTGAACATGGATGTGTATTAATATAACTGCCAATCTTCTAAGCTTTTAAGAATTTTTTAATGCACGTATGGGATGTGTGTTTTGCATGGATGCATGGAACATGAGTATGAATCTTGAAGAGAGAAGTTTCTGTACCCGGATTATCTTGAATATCACTCAGGTGGGCACAATATCACTGTTCTGTTGCCATAATGTTCTATTTTTTTCTTCTTCAGAATACAGTGGAGGATCTTGTTGCTGCAACAGCATACTTAGAGCTCTTCCTGCGAAGTGTGTCTGAACCAGGTCTCCTATGCTCATTCGTTCGGTTCCTTTTGGAAAACAAATTTGATGGGGAGCGTATATTAGATCACTTAGTTCAACGAATTAATTCTAAAACACGGGTATGTTACCAGTATTATTTTCATAATTTTTATCTTCAAATGTTATCACAATGTTCAATATTAAACTAACATTTTGTTTAATTTTTGGTTTACAGCTTGGCTTAGTGACCCTATCCTTATTAGACACATTAGTTAGCTTACATTGTGAAGATATAATGCTTGAGCTTATTTTCCGCCACCTTGTGCCTTGTTCACATGTTATGGTCTCACAGAGACGCAGGGTGAGGGACAGAGATCCATATTGCCGCAATGCTGAGCGCTTTCTCTCTCTAGCTCCATTGTGTTGTACTGATATTGCAGTAAATCCTCCCTCACTGTCCTTGCTAAGCAGCCCTAATGCAGGCAACCGGTAAGAGAATCCTGAGCTTTTGAGTGTAACATGTTGATTACTTTATACTGTTTCATATCAGATTTTACTTTGCCAGGCCGAGATCATCATCTTCTTGTGATTCAATTTCATCTCTCCCAACAACTACGAGTTTGTATGGCTTAAAACACAGTGAAAGTCTCTATGGAAATTACCATGCATACCTTTGTGATGCACGGGCCAAAGTTCAGGCATGTGCTGCTTCTTGTGCGAACTGGGTGTATCCTTATGATGGTGAGACTCCACCATATGAAGCATTTTCAGTACCTTCTCCTGAGAAGAGAATGGAATCCGCAAGTAGAAGTGACGACAAACAAGTTCCTGTGAATGGTGACTCCGATGTTTTGTCTAGTTTAGAAACAGTTCATTTACAAGACTTTTCATCTCCCAAAAATCATTTTGTGAAGCCAAACGATAATGAGCTAAGCGGAAACTCTGAAGAAAATGATATTTCAAACTCTCTTAAGGCAGATAATCTGACCATGAACCGTGAAGAAAAATCTCAATCATCTTCAGGAAATGACCACAGCTTACCTTCAGTTGGTGACAGCAGTGGCTATGAGAGCTTTGCTTTTAAAGGATCATCAGATTCTTCTCCAGAAAACGAACCTTCTGATGACACAGCTGGAACATTAGATGATGGCATACCTCCATCTTTATCTGAGAATGAGGAATCTAAATCTTCTACACCTCAGGTTCCAGTTTTGAAAAGTGTTCCTGATACCACGAGTGTCCATGAGGGTTCATATATGGATGCATTTAAGAACGCTCCAAGTATAGGTAGATATATAATGGTATTGGAAGTTGTGGAACTAAATTTGTTTTAGGCCACTTATTTATCCTAATTTTATCTTTTTATGTTGGCAGGACCCTTTTTAGATGCTATTCTTCGAAAATTAGAGGGCATGCTTGAAAATGGTCTTGTTGTCAATCTACAACTTACGGGGCTCATTTCTCGACTTGCAGTGCATCCTCAGCCTCTGCTGCGTTCGTTTCTGCTTGATCATACTCTTGTCACACAGCCAAGTGTTCGGTCCCTCTTTCAGGTGTGTACAAGTAGTAATTAGTTAAATGTGGTGTAAATAAAAAGGACTAGTATGCTCATTAAATGTAAAAAAAGATCAAAGTAGCTTTCTATGTTTGCAATTACTACGTGAAATTTTATTTTCAATTTAATTATTTTTGTTTTTGTTTAACTTAATTTCAACTATATTTTAAGCATTCCAATGATCTTTTGTTTCTTTGCCCAGGTTTTGGGCACTTTGAAACACCGTATTGACCGAGTTCTGTCCTCGTTACCAAATATTCAAGAGCTTGTTGTTGAAGCTCAAGAATACCTTGTTGGAAGAGAAGATAGACTAACAAATGCTCGAAGATTGGCTCTTGTAGCATCTGCTCCCGGTGGAGACTTAGAATTCACGTCTTTGCCTCCCAACCTCAATCATAGAAATTCTCTGACAAATGATCCCTTTCCTAGAGGTAAGAAAATGTCATGGTTTTAAATCTAAGGCTGCTGCTTTGTGTCTTATGCATCACATCTCTTTATTCCTGTCCAGTGGATAGCAAACGCAGAAGTTTCTCATCAACATTGACCTCTGTTTTCCGAAGAGCTGTGCAAGTAGCACAACCTATTAGGGAACAGCTGGAAAGTGTTGGAGAGACTGGTTCATACAGGTTTGTCTGGTATTTTACATTCTCATTTCAACATCTTGTTTTATTGACTTAATTTGTATCATATTATCATTCTTTTCAGGTATTATCATCGAGCCACTACAGCTCCAGGTCAAAATAACAGTGATCGAGAACATTATGTTCGTAATGCAGTTGTTTGCGCTGTTATTTTAGATGAGTGGTTGAAAGAACTTGCTGCAGTGTCTCAGGAGCACTCAGTGCTGCAAAGTTATGTTTGGTCGTGCTAACTTACGGGCAAAATGTTTGATGTAATGGTATACCGCTTTTTACCAATAGAAAATTAGGCTTGTTGATTGCCTTTCTTCTATTAAGTTAGACATTGTTTTGGTGTTTTTCTTCTGTTCTTTTCTGTGCATTTTTTGCTCTATTGCTTTCTTTCTGTTCTGAATCTTTATCTGTTGAGGCAGAACATATTCTTACCGGTGTGCTTAGAAGCACGCATATTTATTGTTAATGCTCGTTGTTTTGCTCACAAATCAAGTTTAACTATTATGTGATTTTGTGACTTGCGCACAAATATTGCTGTGTCTCGTTGAAGAGTAAAATTTATTTTTATTATGAATCAAAATAAACTTCTTGTGAAATTCTGTTATTTTTATCTGTCTTCCTGTTGACCATGAGTGGTGATTTTGTACCTGGATCTACCCTGCTAGGCTACATAAATGAAAAGTATTGAAGGTGTCTGTGAATTAAGTGTGTTATGTCTTGGGCTGACTCAATGCACAGCTAGCTATGAGTTACTTATGTGATCTGTAAGCAGGATGTTATTGGAGGTTTCTCATCACTTATGAACCGTTCAGGCATTTTATTTACATACTTTGTGCCACTGTATTTTGTCTTCTACTTGTATTAACACTTTGACTGAGCTGCTGCTGTTTCGACCATGAAATTATTCATTTCTCCGTTCTGCTTTTTGTTCATCTACTTTTTTATTTTTTTGAACTTACTTAACTTTTTTTGGGTGTTCCTGTTTGGTCACCAGACGCAGCTACCAGAAATAAGGCCAGACACAGACTACGAAAATTCTATGAATTATTTCTGGACCTCCCAACAACAAATAGTGTTAATTTGTTGTCTTAAGGATATGTTGGTACTTTGCCCATTGTGATCTTACCTAGATTTGTTAAACAGTTACCTTTCGTGTTCCCATAGTTGTGTACATAATTCTAAAATATTTTATGAATGTTTTCTCTATGAAGTAAGATTTTGTAACAGTGTGAAATGAATTTTACTTTCAGTTTTAAAAAGATCTTATGTAAATTCCCTTTTTCTCTAGTTTATTGTTGCTTTTGAAGTGAGTGATATGTGTTCTGGTGTCCTAATACTCACATTGACTTTCTGTCCAAATAGCAAATACTTCTTGTTGGCATAATAATACTTGTTATAGATTGGATTTAATGCCTACATAGAATCTTTGTTGTGCTTAAGTTGGCTTTGTAGTTGTCACCTTCTGCTTCTTTGGACTAAATAAGACCAAACAACAACACAGACATCTACACACATTAGCTCTGCAATATTCTAGTGCCATCCTATACATTTCTTCCTCCTGATTTTAATGTATTAATAAAGCTCACCTCCCAATTTTGTTTTCTTGGATTTGTGTCAACAGATTGGAGTATTCTGGATTTCGTTTAATTGTCCTGAATCTTCTTTGTCTTATTTTTCTTTTAAGAGGCTGCTAAATATATCTGTCTATCACTTTCCAAGGGGTGTATCAAAGGTTTTTATTTTTTGTATATATGCAAATTTGCAAAAATGTTTATTTGTTGTGTTGTAAACTCTATAATTTCTGGTTGGAAGTTGAGGGAATCATTGTAAAGGTCTACAAATCTATAGTGTGACTTAACATTGTTAAATTAATTTCATTGTTTGTAATTATATGTTCAAGTCCTGTTACCCTGAATGTGATACATTACCAGGCTCCCTTGATGTACTGTTCATGTACATGTGACTTGCAAGCAGTCTGTCTCAAGTTGCAGTTTGTTCCTCCAAACATCAACAACTGGCCACAAGATTCGTGATAATACTGTATTGCTATGTTGTGGAAGGAAAATTAAATTTCATTTTTCTGCAGGACTGCAATTGGGCCTAGCTCCTTCCACTTGCCGGCGTTCGCCGTATAGTCAGTCCAGTCAGTCCTAGACACTATATTCGCCCCCCCCCCCCCCCCCCCCGGTCTTCCCTCTCGCTCTACGACTCAGAATGGCTCCCGAGGGAACACTTGACGGCTTTCTTCCCTCGCCCACCCCGCCCCCGCCGGTAGGGCCAGCTTCCATGTAAGAGCTTGTGGACAAAATCGGAACAAGCTGGGTGCCCAAAGAGGGCATTACAACAACAGCATTGCATTCGTTGAGCATACTTGCCACAGAAGAAATAAAACCAGGATTTCAAGTGAAATAATATTTTTATAATAATATTTAAATCATAAATCCGTATATATATATATATATATCATGTACATAATTTTCATATTTAACTGAACAACGCGCCACATTCAACATTAACATTAGCCTTAAGCATAAAATTTGAAACTTGGAATAATACTGTGAGTTCTACATTGTATGGGTGTAAAAAAAGGAAAAAACCCATACAAAATTGGTTTGTAAAGCAAGGGTGATAAAATTTGAGCGTTCTAAAGCTACAAGACCACAAGAAAAAAAGGTTTTGAGAAAGGCACACGTAAGCTAAAACTATACAATAAAGAGAAACCTTAAGTTTCATGTCACAGCATTCATCTTTTCATATTTAAAATGAAATCTTACAAGGTTTTCAACAAGGGTCTTGTAGTCTAGTGACGGGGTTTTAATAATGTCAATCCGATCACAGAGTAAGTACAACTTTTAAAAACCAGCCGCTGCATGGACCGAGGAATGGTTCATTATAAAGTTACACACATATCATTCATAAATCCTAAATTATTATTAATTTTTAATTGCAAGAAGAATTGCACAGGAAGCTTTCGGCGCACACTACGTGAACTCGGCGTCGGCGGGCGCGTAGGTGCGTTGCGGCATTGCCTTGAGGGGCGTAGTGGCGTGATGGGGAACGACCATCGAGGATCATCGCGTATCCCACACGTCTGCTCGCCTCATCTGGCAATTATTGTTCTGCGCACAACTACGTAACATTAATAATTAGAACGGATGGACGGAAACACTCCTGAGGTGGGAGGTGTATTCTAGTCGACTACGCTTGCGCGGTCCACCGCCTCACTGTCAGGGGGGCGGCGTGGGACGGTGCCGCGTTACCCCGCACACTACCCAAACCCAGCGCAGCAGCGCAGCAATGTGAAGAACGGCCAGTCATACAGCTACACTGTATCAATGTTCTCGAATCACAAGTACCCGAAACTGCCGAAGCCGACTTGTCTTTGGAACTTGCGGCCTTATGAGCTCCGAAGAAGAACTGCAGTAGTCTTTTCAGGTTGCCTCGACAGCAGTCTGGCCGGACACGCTGCGCGTCAAATGGCACTGCTGGGGGAAGGTGTGGGCAGGCCACCGTTGCTCGTCGTGGGTACGTCGCCTGGGCTGGGGGCGGGGCTAGGCGGGTCACCAGCCCACCAAGGCGCCGTCGCCTCCAGGCTCTGTCATGGGTCACATGATGCCGCCGCTACCCCCGGAGGACGGCCCCGAGGCCGCCGCGCTGCCGCCGGGGTTGTTGGAGGAGGGCGACGACAGCGACGCCAGGGCGCCGCCGTTGCCCGAGCCGTTGCCGCCGCTGCCGCCGCTGCCCGCCCCGCTGGAGCGGCTGGAGGGAAGCTGCGCCGCCGCCGAGCCGCCCCCCGTGCTGCTTCCCGCCGCGGCCAGCATGTGGTGGTGCACCAGCCCGGCGTGCCCCGTGCCGCCCCCTTGCGGCAGGGGCAGCGGCAGCGGGCTGGTCGTGGTGGGGGTGGTCGCTCCGTGGTGATGGTGGTGGGCGTGGTGCAGCTGGTGGTGATGGTGCAGCTGGTGGTGTAGGTGGTGGCTGTGGTGCTGGTGGTGCGATGGGTGGGTCAGGCCCGGCACACCCGTCAGGCCCTGGTGCATCCCTGGCTGCAGGTCCTCCAGCTTCACCTTGTGGTCCAGCTCCTCGCGCTTCTTGGTCTGCTTCCGCTCCTTGGCGCGCCGGTTTTGGAACCAGATCTTGACCTGGACAGACCAAAAGGAAAAAGCCGTTAGAGTTGGCGCGTGCAACGAGAGAACCCCATTTTTCTAACGTACACCTGAGTCGATCATTTGTAGCCCCATTCATGCTCGCGTCCGAAGTCTGTAACATTTCTGAATGTGCCCTATATTCCGTCCGGCGAAACTTGAACCTAGTCAAGCCTTGAACGTGCGATGCGCCCCTCCCCCTCGTGGTGCAGCCGTGGCCGTGGAGGGGGAAGTTCCGCTGGGCGGAGCTTTGGCAGGCTTGAGTTGGGTCGGCGCCCCGCCTTGCTCCGCCCTCGCCGCTCCCACCACGCCGCCGCCCCGCCCCACCCACGGGCCGCACCACGCGCTGCTGGTCTTATCTCTCGCGAGGGGCATGCCGCGCTGCCGCCATCCACGTTGCCGCTCCGACGCGCTCATGGCCGCCGTGTAGGCACAGCCGGCAAGCACCGCGCAGCCGGCACGGACAGGGCCATGAAGGCAGCGCGGCCGCTCGGAGCCACGCCGCCTGCCTGACGGCGTTGACGGCCGCGCCAAATGCAAACGGACGATGCGGACGATGCAGTTACATTACATACCTGTCTCTCTGAGAGCCCCAGACTGGCGGCCAGCTCGGCCTTGCGTCGGATGGTGATGTACCGACTGTAGTGGAACTCCTTCTCCAGCTCCAGGCGCTGGTGGTCGCTGTACACCACGCGGTACTTGTCCTTGGTGCGCGTTTTGCCTGCAAGCAGAGAGGAGCGCGCCGTTAACACTTTTGGCGCGACAGCGGCGGCAACCAGTTGGACCAGCCGTCCTTGCTCGTCGTGCTGGTGCGCCAACACTACGCTACGCTACGCAGTCAATTATTTGATCGTTGATAAAGATTATCTCGCGAGATATTGAACGCAGCATCTGGCGCAGGGCAGGAGTAACGACGGCTCGAGTCTCTGGTAAAGACGAAGCGGCTGTATCGGGGCCTCACGGTGGGCAACAAGTTCGGCACCGGCAAAAAAAACCTCTTAGACGCGTTTTGAGCTCCAGAGTCGCTATCGCTAGCCCACCACCAATCCACCCAATATTATTCCTCCCGATGCGTTCGATTCAGAGTTCAGAGAAAAGCGAAGGAGGTCGCCTCGGCTGTGCAGCACAAACATGTCACATGTGAGAAGGACACAAATTACAGATCAGGTTCAGCGCTAACGGGAAGATGTTTATTAGTATCCTCATGCTCTTTACGGGGTGATTGAGTAAGCACCCTGTTTTCACCACGCATACATTACGATGGGTGGCCGAGACAGCGCCGGTCCCCTCACATCGGACGGAACAGCCGGAGGTCTGCACCGACGCCGTGCTGCCGTGCAGGCCTTGCCTGAGCGGGCCCGAATCCAGCTTGCCTTGGAATTCAGATTGAGTAAACAGTGTGTGGGCACACAGCCACACACCGCGCTCGACGACGCGCAGCAGATTCTGCCGTTTCGTTTCAGAAGACGAAAATAAGAAAACCGGAGAAAGACATAAGAATGTCATTAAGTTCATTCGTTGTTCGCTGATCGATTGCCATCAAATGTTCTCAGATACGAAACTTTGTTTGGCGTGTCGCTCGTCTCGGCTCGGCCCTGCAGGGCGGCCAGATGAAAGAGAGGTGCTAATCCAGATAAGGCCCCGCTGCCGCGCCACCGCGCCACGCCACGCCACGCCAGCCTCCGTAGGTACATCCGCCTTGGTTCCTCGCGGGACAGAAAACTTGATAAGGAGGGAGTCGTCCATTAAACGACGTTATGCAGTTGTAGACCCGTTGACTACCTAATTTTCCTCAAATGTGCGCTTGTTACGTGCCGCTCCGCCTCTCGCTTGCACCCTGGAGACCTAGCTAGGGTGCGAGCGAGAGAACCGCTTGGTTAGGTTAGTGTTTGTTTAGAGCAGAGTTTCGTTTCACTAGTCAACACAATCAAAACCCTATTATTGCATCTGCTCCCTTTTTATAGCATATAGCTGCTTTACACGACCATTGACAACAATAAAAGAGTCACGGATAGAGTAAGATGGCAAACATCTCAAGGAATTTACACAAAACCCTGCTTACCTCTCCTTTTTTTTTTTTTTTTTTTTAGCCCCCACCTTTTTCAGTGGCCCCGGCAGCCCCCGGTTGTTGCTGCTCTTTTTTTTTTTTTTTTTTTTTGGGTTGTCGGCACGGGTGTAAAGGCCGAGAGAAGCCGATCGGTCGGGCGTGCGCCTGTTAGCGTTGGCAAGATTTTCATGGATTTTCTTGTCCGCCGGAACGGTCGGTCGGACGTCGGGACTGGGGCCGACAGACGATGAAGCGACAACACAACGCTCTCCCCGGGACGCGATTTGCGTGCAGCAACTGTGGAGCATCAGCATCGAGAAGCGATAATTGCCTGGTGAGCAAGCGGCGCTCGGGGGACAGACCAGACTCGGACGCACGCGCAGCGGCGGGACAAGACAATGGGGCAAGTGGGCGACAACCCGACCCCGCTCCCCGCGGACCGATATGTCGTCGGCCCGGCGGGGCGAGGCGGGCGGCGCGGCGTGGCGGGCGGCGATGACAACACGGCAGGGGAGCAAGTGGCGACAAATGGGAGGCGCGCAGACTGATTCCGCCAAGCGCTTCTCTCTCGCACCTCACCGCCGCGGCCGTCCCGGAACGCAACGCCCCTTTAGAGCAAGAGAGACTTCGACCGCCCACAATAATGTAATGCCAGTAATGCCGCCGCCGCGTGTTCCAGAACGCAAACAAGGCGGGCAACCAAACGCGCCTCTTGAAGTAAATCTGCTCCTCGTTGCAATCAAGTGCTAATCATCGGGCAATCGCTTGGCGGAGCAGCTCGTCACCGATAGCGGGGCGGGATCTCGAGGGGGATCGCCGCTAAGGATTGCGCATTACGAGGGATATGCCCAGAGGGATCAGACGGGCGGCGGGGCCCTTTGAAGCCTCGCTCTCTCGCTCGCACTCAGCTCGCAGCAGGCATGCACACGGGAGTCACTCTCTTAGTGGCAACTGCCTAATACATACAGGAAAATAAATAGAAGTAGGATGTTACTCTTTGAACGGCACGGATGTGGCCACTCTGTGGTCCCGCCATGATCCCGCTCTACCTCAAGGGGTAAGGGACTCGGGAGAATACTGTAGCAGAGCGGTGTAGTTGAAAATGATTTTAACATTTCATTTGACGGATAGGTTCATCAAGGAGCCATCCAAACGAAAACCACCACAAAAAAAAATAAATAAATTGTGACACGCTTTGGGATGCTAGCGTGGTTACGGCCCCCTAATCCGTGAGTAGCAAGCCTTTTATGGCCGTTGTGTCTCAGTCCGTTTCTCCTCCTGGCGCGAGGCAGCGAGCCATTTTACTCATCCAGGCGGGCAGGTGGTTGGACTCACGAGCCTCATCCCCACACGCTATCGGCGTCGCCATCGACCCACCGACCAATCCGACGCCGGGCCGGACGGCCAGACCCTCCCTCGGGACGCCCCGCTGGGCGCTGGGTCGCAGGTCCACTGTGCTACCGACAGTGGCGCAGTGTGGTGGCGGTGTGGGAAGCAGGCCGATAGGCACACTTACTCCGAAAGCCGTTTTCGTCGCTCTGTCTCTCTCGCACTGAAGGGCTGTTCCGTTTGAGTGCGAAAGAGACCTGTTCGCCTATCAGCTGCTGACCACGCGGCACCCCACTTCCGGCGCCCAGACGATCCGTAACGACGGCGTCGGGGTGTTCACCACGGCTCACCGGCCCTAGCGGCCAGGCCAGATTGCCGGGCTAGAGTGTCCCACTGTAGGACTGTAGGCCGCGCGCTTTACCTGTCGACCTGACGGCGGCAGAACAGCCGAACAGCCTGACCCTGTGACGGCCGACGGCGACACTGACAATGCGACGAACGGCGCGGCGGCGCGGCGCGTTGTGTTGGCGTCCCCGGCCAATGCCGTCCAATGCCCGGGCCAGGGACGCAGCCTGGACGGCCGGCTGACAAACAGTGACAGCGGATCAAGGCGCCTCAAAGGCGCCGCCCCGAGGCTGGCCCTTTAGGGTGCGCTGGCCCCACCCTGGCAGGGCAGCCCTGGCCGGACCCCTCCCTCGGCAAGTAACTGTCCGCCGTCCGGGGGCATCGCCAGGCGCTTGGCTGCGGACACCCGCCCCACCGAAGACGCGACCACTCGCCAAACCCTGTGTCCACTTGAGCACCTGACATCCCTTGAAGTCCGAAATATTTCCCCAACAAGGCAGAAAACTAACAAAACTTGGGCCTAAAACTCAACGAAATCCAACGGAATCCCTCCCCTTTAGACGGCTGTGCGCTGTAAACCCCAATTCGGCGGCCCGCCCACCAAATGCGCAGTGTGCTCTTGCAGTGCCACCAAAAGCTTTTCCATGCGACTTTGAGTTGGAATTTCACTTAATACATTTATTACATGTGGGCGCAAACACCCCTCCCCTCCCTTTTTTCCCCCGGGTTGGCAGCTGTGGCAGCACTGATGGCCGTGTTGGATGCGCGGCGCATCAAAGCAGTCAAAGCGCAGGCAGGCAGGCCGGCCGGCCGTTGCCCTGGATAGTGCCTGCCTGCTGGGCTGGCCGGCTACCGGCCGGCAGCCTTGTGCGCCTTTATTGCATTGCATTTCCGTCCCGGAGGCAGAGGCTCTTATGCGCTCCTCTGTCGCTCCAGCGCACCGCCCCACCAACCCCACCCTTTCTAGAGCTACTTTGACCCTCTCTCAGGCCGGCCCTGGATCCGCCACTGGGAAACCACTGTTCGAAATCAGACCCAGGGCCCCAAGCACGACTTATGGGAAGGCCAGAGCAGGTCTGAGCCGGCTGGAAAGAGATGGCGAGGAGTGCGTGAGTGCGAAAGTGAGGTCCTTGCTCTGGCTATGCTACTGCCTACATGCACGGGAGCTCCCACTCAAACAATCTGTGTACGTAAGGACGAGTCAATCCCACAATCGTTCGTCAGAAACGCTTGTCAATGGGCGAAAAGCGGGACAAAATCACACCAAATCCCAAACAAAGCGAACACAATCAAACAATCCTGGGATAGGCTCTACAGGCTCTAGGCTACGCTTCTATGTACCGGCTTCCGCTCTATGGGGCCCACACCTCGGCGGGGCGGACGGGGCAGTCGGGGCAGACGCGGGTTCAAGATCGGCCCGACAAAAGTTTAAAAGAGCAAATACGGCGTGGGCCTCGCCGACACTGCGTGTTTGCCTGCCCACTGATGAAAAGGGTCAACAGGCGCGGACCTGACGGTGCCGCCGCCCCGCCCCGCCCCGCCCCGCCCCGCCGACACAGCGCTGCGTGCCACGCACCGCCCCGGCAGCACGGGCCGCGATGCGACGCCAGGCGCCGCGAAGCGCAAAGCGAGGCGCAAAGCGAAGCGCGAAGCAAGGAAGCGTGAATGACTCACTCATTGGCTCAGTCCCAGCTTCTCCTGTCGACAAAAGGACGCAGTTAGCGACAGGACAGGCAAAGTCAGTTTGGGCGCAAGACTGCGACAGCCACCGTCAGCAGCAGCTACCCGCTGGCCTGCGTGGACTCCCTGCACTTGGTGTCTCGTCACTTGACCAGGCGAAAATCATAACTCAGAGCTGCGATCGAGCCGGCCTTCCACTGCGAAGAAGAGCAAGACGCGGCGGGGCGTTACGGATTTAAAGCGGCCTGCTTGAACGCGGAACAACGCGGAGGCCGGGCGACTCCCCGTGGGGGTGGCTGGAGGCGGGGCGGCAAGTGAGCGGCTTGCGGCGAGTAATAGCGCGAATGCACCCCCGGGGACACATAACCGGGCCGGGCCGCCGCCCCCGCCGCGCCGCCCCCACCGCCAGCATTACCGACCGCATTCAAGCCCAAACGGTTTTTGCGGTGGTGGCGCGCGGCCCCTAGCTGCCTTTGGCTTGGCAGCGGCGCCGCCTCGGCCTGCTGCTGCTGCTGCCCCTAGGCCCGTGCTCGCTGGACGAAACTGCGGCCCGCAGTTACAGTTCACACGGCCGCGAAAAAAGACGAAATAAAAGTAAAATGTCGTGTCCTTATTTTAGCGAGGGCGAAGTTCAAATCCATGTGCGTGGTACACGAACCTGGCTGCGTGCAGGGTTCCCTTGGTTCCCTCACTCGAGAAGTGGGGCACAGTGTCGCACACCTGCCACGAACGAATGTTTGCGAAACTACAGCGAAAACAAAACGTGGAATGCGGTAGAAATGCTGCTACGTAGTAGCAAATTATCTCAAGTCGCGCAATCGTCCGAAATGGTGGCGGACTCCCCGTCCACTATGGTTTCCGATTTGACTTTTCATGTAGAACGAAGGCTCTGAATGAGGGATCAGGGTCGCGGCGGCAGGGCGGGCGGCTGCGTGTTTGTACACCCACACCGCCGCGGCCCACACCAGCCCGTCAAACGTGCCGAGAGATAACCGACCCCCCACCCCCACGCAACCTCCAACGTGTTAACACGGCGCGGCGGAACTGAGAAAGGCGAGGGATAATCCCCTGATCCCGTAATCGGCCGATAGATAGCGCGCGGTGACGCTGCGGCACGGCGAGACGCGGCAAGGCACGGCTGAAGAGCCTCACAGGCCAGATGAAAGGGGTCCGCGATCGGAATGTGGACGACGACACACGCGGCGACACGGCGATGAGGTGCATGGCGTTCCGCAGGGCACAGCGACCACGGCGACCTCCTCGTGTCCTTATCAGCCCGCGGGGCACCGCGAGCACAGCAACCGCCGTGGACGCCGCGCGTGCCGCCAGCCAGACCGCGCAAATGAAATCACGCGGGGAAAATAAACGTGAGAATTTTTCATAACTGTCCACAATAGAAGCATAGTAACTCAAGGAGGGGCGCGCTGGGAGCGGCGTGGCGGCGGCGCTGTTGCCGGAGCGCCGTAAATCAAAAGGCTGCAGTAACGGAGCGGGCGGGGCGGGGCGGGGCGGGGCGGGGCACGGGAGCGGCCCGGCCCGTCTTTTCGGTCGACTCGTCGGCTGGCGGCGCCGCGCGCCGCTACCACTATAGTCACTATCGAGGCGTTGGGCCGGAAGCCCGACACGGCCGTGCCAGCCTCCTCTAATGGCCGAACTGCCGAACTCAAATGGCCCACTGTGACCCGGCAGCACTGGCGCCATCATGACGCACCACCGCTTCATGCTTCATCGCCGAAACGCTTCGTCCGCGGACGCCCGCCCAGGCCGCGTGCAGAGCAACGAAACGGGCAGACCTGTGCGTCCGTTTAGAAAAGTGGAGAGGTAGGCACTGGGCCGGCGATCCGACGCGTCAAACGACAGACAGACAGACGCGTTTGCCGATCGAGGCATAGCCACAGCCAGTAGCCGGCCGTAGAGACCCTCCCGCCGGCAGTGCCGCGGCAGGCGAGGGGAGAGGTGAGGGGTGCTCGAAGCACCCGCTGGCTGACAGCGGTGACGAGCCGAAGTCGCTTCGGCTGCCCTCGGAGCGTCCGTTTTGCGTCCGTTTTAGCTTCGGGAACGGACGTCAACGGGCGGACGCTCACCGGACCCGGACCGGACCGGACCGGGTATTGAAGAAAATTTGAGTTCACCTAAACGGTGCTCTGGCCGCGTGGACTGCCTGGACTTTGGTGGCGAGGTGTTGACACACTCGTGAGGACGCACCACACGCAGTGCAGCAAACCACAAGTGGCAAATCAATGACCACGCATCACCTGCGGCGATAAAGGGGCGCTGCTGCCGCCGCGTCTCTGCGTATGGACAACTTACAGTACTCTAATTTCCCCCTTTGTCCACACAAAAAGGGGACATCAACTCGCGGAAAAGGGGACAAATGGTTCGCACGAAGCTCGCGGAGAGAGAAAGAGAGTGAGAGAGATGCACCCCCTGCTACCTGCAGCCCTTGTACCGTGGACAGAGACAATGCGTCCCGTTAGTTTGTGTGTAAAGGTTGGCAGCACTGCCCTGCGCTGCCCTGCGCCCCCCGCAAGAGTGCCAACTTGCTGACGTTGTTCGTCGAGGCGAGCCAAGTCAATCCGTTTGGCGGCGTGTCACTGCCACCTTGTGCACCTCGTGCACCTTGTGACAGGCATTCAGAGGATTAGCCGCGGACAACATCGCATATTCTGCCAGACTGCTGCTGCTGCCCCGAGGCCCGTAGTCGTCTGAAGGCGGGGGAGGGGATAGGGGGAGGGGAGCGAGGAGTCTCAAAACAAAGGCTCGGCTCCGGCTCCCGGGTCGCGGTGTGCTACAACTTGGTGGCGCGGGGCGCAGGGCGCAGGCCGGGAAGGAACAATTGTTTTATCTGCCTTATCAAAGCAATGCCCACCCCGCGGCCCCGCCCACGCCACGCGGCGGCCCGCCCGGCCCCACATCCGGCACCCACCGCCAGGCAGGCAGCCAGCAGCCAGCCAGCAGTCAGCCAGCAGCCAGGCAGGCGCGGCCGGTCGAAGCGCCTCGAGCGCAACGCCCATTCGCGGGTTCATGATGGCTGGCTGGCTGTGGCTGGACGGCTGGCTGGCTCCCCTGGCAGATCCTTTGTTTCTCGCTCCTGAGGCGTCCGCTGGTCGAAGACCTTCCTTCTCGGAGTTCCACGCCGCCCGCCCCACCCCGCCCCGCGTCGCTTACGGTACACGGGCACGCTGGCGACAGAGGTTTCATAACAAACAACGACTGGTCGTGGAGGGCAGATAAAAAAAAAAGATCCAAAGCATCGCGCACGACAAGTTCGACTTATGTTTTTACAATGATCGATGGGAAATGGGAGCGGTTTGAATCGCGCCGTCGGTAAATCTCGCGAAACGGCGCCGCGCCTCTCCTCGCCGCACGCACCGCCGATATCGCGTTGCTCTCAGGGAAGTGGAGCCGCGGAGCGCCGACCTGGCGCCAACACTGCCGGATTTCCGTTTTGTTATGGCGCGGGGCGCGGGGCGTTGGCAATAACGTTGACAGCCCGGCCGGGCATGCAGACGTCCGAGCTGCGGGGGCCAAGCCACGTTTCAAGCCTGGAGGGCGCTGGGAGACTTGGACGCGGGGTCGCGGTGCGCGTCGGAGACCTCCTGTCTATCACCCTCGCTGTGGACGAGAGAGTGAGAGGGAGCTCTGCCAACTCATCCGGCCCGGCTCCCCCGCCACGCTTCGCCGCGCCAGCTTCTCTCCTCTCCCTGGTGGCAAACACAGGGCTGTGTCTCTGCCGCACTCGTGGGGCAGGGGCAGGGCGACGACATTTCGGAGTCAGCCCTAGCCAGCCTGCAGCAGAGATTACAGCCTCTTCCGCCCGCCCAACAAGGATGCAAGGATGCACACGGCCAGTGCGCGGCCTCCGCGTCCGCGTGGTCTTTCATACGTGAAAGGCTTCAAATCGTAGTGAAGCGACAGGCAATGAAGGGCAAGCAGCCCGCGACCCTCGCGGACGTTATTCACCGAATGAGACGTCACATTCGATAGAGTGTGAATTTTGTCACGTTCATTTGGATACAATGTCACATTCATTTGAATGTGACACGGCCGTTTAATTATGATGTCACGTTCGTATGAACGTGGGTCAACATTGAAACAAATGTGGTATCATATTCAGACGAACGTGACGCAATTCACATTCTGACGAATATGATGTCACATTCGTTGAAAAACGCCTTGACGCGCGAAAATACGGCACTTTCTGCGGCTCACTTCCTTCGTGCTTTTTCCGTAAGTCGAAAAAGTTGCGCAAAATTAGCGCTTTTATAGGACCTGCCGCACGCAGCGGGGTGGACGGCCCCGCCACCCCGCCTTGCGCTTCCGTGCGTCGCGTCACTTTCTCGTTTAGATTCGCGGGGAAAACTTGAGAGTGTAGCGCGGCGAGAGGCCCACCCCGCCCCACCCCGCCAGCGCGTACATGCAAATGGAACGCCCGCCTCGGCTGCCTCGGCCCGGTTGGCTTCGGCCGGGCTATAAAAAGGTAGATCGCCGCGCCGTGGGCCGCGCCGCCGCGCCCGGCCCGACTCGCTGGAATGGAAAGCTAAGTCGAGCCGCTGGTGAACACGGCCGTCAAGGCCGTGGCAGCGAGGCGGGGCGTGCGTGTCGGGGGGCGGGGGGCGTGATCGAGGGGCCCAACCGCGAGTGGACGCCGTGCCGATGCCGTGCCGACGCTGACGCCCCACAAACAGACAAGGACACGACATGCCCCTCGCAGCGAATCGCGTTTCACTTTATCCAGTTACCGATGAGCGGTACTTACTCGTTTCTCAACTAATGCGACGGTTCTCAGGAGGCGGGGGAGGGGGAGGACGGCGTGTGCCCCTGGGGTGCGGTGTGGCCTCGGCCGTAGGCGCGTCACGTTCGGCAGTCCCCGCGGCGTGGCGGCGGCGCGCAGAGGGCGTTAGCGCGGCTGGAGGCTGCTGCACGCCATGCACGGCCCGCCGCCACGAATTGACACGTCTCCCAAGGCGCCGCCATCGCGCCTCGTCGGCAGGCGTCCTTGGTTCTTTTTATTTTACCATTTTCCTCGCAAAAGGACAAAACCGCGTGAGATGACGGGTTCGGGGTACGCGGTGCACGCCAAGGTGGGGTACGCGGCGACGGCCGGGGTTGTCGGCGATAACGATATCTCGCCACCACACCGCCGCCAACGCTACGGCGGCACCGCGTCCCTTCCTTCCCCTCGCCGCCCTGCCGTGCCCTGCCGTGCCCTGCCGTGCCCTGCCGTGCCCTGCCGTGCCCTGCCCACGGACGGGGCGTGGGCCTCCCCCTCCCCCCCCCCCACCTCATGTTGTGTGTACGGAGTGGGCCGCGAATGAACTCGACGCCGCCGCCACACACTCACAAAAGAAAAATTAACACACGGACAAAAATGAAGCGTGTGTTTTGAACCCTGGCGGCGGCGGCCTTGCGGACGGTCGCGGCTGGCTCGCGGGACAGCGACTGGCGGGGCGCAACAGTGCGATGACGGATTATCGCCGATTTGTCTGTCGCAGTGGCGGGAAGGCCTGCCGGGCCTGCCGGGCCCGCTGGAGTGGCGCTCGAGAGGCGCCGGGCGGCCGAGGGGTGGCGGCTGGGCGTCCCAGCGGGGCGGGAAGCGGGTGGGCGGCCGGGGTTGTGGCAAAGTGGCCCAGCTCCCCGGACGACGATTAGCAGCCGATCCAGAGACCGGAGGCAGGCAGTGTCGGAGTCCGTCGAGGCTCCCCTACCCAGAAATCACGCCGAGAGGGAAAGGCCGTGGCGCCGTGCCGAGGGGCACATTCGCGCAGTTGCTTTCAATCGTTGTTCGTCGTTCGGCCGTCTGGCTGCTGCCGACAAGCACGAGGCGGCGCGCCCTGCACGGTACCCGCGGCTGCCAGCTAGTGTTGAAATAATGCTTTGAGGAACTACCGCTGCCGCTCGAATCCTGAAGCAGGCCTCGGCGGCGTTGCTACGTGCTATTGCCTGGACTGTACCTGACCCCACCGCTGATACGCACCCCCGGAGTCCCTGAGTCCCGGAGCCCCTGTCCCAGTCATCCGGTGGTTGGCGAAGTGGGCGCCACTGCTTTCCCTTGCCAAACCCGTTCCTAGATTCCCGGTCCCGACTTCGACACCGCTCCGACGGCGGTCGGCGTCTCGGCGGGCACCGCGTCGCCGCCGAGGCCGCGGAGGCCGTCACGGACTCACCAGGGTTGGGCTGGTTCTGGTAGGACGGCTTCTTCATCCACTCGAAGGGCGAGCGCGAGAGCGGCGGCGGGCCCCGCGCCCCGGACGACCCCGCCGACCCCGGGCCGCTGGTGGCGCTGGTCTGCGGGGGCGTGACGGTGCCGCCCCCCGACGGCGAGGACATGTCGGACACGGTCATGGGCGGCGAGGGCAGCAGGGGCTCGGCGTGGTCGTGCTGGTGGTGATGGTGGTGGTGGTGGTGCATGTAGTCCGGGGTGGACGACGGCGACCAGTCCCCGGGCTGGAACACGGAGTGGTGCGGCCCGTGCGGCCCGTGGGGGTGGTGCCACGCCGGCATGACGGCCTGCTCGTCCTGCACGCAGCTCAGGTTGCCGAGGTACTGCTGTGGCATCTGGGGGTGCGGCTGGTACGACTGGTACCACCCGGGGGCTGGGTGCTGCTGCTGGGGCCGGTACATGGCGAGCGAGTTGCAGTAGGACACCATGGTCAAAAACGCATCACTACACTGTCACAGGATCACAAAGGCACTGCACTGACGCGGCGGGCTGTCACGTTGTCCGAGTGTCCGCTGGCTGAGCTCGGCGCTGAGGCTCGCATTCCGTGTGCACTGCGCAGGGCTCGGGGCTCGACTGGGCGAGGGACCCGCTGTACTGCCGCTGCCGCCACCCGCCGCCGCCGCCCCGCCAGGACCTGCTGCCAGCACGCTGCCAGCTCGGGCGGCCCGCGCTCGCCGACCGCCGCCAGGGCCGCCAGTCTCCCCTCCACACTGTCAAACCATTTCCTTCGATTGGAAATTTGATCTTAACTAATCCCAAGATTCAAACGTTGACACATACATGACGGGTTCAATACCTTTTCAACCGTGTTCATAAAATCTGAACTTTGCGGCACAAGAGAGACAAGCAACCATCTAATTGAACTGGCCACCTAAAACAAGGCGCGGCACAAGAGCTATTGTGATCTTTAGGATGAAAGTCACTGAGCCTGATCCATACGTCAAATCTCGTCCAGGTGAAATTCAAACTCCAAGAACGTGCCCCGATTTCATCAAGCATTTCCTCGTCGGTTCATACGTGCCTATTGAATTCAATAGCGTTGTTGTTTATTTTTAAAAAATCAGACATACGGGCGAGTATTTCGTGCGCTCCAAATTGTACTGCCACCATTGTGCCCGATCACAATCGCGGTTTCAAGATTTCATGCAGTGATGGTCGACGTAAGTGAATTTATTGCTCTGCCTGCACCGCCACGACGGCCACGACACGTTTCCTGCCCCGCGAGGGGAGGCTGGAGGGGAGGGGCACCGCAGGGAAGGCTGCGGGAGGGGAGGGCGAGGGGCGCAGCAGGGAAGGCCGCGGGAGGGGAGGGGGAGGGGAGGAGCGTGCGGCAGCCAATGACTGCGGGCCGCTGCCTGGTAGGTGCGTGGTGGGGGGTCTGGTGGGGGCCGAGGTGGGGGCGTGGTGGGCCGCGGAGCCGCGCGGGGCTGCATGTTTGGTTCCAAGTGGGCAATCACTCGGAATAAATACTGCATTCACCGCCGGCATGCTCCCACAATCAGAAACACTGCGACAGATAGGAATTATCAAAAATGTCCGGCGTTTCTTTTTTTTTCCGACTCCGTGAATTCACAGAATTATCGATGTTCCAAATCTTCTATTAATGCCATGCTTGCAAAATAAAAGAAAACAAAATAATTCGGCCTTTTTTGGCCGAGAGAGGGATTTGGTGCCTCTTCATCCGTTTCTCGACTGATGTGAGCCGTGGTAGCATATCAACTGGGTTGGCCGAAATCTTAAAGGCGTTGGAGTCCCGTCGGTAGGGACGGGCGATCGACTCCCCACACATCTCATCTTTTTCCGACCCTCTTACCCTGGGGCCAAAGGCACTCGCACAAGACCCTCGAGTCCCAGGTTCAACTCTCAACATTTATATACCTACTCTCCCACAACACAAACCAATCGCTACGCGCGAAGAGCATCGTGTGCCGTGATGGCTGAGAGTAGAAAGGTGTCTGACCCCGACAGTGACGTCCGGGGATCAAATACCAATATTTCCTATCATTTTTCGACCGGCTTCATCCCATTGCGCGTGAAAGGATCGTAGGGTTCCATTTTTATTTATTATTTTTTAGCCAAATTTTAAAGAGAGTGGCGTATGTGATTCCGTTGTTTGAATCGTTTGTTGTTTTAATGATGACCAAGTCCTACAACGTTAGTTGGCGTAACCTAACCTGACCTAATGTCACGGTTTCTGTCGGTGACATTCTGTCTCTGGCGGATGGGCCTTTTGGACCTTTGGTGGCGTCTAGTTGGGTTTGTTCATGATGTAGGCGACATGTGATGAATGAGCCCCTGTTGACCCCCCCATCCCGCTTTTCCCACGTCACGCTGCATCGCGTTGTGGAGACTTGAAGGCAGGAGTGGGCCAAGCACACGGCCTGGTGAAGCGGTACGCGGTCCGCGTCGCAGAGATGAGACAGCCCGATGGCCTGCAGCACCCCGCAGCTCGCACAGGGCCTCATAACAATTCCCATTATTGAGCCTGGTGTGCGATGAGTGCTTAAACAAATGAAGCGACCCGGTAAATTGCCCGGACTACTGTGACTGCGGCCCTGGCTGCTGCTGGCTGCCGAGGTGCCAACAATGTAAGTGTAAACCACTCGACCACCAGCAAACATTAACCATCATGACACTGTCCCCATAAACTCATCATAAAGAAAGCACACACACACGCACACACACGCGCACACACACGGGCATATGGCCCGCCACGCGTGTGCCTCCAAAAATCGCCTTTTATGAGTCGTCAAGTATTTTGTTGCAGCAATGTTTCGGACAGTAAAGCTAGTCCATTCCGTGTCGCTCCACTGAATCACTTTAGTGGCGGAAAAGGCAACACCTTCCCTAACCGCTACCGCCACGCCAAGCGCCGCGCCGCGACGCCGACGCCGCCTCCGCCCTGCTGGCGTCGTGGTTTGCGTGCTCAGGTCGACGGGCGTTGCCAAGCAAACGCAAAGGTTTAAAACGAATATTTAAAAAAAATAAAAATAAAAGGGTTTGCGGTTATGACAAGGAATAATATTATTAATAACACAGTCCTTACTCGTATCTTTGTCCATAATGAACAAAGATACGAGTGGGGACTGTGTTATTGGCTGAGCGATCAGCGAAGCCAGTTACTCCAGTGGGGTTGAAAAACTGTTCCTGTTCTTTTGTCTGTCGGTCTCTCTGTCCGTGTGTCCGCACTACTCCTCGGCTACGGCTCGGCCGATCAGGGCGAGATTTTGCAGGGTTGTTAGGTATGTCCTTGGCTCGCCATACGCCAAAATTCAGCTTTTTATCTCAAATAATTCAGTCGTAACAACGAAAAAACACTAAAAAACGGCCTTTCCCTTGGCTGCCATCAGGAGTACTTCTGCGCAATAACTTGACCCCTGCGACTCGGTGTTTCACTCGTCTGAACTCGGAATCTTGGAATCCATTTCCTCGCTTGCCTCACGCCTCTCGGGTTCTCGGGCGAAGTACTCACGTACAACGGCTCCACTCGCCTCATGGCATGGCAGCCAGTGGGCGCCGGCGCGGCCAGTTGGCTCGGCGGCCCCACGTCAGTTGGTTCATGGCAGCAGCGCCGCCCCGCCCCGCGCTTCGCTCCGCCGGACGCCGCCGCCATCGCGATGCCTGCATGTTTTATGTGGATCGACTTGGTCGTGTCGTGCCGTGCCGCGCCACTCAGCCACGCAATAGCCTCGCCGACAGGGTGAAAAGAAAACAAAGTAAGATCGATGGCCGCACGGCCGAGGGGCCCTAGGGGCCGAGCGCGGGGCAGCGCGGCCCGGCGGAGATTTTAATCGTGCTGCCGGCGCGGGGCCCTCTGCCCCGGCCCCACACTCGCAGCGCCCCGCCGCGCTGAGGTAGGCCGAGGGAGGGGCCCCATTGGGCGGGCCGCCGGCCGGCGAGCCAATCCGCGACCGGACAGTCCGCGGCAAAACGGAGCGCGTCGCGTCGCTGCAACGGCTGGCCGCCTCGCGTGCAGCGACCCCTGCAAGGACAAGCATCCCGAGCCAGTACAGGCGTACAGGCCCCGGCTCGCCGGCCACACGTCTGGCTCGCCTGGCTTCCAGCGCGCAATTATCAAGTCGGCCCGAGAGCCTCACGGCCTTTATAGGCCTTTATGGCGTGTGCGTGTTGAGCTCATACTTTACCAAGCTTTTTTCTTTTTCTTTTTTTATGGCCAGCCGCGAGGAGCAAGCATGCGCAGGCACGGCATGCAGCGGCCAGCGCTAACGAATCAAGATTAGAATAATTTCAGAATGCGTCGCCCAGCGCCTGCCCCTTGCCCTGCCCCTCGCCCTGCCCGGCCGGCCCCGAGTACAGTGCACTGTACTAGCACCAGCATGCTACGTGCTCATTTATCGCGGAGGCGATCGCTCGGCGGGACTGGGGCTGCGAGCATTATCATGCAACTTGGCAAAGTCTGTGTGACCCAACACCGCTTGCATTTTCCGCAATGTATTTAATGAAAATGAGAAACTTTTCTTTCTTCTTTTTTTCTTGCTTTAAATTGCCGCTTTCAATCAACCTACTTTACCGTAGCAGGCACAGCAGGTGTGTGGGGCCGTCTCCGCCCCGTTTGTTTGTGGCCCAATACACTCCTGGGCCAGGACGAGTTGTGTTCCTCCTATAAAGGTGGGGCCGACCAAACACACACACGCGCACACACACACGCCGATAAAGAATTTGAATGCATTGCTGGCCCAATGACGCGCCCACACGACCGGCCTGTGTCCAAAGGGCCGCTGTCGTCCGAGGCGTCCGGACCCGCGCAACAAAGGCACCACAAAACAGCCCCCCGACGCCGTGCAGCCCGGCCGGCCGGCCCGTCCGCGTCGAATGCTAGATTAGAAACAACGGCAAAAAAGGAGCGTCAAAGAGAGACCTGCACCTCAGGAAAACTGGGTCGCGTGCGCGGGTTGAGGAATAAAAATAAAAAACCCTGATTGTACAGAGTGTTGGTTTCAGGTCCAGCGCCCGAAGACGAACTCACTGCGGTGCTTCCCCTGCGACGGCAGCCCCCCGCGCGGCGCAGTCGCAGAGGAAGTACCGCAGCCGCGGGGCTTCCCTGCTCCGCTTGGAGGGAAGAAAAAGAAAAGCCATTCGCACCTCGACGCTTAGCTCCTCGGCTGGCCGCGTTCGTCAAAACAAGTAGTTTAGTCGTCGTATGCAAATGAGCCCGTTTTTTCCTTCGGCCCCAAATCTTTTGTGCGTTGGCAGGCTTGGCAGGGAAGACCACGCTAGGGCGATCCCCCCGCGGTCCATCAGACCACTCGGGTACATTGCAAAAAATGCATTCGGCAATTTACACCAATGGTTCCCAACCTTGGCGCGACCCCATTTTGGATCGCGGGGAAATATTTTGGGGATCGCCGAGAGGTTGTACATATACCGCATGTCAGTAAGCGAAGTCGCCACCGCGAGGGAAGCGTCCGCCGACACAAAATTTGGCGGTCGATTCCCCGGGACAGTCTGTCGAAAATGACAACTGCATTGTGTGTCGAACCCTGGTCCCCTGGACTCGAAGTTCGATGCCTCTTTGCTCTCGGCCTCCGTGAGACATGAGACACTGGCGTGGAAGCGGTGCCTTTGAAAGGCTAGATCCGTGCAGTGTCGGATGCCGTGCGTGTCGAAATCAGCAAAAGATACGGCGGGATTCGAACACCAGCTTTCGGAATTTGTAGTCGTCGCACAAACGCCGAGCATGATGCCTCTTCAAAGTAACTCTTTCTCAAAAATTCAAGGCACATAGAAAAAATTACAAAAATACGTCCGCTCGCTTCAAAAGAAAAAGCAAACGAAAAACTCCATACTACCATCTACAATAAAGAATGCAAGAAAGGAAAACATAAATAATTCTGAACATGCATTATTTTTTGAGAGGGTATTTTTTGGGGGTAGGGCATTTCTAATGAGCTCACATGCGTACTGGTCGTAAAATAAAATTACCCATACGGCACTAATCTACTCCGGGCCGCGGGCAACACTCTCCCACCGCGCGAGGTAAACCTCGGGGATGGCCTTTTCCGTTAATTGTTGTTGTTTGGGCGCTGGAAGTGTTTTGAGGGTGGCGGTGGCACGCGCCGGCCCACTGGCCAAATGGAAACATCACGAAGCGATGACGAGTCGGCCAACACGGCGGCCTCCAAGCCTTTGGCTCCTGCGGCTTCGAAGGCAGTAAAGAGAGGATTGGGTCCATATTGTGGAGCCACGTCCCGGCCGGCCGGCCGTGGCGGCGCGGCTGGGCGGCGCGGCTAGGCGGCGCGGCGACGCGGGCAGCGTCCGAGTGTCGCTTATTTGGCCTGGTTGCGCGTTGCCGCCGCGTTGGCGCCGGGAAGGTGGGCAGCACGCCGCCTCCACTGCGCCGCGGGACGGCCCGACGCCCAGGCGTCCTCCAGCCAGACCTAGCTAGAGTCCTAGAGACTCTAGCCAGACCGACTTGACTTGCGAGTTGAGCAATGAGCAGCGAGTGGCGATTGTAGTATGTGATTTCCAGCCGGTCGGTGCATGCCTGCTGGAACCACTGGAACCGCACCCCCGGCTGGCTGGAGCGGGCTGGGGTCACGGCTAACGTCTTCGCGGACGAGCTCGCGAACACTTCAGTTCATTCGGTACCTAGGTAATTTTTTTGTTCGGCTGGGGACCGCATCCCGGATGATTCCGAATGAAGGACTCGGCGCTGACTGGCTGGGCGAGGCGAGGCAGGCGAGGCAAGCTGAGATGTAGCACCACAGGGCATCTACATCGCGGTGGGCGGGGAAGCGAGAGCCAGCGAATACACAGACTACGGCCATAAAACATTTAGAGAACGCTTCGAATCGGCTGTTTCCGCGGGGGTTGAGATGTGTGTGTGTGTGTGTGTGTGTGTGTGTGTGTGTGTGTGTGTGTGTTGGAGGGGGGGGGGGGTCCGGCACCAAACGTGCCACGCTGAGTAGAGAGACGCCGCAAAAACAGTGCGCAGCCGATTCAGCACGATTGGCCTCAATAGTTGGCGATCGGATCAGGGAAACTTGAACACACATCACAGGGTTCGGGCGGCGTGACGCAGAGTGCGCGAGTCACTTTATGGACGGCAAGACTCGGCGTCGTCGGCCACGTCGGCGCGCCGCCCGGAGTCTGTCGGGGCCTGGAGCCAGGTCCAGGCTTCCAGTCCAGCCCGTCCAGCTCCAGCTCCAGCTCCGGCCAGGCTCTACACCTCCGGCTTCTACTTTTATGGGCCGGGCTCCGCGTTTTATGGCGGTGGGAAGGCGGGCGCTGTTGTAAGGAATAGAAGCTATTTTTATAACGGCCATATTCAGCGGCTCTCCCTCTCCTTCTCCCCTTCCTTCATCTTCTTATTGAATACGATGAGGACCGCCCCGCCCCGCCCTGGAGGGGGCAGGATGTGTGAGAGGGTTGAGGGGAGGGGGAGGAGACGCCGCGCCGCGTGGAGGGCCTCCACCGCCGCTACTCACCCGCTCTGTGTCTCGTCTTTACGACTTGATAAAACTGCCCGCTCAAATGTATCATGGGTGTTTTCGGGAGACCGGGATGCTGCCGTGCCGCGTTCGGCCCCGCCGCCGGCAGCGCTTTTAATTCGCGGTATCCCGTTCCCCCGCCCTCGTTCTCTCTCCCGAAAAGAGGGCTTCACTACTGAGCTTTCGTTCTCGCTGCCGCGGCAGGCCATGCAGGCCGTGTGCTCCGACACGTCTATTCCGAGAAAGCGTCAAATGGTAAGGCCTTGCTGACTGGACTCAGCCGGCAGCCAGCCGCCTGATTCCAAAGGATCGTTCGTCGCTCTGTCTCTGCCGCTCTCACGGGGCGTCCCGCAGGAGCGCGAGAGAGACAGAGCGACGAGAGCTCTCGGGATGCCGGAGACGGTATCAGAGGGCGACATTCCACCTGCCTCGATGAGGTTCATGACACCTCGGGCGGAAGCGTCAGAAAGCCGATGCCGCCGCCGTTGGGCTGTCGGCGAGGCAACGACACTCGTGTTCGGCGTGTGCATCACTCAGTGAGTAAAGCAAAGCCCACTCGATGCTGGGCCCGCGCTTGGCTACACGGTAGGAGGTTATACGTGGCAACGGACCAATGTCAAATTGGGCGGGGTAAATAAAAAATCAGTGAAACCCTTCATCAAATGCACGGGCCCAAAAGAGCCACTTGTTGGGGTAGTCCTGGACCGTCCCGGACCAGGCGAGGACGCCATCTTGCCGGGCGTGATGTCTCTGTCCTCTGTTCGCATGTCGGCCCGGCCCAGCGGCGGCCGACACAGAGCAAGGCGGGCACGGCATGGCGCGTCGCACCCGACACAATCACACAATATCCTCCAATATGCCGACTCGACTACCGAGAGTGGCATTGTCCCTTTGGCCTGGCCGCTGACACGGGCCGCTGGGCCGAGGCCGGCCGAGGCGCGGCCAGACACAGGCAGAGACAAAGCCCCGCTATGTCGCCTGCAACCCGGGCCCGCCAACAATAACGCGTTATGTCGTTTCGCTGCCGATTTAGCGTGTCAGCACCGTGTCAGCGACGCGACGGGGGACCGGATTACAGCCAAAAGTCGTGTCCTGCGCCAGGTCAGCGTCGGCACCGCGGCAGCAGGGACCCTAGCGTCTCCTACCCGGTGTGTCGCTTCCCAGCCTTCGGTCCCCAATTTTGACGAAGCCCGTCGCCATGAGCCTCCGCGTCTTATCTTGATTTGCGTGGCCCAATAGGGAGGGTCAAAGTACGCGCTTCCATTTGTCGCCACTTGCTCCCCTCCGTGTCGCCCCCGCCCCGCCCCCACGACGTACGTATAGGCCCGCGGGGAGCGCGGCGCGGCGTTTGTCGCCACGGATCCACTTATCGCATTGTCTTCCGCGGCCGCCGTTAGCGCCGCCACTGCCAAAATAATAGACTCCCCCCCTCGACCCTCCCTCCGTTTACATCCGACACATGCCTTTGCCTGGGCGGCGCGGACTTGGAAGGGCTTTGGGGAATTCCCGCGGCCGTTCTTCCTGGTTCTTCCCCTTCGGCGCGGCGTCCTGCTGCAAAAGGCCCTCGGCCCTTTACTTTGCCGTTCACTCCACTTTGTAGCGAGCCGTCGCTTCGTCTCCGACAGAATAAAGTAATGATTATGGCCGTGGCGTTTGGTGAGGGGGAAGGGGGAGGGCGCGGGATGGTGCCATAAAGCCATTGCGAGGTCGGGCAGGCCGAGAGGCGGCGGGGCGAGGCGGGGCGCGCACACCAGCGACCTGGTCATGATTTATAGAATGCTAGCCCAGTCAGCCACCCCTCCTGCCCCCCGCCCCTCAGGCAACCGCACAGCCAAGGTTCATGTTGTTGGAGAAATAATTAGTCAAATTATTGATTATAGTTAGGTGCTTGAGTCTGTGAAGTAGATTCGAGTTGAAATGTCCACTCGCAGCGATAGCGGTGAAGAAAATGGTAGGCGGGCTGTTAGCTATGCACACCACTTAGTAATTTGTATTTATTCAACATAAGCTCCACTTTACAATTTCAATAATTAAGTGCAATGTTCAGTCGGGCAAGCATGCCAACCATTGGTATTGCGGCACCGAGGTATAAAGTAAAAAAGTTAAAGAACAAAAACTTTGATTTACAAAAATGCTAAAATTTTGAAGATTAAGCATCTGTGTGATTTTCTGTATCTGTGGCTCCATTGCCATTCTGAACCCTCAGTTTAATATTGTTTCTTCCAGTAGACATAAGATTTACAACATAGCTTGGCGGAGGTACTTTTAAACAGCCATGTTCAGCCATATCCAGCAACATTTCTGCAGTGTCATCTGTTTGGAATTCAATTTTCATATCAAAAGCCTTCATTTTCAAACTGGGATGTTGCACTCTTCCTTTCCATGGTAAATTCTTTGCCACCTACAATTTGGTTGGAAACAGAGGTGATGAGCAATATTAACACGTGTATGAAAATATTTCACCAGGAAATTAAAAAAAAAACAATGCTTACAACAACATAGTTGGATATTTTGGGGGGTGATTCTCCCATTATGTCTGCTATGAACTTTCTTCTGTTCTCATGTTGTGAAAAATCTTTCCCAAATGGTGTATCTTTAATTTTGCCTGCACATTGCATATGGATGTTTGAAATAAAATACCAAAAATATCTTTAAAAATAAAAATAAAAAACTTAAGCGGGGTTGCAACATACCTAGGGTTGACAGCCTTGCAAATCCCCTCTTTGCACCTTTCTGTTCCAAATGTTTTAACATAGAATCCAGATCATGACCACTGAGGTTGCTGAATTTGTAACCAGTATATCCAAAACCTTCAGCTAATGACTTAAAAAAAAATAGAAAGGGAACAGGAAAATTTATAGTAGAAAGTTTTCATCTGTCAGTATGAAATTGTTGATAAAATTTTCAACAGTACCTGGAGAAAATTATCTGATGCGTTCTGTTTACTCAAGAACATGTATGGTTCTCCTATAAAATGTGCAACATAGTAAGGTGCGTAGTCCCTCCAGCGTTTCTTTACAAGTCTTCTCTCGGTCACCTGTATCCAATGCATACAATCAACACTCTTCACCACAATAGTCTGAAACACACAAAAAAAACAACAAATGAATGAAAATTAATCAATGACTAATACAAGAGCTAAAAAGAAATAACTAGGAAAGGTTAACAGTGAATGCATGAAAATAAATTTCCTTTTTTCATTACCGCATTTAATTGATTTTGTTGGATGATTTGTTTGAGGTCTTCCTCTAACTGATGTTCAAATTTATCTTGGAGGCAATCTCCTTCACATTTGTAAGATGTCCATGTCCTACGGGAAGAGTTAAAAGCAGTACCTAGACAATTAGAGAAATAAAGATGTGAAAGGTGAAACAAAATTTATATGCCTATAACATTCACATTCTTAGGGGTCTCAAAGTCCAGTTAGGTGACAATTATGCACGTTTTGGAGCCCTGGAAAATGGGCAACACGAAATATGTACATGCAAGCTGTACACGTGTATATATAATGACAAGTTTTAACAAGCTGTAATTTAGAATCTTACCCAGGAGCAGAAAGGTGGAGAGTAAATCTCTAACTTCAGCATTAGTTATATCCGCCTCCTACAGAAAAGTAACAACCACTCATTTTTCATTGATATACCCTGCAGATAATACAATAGAACGTTCATATATCATCTTGATAGCTAACCTTCAGGAGATTTAAAAGTACGTCGACAACTGATGGTGTGTCAATGTTGCGTTTGAGTCTGCGAATTTCTGAGGAGAGCTCTTCTTGAGTGATCCAGTTTCGAAAGTATGGGCAAATATCATCAAATAAAGTGCTTACACTGAACTGCTTTAAAGCCTTGGAAAGTTTCTTTTCAATATCTGAAACAAATATTCATGAAGCTTTGACAATCGCTTGGAGCACATAGAGGGTTAAAACAAAAATAAGTCAAAGGTTAAAAGTACAATCATACCCGAATTCATCATGGCACAATGTTAGGCAGCATCAAAATGTAAACATAAGCAAGTTCCAGTTGATCCTTTTCAAACTGAAACTGGATCATACCATCACTACCAACATAAAAACACTAACGTTCAACGACACACTCAGTGTGTGTAAAGTTGGTACTGCGAGTATTGGAAAGTCGACAAGATGGCGGCCATAGTTTGTTGACATGTACAGGCAGACAACATTATTTACATTTGACGGATCATTTCCCCGGATTTTAACAACCAAGCACGTTAATTTCCTTGTCGCTTTCATTCACATCGTTATGTCTACCAGGTAAAGTCATAGTCCGGTGGTTAGATCGCTTCCATTTCAGCACACAGCCTCCCCTGGTACTCATGTACAACTGTATCAATATGTACACCAAATCTGTAAAAATCTGTATAAATCTGTACAAATTTTTGAATATGTTCCACGTTTGAATTATTTTTACTTCTATTTATTTTGTGTGTTGTTCATTGCAAACTTATTGTTTTCATGAGAATGTTCTTATTTGGTATTGTGTCCTTGTCTGTTCCCACAGATTTGTTCTACAGTTTTGAAAATGTTATCAAGGGGACGGAAGTTTGGAAATGATACGATTGACGTAGCTAACAAAGGTTGCTGGGAGCCATATGACACATTGGCCTGTCTCCGCACCGGCCTTCTCACCACTGCTTCGACCATTACTCTCATATTTATCATTTTGAAGATTGTTAAATATCATGTCTTCCGCAATACTCGAATGCACCACTATGCAATATTCTATACGTCAGCAATTGAATGTATTGTTTGGTAAGTGTATAAGAATTATAAATTGTTCTCTGAAACCAAAAGGGAGAATGATGCAGAGGTATTTGGTGGGACTGTGAGCTTTCAATAATGTGTGGCTTAACTTTAATGTTTGGTTTTATATGTTGCAGCACAACAAGTTTTATGGTGGGAAACAGATTCCCGCAGATCGAATTAGCCGCTTGCTTCTTAAAACTTGCCATCTTTGCACTGGTGTGTCATCTTCATTGGTCCCATGCTGCAAGATCTCTTGGTCGCCCAGACATCATGCAGCATGTAGTGAATCCAGTGCTATGTCTATATCTTCTGTACTGTGTTGCTGTTGCTCTCATGGGGATGGTAGATGTTGCAGGGTCCTGGATTGAATGTCAACGTAAGTTTTGTCTATCTAGGAGTTTAATTAGTGTTTTATTACAACCCAGTAAAACTAATTTGTTGTTTTAGGACCATATTGGTTGATGCTATCAGTCGCAGACTTCATTTCTGTGCAGCTCTTTTCAACTGCGGCTCTGTATATTCTACATAAATCAGGTGGAGTCCAAAGATCTGAGTACAGAGACCTGTGGAGTGTTATTCTTGTGTATGAAGTCTCAGCTGTTCTATCTCTTACTTTTGATATTGTCATGAAGTTAGGTAAGCAAAGAAATTAACTTTTTTAAATTACTGAATCGTTTTTTTTTGTGTGTGAAATACTGCATCTATTTTCTTTCAGTTGGTTCAACCGATACTGGCTGCAGTGGTGTCTTTGGGCATACTCAATTATTCTATTCTATTATCATTTCTATTTTTGGATTGGCCAAATTTCTTGTCCCCCTGTGGACTCTTTTGTGTGTCCTTCAACCATATGAGGATCGTTCAAGGGCTTCAGAAGTAGCACTTGCAACAAGTTACAACATGGTAATTCTTCTACAAAGTTATGTCATCTGTGAAGTTATGTCCACTTTAACTGCTGTCCTTTTACACTGTTTTCCTCCTGTGCTTGTAGGATGGTACATCACCTCCAGTATATCCAGGGATGGCAAGTTTTCATCAGATGAGGCTTCCCAACCCTCTCGGACTTCCTCACCTCCATGCTCATCAGGTAAAAACCTCCTCATTGTATTCAATTTTCTATAAAGGCTGTTACACATTTTTGCACTAAAGTCTATTTCTATTTGTTTCTTAGGTGGGCTTCATAGATATGGCATTTCCAGACACTGATTCGTCTGTCAACTCCTCGCCAACTAACTCCCCAGCTCAACTTAAGCTGTGCGGTACCAGTTCACCTGTCCAGCATAAGCTTCCAGCTTTTAGTACGCCATCAACTGCCGTACCTGCATTTGGCTTGTCGACCATCAGTGAAGAATCTGGTGGTGTGGAGGTTACCCCTTCTCCTTCAATTCGAAGTGAATCTGTTGAATGGAAACATAGACCCAGACCCTCATGATAATTTCCAAAGTAATTTAACAAGGTAACCTTTTTGATATTTTTGCCTGACGATACTGTAAAGATTATCTTGTTTTGTGCTGTAAATTTTTTTTTTTTTTAATCTGATTTTGTGTTTTATGAAAATGCATTTCTATAACAGATTATCTCCTTAGAGAGCTAGAGGCCTCATGCCCAAACCAAATGATGAGCCTGTTAAGACTGACATTAATTTTTTTGTGATGCTGACTAGACTAATTATTTTTATAGGGGTTCATTATAATTCGTACTGTTCTTGCCACTTCGTATTTTGAAATTTGACTGATCAACTGATCAACTGATCAACTTATTTTGGCATCTGTGCATTCACTTTTTGCTTTCAAATCTAACCATTGACAGAAACAGCTCTTGAAAATTATGAAGAATTGGATTATGAAATAATGAAATTCCTTTTTTGTGAAGTTGTTTCTTAAGGAACCAACAGATTGTTTCCTATTCTTTCTTTAACTTCGTTTTTTTTTTGATGACATTGAATCCCATTCTACAGTTGTGTTGTAGAGAGAAAAATGAGAAGTCATTAAAAAACAAAAACAAAAAAAAACAACTCATTAACTGAATTATGTATGACAATAGTTTTTATAGTTGTCTAAAGCAATTGCGCACAAGGTTTTGTGAGACTTTTATGTGATTTTTTTTAGCTTGTAGTCTTAGGATTTCAATGAAATTGTGTTTTGAAACCGGGTTGTCTAAAGATGCTTTGCTCACTACATAGCATGATACACCAAAGTTAGTTTTACTTTTACGAACATCACTTAAATTAACTTGTGTAAGTTATTTTTGGTGGAGTTACCCATTCTTTTATGCAGCTTCTTTAAACTTTTTTGTTGTGATTTATAGGTGCCCATGGAACTATGAATTCTTAACAATGCTACGGTGCAAAGCATATTTTGTGACTGAATGATTCTTAATAGCTCACTCTTCTCTTGTTATTAATATTATTTTTATTTACAAATGAGGGGTGTTAAGTTAAAAAGTCAAACATGTTTTAGTTAACTCCTAATTTTACTAATAGAAACTAACTCATTAGATTTTTTCTGTGCTGGCGTGATTGTGCACAGCATAATTTGCTTTGTTAGCCTATTTTTAATTTATATGATGTCTTTCTGCAGTATTGATTTGCACATGCATCGAAGTAACAAGCACTCTCAGATAAAAGGCAGAAGATTGTCTTGATTCTTGTTTGGAATTTTCTCTGTTGAGCTTGTTAACCATATATATGGTGGTGCTACATTTGTAATAGTCTCCTCTTGGTTAAGTTAAGGCCTTTAGAGTATAGTGAAATTTCAGGCTAAGTAGCCTGAGGTATCAGGTGCATCAATGCTGGTTGATTTTTGGAGTCAGGCAATTATTCTGACGAATTCTCTCTCTCTTATTTGCGATCAGTAGCATCAGTCGCTGCTTTCCATCTGTTCTTTGGCTAGTGAGAGATAACACTCCTTTAAAAATTATGGGCTTATTAAACAGATGATCTGCATTGCCTGCTCCAAAAAAATCTACCTACCCTACCCTGTTGTTGTTTTTTTTTTTTTTTTTTTTTTTTTTAAATTTTTAAAATGAATTTTGGTCTTTCTACAGTGTTTTTCAATCTTTGTCTCCTCATTTATTTAGAATACATTCTTCATTTCTCTGGTTTCTGATGTAATCCTATATCTCACCATCAATTAGTCGCTAGTCCCATTTGTATGTACCAGGATTATGATATGGTAAATATATGCATATATAAATATATATATATAAATAGATATACTTAGTATATTTGTACTATTATGTGATACTTTAATATGTGTACAGTCCTTTTTTATACTCTCGTTTAAAAGGAATCTGTGTGTTTCCACTCTTCTAGTATTGGAATGTAATCTCAAATTCTATGTAAAATTTCAGGAATTATAATTTTTTCTGATTGACATTTTGTCCCCATACCCCTACCCCTGTAATCCACAACACAAACCCCAACAGAATATCAGGCGTTTTTTAAATGAGAAGTCCGGTTGAAGAAACGGGCAAAAGTATCCTCTCAGCTTGACCCAAACACTTGTCCAAGCCTTGTCCAAACCTGTTGCCTACAATCTCTGTGTAATGTTTGAAAAGTAACACATTTATTTATGAAACCCCTAGGGAAACTAATAAAAAACAATTGTATCGCATGAGCATAGTAGGAGCACCTCACCAAAATAAATACACCGTTCAGTGTGGGTAAAACTTAATTTTTAATCATGTTTTTTCAATACATAAATTGATTTTGTAAGAAGAGTCTAGTCGAAACTACCATGGCATAGCCACATACTTAATAAAAACACACCTTGTCCCTCATTCACACATTAAGGCACTGTGACAAAATGAGATTCTTAATCATAGAGGCTACAGATACCGCTCTGTTACTGTTTCTTACGTTATTTATATTTGATATTATTGTGATCTAGGAAGGAATGGCATAAAATACAGTCTACAACAATCAAATCACAAAAAAGTATAAAGAGCTAAATGTGACAATTTCTACAGGCTATGATGCACTGCCATGAAAAGAAATGAGGATATTCCTACTGAGGCTAACACCATCTACACTTGCATTTCTGGCACTCCATCATATCAGTTGCCAGTAATAGATTTTTCTAGAAAAAGGCACGTCTAAATGGATTGAAACTTCGAATTTGTTTAGTCTCGAGGAGGCAGCCAAGATATACAGTCAAATTGACATTCACTTCAATTCACTTTGTTGACCAAAGTGTATTAAAGATCCATATTTGAATACTTTCTAACATCTCATGCTGCTAAGTTACTTTCATGTTTGAGAACACCAAAGGCAGTGAAATTTGCAGGCAGCTTCAGTGTTATGTTAGCCTTAAAGATAAAAGGATATTGCTTGGATACCTCGTTTAAGTAAACAGCCTTTCCATGGAGTATTTCCGAAAATAAATGATGCACTGTTCAACAAAACCATGGTTCTGCCACATGGCCCCTCAGCTAGTGACAGGCTAGAGAACACGACACAAGCTCCGACCTAATCTTTCCAGACTTGTGATGCAGTATGAGTTCGTGCCTCACCTGCTGCAAGTCACACATCATATGTCTTACACCTTGTGCATCCACAGATAATTGGTCAAAACTTTAAAAGGAAAGGATATTGATAAAATTCTATTAAAACTATAAAATCCTTGCAGAAAATAAAATAAAGAGTCTTGTTTGTTGTTCAAGTCTTCAGAATGCGTTCATAAAAGGTTCCCAAAACATACGGATACCAATTTCTTCTTCAAAGAGATTCACATAAAAGAATAGAGGGGTAGGGGAATATACAATGTCATCATAAAATTATATGTACAAATGAGAATGAAATTTGACTTAAGGCACATCCGTATATGACAATAAAATGGCACGAGCCCAGGAACAAAGTTGCACTGAGCATCCAAAATGCTCAGATGAGCTTTATCACACATGCACACTTGCACATTCAAGGTACATTGATTAAAGGTATTGACTTTTTTTTCTTAGCAATAAACATAAAATTCACTACAAATGATGAGTGTGCTTTGTGTTTGTTCAAAAATACATAAATTACAAAATAAATATTGAGCTCCTAAAAATGGCAGGCATGACAAAATTCCTAAATATTAGTTCCTCTGCAAAGTGTATTGCTAAATTCTTTTATGTGGTAACAGGGTAGCATAAGACATTATTATTTGATATCAAAAACCCAAAATCACATGATATTAACGAAGCTGCTTCATTCAACATTAGAACACAGCTTAAAGATTTAAAAACCAACTTGATACAAATTTCAAGTTACCATAAGTTCAAATCTTAAGACATGACTAGAAACTTTGTACAAGATACCATATTTCTAAACAAAACACCATAAACTTTATAACAAAACGAAAGAAAACAAAATCAACAATATTAAACTTTCAAACTGTCGAGCTATTGGTGTGAGGGGTTGTGCGATTTTTGAGACAGGGACTCCCATGCGCCCTGCAGTCAGGTTACAGAGATCAATAGAGACTTACTCTCTGTTAATTGCCCATTTTCTTCAGATCATAAGAAACGATCACGAACACTATTTTAGGTGGCAGCGTCGAGCGGATGGCCTCTCTTCCGGGCGGCCATGACTCACCAGAATAAGAATAGTACTGACTGACTGGCATTTCGACCAAATCAAAGTCCTTCACCCCTTAACTTTACTCAGGCTGCAAGCTTCCATAGGAAGTATTCCACACACATCAAAATAAAGGTGAATGGGAAAACGGAAAAAAAGAAAAAGAAAAAAGATAAAAAACGTTTTCAAGCCCTCCCCTAGAACGAGAGCGTGATCCCGTCCCTTCACTTGGGCGGCGCGGGCGAGGTGGCGGTGGCCAGAGAGTTGTCCAGCTTGCGGGCCTCGTGCTCCAGCAGCAGCGCGTCCAGCGCCGGGTCCTGCGACACGGTGCGCAGCGAGTCGCCCAGCGCCTGCCGCAGGTGCTGCATCTCCCTGCCGGCGCGCGAGCTGCGCAGCACGTACAGCTGACGCCGCTTCACCTCCTGCGCCAGCTGCTCCCGCAGCAGTTGGATCTGCAAAGCCACGCCGCCATGGTCATTCCACCAGCGTGGCGGATGCCGGGGAGTCGTTGCGTCGCTCCATCTCTCTCGCACCCCTGCCATCAACCCCATGAGTGCGACAGAGACGGCGCGACCTGCTCACCTGGTTCTCGAGGCGCAGCACCTGCTGGCGGTGCGACTGCTCGCGGGCCTCCAGCAGCCGCTCGGCCTGCAGCTGCGCCGCCCGCACGCGCTCCAGCTCGGCGGCCCGCTCGGCGCGCTCGGCCCGCTCGGGGCTGTGCGACCGGCCGTGGGGGTGCGGGTGGTGCGTCTGCAGCTGGGCCTGCGCCGACTGCAGCGCCTGCCGCGCGCGCAGCAGCTCCGTCTCCTTCTCGGCCAGCTGGGCCTCGAGGCGCCGCAGCCGCATGCGCAGCTCGCGATTCTCCTGCTCCACCACCTGCAACGCCATGGCGACGCCGAGCACGCGGGCCGTCAGCAACACGCGGCGTGACAACCCCTCTACGCCAGAGGGCCGGCCTACATCGCCTGGCAGGTAGGCCATCGGTGGGAGGGAGGGTGATGGCCTACCTGGCCCCTGCTGGGCCGGCACGTTAGGCCACCATCTCCTCACCGGTGTCTTGCGGGACTGACTGATGGCCTACCTGCCGGGCGCTACAGGTAGAGCCCTGCATGAACCCCCCGGAAGGGATAATGTAGAGCTCTAGCTACAGGCTGACGAGCAAGGCGAAACCGACGACCCCAACCGTTCTTGCGGGGTCTAAAACTTGTGGCAATTTCATACTGAAAGACGAATTCAAACTGGAAGACGCTCACACTGGGACACGTTCAACGTGAGGAGCGTTCATACTAGGGGAAGGTTCAAGGTGCGGATCCGACTCACCTGGTGCAGGCCACCGTCCGCGTCCAGCTCCTTCTCGCTAACGTCGCGGTTACGGTCGTAGCTGCGGCTGCGGTGGCCCTTGGTCAGCGTGCGCTCCAGCGTGCGCTTCTCGGACTCGAGCGAGCGCACCTTCTCCACGAGGGAGTCCACCTTGGAGCGCAGCTCGGAGCGCTCACGGTGCGCGGTGGTGAGCTGCCGGTTCAGCTCGTCCTCGCGCATGTTGTCCGGCGCGCTGTCGGCCGGCCAGGCCGCCATGGTGGTGGTGGCGCTGGCCAGGCGCAGCTGCGACTCGAGCGCGGCGCGCTGCACCTCGTTGTTGGCCAGCTCGTGCTGCAGGCGGCCGGCCTGGTCCGACAGCTGCTGGTTGGCGCGCCGCAGCTCCGCCAGCTGCTGCTGCGTCACCTCCAGGCGCTCCGCCACCACGCGCCGCTCGTTGTCGCTGTTGGCCAGCGACTTCTGCAGCTGCTTCAGCTTCTCGCAGCTGGCCTGCGACGTGGAGCTGGTGTCGATGAGCGTGCGCTGCAGGCTCTGGATCTCGGCGCGCAGCTCCGACTCGCCCGCCGCCGCGCGCTCCAGGGACAGGTTCAGCTGGTCGATGGTGTTCTTCATGGAGGCGCAGCGCTCCTCCAGGCTCGCCACCAGCCGGCCTTGCTGCTCGCACCGCTCTTGCAGCTTCTGCGGGGAAAGCACGAAACAGACACGTGTTGACCCGGACGACACATCACCGGGGTAGTTATTTCCCAAGTCGCATGACCCCCGGATTTCATGTCTCGGATTTCAAGCGAACTTGACCGACTCGTTGCGTTGGGTGTCCTTGACACGTTTCTGGTCTTAAAATGATGATCTCACATTTTTAGAAAATGTTTGAAATTTATCTTCAAATTCATCTTAAATGCGATCGAAAGGCATCAAATAAACCACATACACAATTGAGAGACGACTTGCGCCGTTTTAACGAATTTAGAACAATTTAAAATATTTTCCAACAGTGCGAGAAAAGATTTATGGAGACCGATTAAGGACACCAAAAGCAACGATTCGACCAAGGAAGGTCGAAATTCATGACGTCCAATCCGGGGGACGCGCGACTGGGACACATAATGGCGCGTGGGCGCCGTACTCTGCTGCACTGACCGCGAGGTGGGAGTCCTTCTCCTGCAGCACCATCTGCAGCCGCTGCAGGTCCCCCTCCAGCGCCATGCGCTGCAGCTCCAGCTTGGTGGCGCGCGACTCGGTGCGGCCCAGCTCCTCCTGCAGGCCGCGCTTCTCGGCCTCCAGGCGGCCGCAGGCGGCGCGCACCTTGTCCAGCTTGTCCTCGCAGGCGGCGCGCTCCTCGGCGCCCGAGTGCAGCGCCAGCTCCAGCGCCGTGAGCCGCTCGCGCAGCGCCGCCGCCTCCTCCGTGCGCTGCTGCAGCGCCTCGGCCTGCGCCTGCAGCGCCGCCTGCTTCTGGCCCAGCCGGCTCTCCAGGCTGCCCTTCTCCTCCTGCAGCCGGGACAGGCTCTGCAGCGTCGCGGCCAGCTTCGTGTCGCCCTTGGTCTGGTGCTCGGCCGACTCGGACAGCTGCTTCTGCGCGGCCGACACCTGCGCCTTCAGGTCGTCCTGCCAAAGGATGTCGTCCGTCAGACACTTTGCAAGCAGCACGAGTCGAGTCGCGGCGGGCCTACGCCACTGAGAGCTGAGTGCCGACAACTAGTGTTGGTTTGATTTGTTTTCAAAAAAATTAACACGGGCGTAAAAAAAAGGAAATTCCATGTTCTTTCCCTAAACCTTGGTAAGATAAAACAAAGCCACTTTATAAAAACAATCAATCTCATTCCACGGCCGTCACATCACGTTGAAAGAAAAAGGGAAAAAAAAGTGAACAAACTTCTTTTCCTCCTCATGTGTTGTTGTTGTTTCGTTTTTTTTCCACCTTTACAACACTGCTGACGACTCACCCGCTCTCGCTCGATCTGCGCCACCTGCTGCATGAGCGACCGCACGCCCTTGCGGATCACCTCGGGGTCCACGTCAACCACGCTGTCGCCGCGGCCGTCGTGGTGCTCCTGCACTGCTGCAACACCGCGGACGCGTTCAAGGGCGTGGCACGGCGAGCAGGGCCAGGGCAGGGCAGGCCAGGGCAGGGCTCGGCACCGCGATGACTCACCTCTGGCCGGGCTCCAGCGGCGCGACGGGCTGAGCAGGCGGAAGGGCAGGCTGACGCTACCGTCCAGCTGGATGCCCGCGATGCGGCGCAGCGTCGACCCTACGCTGCTCAGCTTCTGCTCCACGTCCTTCTTGGCAGCCTCCAGCTGCAGCAGCTGCTGGTCCAGCGCGCGCACGCGGCCCTCGGCGCCGCCCAGGCGAGCCTGTCGCACCGACAGTGTCCGTAGTCACGCGTGCAAGTCAACAACAGGAAGGTCTACACGACGACACCCACCTTGAGCTCCTGGATCTGCTGGGTGGCGTCCGCGAGGCACACCTCCAGGTTGTGCTTCTGGTCCTCCAGCTTCCGCTCGCGGTTGCGGCTGTCCTCCAGGCGCATCACCAGCTCCTGCTCGCGCGCCCGCCACCGCTCGCCCTCCTCCTCGGCGCGCGCGCGCACCCTGCCCAGCTCCTGGCGGGTCAGCCCCAGGGCGCCGTCCAGCTCCACGGCCTGGACATGGGACAAGCACGAGTTAAGACAGGGCCGCTAACTCGATCCTCGTCCTCAGACCAGGGTGCGGCCCCTACCTGTTTCCGCAACTGGTGCAGCTCCTGGGTGGCGCGCTCGCGCTCCTCCGTCTCGACGGCGAGGCGCGCCTGCAGCTCCTTCTCCTCGCCGGCGGCCTGCTTGTTGGCGGCCTGGGTGCGCGCCAGCTCGTCCTGCACCGTCTGCAGGTTGTGCTGCGTCGTGAGGGTGGCGTGCTCCAGGTCCCGCACCTGCGCCTGCAGCCGCGACCGCTCCACGTCGAGGGCGGCCCTGGCGTCCTCCAGCATGGCGATCTTCTGCACGGCCTCGTCCAGCCCGCGCGCCGCCTCGCGCTTGTCGCCCTCCAGGCGCTTCACGATCTCACGCAGCTCCCTGTTGGTGCTGCAGTACTTGTCCTTCTCGAAGCTGCAGTCGCCCAGCTGGCGCCGCACGTCCGTCAGGTCCTTGCGCAGGCTCTCGCTCACGTTCTCCGACTCCTTGAGCTTGCGCAGCGTCTCCTGCAGTTGCGCCTGCACCTGGTCCACGCGGTCCTCGCTCAGGCTGAGCTGCACCTTGAGCTCCTCGCTCTCCTGTTGCGACATGTCGCGCTCCCGCAGCAGCTCGTCGGCGCGGGCGTCGAAGCGCGCGCGGTCCTCCTCGGCCTTGCACTTGAAGTCCTCGAGGCGCGTGTGCACGCGCGCCAGCTCGTCCCGCAGCTGGTTGAGCGTGGCGCGGTCCTGCTCGGCGCGGGCCGCGGCCTCCCTGCGCACGCGGTCCAGCACGCCGCGCTCCTCCTCCAGCTCGCGGCGCACGCACTCCAGCTTCTCCTGCAGCGCCTGGTGGTCGTGCTGGGCTGCAACGTGCGGGGCGCGGAGCGTCAAGCAGGGCACACCGCGGCAGACTCGTCGTACACAGACTCGTCGGACAGGGACACACTCACCTAGAAGCAGGGCCTGCTGCTTGTCGTTCTCGGCGCGCAGGAGGGCCTCCTCGTGCTGCTGCGTAAGGTTCTCCAGGTGCTGCTGCACCGTCTGGATCCTCTCCTGCAGCGCGGCCACCTCGGCCTCCTTCTCGGCGGTCAGCTGCGCCGACGCGGACTGCAGCCGCTTCTCCAGCGCCGCCCGCACTTGCTCCTGCAGGACCAATTTTCCCGTGTCAAAGGAGGGTTCGGAATAAAAGTTGGCTTGGAGGAATCACTGCTTGAGGAAGTGACAAACAATTGTGGCGAGTACGAAACTGTTGGGAAAGGGAAGGGCAGTTGGCCGCGCGGCAGGGTGGTGCGAGGACTGGGAGGGTGCAGAGCGGCCCGAGGGATAGGCTGCGAACCTTACCCTCTCGTCGGTCAGCTTCCGCACGGCTTCCTCGCCTGCCTTCTTGAGGCTGGCCAGCTGCGCCTGGAACTCAGCCTCCGCGTTGTTGGCGGCTTGCAGCAGGGACGCCCGCATCTCCCTGGCGCGCTTCTCCGAGTTTTCAAGGTCCTTGGTGAGGCGCGCGATCTGGCCCTTGAGGCCCTCGTGCTTGACGAGCAGCTCCTGGTTCTCCCTCTCCAGCTTGGCGCGCTTGTTGTCCGTGGCCTCCAGCCCCGTCTGCGCGTCGAAGAGCACGGCTTCGAGCGCCTCCTTCTCGCTGCGCAGCGACGCCAGCTGCTCCTGCAGGCGCTGGATGTCCTTGTCGTTGGCCTCCAGGACCACCTGCTTCTCCTCGCAGTCCTTGACCAGGTCCTCCAGGCTGTGGTTGAGGCGGGCGTTGGTCTCGCTGGCCTGCTCCAGGCGCTGCCGCACGCGGCCCAGCTCCTCGGACAGGGCCTCCTTCTGGCGCGCCACCGCGCCGAGCTGGTGGCTCAGGTCGCTGCGTTCACGAGACACCTGCCCCAGCTCGATCTCGGTCTGCGTCCGTGAGAGGCACACACACACACTTAACACACACAAGTTTCTTTTAAGTTTCTAGCAGAGCCCCTAACGGGCGGGTTCACGAATCCGTTTGGAAAAGAGAAGACGTCACATATTAACGAAATTTTCATCAAGGCTTCATGGCCTTGACAACAATGTCGTTAATTTGCCTCATGACATTCGAGGAATGAAAAATAACCTCCATCAAGTGACAACCCAAATTTTCACAGTGAACACTCACCTTTTCCTTCTCGATGTCCAGGAACTTGCACTTTTCCTGCAGCGCGGCCTTGTCCGCCTCCAGGTCGAGGCGCGTCTGCTCCGCCTGCAGCAGCTCCTTCCGCAGCGAGCCCAGGTCGCTGTTCTGGTCCGCCACCTGCCCCTGCAGGGCCGCGCGCTCCTCCTCCAGCGTGCGCAGGTCGTCCTGCAGGCGCTTCTTGTCCGCCTCTATGCCCATGGCCAGGCTCTCCGTCTTGAGCAGGCTCTCCTGCAACAGAGTGCGAGTCGATCCTGAGCGCCTGCGAGGTAGGCCACCGCAGCACACGCCTGCGCGACGGGCCTGCCCACCGCCAAGGCGCCCCGCTCCTTACCTGCAGGTCCGCTCGCTCCATGAGGATGCGCTCTAGCTCCAGCTCCAGGTCGCCCTTTGACTTCTCCATCTGCGCGATGACGCTCTCTGAGTCGTCCTTGTGCTGCTCGAGGACCTCGCGTGCCAGGTGGGCCTTGTTGAGCTCCTCGCGGATCGTCAGCAGCTCCTCGCGAAGGCGGCTGCCGCGGCCCTCCTCGGTCCGCAGGTTCATCTCCCTGCAACGACGACCGGCATCAGCCGCCTGCCACAGCCAAGGCCGCCGCCAAGGCCACCGCCAAGGCCGCCGCAAGGCACTCACGCATCTCACCTCATCTCCGCGTCCTTGTTGAGGCGGTCCAGCTCGCTCTGCAGGAAGATCTTCTCGTCCTCCATGCTGTCCAGGAGCTTCTGCAGACGGTTGTTGTTCTTCTGCATCTTCTCGTAGTCCCCGTTGAGCGTGTCGATCTGCGAACGAGCCACGATCACGATTATAAATCTTTGCATTTCCGGGGCAACGCGGCGATGCGGGACGGGGCGCGACATTCCGGATTGTCATATCACCCCTAATGGGGCCGGGCGCGGCGGAGGCTATCTCGGAAACGCGGCGCTGCACGCGCGTGTCGTGTTGTGAGTAAACGCCCCAATCACGTGTCGCGGCACGGCACGGCGCGGCACGGTAGGGTAATGCCTGCACCAGTGCCGTGCCGCGCTGTGCCGCGCCTACCGCGGGGCCACTGGCCTACTTCCGGCATCGAGCGCAGGAAGGTACTGGGGAAAAGAGGGGGAAGGGGCGTCTTGCGGTGCCCTTTGCGGCGGGGCGGCGGGGCGGCGGGGCGACGGGGCGCCCCCTGCTGTCTCGCCCCTACTCTGCGTGTCCCCGCCAGGGCCTGCCGCGGCCTGTGGCCTGGCTTGGGCCGCCCCTCCCCGGCACCGCCGTCCCCGGCACCCTCGCCGAGCGGTGGGTGGCCAGCCGCGGCCTGCCGCGCGGCTCCAGCCTCCAACTCACCATGGCGTTGATCTCCAGGCGGTTCTTGTCCAGCGCGTTCTTCTCGGCGCGCACCGAGTCCAGGGACTTGATGAGCAGGTCCTTCTCCTGCAGCAGCTGCGTGCACCGCGCCTTGGACGCGTCCAGCTGGATGGTAAGCTCGGCCACGCGCGCCTCCAGGGACTGCTGAGAGCACTCGGACGCCTCCGTCTGCTTGCGCACCATCTGCAGCTGCTCCTTGCTCGCCTCCAGTTTCACCTGCCGGCAACACAGAGTCAGCCCAGGCATCCACCTCGAAGGCAGCCCAGCGCCAAGGCCGGCCACCCCGCCGCCGACCCTCCCGCCCCGCCACCGCACCTGCAGCTCGTGGATATGCAGCTGGTACTTGTGCAGCGCGGCCTGCACGGCCGAAATGGTGCCCTCGGCGAAGGCAGGCGAGGTGTGCGCGCGCTGCTGGCCGCGCTTGGGAGAGCGCGGCGGCACGGGGCCGGGCGGCGTCAGGTGCACGTGCTGCGACTGGGACAGCATGACGGCGTCCACGTCGCGCCCGTCCGCGTCCTGGATCACGGCGTGCGCGATGTCGCGCAGCGCGCCCTGCAGGAGCTCCACTTCCTCCTGCATGCGGGTCACCTGTAGGGTGGGACGCAAGTTTAGTGTGTCTTTTTCAGCGCGCGTCCAAGACGCGAGAGGACACAGTCCTCGAGAGTCCTTCTCACCTGGCTGAGACCGGCCTCCGCCTCGCCGCAGCGCTCCTCCAGGGCCTGCACCTCGCGCACCAGGGCCTGCACGCGCTCGTCCTTGTGCTTCACCTCGGCGACGGCAGCGTCGTGCGAGGCGCGCAGGGCCTGGATCTGCGCGCGCAGCTCGGCGATCTCGCGTTCGCTCTGCTGCCGGTCCTCGCTAGCCTCCCTCCGCGCGCCGCCGGCCAGCGCGGAGCAGGCGCTCGTCATCTCCCTGGTGGAGAGCGTCATGTCGGCGCGCAGGCCCTGCAGGTCGCGCTGCGTGCTGGCCTGCATGTCCACGAACAGGCGCTTGACGGCCACCACGTCGCGCCACAGCGTCAGCAGCCGCGCGTGCTCCGTCGTGTAGTAGTCGTTGAAGGCCTGCTCCTCCTCCTTCCACTCTTCCTCCTTGACCAGCATCTCCTCGCGCAGCGCCTCCCAGTCGTTGGACAGCTTCTGCAGGTCCGAGGTGAGCGCCTCGTTGGTCTGGTGCGCCTCCTCCAGCTGGTCCCGCAGTGCCAAGTTGAGCTGCATGGACTTGTCGCACCTGCAAGCCAAGCAAGCGCCACGACCAGGCCGCCATGCCCAGGCACGCAGTTAGTTCCAATGGAAAGTTACTTTTAATTTTCGTGTACAAAGCCGTTAATTTCATAAATTTTAATTAAATTTTTAAATTTTAAAGAATTTTATTAGTAAAATGTCAATGAATTTCGACGAACTTTAGTGAACGAAAAGCGTTCTTGAGACCTGCCACCACCCCTCAAGAACGAAAAATATCGTTCTCGAGACCTGCCACTACCCCTCAGGAACAAAAGAAAACTATTCTTAAAACTTGGACGCTATATAAGGTTTTTTTTTTTCTTGAAATGTTTATTATTTTGAATTTTGGTGTACACATTTTTTTCAAGTAGTTTCCCCTCGGTTAGTTTGCAGTACGGCCCACTCACTTGCGCCGCTCGTCGTCCAGCCTGAGCAGGGCCGTGTCCAGGTCCAGCACGCGCTCCCGTTCCCGCTCCTCCAGGGCCGAGGGCGGCCGCGGCGGCGTGTCCTCCATGTGGCCCTCCAGCTCGGAGCAGCGCTGCTTGTACTGCAGCACCTTGGCCTGCAGCCGGCTCACCAGCGCGGCCTGGTGCTGCTGGGCCTGCGATGCGCACGACGCCGAGGGTCACGAACGGTCCACAGCGCGTCAGAGGACCGTTAAAGCGGCCAAGGTCCCGGACACGTTGTGCTCTCCGAACGAGGGATCCATCGGTGGGGTCACACGTTCGATTCGAGTCCCATTTAGCGACTCAGCTCGAAACGCGTCCAGAACAATGGTCGCTTCAACGGTCTTCTTGTGCGGTCTTGGTGGTGCGGCTGGGGCAGTGCATGGGCAGGGCGTTCACTTACCTGGCGGTAGGTGTCGAGGCGCCGGCGGTAGGCCGCCTGCTCTTCCTCCATGCGCCGCCGCAGCTCCCTGTTCTGGCGCAGCATGGCCTCCGGGTCGCTCGAGGACGCCGTCAAGGAGGCCGCCATGCCCAGGCCGCGGGTGGGGCTGCGCGCCGGGCTGCGCTCGCGGCTGCGTTCCCTGGAGTCCATCCTGGAGTCCAGCCTGGAGTCCAGCCTGGTGGCACTGCGGTCCGCAGCACTCGCCTGAGCAGTACAACGAGTCACGTTCCAGTCCACATTCTCGATGAGAAAAGAGTTTGAAACGCAGGAGGGAAGGCCTACCTCCCCGCGCTTGGAGGCGCTGCGCACGAAGGGCGGCCGGCGCCGGTCCAGGGACCCGCCCGTCACCTGCAACACGCCGGAAGGATGAATGCTCCAAGGGCCCTCTAACTGGCTTACAAGCACATTTGATCTATGTTACAGTGAATTCGGCGCAAAAATAATACAAACATATATTTTTATTTTCAAATTTTGTACTTTAAAATAGAAAGAAAAACCTTCGTAATTAACACGAAAAAAAACTACACTGAAAAATTTAGTGTGTGCTCAGTACACACTTAAGTGCACACATTATTTTTCAGTACGTTTGCACCCGTTTGCACCATGCTTGTGCCATTTCCTTCGTCAAATGAGAAATTCCTTCGAAAGACATTTGAGTGTGGAGGTCAGTGGACTACCATGTCGGTTTGGTCGCGATGCCTCTATCCGTGCCATGGGCCCAGCATCACATAACATCGCTTGTCGCGGGTAGACTGTGCGACACTGGCGTCCACTATCGGAGGTTGTTTTATTTCGTTTGAAATAAGAAAACCAGCAGGACTGGCATGACCGGCATGCGAGCAGGCATGTGGCCACATTAACATTTTCGACACGTCCGTACTTGGGTCTGATAGGGAGCACACAAGGCAAGTCCAAGTCGCGGGCAAACAGATTGAGGGCAGCAAGAGGAACGCAGAGCCGATGCCCTCCAACTCGGGGCGAGAAAGTCGAGACGCAGCCGCACCGTGGAGAGGGCGAAGAAGTCGGGCGGACCGCGCACGCCGCGCACGCCGCGCACGCCGGCCGGCGACAGCGGCCACGGCAAGAACCTCAGCACCGCCTTGGACTGCTCGGCGCGGCGGCGGAGGGCGCAGTCGACGCGCGACAGAAGCCCAACGAAGCGGCGCGTTAAAGTCAACGCGGGCCGCGACTCGCCATCGTTAAAGAGGCCACCGCGAGCCATCCGCACGTCCCGGACCCGGCGGCGCCATCTGGCGGCGCGACGTCGCGCTGGCAGACCGTGGCGCGACCGCGCGACGCGAGGACCATCGAGATCGCCGAGCCACTGCAGTGGTCCTTCTGCGAGCCCTGGCGCCCTCCTGGCGGCAGCGCTGGGGGGCGCGGGGCAGGGCCGCGGCAGTCACCCCGAGTCACATGTCACCGAACGATGCCGGCCTCAGACACAAATAATAAATTCAGAGTCCTCACGATCGAACGGGTCGTCTTGTTCCGCCGAGTCCCCGCCCCTTCCCGCTGGAGGGACCCTGGAAGGGCCCCGCCCCGGACCCACCGCGCTGGGACAGGCTGGGACAGGCCGGGGCCGCCGGGCCGCCGGGCCGCCCCCTCGTAATGCGGGGGGCGCCGTCGTCGGGGCCCGGGGCGCACAGTGGGTCAGAAGACCGTTGAGGCGGCCAAAATTCTAGACGTGTTTTTAGCTCCAGAGTCGCTAAATGGATCTCGAATCGAACGTGTGACCCCACCAATGGATTGCTCTCCAAACGAGGAATCCATTGGTGGGGTCACACATTCGATTCGAGTCCCATCTAGCGACTCTGGAGCTAAAAACGCGTCTCGATTTTTTGCCGCCTCAACGGTCCTCTGACCCACTGTGGGGCGGCCAGGGGCCTCGCTGGCGGGAAGGGCGGGGCCTGGGAGGGACTGCCGTCGAATCAAGGCGCGTTTACGCTTCGCAGTGGTACGTACCGGAAGGCCAAGGGAAGGCCGCGGGCTGATTCCAGCACTATCTCGTCACTCTGTCTCTCCCCCACCCCTACGGAGCCCTAGGGGACGCCCCATGGGTGCGAGAGAGATAAAGCACTGATCGGAATCAGCCTGCTGTACCGCCGCCACCCTGCCCTGCATGCCGTAACGCCACTGCCGCGTCTCGCATGCCCTGGCGCAGCGTGACGTGCAATGTGGACGCTCCGGGCAGCCAGCAGCGCCTGCCGCACACCAGGAGCGCACCACATTTTCTTTGCCCGACATCGAAACGTGACGTAATTTATGGTGGCCGCTGGATTGACTCGGCGCGGTGACCTCGTTGAGGACTAGCCGGCCGCACACGGCACGCCGCATTCCGTCTCCACGGTCGATGGAAAAGGGCCGATAAATAAGGAGCGCCAAGCGAGGAGCGAGAAGCGCAGGGCGAATAAATGGAAAGCAAATGAATGACAAGCACGCACTGCACTGCCCCGCCCCGCCGGGGTTACGCACCGTGCCAGGCTCGGCCGGGGCAGGGCTAGCCTAGCCGGGGTGGCTCCCCCCACCCCCCGGTCTTTCCCTTCTTTTGCCCTGGAGGGCTATCTCTACGGCCTGAGTGCGCAAACAGATAACGGAGGGTAAGTGCAACAGAGCGAGCACGGCGACCACCAGCGCACCAATAGTACCTGTGGTGGGGCAAGGGCCAAGCAAGGGCCACGTAAGCCAGCCGCGCATAGGTCAAGGAGCAAATGGCCAGCACTCTGTGTGGGTGGGTCGAAACGGAGATCTATGGAGGCTAATCTTGGCGAGACGACTGGACGGTTCGGCCGCAGCAGCCGAGACGCCTTGTCTCATGTTGTAACTAAACGCCTTGGGCGTCGAATGACTAAAAGCCTTGGCGTTGAGCTACTAACTGTCCCTAGGCGCCTTAATTTCTAAGGCAAATGCCATTAGGTGCTTGCATAGTCATAGACCACCCAGAGTTTCCAGTGTAGTCGCGAGGCCGCGAGGCCGCAGGGGGTTTGCTGACAGTTATGTCGTGTCTCCAGTGATCACTTCAGCTCACAATCTCACAATTCGCTTTGGCGGCACCGGCGCGAGTTCCTTCGCCCCCGCCTCCTGGAACGCCCCGCCCCGCCCCGCCCCCTAGAACACCCCGCCCCGCGAGCACGCCCACTGGGCCAAGTTTCCCGGCGGCGGCCAATATTACTCCGGCCAAGTCGCGGTGACACGGATGGCGTTCCGAGCAAAGCGCCCAGCGCATACGACGCTTTGTCGCTCCGACTGTGACTGCGACAGAGACACCGCTGTCGTCCGACGAAAACACTGTCCGGAATGAGCCTGCTGGGTCCTTGGTCCTTAGTTCCTCGCCAGGGCAGGGAGCTGACTCCTCCAAGAAGTTCGTCCACGCCCCCGCGCCACGGCCGATGAGACCCCGACGAGGGGTACCTCACTTCGGAAATGGGCGTACACTGACTGGTGACTAGACTGAATTTCCACTTTGATTAGATGGAAAATCTCTAGAAATTCGTTACAAAAATACCGCAACTAGGGTAAAATTACGTTGTTGCGCCGGATTTTTTCAGTGACTAGACTGAAACAAGGCAGTGACCGGAGTTGAGGGTGTACACTGACTGGACGAAGTGAGGCACCCCTCGGACCCCGACGTACCTGCGGCCTTCCTTACTGGTGGCCTCTGCCTCCAGGGCCATCCCCGGCTGATCACGTCGGCGCCCTGACGGCTGCGCGGCGAGCGAGGCCTCGGCAGCACCGCCGAGCCTTTCAACACGACTAAAGGTCGATTAGTCAACGAACGCACCTCCGGCGTGCCGTCGGCGTGCCTCCGCCCAGCCCAGCCGGGCCGCGTGCCCCGCCCCGCCGGTCCCGCCACCCCATGCCAATTAAAACTCGATTGGCGGCGTAGCCGTCGTCAAGTTGTGCCTGGAGCCGACGGGGTCCCTGTCGGCGGGGTTCCAGGGCAGGGCTATAGGCTAGGCGGGCCTCTAGGCGGGCCCTCTAGGCGGGCCCTCTAGGCGGGCCCTCTAGGCGGGCCGAGGGAGCAGGCCGCCCTTTGCGAAGAGCACATGCGGTCGCGGATCGGCGCGATGCGGCCCCGACGACCGAGGGTGCTGACAGGAAGCGGCAGCGTCCACTCGCACACCTCACTACTTTACTTTGACAAGAGCCCCCGCATGTCGTTCGCAGATCGTTTTTTTTTCTTTTCAAAGCCTCCGCGGGTCGTTCGCAGATCGTTTTTTCTTTCCAAGAGCCCCCGCAGGTCGTTCGCGCATCAAGCCTTCACGCAGCGTCCGCAAAGTCTATGTGAAGACTTGGTAAAGGCTGCGGGGGCCGTGAGTCCGCCGGCAACGCGTTTTTTCTTTCACGCGGCCTCTGCCAAGGCAAGGTGAAGGCTTGGTTGAGGCTGTGTGGTCGTGCGTCCGCCCGCCTCGCGTTTTTTCCCTCACGCCTCTGCCAAGGCTATCTGAAGGCTTGGTGAAAGCTGCGTGGGCCGTGCGTCCGCCCGCCGAGTTGCTCTCCACCTGCAGCCTGAAACTGTGGCGGTGTAAATGGGTCCAACAGAACGGAGGTGGGACAAAGAAGGTCGGACAAAATATTCAGCCGATTCGCGGGCAGGTGAAATTTGGCCGGGTCGGAGAAAAGAAGGTCGGACAAACGACATCCGGATTTGAATGGCGGAGGTTCGGTAGGTCCGCTTCCTCGGTGAAGCTTGGTGTAACTTGGTGGTGCCAGGGCCCGGCCGGGCCCGGCCCACGCCCGTGGCAGGGACACGCACGGGATGTTACCGAACGCGCGGCGACCTTCGGAGACCTTGTCGACGGGCGTAATGCACAGACCCGATGGCATCCTCGATGCTATCGCGCCGCGCCAATCCATATCCCATTCGCGAAACGCAACGCACTCGAGCGTGCCAGTGGAGATGCACGTTCGCTGTCGGAGTGTGCGCATTGCTCGGGGAGACACCAGTCGAAGGGGCGTCACGGCAGGACTATGATAAGGACAGGTGCTGCGGCACCTGCAGACTGACGGAACAAACGCGACGACAGCGATGTGCAGACTCGTGAGTGAGACAGCCCGCTGCTGCTTGGCTGCAACGACTGTTTATACACTGTGACGCATTATTGCTCTGCATCGAGAGTCCAGGCTAACTGATGTTTCACATCATATGCCAAAAAATGTCATCGTCAACTGCCGTGACCAGGATTCGAACCTGGGTTATTGCGGCCACAACGCAAGGTACTAACCACTATACGATCACGGCTGAAGGACGCTTATACGGAACGCGGTTCGCGGTCCGTAGACTTGGCGAAAGAACGGACGGGGAAAAAGAAAGCGGCCGCTGGCGCTGCGCCTGTCTGTGCAAGGCGAGGCGGGGGAGGGGAGGGGGCGGGGGAATGCCCCTCCCCTCCTCCCGCCGGCCTGACACTCCCGACTAGCCGCCGCGTCGCCGCGGTCCGGTTCTCGGCCGAGCCCCGCCGGCCCACCGCCGGCCCGCGTGGAAAGTGCCGGCGGACCGTTATCGCAACGGAACGGGAGCACCGTAGCCGTGATCGTATAGTGGTTAGTACCTTGCGTTGTGGCCGCAATAACCCAGGTTCGAATCCTGGTCACGGCAAGAAGCAGCTCCGATTTTTTTTTGGGAGTTTTTCAGTATAGGAAAACAATTGGGACCGCTGATGTTGAAGCGAAGTCCAAGTCCACGAGAATGGCCCCTGGGAACCAGGAATAGTTTGAGGCAATTTCTTTTCTGTTGTAGCCGGAGTGTTTTAATTGCATTTCTTGATTGCCATGCAAGCAGCTAGTTGCGCCCCTGGGTGCCTCGCTGCCCTAGAGCGCTGTGCCCAGCCCAGCCCACTGCCCCCATTTTAATGGGCTTTCTTGAGCCAGGGAATTCCCCGCCGAGCAGACAGGGAGGCGGCGCGGGGGGGCGGCAGGGGGCGGCCAAGGGGGCCTGGCAGGCACGCCCGCAAACCACCAAGTTATCGTTTACGCCCTCTGCCTTGAGGTAGGCCAGCGCGACCGCCCTCTACACCACGAAGCACAACTGACCCCCAAAATAACAACACGGAATGAGAAAAAGAAGAGGCGGACCGGGGAGCGCGTCGACGACCCGCAGGCCGGCAGGTCGTCCAGTCCGTCGCGTCACCGCACTGCACCGCACCGCACCGGGGTCACGCTCCGCTGGCAGGGGCGGCGGGCGGCGTCGGCCGGGCACGCGTCGGCCGGGCTTCCACCGCGTTTCGACGCTGAGCCTCTCTCGCACCGATAGGAAACGCCCCACGAGTGCGAGAGAGTCAGAGCGACTACTCAATGCTGTTCGGAATCGTTCTTCTGGGGTCGGAGGCCTGCTTCGCCGGGACGACACACATTATAGGAAAGAAAAAGGCCGCATTTCCGCGCAGGCACACGGAGCGCAAAGGGCGCACGCACACAGACACACACACACACACGTGAAGGCACACACACAGATAAACGCACACACACACACACATGGTCGCACACGCGCGCAAGAACACACAAACACATCAAACACATACACACACACACTCACACACACACGCGCGCGCGAGCGCGTGCGCGTTATCGTCATGGAAAGCCAGGGGTGGACTCGCGTGCCGCTTCTGTGCCGCACTTTGAACCCCGGGCAGGCCGGGCAGGTCGAGCAGTCCGAGCGAGCAAGCGGTGCAGGAACCCTTCCGCCCACCCGTCGTCACCGCGTATGCTCATGGACTTTTTGTACATAAGTATTGACGTTTTTGTGCAGGTGTAAGTTATCTACAAATTTATAAATAAATTAGGTAAGATACTCCATACTACATGATCTCTTCCTTCCCCCTCTTTCCCGAAACCGCTCCGATTACCTGCCGGCAACCCTTTCGACGCCTTATCAGCCCTGCTTGTTTCACCCCCAGGCGGCATGGGGCCGGGCGGGGCTGCGCTCGCCCTGGGCGTCGCGACGCGAGGCCATCTGCACATTCACACGGTGGGGCGGGGGAGGCGTCCCACTGGCGGTCGAGACGCCCAGGCGTCGAGAAAGGCTTGCCCAAGGAACCACATTCTGAACACTTTTTGGCAGATGATAACTGTCATTCAAAACATACCTGACAGAGCAAGACTTATTATTTAGGTGTCAGGTAGCTTTTGCTCTCCAATCCTAAATCAAAGCGCCGCTACCCAAACAAGAATCCTGTATAACAGGCTGGCTGCCGCGGGGAATAGTGAGCGAATGGCTCGCAGTCTGCGCGGGACATTGACACCCCCTCCCCGCGTACCGCACGGGAGCAGCGCTCAGGCGCTGTCCAACAGCCACACTCCCTACCACGCACGATTCGGCAACGGCGCGCCGCCCGCCCCCTCCCCTCTTCCTCCAAAGCATCTAGCATTGTTGACGTGGCAACGCTGCAACCTCGCAGTGCGGCGAAGCCGCGTGGAGTGAGGGCAGCGCCGAAGCCGAGGCGGTCAGCCGGCACACAGGCAAGACGAGCTGGGACACGCGACGATTCGGCTACACCGCCCCGCTCCTCCTTCCGCATGTGGCATTGTTGGCGGGAGGAAGACGAGACGTCAGTCGGGCGGCTCACACGAGACGCGTCGGGAGTCACCGAGTCCCCCGCACATTGAACAAGTGGGCCATAACAGTGAGTACTTAAGAGAGAGAGAGAGAGAGAGCCGAGGGGGTAAACATTCAAGAAATCGTGTACAGACTACTCGGCATTACGCTGTATTGCGGTGGTATTACACGTGTATTACGGCATTAAAATGCTAAATTTTGCCACATTTGACCCTAAAATGGTATTACAAATACGTGTATAACGCGTAATACACGGCTTTTTTTTGTACAGGGCATTACGAAAGTGATTCCCCCCCCCCCCCCCGGAGAGAGCTGCACGTGCACGAATGAAACTTTTCGTTATTTCGAAATTATCTTGGAAAGCACTTCAAGAAAAAAGAGAGGGACCGTTATCATCTGCTTTCATATTATTCCCTTTCGTGAACCTTTTCGGCCTCAAAAATCATTTTAATCCACGACGAATTAAATTTATTTTATCAGCCCTGTCACTGGCACAGCCAAACAAACTCAAATCAGTACTTATCGCTAGACATTGAAACTAGACCAAATATTCCACTCCATACGTGTAACTCTTAAGTGTACCGCGGAAGGTGAGCGGGCGCTGCGCGATTCCTTGATACACATCGACACATGGCGGCCGCACCGCACGGCAGCGTGGCGGGGGCGGAGTGGCGGGGGCCAGTCCCACCGCAAACACACCACAAACCCCATCTCGCCTCGCTCCGCCACACATGCACGATCGGCACGCCAACTTCGCGGCACCCATTTTGGGGGAGCGGGCGGAGAGGGGAGAGGGGATGGGCTATCCGAAACCCATTCCCATCACTAATACGTACACACCAACAGAAACGCGCGTTCTCACACGTATAGCAAGGGTTGAACCTTACCCGTACGCGGATATCCCATCTCGTATCGCGGGGATGCAAGACGCGGAGCACTGCGCTATCCGCACGAACGCACGGCGTACATATCAAAGGGGTGTTCTCGCTCAGTTAAAGAGGGAAAACTTTCCTGACCGAGCTGTGTCGAAATAAGGGAGGGAGTGGTCACCTTCGAGCAGGAAAATCTAGAGAGGCCAATCTCTCTCTCTCCCGGTGTTTGTCCACCGCGAGGCCCCTGCACTGAGGACGCGCCGAGGGACGCGGACGCACCATGCCTTCGTAGTCTGCGCCGGCAGGCTCACCTCCGGGATGGGCCGCAGCGGCCGCAGCACGGACACGTTGACGGCGTGCCTGACCACGCGGTGGTGCTTGCTCTCCCTGCGCAGCGTCACCTTCTCCTCCACGTTGACGCGGAGGCGGTGCTCACCAACGCCCTCAACGCCGTGGACGCCCTGATTCTCGCCCGCCTTCGACGAGGCCGACATAACGGGGCTCGCCATAACGAAAAATCTTGGACCACCCGGAGTCCGACGCGAAGGGCCGACGCGGAAGGTGCGGAGGGACGCCGTCAGGGGACGCCGTCGAGGGCGCGGTGGCGGGCGGCAAAGGGTGCACCTGCTTCGCGGCGGCCGCGGCGGCCACTGGTCGGCGGCGCCTCGCCAGCGCCGACGGTCAGCACTGCCCACCAACAGGGTGGCCGGCCACCGCAAGGGCCACCACCGGCCGGCGTCGCATCGATTTTGACGTCACGGCGTCCGCGGCGTCCACCAGCCGGCCACAACAACAGCAATACAAACAGCTGAGTGGTGGCCGAGGGTCCGAGGGGTCAGTGCTGCCAACCCCTGCGCCGCGACGCCGCGTGCGCTGTCCGCGGCTGCAAGGCCAAGGTCTGGCCGCGCCGTGAGCCGGTGGGACGCAGCTCAGCGCAGCGTGCGCAGATGGGGCTGACCGGCTATCAGTGTGGCCTGCCAGGTTCGCGCTAGATCCGCACGCACCCCAAATAATTCCACGACGCGCTACAGCAGAAATTGCTACGAGTTGAACGCCACGCTGTACTTACCCTGGGCATGTCTGGTGGCCCGTCGGGCTGGTCGCTGGCCTCGTTGAGCTCGGCGGCGTGGCAGGTGTGGCAGGCGTGCTGGGCCCTGCAGTGGCTGGCAAGGCCCGACGAGTGCACCGCGGCCGCGTCTGGCGTCGTTCTGCTTGCCGCGACAACCGCGTCGCCGGGGCCGGGCCGGGGCGCCAGGGAGGCGTCGGGGGCGGTCCAGGAAGGGGCGGGCAAACCGGGCGTGGCGGGCGTCCCCCCCACGCTCTCCACCCCCGCCGCCTGTGACGCCCCCAGCGCCTCCCCCAGCAGGGCCAGGATTTCGTGCAGGTCTGCAGGATCGGCCGGCAAGACGAGCGGGGCCCGGGAGCGCGCCGAAAGACACGGCAGCCCCTCGCGTGACATCATGGCCCCGCGCCGCCCCCGCGCCGCCCCTCACCGACATGCAACCATTCCCCGCCGCGCTGCGCCGTCTTCCAGACGACGGCGTCGTCGTCCACGCGGTGGCGCGCAGCCCTGCTCGACATCATGCCCTGATGACCGCGCCGTCGGCGAAATGGACCGCCGTGCCGCGCATCGCCGTCACCGCGCATCCCCATCACAGCGCATCGCCATCAAACTCGCTGCGGCGCCATTTCCCGCGCGGCACCGCGGCACGGCGCAGCGGGCCGTTAGCGGCGTACTTGCGGCTGGCCAGTCACCCCGTCACCTCCCCCTTCTCCCTCTCTCCTTCCTTTTCAGCGAGGCTGTCGCGGCTCAGTGTTCGGAAACGTCTCTGTTCCGCGCTGGCCGACAGCGCCGCACTTCCGCCACCCAAGTTGGCCTGGCCGCTCGTATCGGCGTGCACGGCACGCGTGCGTGCTGCGTATCGACACCTGTCCGCACGCACACTGCACACTGCGATCCGAGCAGCCGAGGGATTCAGAAGAGCGCTTAGTCGCTCCGTCTCTCTCGCACCCTACGGGACAACGCGACGCTCTGGGCGACGAATCGCCCCGCAGACGACAACGGTGAGGGCCTCGGTGTGGGTGCCGAGGGCGATGGGGTCCGAGAGCGCAGGGTGCACCACGGAGTAGGGGCGCGTGGTCTCGTCCGCGATTCGTAGAATAAGCGCCACGCTTCCCCACGCTGCGCCACGGCGTGAGATAACCGAATTTCAAAGTCCGTGTTACGGCGCACCACCGAGCGCGTGACGGCCTTGTGCTGGGCAACCCCGGCCAACCCCGGGGTCGTTCTAATCCAAACGAAACCCCAGCCGCGACACGGTCCAATCTCGGCTTTAGTGCTCCAATCAACCCCGACTATACCGCTCCACATAGCATCCAAGAATTGCAACTTTTCTAAACACACACGGGCTAAAAGAAATCCGATTTTGCGATTGCGGATGATACTACAGAGAAATGAATGGGGGTCGGTCATGGAATACTGCTGCGGTACCCAAGCCTCGATCCGCCGGAAAGCCACGGCTTGTAGCCTTTTCGAGCAGCGAGATATCGAAATTGGAGAGCGGGCGAGGGCGGACTGATTTCTGCAGTGCGCCACCGCCACTACTCCCGACGGTTACATCAGGCCGATAACGCCTCCGACATGTCAGGCATGACTCAGCGACGCGGCGGCGCGGGCCGGCCTAGGTCAGTTTCACGGTTGTAGCGCCGCGGGCGCCGCCCGGATGGCAACACAGAGCACGCCCTCGAAGTTCGCGACGTCCTCGACGACAGCGCCCCCGTCTACGCCATCTAGCCCCCCGGGGTCACCTCACCTCGCGCCACCATGCTCGATTGGCCGCATACAGTCAGCACTACACACGTATTTCCGGTCCTCAGGGCATCATGATGCACAGCACCTAGCCGCCACGCCCCATGAGTGCGAGAGAGACAGTGCGCCGACGGTCTTCGTCTCAATCGGCCCCGTACTTATGGGGCTTGCGGCGAGCAGATTGGCAGGCCGGCCGACCCACCACCGCACAACACTCCAGACGGGCAGCCCGCCGCCATCGCAACGCACACACACACACACGCGCGCGACGGGGGCCGACACACCACTTCAACGACGGCGGCCAGGGCGTCGGCGAGGACAGTGTCGTCCCGGTGGCGTTCGGTTCCAGGACTGAGGCCCTGGTTCGCACCGAGCCCTGCACAGCCCTGCACCGCGTTGCACTATAGGCAGCCAGGCAACGCCAATCATCCATCACGCCTCGACAATGAAGCTAGCGAAGCGGCATGGCCAGGCGGGCCGACCACAGCCCCAGCCCCCCCCCCCCTTTTCCCCAGTGCTGCCAAACCAGCAAAGCCGCCCTCCAGCCCTCCGCCAGCATTATCTCCTCCGGAGGCACATAAAAACAGAGGCGTTCGCAGAAATTTTTTTAATGGGGGAAAGAAATGCTTTTGAAGTCGGAATCGCACGCCGATAATAGTGTACACTGAGGTAGCACAAGTCACACCTCGAGGCAGCACTAGTCCCACCTCGAGCGAGGCGGCCTCTGCCGCAACTTTGCAAAAGAAAGCCAGCGACCAAGTCGGCCAGCCGAAGCGACACGGCACTGCGGTGCTTCCCGCCGCGGCCCGACGCGCACACATCCGGCGTTCCCCCCCGACGAGCCTTCCCTTCATTTCGCCGAAAACTTTTATCTGCGTCAAAATGTTGGTGACCTTCAGGGGAAAATGGCGGCGACACGCGAGGCGGTGGAGCCTCCTTGCTCCTCACGAGCCAATGACAGGAAGAGCGCCACGGTCCGCGCGAAAGACCTTTCAAATCCAATTTGCCAAGGAAACTCATTAAACACGGAGCAGATAATCCAAGATGACTGCCGTGCCCCCCCCCCCCCCAAAGGTCAGGGACACCATCTTACAACATATGAAGTCTTCACGGGCGATTTCTGGACTGGATCAGGGCACAGGGTATCTATAAAAGCCCCCAAGCGGTGGCTCCTCTCATTTCATTGTCAACAAACGACTGTCTCAATTTAGTCGCCAGGACTTCGTTGCATTTCTTGTTTCTTAAAAATACACACGAAAGAAAAACACAAGGCAAAAGAAAAGAATGCTTCGTCATTGGACTTCCTTGAAGTCCGAGACGCGTCGACTCGGTGAACCTTGCTCCACATGGGGCGTGGCCTGCGCCTGCACTCTGTGCGCTCTGCAGCTATCACCACGTGTTGTGGCTAGACGTCTATCGCCCTTCACCGTCTCGTTTTTTTTTTAAGAGAAGAAGGATGCATGCTAAAGTACAGTTATGTGCGCTCTAAAATTACACACACTAAAACATTGTGGCAATAACAATTTTTATTTTTCGCCAAGAGATGATTACTTAAACTCGAGTAAACTGCACCAATTTCGTTCCCCGATTCATGCAGACTAACATGGTGCTCCACATGTTTTCGGGAAAATAGAAAACGACGACAGTTTTTCCGTGAGCGTGAGAGATAATCTTAGATTAGCAGCTAAAGATAGCCAAGCCAAGCGTTCCGCGCTCTGCTCTTCGGTAGCGCAGTAGAGCTTTTTCAATTAAGTAACACGAGTGAAAATGGAACTTACTCAAGCATGACTGGATTTCGGGGCATGGCTCACGTCCTGGAATAAAGAGGTGCGTATTACTTTCAAGAAAACAACCTGCACATTGATACATAGATGATGCATTTTCTTCTATATTCGGTGGAGAGCATTCAAGTATCATCTATGTTCACCCGCACAAAAAGGAATCGCGGAATTTACTGCAGAAAACACTACTGAACCTGCTGAAGCGCTGACTCTACTTCCGATAAAGTCAGACTGAGGACAAAATCCCTGATTTTACTCCTGAGAGAGTCAGACCTGCTGCAGACACTGGAGAAAATCGTCAGCAGTGCTGCTTACAAAATTCAGCGATACTTCTAACTCGTCTATCTTCGAGGCCACGTCGGCGCCGAGCCGGTGCCGAGCCGAGCAGCGCTGGAGCGGGAACCAGCCGGGACAGTTAGAAGGAGCCGAGCCGCGAGGCTTGGGCCCTCCCGAGCCCCTACTGGAAAACGCCGGCCGGCCTGCACCGGTGCCAGGCGAGGTAGAGAGCCTCTATTTGTGAGAGAGGTGACAATGTCACGTGCCCTATACGCCTTCTGATTGGTTCTGACCCAACCGACCTGCGAGCCGTGGCGAGCCGAGCCTAAACTAGCGTCTGTAACGCTGCTAAAGACAGAGAGCCTGTCCCACTTCGGGATTTTGACATTAAACTTTTTAAAACATAGAAGTGGTCAAGTGTTCGTGTGTGTGTGAAGTATAATTGCACTGGCTTGCATATGAAGGAAAACATTTTATTTTCCTTGAAAGACAGCCGCATCTGCACTTCCAGGCGATTTTTCCCTGCATTCGTTGGTCTTAAATTTGTCTTTGATTAACTAAACCACACATTTCAGTCCATTTGAGTAACGAATAACCCACCTGACTCCTCGCTGAAGACTGGACAGCCATACAGTTTCCCGGGTTTCTGAGCACAGTGGACAGTCGTGGCGGGGGAGGTCACGTGACATTGGCACCTCTCTCACAAAAAGAGGCTCTCTAAGACGAGGGGACGCGGTGCACCTAGGCATTCTTTTGGCGAGTCGATGCGTCGCGTCTCTCGTCTCTCAGTTCTTAAGTGTCGCCCAAGCAGTGCGCGTCGCGTCCGAGCTGATTCTGCAGTCCACAGGGCACTCGAGGTGTGCTATTTGAAACTCCGCCGCGCATCTAGATTGTCCACGTTGTGGTCAAGTGTAGTGATTTAGTGCAATATGTTGTGCCGTTTCCTTTGCGTGTGCAGTACCCCTCACAACTTTGACTCGGACCCTTTCAGGCACGAGCCCTGCAAAGAGGTTTTAACTCGCATATTTGAGCTTTGGCGACCTAAGGGGTGTCTGAGGATCATTTTGAGCCAAACTGGGATGTTCTAACATGCTGGGTTAAGGACATGTGAACATGGTATACATACAACATCGTGCCTTTCGGGTCACAGGGCAAAAAATACAATGTTTGATCTAATGGGTGTTGTGTTGATCTGAGTCTGTCAGCTGGGTCGGAGTTGGCTTGTTTGTCATCAAATAAACCCAAATTTACCCTAAGTAGTAGTAAATATGCCTCAAAAACCTAGCTTTTCGAAGCCATTTTCGCTATTTTATACATTGCACGCTGCTGTGCTTATGTTTCAGTTAATTATGATAGACATCCGACCGGAACTCACGCAGGGTACCATAATGATACGTAATCTATGCCCAAATAGACATTTTTTCTCGAAAGAAGGCCTTCTAAAAGCTTAGAAATCGGGAACGTTGTATACGTACAACTTCGTGCCTTAGGGGTATGATACCGTGAAAAATCGCTCCTTTGTGTGTTTCTCATTAGCCCAGCTCTGTCGGGGGTTGACCTATGTCGGAAGTTCCATTTTGAGTTGTTCCGGCAAGAGATACCTCCAATTTCAACAGCGTTGAGTAATTTCATCAGAAAAACTTAGTTTGTTGTACGTATACAACATTTGTTGAATGAGTACAAAATGCCAATTGAAGGGGCTTTTTGACGCGTATTACGGCGTCCGTAAAGCTGGGCGCTCCTTCCTGGCCACTTGTTTTAGGGACGCGCCGCAGCCTTGCTGCCGAGCATCCCAGCCAACCACTGATCAGCACTACTGCTGACTATTTCGGCCTACCGCTGAATCAGCTCTACTCCTGATTTTTTCGGCAATCCGCTGAATCAGCACTTCCGAACCGTGAGACGCATTCAGAAGTCCTGAATCAGGAAATCGCAAAACTTTTCAGAGGTAAATTCTTCTTTTCTTTTTTGTGCGGGTCAAGAAACGATTTTTTTCTGTGAAGTCGCTCCACCTGGCACTACTTCTTCCCATAATGTAGCCTTCCCTATCTCAAGTAGCGGCTGATACCACTTGACCTAGCGTACAGGTGATCCACGTACCGCACCAGATGTCTTCTTCCTGTCGTCTCGTGCGAGTTGGTAGGTGCGGATGCCAGTCCAACGGGGGGACAAGAGGTGGAGGGATCAGGCAAACCTAACCTACCCTGCCAGCTTAACCTCGCCTGGGCTAGGCAGGCTAACGTAACCGTAGGCAGGGGCGATTTACTACCCTAGACCGTTCCCGCGCCCGCAGACCGGAGCATAGGCACGCCCGCACGCACGGCTCCGTGCGGGTTGCATCTATCGTGGGGTCCGTAGATCACCTGGTAAAGTACAGCGCGCCACCGCACAGAAAAGGGTGTTGCTGATTTTGCAATTTCTTGAAGAACGCCCTTTTTGAGAGAAGAGAAAGGCCCCAAACGGCGAAGCTGAGAAGGCTGGCAAGGAAAACGGCTTCAGAATGGTGTCAGAGAAAGGCGGCCTGTCGATCGCATTGTCCATACGCACCCCTAGTAGGGACAACGAGGGTGCCGAGTGAGTGTGTGCGTGACGCCAGTCTCACTGCACTGTGACCCAGACGGCTGCCAGACGGTGTGTTTACTTCCGCGAGGCGGGGCGGGGCGGGCGTGGTGGCGATCACGCTCCGATCATGTCTGCACTCATCGGGAATGAGGGCGTTCGAGCGAGCGCGAGCGGCGCGGCGCCATCGTGGTCGCCTCGTGCTGCCTCGCCTAAATAGCGCCAGTCAAGGTGGCGGCGTCAGCTGTGGACTCTTCCCGCATAGAGCTTTCGTCACTCTGCCTCTCCCGCACCCTGCGCTGCAGGGCAGGACACGCAGTAAATTAAACGGTTATTCTCTACGGAGAACGCCAGGAAATGAATTCAATTTTGGTGGTCCCAGAAACGACAGGTGTCCTTTGAAACAGTTCAGGGTGGCGTAAATTTCTAGACGAAATCAAAATTTGCGGCCAGGCGGCGGCGGGGAGGCGGCGCCGGCAGCGCAGTCCGTCACGTAGCGACGTAACCATTGGCTCAGCGCGCAGCTGGTGGATTCCACTGCCGCTGTACTGCGCGCTGCGCCGGCTGCGCCACACCGGCCGGCACGCCCCCTCGCTCGGTTCCCTCGGTTTGACAACGACGCCACTCGAGGCGGCTCGCGGCGCTTGACAACTGACCCCTCGCGGAGCCTCGCAGGACAGCCAAAGCGAAACAAAGCCGAACTCGCGAACAACACCTTGCGTCACGATAGCGCAGGGAGCTGGGAGCTGGGCCTGCCTGGCCCACCAGGAATGCCTGTCGTATCTGTTGGTGGCGACTATATGCCGCCTGCGGCCGGAGGGCCAGAAACCGTCACACATTGCGGTCAGCGAACTTGAAATAAATGCAGTCGCCCAGGAAGCCCAGGCAGCCCAGGTTTCAAGGGCCTCGACACTCACTATCTAATCTAGCAGTGCTTCGTCGCTCTGCCTCTCTCGCACTCTGGGCTGTTTCGGAGGAGTGCGATAAAGACAGAGGTGCTGGAGCAGACGCAAGGCCGGAGATTTTCAGCATACGTTCAGCCATGCTTTGCCTACTTACAGGCGTTTGTCTCACAAATTGCCTACATACAGGCGTTTTCCGGCTAAAATCTAAGTGAGTGGGAGTGTGTGAGGGCTGGGCGCATACAATGAGTGCAAGAAGTGGCAGACCCCTTGGCGAGGCCCCATGAGTGCGACAGAGCGTCAGGGCGACTCTTCGGAAGGGCTGCCTGATAATGAAGGGCCGCAAAGTGCTGCTGCAGCCAGTGCCTGCACTGAGGCAGAAAGTAAACAGAAAGTATCGGACTGCGCCGCGCGTTGCGTCTTCGTTCACACGGATGACGCCGAGGGTGCCAGCGAGGGTGCCACCGGCCCGGCCGCGCTCGAAGTGGCCGTGCTCGACGTGGACCTGCTGGACGTGGCCCTGCTCGAAGTGGCCGTGCTCGCCCCGACGACGAGCTCCCTCAATCGGCCGCCGGGTTACGCCGACTTGACCCCAACAACGCCGTTTGGACGGTGGGGGCGGCGAGGGCGACGACCGAAAAAGGTCGAGTGGGCTCCAAGGCCACCCAAACGGCCAAGATGCAGTCAAGAAGAAAAATAAGATAACACCAATTTGGTCAATTTTCTGCTCTGCTTGAAACTCTGCGAAGAACGGTGTTTGTGTTAAGGATTTGATTGATTTGTCATTGCAAGCGTGCGAAGAAATTTCTAAGCCAATGCAAAAAGGCTTTTTTTGTACCGTGAGACGGGGTAACATGAGACTATTTCGGAGTAATTTGAGACACATGATTAAAATCATAGACTCATACTTCTAATGCATTTAAGACACTTCCCTGTCAAACTTTGCGTAGAAAAATGGTGTAATCAAGAATAGTGAAAGTGTTTTAATGGTAGCCTTCTTAGTGACCATATCGGGGGTTTATAGTAAATCTTACGTTAACCCGACATTGTCTCATATTACCCCGAAACTGTCTCATATTGCCCCGGCTTACGGTATCACGAAAAAATTCTTCGCCATTGCAAAGGAGTCTTCAATCCCTCACATGGTTTGAGTGGTGTCTGGGCGGGAGCTTGGGTGGGAGCTTGTGTCAAAACATGACTTTGTGAGTGACCTCAGCGAGTTCAATAAATTGAGGCGTCGCGTCTTTTGAGCCATGGCCATGTAGGCCAAATTTTGCCAAATGCGAACTGCGCATTCTGGGATGCAATTTGGCGTCTCTTGTTTAGTGCTTGGCAATCCTTTTGTCTTTACTTATGGTTGCAGTTTGTCATTAGAGTGTTTTTCGTTCCTGTTTTTGACAGAATAACAATCATTTTCTTGGGAGAGAGACATGCTGTAGGTTTTTCCCAGAGTATGTACATTTTAATAATAATTGAAAAATATACATTTCCCCGAATTAATACAAAATTAACAAATATAACAAAAAAGGATTCAGTCTTGTCTCAGATTCTAACACCAAAAACATAAATGAGTATTTGTCTTCCAAGTATAAAAACATATTTAGTAGTTTTTCCGTTAAATTGATTCATTATTTACAGTATGGACAGATTAACTACTGAATCTGATGAAACAAGGCGATGGTGAAGAGGCAAAAATAAATAAATAAGCACGATAACCTTACAATTCGAGTCGTAATAACATAATAGGATGGGTAATTGAAACAAAATATTAAACATATGCAGAACACTTTCAAAAATATATGCAGTGCACACACCACAACATTGCTGGCTGAAACGAATCAACAACTCTCCAGAGCTCTCATGCCATGAGGGCCTTTCAGTCGGGCCTACTGATTCCAATCCTACACGCACATCCAGGCCGTTGACGGCTACAAAAATTTCGACATCCCCGTTAGTAACGGCCGGCGCGCCGGTCACTGTACTATCATTTTATTTTTCGACTTTGGAATGTCTTTGTGGATGCAAAAAGTGATAAGACATCACGTGGCGGGCGTGAAGACTTATTCAAGCACATTTGACCCCAGCCTTTTTCCCCTTTTACATACGTATCTTACTTTGGACTCATTACATCACGACCGACCAGCCTGACCAGCCTGACCTCGCACAGTGCGGCCTGCAGGCCAGCCTGGTGCCCCGCTGGAAAGTCTGCTGCGCTGACTGCGAGCTGACTGCGAGCTGACGGGGCGCGCCCCGATATCACACACGAGCCGGCTGACAAGATGACAAGATGACAAGAGCGGAGCCAGCCGGCACTGACAGCAAAGCGTTCAAGCTGCTGCGAGTCTGCAAGCGCACGCGGAGCGAGCGCCATTCTGCCATTTGAAAAAGATCAACGCTCAGGCGCGCCGGGACGAACAAGAAAAGATTGGCATTTATTAAGGAAAGAAAAATCGGCATTGAAGACACATTGCAAGATAACACTCAAGAGCGTCTATCACACGTCACTGATGAACATTTGTCTTTTAACTCCTTTTCCCACAAGATAAAGCACAAAAAAAAACTCAACTGTCGCTATCACAATTATTCTGCTTTCATATCGAAGTAAAATCCCTTCTGCAAACACGGGGTTGGGTGGACTCATTGGAGCAGTTCAAAAGTCGACCGAAGCCAACATACGCGGGCCTCAAGATGGCGGCCAGTCAACGCAGTCGGCGCAGCACTGTCATGGACGGATGACTAGGTGGCACTCTTAATACTGGCCGGGGCTGTTCGCGGGCTAGGCCGCGCGCGCACGCACACACGCACATACATACACACTTACACAAACTCTCTCTCTCTCTCTCTCTCTCTCTCTCTCTCTCTCTCTCTCTCTCTCTCTCTCTCTCTCTCTCTCTCTCTCTCTCACTCACTCTCTCTCTCTCTCTCTCTCTCTCTCACACACACACACACACACACACACACACACACGTGGCTGCGCGGCGCGCTCACTGCGCGGGGGCGGCCGCTGTGCGCTGGCAGGCGCTGCCGCGGCCCTGGAGGAAGCCGAGCAGGTGGCGGGCGGGCAGCTGCAGGTGGTAGTAGGCGCAGTACGGCAGCGGGTCCCAGAAGACGAAGAGCGCCTCGCGCTTGTCCAGCACCGTGCCGATTAGCTTGCTCACGGCCTCGACGCTGGGCCGCTTGAGCGTGTCCAGCACGGCCTCGTGCATCCAGTAGCGGCCCGCGCCCGACACGAGCGGCCCGGACGCCTGGCGGCAGAAGTGGCGGCAGGGCTTGATGACGATGCGGGGGTGCACGGACGTGTGGCAGAGGTAGGGCAGCGACACGCCCACGCGGCAGCCCAGCGGCAGCAGCGCGGTGGACGAGGCGCCGGCGGGCCGCACCAGGCGGAACCGGAAGTGGCCCGTGACGGGCACGCGCGCGAAGAAGGCCTCTAGCCAGCGCGCCACGTCCTCGCTCTCCACGGGCACCAGGCCCTGCTCCAGGCGGCACGTCACGTTGGCCACGACCTGGCCGCCCTTGACGGTGGTGCACGTGAGGAAGTGCTCGCCGACCACGTTCTGCACCACGACCCAGGGCCGGTGCTCGGCCAGGGCCGGCGTGATGGCGTGCGCGATAGCGCGGAACTCGTGCCTGCTGGTGGGCAGGGCCAGCTTCACGCGCTCGCGACACCCGTCCAGCCCCGCCAGCTGCAGGAAGAAGCGCGCCGAGCGGAGCACGCCCGCCTCGTACAGGCGCAGCACGTCCTCGCGGGAGTGCACCGGGTAGAAGGGCGGCGTCGGCAGGCCACGCGCGCGGCACCGCCGCAGCACCTCCAGCGTGTCGTCCAGCCCCAGCGTCTGCTCCAGGCCCGGGCAGAACACGGAGCAGCCCAGCAGCTCCAGGTCGGGCTTGGCCAGGGCGTCGTAGTAGGCGGGCGAGCTGGAGCACACCGGCAGGTAGAACTCGGCCTCCTCGCGCGATGCGATGTCGCACAGGGCGTGCACGTACTCCCAGGGCGCGTCGGCGGACGGCTGCGGCACGGTGTAGAAGCGGTGCACGGCCGTGGAGAAGCGGGCCAGGCCGAACAGGCCGTCCACCTCGCACACCACGACGCGCGCGCCGGCCGAGTGGAAGTTGCGCGCCAGGTGCAGCGCCTGCACGGACGAGCCGCCCGAGATGAGCACGGTGCGCTTGCGGCGCGCGCGCTCCGCCGCGGGGGTGGACAGGCGCGACAGCGCGCCCTTGACCAGCGCCAGCGGCAGCTGCACCGCCTTCCAGAAGAGCCACAGCCAGGCCGACAGCCACAGCGTGGGGCCGGCCAGTAGCAGCTGGCTCCACGACAAGTACACGAGCGCGGCCAGCAGGTTGCGCGTGAAGCGCAGCAGGAAGGCCGGGTACCAGCCGATCAGGTGCGCCAGCAGCCCGCCGTCCTCGGCCGGCGCGCAGCGGTGGCCGTGAGGGGGCGGCGGCGACGCCTGCTCGCGGGGGTAGGCCAGCACCGTCGAGCTGGACATGGAGCGGCGCAGGCGCGGAGGCGGCGACGTGGACGGCGGGGACGTGGACGGCGGGGACGTGGACGGCGGGGACCGCGACGCGGGGGAGCATGGTGACGACCCACACGGCGGCGACCCGGCGGGCGACCCGGTGGTCGACCCGGGCCACAGCTTGGACAGGCTCTCGTTGGCGCACGCGGGCATGGCGGCAGCGGGACTGGCGTGGCCGCGGACGGCGGCCGACGGCCACCCTGGCGAGGCAAGCGCGCACTCTGGACCGCACCGCCTCCCCGCCCGCCCCTGCTATCTTATCTCCTGGACAGAGCCGGCTCGGCCCGCCGCGCTGCCCGCCGCGCTGCCACGCCGCCACCAACGAGTGCACGCGCAGGCGCATCGACAGCCGGCACGGCGGCACCCCTCGCAAGCAACCCGCGTCACGGCACGGCCTGGTCGCAGCCTGCCCCCAGGGCTGCCTGCCCCTCGAAATTGGGGATTCAGGCCAGAGGTATGGCTAAAATTAGTCATCTCGGTCTAATAAAAATTTCCGGACCAAATTTTTTGGGGTTGAGACAATCTATTCATTGGTTCATAAGCCCACATAATATCAGATACATCGGAGGGGGTCGCTGGGAAGAAGTGGTCCATCTTGTTTGAGAGGGCTCGGCTTAGATCCTGCAGGCCGGCGCCTCCAGCACGCGCAGCAACGCGCGAGGCTCTACGCCGCACCCTACGCGAGGAGGGCGCGGTGGCCGCGCACCGGCCGGCGCGTGGTACGGCGACTCCACCCCACGCCCCTTACACACCCCCACCCCACCCTCCGAGAGGGCAGAGGGGGTGAGGGGGAGCTCCGCAGACAAGGCACAATCGTTTGATCAAGACGTTTCATCGCAAATGCAAAATGCCCTTTTCATTAGAACGGCTCAGCCGGTCGAGTACGCTGTGTAGAGCAAGTTTCAAGTGGGCTATCGCCGCGGCGTTCGCGGTACCGGAGTTCCGGAGTCCGCAACGAAATATATGCGTCCCACCCCATTTCTTTCATCAGCGGCAAGTTGGCGAGTAAAAGATAAAGAAAGGAGAATGTCGTCGAATCATACTCCACGTCGCACGGCCCCGAAACCAGAGGAAAGCAAACTTCTCTACCCCCATGGCAGACAGAGCGGAGTTTTCCACATTAACACAAGGCGGCCACAAGGGGCAGGCCAGAATCAACGGGTTAAAGACACTCCAAAAAGCAATATGACATTTTCAAAGTGCTCCATGAGTGGCAAACCTGGTAAAAAAATATCTTACATGGTGCTACTATCCTCATTAATTTAAAAAAAAAAAAAAAAAAAAAAAAAAGAGCACCAATGTTCTTCTTCATAAGCGACACTACTGTCACATACTTAAAATATATCTTTAAATGATGTACTATTTCACAATTCAAAAATTAGAAACCATGAGATTAATTACAAGAACCTTGAGCTTGTCAAACCTGGGAATCAATGTAATTCAACCATAAAACTATCCCAAACTAACCACATAAAACTCTCACTCGAGATCATTTTAATACAATTTGAGTCAACATTTCGACCAAAAAACATTATTTGGACATTATTTAAACATGACTGCTTTGTGAGTGTTTTTGTGTTCTTTGGGACCAATCAAACGGACAACAGACCTTATCATATAAGTCATGTGAACCAGAATAACCCAGGTCAGACAAACGTTCAATTATTATTAAAACTGAAAATTCATAGTGATTTAGAAATTGAATCATGATATAAGTACATGTCATGACTACGCCGTGACAATCTGAAATGTGATGATGACATAAAGAACCGGTAAACGTACAGTACAGGTGTCGGTATCATGTACCATAGAAACGTCTCTGACATGGAACTCTAAGAGTGTATGACTCACCGAAACATCCGCAACTTGATGAAGACAATTCTGCAATTTTCCGCAGTTGAACTCTAAGAATTTTCATCCGTTGTTTTCGGAGCACTGAGACTGATTCTTTCTTTCCATTTCGTTTTGTTTACATCAACAAACATGTGAGTACAGGATGCAATACCGCTTATTTACACTCCAACTGCCTACTGGCTGTCCTGCGCATACTGGCCTACGCCAATGAAAACAAATGACGTTCGAGTTCGAAAACAACGGTCTTCAAAATTTGAAACTGATATCAAGTGCCGGTTGTTGGTGATTGTAGGTGTGGTGACCTGATTCTGATCCTGTTTGTGTTGCAAATCGTGCTCTCGCTGGTTGAACGATATTTGTTTTGGTTCGTCGCAAGAATTTACCATGGCAGATAGAAACAGAAGAAAATCATCCGTAAGTAACGATGTTTGGTTAGTCAGTGGCTGCTAACAGTCCTTGTAGACATTAAAGATCACCTCTCTTTCACTTTTTGAATAATAGCGAAAGAAATACCTTTTGTTCTTATTTCTTATTCCTAGCTGTATATCACGAAGTTTCATTGTATCAGTACTATGCTAAAGCTTTCCCTGTTGTTTATAATTGCAGATGTGTTATGTTCTCTAGTTTAATGGTTTGTTGTTTAGTTTCATTGAGGTTTTGTTTGTTCTCCACAGATTCTTAAGCTGCCAAAATCCAATGCTCGAGCCCCATTGCAAGATGTGAACACGCTGGAAGTGAAGTCCAGCCTGGATGATGATCTTACGTCCTATACTGCCCTTGCACGGCGAAGAGTAAGCTTCGCTGGGAAAAATTTCGTCAAGTAAGAGATTGTTTTGTGACCCTTGCCTTTACAAGTCTATGGAAATCACTTATTAAAATAAAAAAAAACTTTGCTGCTTCTATTTTTAGAGAGTTCTGCTCTGAAGCTGACATAGTGTCAGTCTATCATGCTCCGGAATATGAGGAATTGCTCGCCTCTGCTGAATCGTCCGGATTGGTGACTAGTGATAGTTCGAATACACACTCAAGCACCACAATGAGTGAAAATAACAGTACCTTTGGGTCAAGAACACAACTGTCAGGTATTTGCATTTTAATAATAGAAATAGTTTCACTTTTATATTGGGTTTAAATATGTTACTTACTGTTTTCTTGGAATTGTAATTTTTTCCTAGCCTTCAAATCAGTGAGCATTCAAGATGAGTATGACCCTTGCGATGAAATCATGCAACAATTTAAAGGGAAAAAAGCACCTCAGACTCAGGCTCAGGCTCATAAACCCTCTGGTAAAACAAGGCTCAGTTTTGGTGATATTCGCCTTCCAAACTTTGAAGCAGAGGACGCTCCAGCTGTTCAGACATCTACAGGAAACCTCGAAAATTGTACATCTCACAAGATAATGGATGCACATAAAAGCAATTTGATGACTAGAACTCAAAATGTTAATCCTGTTTTGGGAAGCACATCAGTGTATCAGGAGCAAAATGTACAATTAGCCTCTCAAAACATCAATCTTCTTGGCCAAGAGCACCAAATTGCCAACCATGAAAGGGACAAAGCTGATCATCAGAAAGTCTTTGCCAATACTGAAGAAGAAAGAAAATCTCAAGTGGACAGGTTTTTGTTTGAAGGAATCCTAGCACAACCAGATCACCAAGCTTCGCCCCCTTCTTTGGTTGGAGCTTTAGTTCCGACCCCAACAATGGAAGACTCTGTGTTTGAGAGCCATGTAAATGTAGTCTATTCTTCATCAGAAGCCCCTAAAACAGGCGTGGATGTGGACTGCGGACTTGCTGATACCACCCAATGCATGAATGAATCAATGGATTTCACAAGAGGTGTCCCAGGAGTTATTCACATAGGATTCTTAGAGAACCCAGTGGCGGATGATAATCAAATACAGCTTGAGCACATTAGAGAGTCTTTGCCACATTCCAAAACACAGATAATGTGCACTTCAATGGAATTCACGCAAGCATTGCCAAGTAATATTCAGATTGATTTTCAGCACGGCAATACCGCCTTCTTGGGTGAAAGAGAGAACAAAATATGCAACAGCAAGAAAGCCAAGAATACTTCTATGAAGCCTTCAAGTCCACTGCCATCTGATATTCAAGTGGACTTTCCGATAGGTAGAACTACAGGAGTTCTCCAAACAGAAAAGGAAGCAGCCAATCAAACAGAAGCAATGGATAGTTCAATGGAAATGACAAGACCTCTTCCCTCCAATATCCAAGTTGGCTTGGCTTCAAATTATTTGCCTGGAATTCCTCACAAGGAAAGCAGTATGGCTAACTGTACTATGGCAATGCATACTTCAATGGAAATGACAAGACCTCTTCCTTCCAATATTCAAGTAGGCTTGGCTTCCGATGATATTGCTGGAATTCCTCTCAAGGAAAGTAGTATCTCCAACTGTACCACGGCAATGGAAACTTCAATGGAAATGACGAGACCTCTGCCTTCCAATATTCTTGTAGGTTTGGCTTCAAATGATATTGGTGGGATTCCTCACAAGGAAAGTGGTATGGCCAACTGCACTATGGCAATGGATATGTCAATGGAAATGACAAGACCTCTTCCTTCCAATATTCAAGTAGGCTTGGCTTCCAATGATATTGCTGGAATTCCTCTCAAGGAAAGTAGTGTCTCCAACTGTACCACGGCAATGGAAACTTCAATGGAAATGACGAGACCTCTTCCTTCCAATATTCAAGTAGGCTTGGCTTCCAATGATATTGCTGGAAATCCTCATAAGGAAAGTGGTGTGAAAAACCCTTCTTCCAGTTTCAAAGATGGATTTGATAAGGGTGGCAATGTTGAGAGCAATATCAGGCAACAAAGTTTTACTATTCGTTCATCAGAGGTTCATGAATTGCTTACAAAAGACCCTCCCATGGAAATTGAAGACAGCTTTGTTCTGGCTGCAGATCCTTTCAAGTCTAAGCCTCGTCTTCATTCCTCACCCCCTAGGCAGAGTGGAATTGAAGCTGTCAATGTCCAAAGCTTATCAAAGAAAGTTGCTGACCCATTTCAGGTTGGAGCGGAACACATGCAAAGTGGTATGAGTTTGTCTAATATGTCTGATATTACCAGAACCATGCCGAATGAGCTTCATGAAAAGCCCTTGTCAAAGACATACATTGGTTCTGATCCTGATAAGCCCAAAGTTACTTCCACTCTCCTGCACAATGTAAAAGCTACTGTGGAAGAAGAAGTGAGGAGTCTTGAAGTGCCTCCAAGGACAGCTGGAATCACTGAAACGTCACCAAGAACCAAACCTCATTTCTCTGGTTCAAAATCTCCCAACAGTATTGCTCTGAAGGCTGTTATTGAGGGCAATGTATCACAAAAAGCCTCATCAAAATCTGAACATCCAACTCTGTTCTTGGATGTTTCCAATCCATTCAAATCTAAATCACGCCTCATGATTTCCCCAATAAAACACAGTAATGAATTCTCAGTGCATGTATCACCAAGCAACAAAGAAGCTGACGGGCAAAATTCTGAAGTAAAAAAAGATGATTGCAAACAGCCTATCACAGCAGACCTCCTTTGTGACATAAGTAAGCATCATCCCATGTTGTTCGATGAGCCCCATCCATTCCAAGATGTTCCAAGTTTCACCATGGAAATTTCAGCCAGCATCAACGACTCTGGAGCAAATCTGTTGCACACTACCATTAGGAATGCAGAAATAACTCTGCGACAAATGCATAGCCCAGATTTGGGAGAAATGCAGCCAATATCAAGAAACAAGGAAAAGAGTTGTTTGGTCAAAGCACTCGAAGATATGGATTGTGATCCCATCCCCTCTCAAGGAACTAGTTTGGCACAATTGCCTTGTAACGAAGCCAATTCTCAAATTACAAGTCGAGAAGACGGAGGAAGTATCATCAAAAAATCAAGTAGTAATGACACTGATCCTATTGAAAACATAAAAACTGCCAAACGTTTAAGAGATCATAGTTTAGATTGTGAGAGGGTTGACCCTGATACTTCAGATGAAAGTTCATCATCTAAACGATTGTGCAAATTAAGACCTGTAGCTGTGAGCAAAGAGTGCCAAGAGACTTTGAATGATACCTTTGGCTCCAATCTCTCAGGGAAAATGTCTGAAATGCACAGCAGTTTCGGTTCTAATCGAAATTGTAGCAATGCATCATCTTCAGATAGCAGCAATGCATCATCTTCAGATGACCTCGTTCGATCTCTTGATGATATTGTTTTGAATCCCAAGTTGTGGATTGCAATTAAAAAGGGGGAAGACTTGTGGTCATTCAGTTTTACTCACATGTGTATAGAGCTGAAAGTTCATCTCAAGATGTCTTCTACTGCTAAAGGAATTGTAGAAGGCAGCCATGGACATTTCATTTCACATGTTACAGGTCAGTATACATTATGATGAAAAATCAACAGTATTTGAATGTATATGAAGATTTCTGCTTTAATTGTTTTATTGAATACAATTTTCAGATTCCACAAAACCCATTATGCGCTGGTCAATGAAAATATTAATGGATAAACTGCAGACCGAAGAGTGGGATCGTCTCTTGCACCATTCTCTAAATTTTCTTGACACAATGAGAAAGCTAAGTGACACAGTTATTGAAATCAAGAGGTTCATGGCGGAAGCAATTGCGCAAGAAGGATTGCTGAACTTAAAATACACACCCAGCAGGTAATACAATAGTTACTACCTCTTCAATACATGACATGATAAATGTTATATTAATATCTCTCCCCCTCCCTCTAGCTTCTCGACAATTATTATTAGTTTTAAACTGCACCTGTGCTTTCAAGTGACTGTAGAGCTCGACCTTTTGGAGAAATACACTCCAGACCATATTACTGTGGTAAACATTTTTGGGAAAGTGAGGTAATGTATGAAATTCCAAGGTGTATGATGCATGAAGCTTAAAGTTGTGATAGAATTATTGTTTTGCATAATTAATATTGGTTTTCCAGGGAACAGGAGGTGAAGAATCTCGTCACAGGTGTCAAAAAGGACAGATTTTTTGTACGCAATTACATAAGAGACATTAAGGATTATGTTGTTACACTGGAAAGCTTTTGTAAATAGAAATTGTCTTTGTGTCGTGTGAAGTTGATTCAAGATCTCAATTCATCCTTTGCAATTCAGACATTACTAAGGTATGGCTGTGTGTATTGGACCCTTGTTACCCTTTGTAGTTTCACTCAACTACTTATGTAAATCAAATTATACCATGTATATAGTGTAATTTTTAACAAAAAAAGGTGTTTTGTGGTTGATTTTCTTAACTCTATTTTGTGTTCAGTCTGAATATTTTTGGAGCTTTATTGGAATGCATGAGAACAGATGTCATAATTGAATTATAATTTATTTGTTTTTTCCTTATTTCGTGTCTTCTATGCTCAAATGCCAGCAGTGAACTATGAAAGCATGTTCGTCTCTTGTACATTAAATTAAGCCAATGTTGTCTAATATCCAATCAATGTAGTAGGACACTCTTGTGTACACTCCTGGAGAGGGTGTTAGCCCACAGCGCTTTGATCCAAATGATACAATGCCAACAATGTAATACCTGAGTACAAAAGGAAAGAAGTGTATCTGTGATAGATTTCTGAAATTTTCAAATTGATCATATCTATTTAAATACTGACGCACCTTGGACCCCCACTGGAAGCCTCCACCTTTAATAGAGGACCGCCGGAGTCACCTGAGCATGCATCGAATCCTATCTCACCTCCAGCACACATCTGTTTCTTTGTTATATTGGCTTGGTTTCTGTACAAGGCATGACAAATGGAATTGGAAACTACTGGGAGGTGAACCGTGCGCAGCTCTTGACTCGATTTCTGTAAAGCTGTGAACAGAGTGGAATTCACAACAATGCATAGCCCAGGAGATACTATTGTAACTATTGCTGTGGTACAGTGTAAGATGTTTGGCAGGGTACTCTTACTTAGGTCGAAGATACCCCAGCCTGCTACCTCTGTCCGTTCTTGCTCGAAGCTCTTGGTGAGAAGGTCGCCATAGAGAATGCAGACTGGTGCAACCCAGCCTGCAATCCAGCCATTTGCAGCCAATGCAGTCGCAGCGCTCAGGTCACATGCACACTGGGAAAACAAACGTATGACACGTGCAGACTTTTGAAAGGTGTTGCAGTTTCTTTTAGGCTTTTCTTGTTGTGGTCAGTTACATTCTTTTAGGAATGAGAAAGTTAAGTTTGATGTTGTCAAGATAGGCCCAACAGGCAGCCTGAATTAAATGGTAATGGTACCCTAAAGCGGTGTCGCTCTTTGGCCCTCCATACACAATCCCACATAAGGGGAAAAGGACTGTGTATACGTTTGGTTTTCCCAGTGTGAGTAAATCCAGATAAAAGTCAAAATGGTGGGTACATTGGAATATAATATGTTAAGTGATGTTGAATGTTTTTAACTCCAATAAATGATAATTTTCAGAACAAATAAAAGTTCTCACTACTGCTTAGTTATGAACTGACTAGAGTTTTAGAGGCTGAGAATTTCATTTAATTATGTTGCTCTTTTTAAAATCAAAAGTGTCATCTTGCAATAACTGCTGAATCTGTTGCATTGTATTAACTCTTCAGCAGAAGATTTTTGGGGCGTCAACCATTAAATTCCTTCAGGTGCCACTTTCAGTAACCTGTTTTTATGAACCATGTCATTATTTTCTGCCCGTTATTCTTTGACTGGCGAGCAATGACACGGCCGCCACCTCAGACTGCTTCGCTGTTAGTGTTTACCGTTAAAGTTTATTTTCTGTGCCAGCTTGACGAGGGCGATGTCGTTGGCGAAGCGCGGGTTGTTGTAGTCCTGATGTACGATGACGAACTCCGGGTCTATGTCGTACACTGGCGGGGCGCACACTGAGTATTGGCAGTCAGGGTCAGTGGTGGTGTCCCACTCGCCCAGGCGCACTCCGGCACTGCGAGCAAAGCTTGCGGGCAAAGCTCGTGGAGGCCACAGGCGGGCTGGCTTCGGCCGGCCATCGCCTGGACGGACGGCAACGCGGCACCGTCACAAACATACTTACATTATACTTACAATTCGAAGTTTTCCGGCAAGTTCTTGACGCAGTGGGCCGCCGTCAGGACGTGGAAGTGCGTGATGACCGCCCCAGCGCACCGGTACACCCTCCGAGCCACGCCGTCCACTGCAAGAAGGACATGGCGTCTGCAGTTCCGCCGCCGGGATTCGAACCCGGGCCCGCTGCAGGCTCGCTTACGGTTGTAACCGATGCGCGCCAGCCACGGGTACTGGCCGAGCCCCGCAACGAAGCCCCCCACGATGCGGTCGGCCAGGGCGCCCTTGCTCAGCCCGCACTTCTTGGTGTTGACGAGGCGCCAGTTGGGGTGGCCCTGGTCGTCGTCCTCGTTGCCAAGCCCGACGCCTCCGACGGCGGGGTCGTGGTACGGTGAGGCGTCCGGGACGACGGACTGCTGCTGCTGCTGGTGGGCCCCGTTGGAGCGGACGTCCATGTTGTCGGCCCCGTCTGGCCAGGAAAGAGCGTCGCGTTTAGAACGCCGTTGGCCGACCTCGCGCAAGCTACGCCTAGCGACGCCCAGTGAGCGGTGTACCTGTGTGGGCGACGCCGTTGGCCGACGGGCTCCCCGACAAGCTCCCTGAGGCGTCAAGGGGAGGCGATGCGAAGCTGACGGGGGGGTCTTCGTCGTCGTGCAGGACGTCGCCGACGCTTGTCGTGTGTCGAACCTGGGTCTGTGTGACTTGCTGGCCGGTTGAGCTCGCGGTCTTGAGGGTGGTGTGGTGGCCGGAGGCGGTGCTGGTGGGGCCGGCGGTGCTCAGGGGTCTGCTTAATCCCGCCGTGACGCCCGCCGCGCTGCCCGCTGCGGACCAGGACGGCGTCACGCCGGTCAGTAAGCCAGCCTGCAGAAGACGGTGTACAGCCAAAGTGGCAAGGGAGTGATTCTAAGCCGCCAATCCCGTTTGCAGGCGGCTTTTCTTGAGACGCTTCCCGCGCTTCCCTGTCCGCGCGGCACAGTGGCATGGAGGCTTCAAGCAACTCCGTACCTGGTGAGCATGGACGCGCGGCCATGGCGCACAGATGATGTCCAGGGTCAACAGCAGCAAAGGCAGGCTCCCGCGCATGGCATCACCCCTGAGAGAACAAGACCCTTGTCATCAACAACTCCGTCTGCCCCTTCCGGCATCCTCGCGCGTCCTGACCACCTCTCGCGTCGCGCTCTTACGAAGCGTATTTTCCGCCAAGCGCTGCCCCAGCCACCGCCACCAGCCGTCGGCCAGCGGGTGGCCCCGCGCCGCGATAGCGCCTATCATGGTGGCCGCCGTGCCGAACGCTGCGCGCGGCGCGCTACTGACCAAGCAGACGTCCTCGGTGCTGGGGTCCGTGGCGGCCCTGGTGGCGGCGGCGCGTTGCGGCGCGGCGCTCCCCGCGCGACGTCAAGTGGTCCGCGCGGGGCGCCGAGCGGCCACAGAGGGTTCCCGTGGGACGGCGGCCCGCGGCCTGCACAGCGCCTCGCCGGCCCCCCTGGCGGGGCTGGCGGGCACGGCCCCACGTTGCACTCCATTGTGGCGCACACTGCCAGAAGGAGGCCCACCTCTCGCGGAACAGAAACAACGGAGGCAGCATGGCCAGCACGTCTCAGCTTTATTTCCGCTCGACTCCTCATAGTGTGCTGACGCAGTGGCGAAGATGCTTTGGATTGGTAGACGGTAGTCTTAATGCTGTGGACAGGTAGATGGTTGTTCTAGTATGCTTTGGTTAGGTAGTTGGTAGTAAAATCGAGACAATTTGTACAATCAATTGGAGTTTAATTTGGCGTGAGGAGGTGCCCCTCCTCTTACAATGACGGCTTGGTAGCCTTAAAGTCCGATATCAGCAGTTGAAAACAGACGAACTCCTATACTTAAAAATAATTGTTGAGCGAGAGCAGCGAGCGAAGCGCTCTTTGGGGTTTCAATCGCCTAAAGTCCCGGACAGAGAAAGCAATAATATTAAGATTGACCGAAATGATTTCAAAATTATGTATATATACAAGTACAAAATATATACACATCCAAGTGTTAATGCTCGGCCAGCTTCGCCCGCTTGCGCCTGGCTATAAGAAGTTCCCCTTTTAACGGCGTTGTGAGAGCTCTCCACCGCATCAACCTACTGCTGCACTGTCGTCGCGGTCGTCGCCGCCGCGGGGCAGCGCCTCGCTGAACTCGACGCGGTGCGGCAGCTGGCGGTGGTACGTCCTGAGCCTGCTGCTGGCCCGGTCCGGCGAGCGCAGGGCTGCGCTCACCGCGGTCACGCCGCGATTGTCCTTCCCCGCGGGGCTCCACGCCCTGGCGGGCCTGGCGGGCCCGGCGTCGGCGCTGCAGGGCCGCGACCGCCTCGACTGCCTCGGCCTGGGCGGCCGCAGAAAGGATGCACGTTGTCAGACCATGGGGGCACAGGTGGCACCTTCGTACGTCCAGGGCGCGACCCGGCGCGACTCACCCCCGGTGGAGGGCCGGGTCCAACACCTTAACGTCGGCGGCGTCCTCGTCGTCAGAGAGAGCAGGGCATCCGAGGCCGCACTGGTCCTCTGCGTCCACGCCGACAGAGAAGTGCGGGGACAGTGCCGTCGGCGGCGACCTGGAAAGCTGGAAAGCACGCGGGCATTGAGGGGGACTGCGCCTGCAGAGTGGGGATAGGCAGGCCCGCCACGCAGCGAGGCCTTGACGTAGCGCCTGCGAACTCGGGGATAGGCAGGCCCGCCACGCAGCGGTGTCTTACGGGACGGTTTCGACGTAGCGCCTGCGAACTCGGGGATAGGCAGGCCCGCCACGCAGCGGCGTCTTACGGGACAGGATCCAGCAGGCGTCTGAGTCTTTGAGACAACAGCTCGTCGCTTCCAGGGCTTGCAAAGGTGACCTTGAGCGACACGTCCTTCGCGGGGTGGACAGAGCTAGAGGCCTACACCCCCGAAGGACTAATGTAGAGCTCTACCAGGAGGTCGGGCTGGACGTTCCTGTCGCGGGGTCAGCAGTGGCTTCTCTCCTGCGCCTGTACTCACGGCGGCGGACTGGCGCTCGAACAGCGTGGGGATGGTGTGCACGCGGTGCAGCATGTGGCGCATGAGCACGCCGTGCTCCAAGCGCCGCTGCCGCTCCTCCTCGCGCCGCGCCGCGGCCCGCAGCGCCAGGTCCTCCTCCGTGGAGTACTGGATGGACCGCCAGGCCGGCGTGAGCCTCGTGAGCCGCTCCTTGAGCCGCATCTCCGCGCGGCGGGCCTGCTCCTCGCGAAGGCGGTGGTGCTCCGCCTCCAGGCGCCGCCTGAAACAATACGCTCTGAGAAACCCCTCGGGTACGCCCCACGCCCCACACACGAGTTGAAACAGACAGGCTATAGTCACTAATTACTCGTCCTCGGCTCACCTCGCGGACTGGATGCGCAGCAGGGCGGCCAGGTTGCTGCGGCTGGTGCTGGCGGCCAAGTCCGTCTGGTCCGTGCAGCCGGACCGCGGCCTCGGCCTGCAGCGCCGGGAGTCTGAGCCGGACGACAAAGAGCCCTGAAAGCCAACGTCACAAGGGCTAAGGGCTCCAGGCTGCACACGGGACGTAGGGCACGCAGGGCTTGCTGCCTCGACACCCCTGGCTTCACACCTGCTTGCGCCGCGGCGAGGGGCTGGCGGTGCGCACTCGCAGGCTGTACGGTGAGGGGCCGGCCTGCCGCTCCTGCCGCTCCTGCCGCCCCTCCCGCTCGAGGCGCTTGGAAGGGTCCAGCGGCCGCCGCGTCCGGCCTCTGCGGCCCCTGCCCCCCCGGCTTGGGCGCTCCTCCGTAGTCCCCGTGCCGACGTCCGCGCCGCCCGCGCCGCCGCTGTGGTCGCTGCTGCTGCTGGGGCCCAGCGACGCCCCTGCCGCCTCCACCTCCGCCTGAACCCGGCCAAGGCGCTCGCGAAACTCCATGGAGGGCGGCAGGGAGGCGGCGCGCAGCATTTCCTCAGCCCGAACTTTTCTTTTTAAAGCCCTGAAAATAGAAACGCAAAAAATAAAACCGCCTCAATGTTTACATTAGATTTTGTATCATGTTCATAAGAAAACGTGGAGAAACTTGCCTGAAAAATTCATCATCTTGTTTTTTCTGGTAGACATAGTTACTGAACAAGTTGCGAGGAATTGGGCGAGCTCGGAAATGCTTTGGAGAAGGCGATCGACAGTGGCTGCTGCTGATATCTGGAGTAGATCTGGTATATTGTTGTTCGTTGCTGACAAAAGTGAAAGGAACTGGTTTGGTAACTGACTTTTGGGGTCCACGCCTTTTTCTTCTGCAATCACAAAAAATTTGAAGTACATTCCTTTCCTACTGAAAGCTTGCATTTTGAGTAATGTTTCCTTACCGCGTCTTTTTCTTTGAAGAAGATGTTTTGGACGAGTTGATTAATCTTTTGGTGATCGGGCTTCCAGGCAAACTCTGACTCATTAAAGCAGTGGAGGGCCTAGTTGAATTCACGTGCAGCATGGTTCCCAACATACTGTCCGAGTCTGATTGCATCCAACCTGAGCTTGGGACATAATAGTCTTCATAAGTCTTAGCATCACGGTGATTCAAACTATAATGACTGTTGCAATCTTTAACATTTAATTCAGATGTTTCAGAGCTCTGCACAGCATGGCTTGTTTTTTTTGTTGCTAAAGAGTGATTCTCTCTGGTGCCTTCCTTTAGTTTATAGAAGTCAAAATTATTGGCAGATCTTTCCTTTACCCCAAACAAATTGGTAATTCCTTGACAACTTTCTGATCTTCCAGTACTAGTGAACGGTGACTCAGAGTCTTGAATGTTATGGGCTATTTCTTCCTTATGTTCTTCCACAACAAAGGTTGGTGTTAATGCCTTTGATTTCAAAATATGGCTTTCAATAGACAAAGAAGAACCGGAGTCCATTATATTTATTTCCGATTCATTCTTTACATCATATTGCACATACTTCCTTGGACTTACAGTGGCAGATGGAGCCTTTTTAGACTGGTTGTCCATCTCTAAAGTTCTCATTCGATAATCATTCTCACTTTTCCTGCTTAGGGAGCTAAGACTATCACATGATTTATTCAACCATTCTTTGGCCAGTTCCAACTTATTGACACTTTTGGAGTTCTTCTTCTGATACCTTAAAGTTGTCCCTTCACTTTCTTCGAATTCCCTTGGAGAATATCTGCCATCCAGATTGTGTAAGTATTCTCTTTGTTTGTGGCGGAGTAATTTCATTTTATCTTCGAATTCTTTGTCTGAAAGATGTGTTACGTCCTGGTAGTCTGGGATGCTTTCATAAAAATCCATAAAAGAATCGAGAGGAGAATCGTTGCTGCCTTCTGCCCGGATACGCTTGCCCCCAATAAATTTGGAAACGCCCCCTTGCTTTGGCACAGGGGAGTTGATGCTCGATGCAGGCCGAGAGGAGGCACTACCCACACGAAATTTTCTCGTTGATGAGCCTTCATGTTCAGTGTGAGGAGTGGCTGCGAGCCCCCTTTCATATGAGGGTGACGGCTGTTGACTGTAGGGATTGATGGGTACCCGAAGACAGGAAGAGTTGAATGACATAGTAGACTATGCTTCCTTGTCATTCTCAGAAATAAATAAAGAACAATCGTGACACCATTTTTGAAGTCTAATTGAACAACATGCACTGAGTGTCATTTATGATGAGACTTCCCTGCTACTAAGCACACTCTCCAACAATAACAATCACAATGACAATCTTGAAATAAAGGCACTTCCAACATGTCTAAGAGCAGAAAGCCGATGAATAAGCAACATATGTAATACTGGCTGTTCAATTTACGACACTTGTTATTGGCGACGCAAAATACTCAAAGAAACACTCACACTCGGTGATTGTTTTCTCGTTGCTATGGTGACGGAGACGAAACCCATTCCCAGGCTTACCAGTCTGGACACTACTAACTCTCTTGAAATTGCTTTTTTCAGTTTTGTTGTTATGCCGTCTCAAAGCCGAATAATTAAAATCTTTGCCGAATGGAGCTGTCGAATCGAGAACAGTGGACTTGCCGATGAGAAAAGGACTAAAGGAAGAAACGGACCAGGGTGAGGGGTGAGGATGGAGGAGGGGGCGTGAGGGGCTTGTAAACTTAACCCTAGCATCATCGTGAGAAGCAAGTTAAAGCAGTGCCAGATATGTTCGCCAAGGCTTGTCGTGGAGTCCTGTCTTCAAGGACAGTTGTGGCAGCTTTCAAATGGGATCGATTTTTTCTAAATTTTAAACAGTGTTACTCAAATGGCGTGACATGTCATCCTCTCGCAAGTCAAGGTCCGGTCACTGCACTTGTACCCCACAGTGCTCAGTGGACAGCCAAGAGATTTCGAACCAAACTAGCTCATGATGCAGATAGTAATGTTGAAATCCCGAAGTTGTCTGGGAATGTTCGGACTCAGAGACGTAGGAACAAAGCCAAGCAGCCAGAGAAGGGAGTAAGTTGAGGTATAGTTGTTAATGTCTACATATCATGTTACGTACTTTATATTAATTTTTACATTTTCCTTTCATTTTAGTATCCTGTTGTGGCCTTTAGTACTGCTGAAGAATACAACTTAGAATGCCTAAAAGAAGGCATAGCGAAGCAGCAGTTGTACAGCGTTGTTGAAGAAGAAGAGGAAGGCTTTCAAGGTGTGATTCGCACATGTGCACTTTTAAATTATTTCATAGCTTCTGGCATTGAATTTGCATTGATTTATTTTTGCAGTTCAAGAATCTGACTATCAAGAGGATGTTGTGCACATCAAGGCACGATATAATGTTGATGATGAGCCTCGTGAAGTGTTCTTTTTTCGAGAGGGCACAGTTGTGTTTTGGAATGTATCTGACTTGGAGGTTTCTAATTTCCTCCGATTTATTGGGCCATTTGAAGTTAGGAGATACGATGAAAAACTTGTCTTGAGTGAACGAGAATATATGTCTTACATTCATGGTGAATCGTGAGTAATTTATTATAGGAGCAGTTTCCTGCATACATTGTCAAAAACTTCTTCCTTGATTTTGTTTCCAGAAAGAAAACATCGCTTCGCAATGACATAATAGAATTATCTGCTCTACCTCAGAGCAGTCTGGAAAAGTATTCTTTCTCCAATGGTGTTTCTCTCTCAGTGAAACTTGGCATTTGGGAAACTTCATTAGAAAGATTCATTGAGTCAATCGAATTTATTAGTGAAGTAATGAAGTTTTCATGTTTTCCTGATGTATTTTATCAAATTTAATTTTTTAAATAAACTACATGTTAACTTCCTGATTTAATCCTCAGGATTTGAAGGCTGGTCGCAAAATACGGATGACACGAGAGGAAGTTCTACGAAAACAAGGAGAACTGTTTGCCATGCGTCATTCAATCAACTTAAGTTCTGATTTATTAGATACTCCTGACTTTTACTGGGACAATGAAGAATTAGAAAGGCTGTTTTTACAGACTATTAATTATTATTGCATCAGTCGGCGCACAAGGGTAAAAACTATGGAATTTTCTAAAATTATGCATTTTGTCTAAGTCACATTTCTACATTATTCATTGTTTTAGGTAATGAATGAAAAAATTAGCCACTGTGCTGAAATGATGGAGCTGGTCTCTTCACATCTAAGTGATAAGCACCACATTAGACTTGAGTGGATGATAATTGTTCTTATCATGGTAGAAGTAGGATTTGAATTTTTGCATTACATGAAGTAGACAACCAATTCTTTATTTGCATAAATTACTGCTGAAACAGCTCTGAGGGGTCCTTGAAGCCATTTCTTGAATTAAAGTTTGATTTGGGTAGTATGGAAAATCAAGTAAGCTTGAAGTGGATCACCCATGGGATCACCAATTCAATTACGCCTTTTATTTCTAATTCTATTCAATTTTTGAAAGCTCTTCAATGAACTCTTTGATAGAAGTGGTTGGCTGTGGAGTCCTGCACTCTAGTGGACCCACCCATGGCATTAATTGTAAATAAGTATGTAGTAAAATAAGAACATTGACAAGATTATATACCATTAGAAGTACTTGCTTATTTCTTTATCCTTTACTCCTCTTCTAAAATGTAACAAATGCAAATGAGGGCAATGTCAGGTAAAAACAATAAATAATAATAATAATAATAATAATAATATGAATTTATCAGTACAGTTCCTCACGACTAGGATTACCTCTTAATAACTACTAAACTGCTAATATTTCAAAACACGTAACCACTTAATACTTAATTAAAAAGAATAAATAAGACAATGGACCATTGCAACAAGTTCTATATCTTTATCTTACAGCTTTGAGAGATGCACTACACAGAAAATAACTAATACTGTAGATCAGAGTATCCTATCCTGACAGCTTCTGCTAACTAGAGGCACTGGGAGAAATCTTCTCCTCAAATATTTTGGTCTCCTCTTTTATTTTTTAAGGGTGGTGATGTTACTGGAGGGTGAGGGCATTTGATGTTTTGTTTTGCCAACGGCGCCTTCTTGTTTCTAACTTGTAAGTATTGTCTGTGTAACGTCTTCGTGATTCTGGTATTGCTGTGCAACTGCAAGAAAAAGAAACAGTGTGACTTTTGCACTGGTGAATGCCAGCTCTGACATATTACTTTACTTTATGTACTTACGTGCAAGTGTTTGGGTCAAAGTAGAGACCTGTTGTGCATCCCTCTGCAGGATATTCCCTACATCTACATTTACAGTCATTGTAGTCCCAGAGCTTGTTTGGTTCAGATAGGCATTTTCGTTTTTCATCTGCATTGCCGCAGTTGCAACGACACTCATTAGGGCTGTATTCTTGCAGTACATTGCAGTCCTTCAATCAAACAAATATCATGTAAAGAATGCAGTAATCAGAGGACATTAGATCAGCAATAAGAACACTAGAAAACTCACTTCGGCTTTAACAATGCATCTACATTTGCATTCTACATGTCGCTCCAGATGCAACAGATCTGTACCATTTTTAATCATTCCATTTATAATAAATTTCGTGATCTAAATCAGAAGGGGGAAAACAGTTTAATGATAATAATTTATAAAAAGTTGTGCAGGGCAACATTGGCTGAACCTACCCTGTATGTAACCATCTCAGTTTTTGTGGGCTGACAAGATTGCTGGCGATCATTGATGCAACAGCCTCCACATCTCTCAAGCTGAATGCAGTAAGGCCAATACATTATTGACAGGTCCTCTGGTTTCTTCAGTGGAACGGGTTGCAATGTTGGTCGACATTTGGCTGCAACTGGCTGCTTCACAGCAGTGCCTTACAAAAATAAAAAAATAAAATAATTTCAATATTTTATTAAAGCACAAAAGAATCTATTGGTGGGATATCCAAAGCTCACTGAAGAACATTAAAAATACAACGACACTTTGAAAAGGGCGCGTTACACGTGCAGGAAACAGGTAAGTGTTAAGAGGACTTAAAACTACACATTGCTGACGATTGCAAACCATGTTACGACGGTACAACAAAACAAAACGATCTTCAAACACATAAAACTTATAAAATATTATTGGAACTATACGCTAAAATCGTAGTTAGTTGCGTCGTATTTTTCGTTGGGTTGGTCATGCTGGTTGTGTTTGTGTGTGTGAGCGCGCGCGTGCAGCGCATCCTTGTGCCGGTGTTGGAGGAGTGTGGCGTGGGTGGTGGAGAGAGTTGTTTTGGCTGCCGTCCGAGGAAGGTTGCTGTTTTGAGAAGAAAGTCGGCATTATATACGCCGTCAGTGTCTCAAGTAAGTTGTCTTGATGGGTCAGTGGGGCGCCGCGCCATGTCAGCCGAAGCCGGTAACGGGGGACCGCGGTCGGAAGGAAGTGGCGTCCTTGTCATTTATAACCTAGCCGATTCCAAACAGCGTGCCTCGCTCTTCACGTTGTGAGGATCGGCCGGCAGTTTTCTCTCCGTTGACACAATCCCACGTCCTGTCCGGTTGGAAAACGTCCGTGTCGTCAAATAGAGTGACATCCGTGGGCCAGCTGAAGCAGTTGAGCCACCTGTTGCGGCAGGTGCGCGCCGTAGCATTGCTGGCCTGCCGCCGGCGCACCGCAACCCTTTGTTTGTTGTCGATGCACTATGACAGCTTCTCGCCGATCCTGACATCCATCCTCGTCGTTACTTTCTACGGAAATTCAAGTCGTTTACACTAAGTTTTTCTGATCAATGCAGACAAGCTGGACTGACTGGGGTACTTGTGTTGGGCTGGCAGTTGATCTAATTAGTTAAAAATATTGATCATTTAGAAATGGCTCGTTCTATTTTAATATGGAGATCTTGTCATGTCTGAGAGCTGCAATCAAGTTTTGTGGTGAAACGTCACCTATCAACTAAGAAACGGAGCGATGAGGCCCACACAGCATGCCACTCGAAGCTCATGCATCATTTGGCATAGTTGCAATATCCACTCACAACTCACTGTCAGAACTCAGCCGCTGATTGGTACCTGTTCGGTGGCCTGTGAACATTTTACGATTCATTGTTCGAGATCTGGTTGGGTACTCACTTCTAGCTTCTCCTGCTGGTCCACCCCCTATTCTACCTGCAAAATAAAGAGGTTGTTACAATTTTATTTCTTTGTTTGTTTCAGATATGGCAGAAAGCACTTCTCTACAAAGTAATTTTCCAAGCGGAAGGGATATTGTGACAACATTCAATCGAGTAATGAATTCCAGAAGTAGTTATGTTGCTTCTCAATTCTTCTCTGAAGACATTATAATGGAATGGTTTGGCCGGACTGTCGTTGGAAGAAACAATGTCCTGAACTTTCTTTATGATGAAGCCATGGTTTCAAACCATGACCTTATAGAAGTGAAGAAGCCCAAACAATGCAATGCAGCTCATAGGGCAATGAAAAAGTTTCGCCAACCTTTGACACCAGAGAAAGACGAAGACATGCATAACGACTCTGGATTTGGCTCGGGTATCTATGAAAGTTGTGACTCAAGCTTCAGCAGCTCTGGTAGCTTAACTCCGAGTCAAAATGTGGCCATGGACTTGTCTAGACTTCATGTCTCGAAGCTTAAAGATGATGGACTTGCTTCAGCACCATTGTGCAGAAGCTTCAAAACCCCATCTAACACAAGACTTCCTGCAATCAATCATCCGCTTCTGAAGAAGCAACCTATGCTTCTCAAACGGTACATTAAATTTGAATTTTCTTGGAAATGTATCTTATCTTATTCAATTTCTTAAATTGATTTTTCTTTTTTCAGCCTGAAAGAAGTAGATTTACCCAAAAATCTTGAGTTTGTTGATGCAGCTGGAGTATTATCATTCCGTGTTGATGGTGACTTCTACAATGCAGGATCATCTTGGTGCAAGGCATGCCACCTTCAAATTGGTTACCAACGACAAGATTCGGAAAACTTGGTATTTTGTTTCCTATTGTACAATACTGACATGCCATGTCGTCGTAACCTATCTCAGGTATTTGACCAGTGTGAATAGTTGTTAAGTTTACACAACCAAATTTAATCTTAAATAACGTGTTTTTAAAAAAATCTTTTCTGTAAATCTTATAGTTTACCAAGTTTTGTAAGCTGTCAAATTTAACTTGTGTTCTGTAAAGTTAGATTTGTTCCTTGCTTCTTTTAATTCTGTTGAATGTGACTTTTGTTATTTTATATTGGCTAGTTGTTTTCCTTTTGTAATGTATAGTGTCTTTTGAAAATTGTTGATTTGCTAATTAGTCATTCATTTTAGTCGCAAAGCTTTAAACTTTTGAGTGAGTATGTTCCTTCTTGTCTTGTAGTTAATGCATTACTGTAGGTAATGCACTACCTCTTATTTTATTTCATCACATTCCACTTCCTCAACCCATCATTTCTAAGTACGCATCATTGCTTTGCATTATTTAAAATCAGTATAAAAGTCAAGGATGATAAAACTAGAGGAGGAAGTTCAATGTCCATCCTAGGAAGTACAAGAATCACTATTTTCTTGATAGCTAGAAAGAGAATTAGTCATTGGCTGACTGACACTTGTCTCTCGAACAAGCTTGTTACCTTTTAAGTCATTTAAGTCATTATGTGTAACTTGTTTTAATACTCTTGACTAAGTTTAACTTCCTTAAAAACTTAGTTAATAGAGATTGTTTTTTAGCTCTCTTAAATTTACTGGCTTGGTACAAAGAGAAGAATGTAAGAATCTGATATGTTAAGGATGTCTTGTGATGTCAGACAATGCATGCTGTCTGGGCCGATTTCAAGTTACCTCATGATTACAAATTACATTGTTTTATACAAACTTGTGTGTTTTGATTCCTTCTGTTCCTACTCCATGAACATATAGTGCTCAGGAAAAATAGAAGCTTGACCGAGTTGCTCAGAGAGTAGGACTCAGCAGAAGAGATCTCTCAAGCAATTTTACTGTCCATTAAAAAAATTCTTGTCAAGGTACACTTACTTGAGAATTGGGGCAGAATTCTGGCGCTCACAACCGGAGGCTCGACATCATAACTTCCATTTGGGAACGATCTCACCACATCATCGAGGGAGTCCAAGTTATTGAGCTGATCAATCTGCTGGGGCGTTAACTGGAAAAGGTAATAAGACAGCACTCTTAAAACAGATAAAGGTTCAAATGAGACTGTTCTAACCAACAGGGCCTGGCCAATCCCTCAAATGCAGCCCCTGCCCAAAAATAACAACTGCAGTTCGCACAAGCAAGCACCCAAAGCAGACTCGCGGTACTGCTGCTCTGTATTTCCGAGAAGCTCAACTTGAGGCAAACCTGCTGGGTCAGAACGCCTGGGGTTGGTGGCCCTTCATTTCGCATCCCTTCCTCGTATTCGCCCTCGTTTTCCACCCCCAATGCCTGCATCTAGCTTGATTGTATACAATTGTGGCCAGGGAAGGGAGGCTTGTTGCACTCCCGACTTAGCCGGGCGCCCCGCTCGGTGTTCACACCCCGTCCGTCCACCAACCGGCACACCGGATGGGACGGACCTGTGTTGTGATGCAGTGCAGACCATCGTAGGAGGCGTTTCGGTACCCGTCCGCCACATAGCGCTCGTGTGGCTGCCTTTATTCGATTTGCCCCGTGCCCCATCCTCGTCCGCGCTCCTCCCTCCCCCTCCCCACCCGGACCGTCCGTTCTTAGTATCGAGCTGCGCAAGCTGCGCCAGCTGCGCCAGCCTCGGCGAAAGTTCACTGTCGTCCGATTGCCTGGTGTTGAGCTGCGCGTGTTCGCATCCGCCACTTTTAAAGGTCTCTCCCCGCCGCCGCTTGTGAAAGAACCAGAAGTTCAGAATGGCGTTCCCTGTGAGTGACGTCACCGCCGCCATCAAGGCCCATTCATCGCATATCCGGCCGAGCGAGGCCCTGCTCCACCAGACAGAACTGACTCCCAAGAGTCGCACTCATACGACCCTAGGGGTGCGAGAGAGACAGAGCGATGATGGGCTCAGGCCCGGCCCGGCCGTGCAGGTCGTACGGTGTGACTCCGCCGCGCTGGGGTCATGGCGTGACAGGTCCGCCGCCCGCGAGCCGTCCAGGGCCCCGGGCCTATCGAACACAGACCTGGCGTAGCCTGGCGGGCTTTTAGGCATCGTAGCGGCGCAGCGTCACCGAAGCGTCGCGGCGTAAAGCGGGCCGGAGCGTCGCGGGCAGGCACGCGACGCTACGCGACGCGGGCTCACCTTGAGGCGTGCACTGCCCCGCCCCGCCCCCGCCCCCGCGCTCCGGCTGACGGGCTGACCCGGCCTTGGCTGCCTTGGCAGACTCGCCGAGCCCGCCGGAGAGACCGCGACGGGTTTCCGTCCCTCTCTAGCGACGCGGAGGCGCCACCCGCCGCTGTGCGAAATCGCCAAGCGCGGATCCAAAGAGGAAGCAAAATGACAGTGACAGTTCCTCTCGGCCTCAAGATCCGCCCGAAGGGTTGGCATGAAGCCGCACTTTTCGCCTGTTAGTAAGCAATCGAGTTCTTCCCATCGCATGTGACACATTCGCGCGGCTTGGCGGCCGGGAGTCTCCGGAAGTTGATTATCGAGTTGCCAGTTTGCCGGTTATTTGCGAGCCGCGGACTGCGGGGCCGGCGGGGCCGGCGGCAGCGTGGTGACGTCGGGTGAGTCACCCAGATCCGAATGCCGAACAAGCCGACTAATGGGTCGTGCCGACGCCGACGTGCCGTGCGGCGAACCTGTTTGTGCCGGTCGCATGCCTGTTGCCTGTGTTTGCCTGTGGCCCACGGAGGCAGCAGGGTAGAGCAGGGAGACTAGCATCTGCAGGGTTCGGAGCGGGGGTGCCTCGTCCCCCGGCGGTGCATCAGCACGACGCTCCGACACTGTCCGGGTGCTTGTCTTGGCACCGGACCCAGCCTGGCCAGGACCAGGGCGGCCCCGTGGCGATGGGCATTTTGTTTACCGCGCCTGCGGTACTGGGCCTGCGAAACGTCGGCGAGCGTGTTTAGGTAGGCCCTGGCAAGGGGCGGGCGAATGCAGGGCCACGATCTGCACCTCAACGCGGTCGCTGACGCTGGCTGAAGCGATGAGCGATGTTCGAGGAAAATGAAGCGCGCGGATGGCCAGTGGCGGTAGCGGCAGGTCAAATGTAGGTCGCAAGTAAAAGAGTGGCGGGCGGCATGGGCGGGGGCCGCTCGGCGGGGACCCTGCCTGCGCGGCCACTGCCTCGCCAGCTCACGCCCGCTGTGGTTGTGGCCTGCACGGCCTGCACGGCCTGCGCAGCCTGGACGCGCGCTCAGAAAGGGGTGTCCGCGATGCCTGCCCGCATGGAGGCCTGCCCGTCGGGTGGGCTCGGCTCCACCAGCTCCACCCACCCAACCCAGCCAACCAGCCGTCGCCGTCGGCGGTGGCGCTCCGCTGCCACTTTTGACACCTCTGGCGTCCTTGGCGATGCCGTCGTGCCCGCCGACTTTTCACTCGTTCGCGGAAAAGCTCAATGCCTCCGCGCTTGAGGCACTCGCAGCACAGTGGGTCCTCCACGGCTAAACTAATGCCGACTTGTCGGCCAAAACCCTCGTCTCGTCAAGCCAACGCTACGCGGCGACGCAACGGACTTCTGTTTGGACCTGACGTCATTCCCGTTCTGTGGCACTGAGTGTACTTATCCTAACTACCGGCATGGAAAGGCGACGTGTGACACTGTTGTTACGTGTCGGCCGGCAAAGCGGTGGGCAGCTCGGCGAGCACCGCGACGGCGGAACCGGAACGAGCATCGACCATCCAGCAGTCCAGCGTCTCCACGAGAGTTTCCTCGTGGAGCTCGTTTCTTGACTCGCCATGGCCGTGTTTGTGTTTGGGCATGTTTAGGCGGCCCACGCGTGGTCGGAATGCTTCATGCTCGGGTACACAGTGGTGGGCGAGGGGGCGATGCGCACCGGATTATCCTGCCTACACGTACATTCGTCGCTCCGTCTCTCTCGGGCAGCCGTTCACCGTTGTCGCCTGCTCCGTGCAGTGTCTCGTCGCTCTGCGCACCCCTCAGTGAGTGCGAGAGAGACGGAGTCTGCTGGCCCTGCGGGCTCGGAGAAAGGCAGAGGAAGGGGCGTTGGGGTCCCCCACAGTGCGGCGCAGAGACTGGGAAGGCAAGGCGGCATTGTCCGGCTCGACAGCCTGACAGTCGCCGTCCTGTCCCTCCACGAGGACGAGGAGGCACGCGGTGGCGGTGCGCACTTGGTATGCACGCGCAGGGTCCAGTCCCAGTCACCGGCTGCAGGCCTCACTCGAGGAACAACCAGCCGTCGCCTGGGCCCTAGGCAAGCCTAGCTAAAAATCAAGGTGGAGCTTGCGAATTCTTTCGGGAGGGGGTAGGCTTCAGTCAAGCTACGCGAAAGTTTTGTGGGGACGGTCGATTCAAACATTTCTGCACAGCAAACGCAGCTGAGGACCTAATGGTGGCGTGTCCAATCGATGGAGCGACATGACTCGGACTTCCCCGGACGGCCGCGGTAGGTTGTTGCCCCGCGAGAGACCGCAAGGCTGCCGCCGCCGTGTGGCGGTGCCATGGCTGGGCCATGGCTGGGCCATGGCGGTGCCGTGGTCGCACTCACGTATCGGACGATGGGGTCGAAGCGGTACGCGTCCCCGGGGAAGCCAATGTCCCTGCGCTCCCTGCGCCCGGAGGGGCAGCACTGCAGGCCGCTGCCTGAGGCGCGGGCCGTCAGCACGGCTACGACCAGCAGGGCCAGCGCCAGCAGGCCGACGAGCCGGTCCATGGGGCGGCGGTGCACCGCGGTGCGAGCTGGATCGCAAGGCGAACAGTCGGTGACCTCCCTCGGCCAGGCCCGAGTCGCAACTACACTGCTCTGCCCGAGACTCCCAGACCGCGAGGGCCATGCGGCGCGGCCGGCTGATTACTATCACATGAAGAAATTTTCAAACGCCTCGTCAACCCTGCAAGAATTCATCGCATGCCAGGCCGATGGGAGAATCACTCACGCGTGGACACGCACGCTGAGTGGTCACCCCGCGTGTAGGGGCCCTCACTGAAGCACCCCTAGCACACGGGGAGGCTGGAGAGCGCAGCCAGCCTAGCACCAGGCGTGGCGTAGCACCAGGCGTGGCGTAGCACCGCCGCGCCGCCGGCGCGCGTCTCGCGTCACACGTTTCGCGTCGCGTCTGGATGCGTCGATGCGTCTGGAGCCTGGCGCCTTGGTATGGCACGACGCCAACCGAGCAGGCAGCCGGCGAGGCGGGCAGGCAGGGCTGGCAGCCGTGGGCCTTCCACCCGCTGCCACCGGTCTGGCGGCGAGCGTTCGGGGAAGCCCAGCTGCCGCGTGACGCGACGGAGCAGTCGCCGCGATGCGGTTGGGCCCGAACTGAGCGGCAAGCAAGCAGTGTCGGCGAACGGACGGTGTGATCATAACCACAAAGCACTTGCCACACTCTCGTCCTCTCGGAGGGGCATCCGCGACAACCGCGCTCCGATGCACGCACACCTACACCGCAGCTAGCCGCAGCCACAGACGGAAGTCAGGCGGGGGCTGGTGCCGAGGCTGGTGCGACAAGTGGCACCATGGTGGCAGTACTGTCAGCAGTTCGTCAGTCTCTAATCGCCTGCCGCTTCTTGGCGCCGCCGCCGTGCCGGAGTGTTTATCGCTGTCATCGCTGCCGAAGTGCGTCCGCGCCGCCGAGCCCCGCAACGCCCCGCCGAGGCACGCGCGGCACGCGAGCGCGCACGCGCCGCGGTTCCGAGAAGGCGTTGAGCGTGCCTGCGCGGTGTGGATCGCCAGGAAGAAAAGAAAACAAATCGCACAGAAACCACCAACACGACGAGAGCGGAAAAAGAACGAGTAGTGTTTGTGTTGAAATAATAAAAACGTTCCGCGTTACTACTAAACTCACATGCTTTTCTTTCAAGTTGCTGGTCACACAGAGAAACCAAATAAAAGCTAGCTGACACCCTCATGTGTATGTTTTAAAGTGAAAATCAAGTTGGAGCTAGCAAATTTTTTCGGGAAGGGGTGGGCCGAAGTCGAGCGACCCGAAAGTTTTGTGGAGACGGTTGATTCCAACATTTCTGCACAGCAGAAGCGGCTAAGAACCCTATGACGGCGTGCAGTCCAATCGATGGAGCGACATGACTCGGACTTCCCTGGTCGACTGTGGGAGATTGTTGGGCGATTCCGCGCGTAGACGTCATTTTCGTGTCAACAACCTCCCCATAGAGCAAACTAATTCATTCACTTGCAGTCCAAAAGTAGATTTATTTTTCGACTTTTGAGGGCTGTCCAAAACGACGTCCGGGCGCGGAATGGCCCTGTCCCGTAGTCCCGCGAGGCTGTCGTAGTGTCGCGCGCGGTGCCGTGGCTGTGTTGTAGCCGCACTCACGTATCGGGTGATGGGGTCGAAGTCGTGCGCGTCGTGCACGTGCTCCCCGGGGAAGACGATGTCCCTGCGCTCCCTGGAGGAGCAGCCCTGCAGGCCGCAGCCCAAGGCGCGGGCCGGCAGCACGGCGACGACCAGCAGGGCCAGCAGCGCCAGCAGGCCGACGAGCCGGTCCATGGGTTGGCGGTGCACCGCGGTGCGAGCTGGATCAGCTGGATCGCAAGGCGAACAGTCGGCGACCTCCCTCGGCCAGGCCTGAGTCGCAACTACACTGCTCTGCCGTGGGCCCGAGACGCCCAGACCGCGAGGGCCATGCGGCGCGGGGCGGGGCTCACCTGGCGGGCGGGGCGTGGGGCGTGGGGCGCCCCCTCGGCCATGCCTCGGCCCCTCTCGCAGACCACTCGCCTCCGCCCGGCCGGCCGTCTGGCTGTCTACGTCGCATGAAAGCATGTATGGAACTCCCTTGTCATGACTGTCAATGTTTCCCGTTCAGGCGCACAAACCGCAGATCCTCGTTTTGGGCGTGTTTTTTTTTCGGCTTCACTTGGCTTCCCTCTCCGCCAGACCTTGTTTGCAACTTGACGGCATGCTCCAGGTTTAGCAGCATGCACTCCAGGCAGCCTGGCCAGGCGTGCGCGGTGGGGTCGGGGAGAGGTCAGGAAGCGCCCCCCCCCCAAAAAAAAAGAAAAAAAAGGGAAAAAAAGAACTAGACCTGTAGGCAAATTACGATATATTCCGCCTGAAGGTAGGCAAAAAAAAGTTTTGACCCCTCTTTTTTTCTTCAAAGTATCTGCGTCGTTGGACCCACGATTATACGCAGGAGTTCGATCACGTTATGAACGGCAGCCCGGCAGCGCGACCCAACTGAAATGTGCCGCGTCCCGGTCGGCCGACGCGACTGTCGTCTGTTTCGAGTCACTGCGAGTCGTTTCTACTCTACTCACAGGCGGTGCCAGCATTGAAAACAGTTGAGGGCGACCAGATTCGCTGCGCGTGAGTTCTTCGGCGAAATTTCTTTGGTTACCTGGATCAACAACCATGTCGTCCACCCTCGCAACTCCGTTGACCCTTATGGGCTCCAGACAATCAGGACAGCCCATAAGAACTCAAAATGGTAAATTTTCTTCAGCATAGTTCCATTAAAATGTTTGTTTTCATTGAAGTATCCCTGCGTCATAGCTTATTTCCTGTATGTCGTACCACGCGGTGTGAGCAGAAGCCTCCTTCCAGAGCAATAGATTCGATGTTAATTTATTAATTGTTGTAAGTAGGGTCCGATTTTCGGATTTGTGGAGATTTCAGTGTTCTTTCTGGCATCTGGCCACTCTGCCTATTCATTTTTCTGTTCCAACTCGAAATGACTAAGAACCGGCGCTGGGGCCCCTCCATAAATTGCCATGAAATTTGTTAATTTTTGAGTGTTTTCGGAAACTCTGATTTAATCCCTTATTTTCAACACAAATCATTTCATTTTTGTCTCATGTGTTAATTTCTCTACCATGAACATATAAGTTTGACAGCTGTTCTCTTTGTTATATCTCTGGGGCACTTCTAACCCTAATCTTCTAGCTATTATTCTATAGGCGTATCTTGTCATTCTGTTACATGTTGATTCATTTAATTTGAAATGAAAAGTTCATTTTGTCTAAATTTCGGTTGGTCTATCATTCCTGTGAGTGAATTGTTTATTCATTTGGAACTTTCCTGTCACTTTCCAGTTCTGGCAGCAGCATCTATTGCTAACATTGTCAAGAGCTCTCTTGGTCCGGTTGGATTGGATAAGATGCTTGTCGATGACATTGGGGTAAGTGATTATTGAACAGAATATGTATGTGTTCGTTTGTTAAAGTCTTATCTTTCAATGCCAGCATTTGAGTGTCACTAACTGGAGTCAATTTTTAAATTCCAGGATGTCACAGTGACTAATGATGGTGCCACTATTCTTCGTCTCCTTGAAGTGGAACATCCTGCTGCTCGTGTTCTTGTTGAATTAGCCCAGCTGCAGGATGATGAAGTTGGTGATGGAACTACCTCAGTTGTAAGTAGATTTGGAGCGATGAAATGTTTCTCCATGGTCAGAAATTTGGTTTTGATTTTTATGCTTTCTGTTTGCAGGTCATAATTGCTGCCGAGCTACTGAAGAATGCTGATGAGCTTGTAAAGCAAAAAATCCATCCCACTTCTATTATTAGTGGCTACCGTCTAGCTTGCAAGTGAGTTTGAGAACTTTGTACTTGATTAACTTGACCTGAGAGTCAGGATTGTTACTTATTTTAAATTTGTTAATGATTTTTAGGGAAGCATGCAAGTACATCCAGGAACATTTGACTGTGTCCGTTGATGAACTTGGCCGTGACTGCTTAATCAATACTGCCAAAACTTCAATGTCAAGCAAACTTATTGGAGCTGATTCTGACTTCTTTGCCAACATGGTTGTTGATGCAGCACAAGCTGTCAAAATTACTGACTCCAAGGGAAACTCACTTTATCCCATCAAGGCTGTCAATGTCCTGAAGGCACATGGCCGAAGTGCTAGGGAGAGTGTCCTTATCCAGGGTTATGCTCTTAACTGCACAGTTGCTTCTCAAGGTGAGTTCAGGAACTTAAATACTAATTGTCGCTTTTTAATGGGTTTTTGTTATTGAGTGATGTTCTATTGTTTCAGCCATGCCCAAGAAGATCTTGAATGCTAAGATTGCCTGTCTGGATTTCTCACTCCAGAAGACCAAAATGAAATTGGGAGTCCAGGTTTGTGTTTGTTTAACGTCTTAAATTTTGACAAGTTTCTTTCTTTTATTATTTCCATTTTCCCCCAGGTTTTGGTGACAGACCCTGAAAAATTGGAGGCCATTCGGGATCGTGAAGCTGATATTACTAAGGAACGTGTGCAGAAGCTATTGGCAGCTGGTGCTAATGTTATCCTGTGCTCTGGTGGCATTGATGATCTCTGCCTGAAGGTATGCTCAGTTTTTCCTTGGTCTTTGTCAGAATAATGAGGTCACTACAATATTTAATTATCTTTTTTGTTCATCAGTACTTTGTTGAAGCTGGTGCTATGGCTGTTAGGCGAGTCAAGAAGTCAGATCTTAAAAGGATAGCTAAGGCAACAGGGGCTCAGTTCCTTACATCTCTCACAAACATGGAAGGTTGGTGAATGACAGTGATTGACTCTGCTGATATTCCATCTTATTCATTCTGTCTGGATAGTTGATGAGAGCTTGTGTCTTCCCACTCTAGGTGAAGAGAGCTTTGAAGCAAGTTCCATTGGTGAGGCTGCTGAAGTAGTTCAGGATACAGTTTGTGATGATGAGCTTATCCTCATCAAGGGGTGAGTTCAATGGGGTAATTTGCTCAGAATTAATTCCAATGGGGTTTCTAAATTGTCTTGTTATTGTGTTTCTTCAGACCCAAGGCAAGAACAGCCAGTTCCATTATCCTCCGTGGCCCCAATGACTTCTACTGTGATGAGATGGAGAGGTCTATTCATGACTCCTTGTGTGTCGTGAAGAGGGTTTTGGAGAGCAAGTCAGTCGTTGCTGGTGGTGGAGCTGTGGAGGCTGCCCTATCTATTTATTTAGAAAACTTTGCTACTTCTTTGGTATGTGAAATTTTTGGTCTTAAAATTTAGGTGTCTTCTTTAAAAAATGTAATTTGTATATAATTCAATTTATGTGGTACATTAATGTGATTTTTGTTTTTGTTTTTGTGCAGAGTTCTCGGGAACAGTTGGCAATAGCCGAATTTGCTAGGTCACTTCTGGTAATTCCCAAGACATTGTCTGTCAATGCAGCTCAAGATGCAACTGACCTTGTTGCTAAACTGCGTTCTTACCACAATTCATCCCAAACTAAGGCTCACCATGTTGAACTGAAGTGGTATGTTCATGCTTTCATTTAGCCTTGTGTGGTTTTGAACATTGCCTTTTATGTTTATTTGACATTTTCTAGGATTGGCCTGGATCTCGTTGAGGGGCAAGTGAGGGACAATCGCAAGGCTGGTGTTTTGGAGCCTGCCATTTCAAAAATCAAGTCTCTCAAATTCGCAACCGAAGCTGCCATCACTATTCTGCGTATTGATGACATGATTAAGCTTGAACCCTCACCGAAAGAACAACAATCATACAGACAAGCTTATGAAGCAGGTGAACTTTAAATGTAACCACCAACTAATTTGTTAAAACACCCAGTGCATTATTTTTCCTTCTATTTATACAAGCAGTGATGACCATTGTTTATATTTGATACTCAATTCGTTGGTTTCTATTTTTAAGTGCCTTGCAAAGATGTTATTTCTGTGTCAACCTTTCACTACTTAACATAGATTAATTCAACAAACGCTTTTATTCGCAACACCATTAACTTGTTATTTGCTGTCATTCATTCTTTTGCATTTAAATTAAACATATTATAAACCTACTGCACTTTTCTTTGTCACCTAAATCCCTAGGCTGGGCGCGAAGAGGAGGGGGGGTTAACCGGATTTCGGTTGGGGGCTCCTTCGACCACATGGAGGTCAAGTCCGCCACCGCTAACCGGTGCTGCAGCACGAATGGGCCTAGCACTCAGCACGGCGCTCCACACCGCCCACAGATCACAGACCACATGGCGCCGGCCGGCGGAAGTGTGCGGGGGCGGGAGTTATACTGGCGGCGGGGGTGGGAGGCACGGGGGGTGGATCTGCTCCGCTCGCGCACGCGCGCTGCAGGGGAGCGACTTAACCTGAACCCGCCGCCCCGTTCCGTCTAGGCCGTCCAGCAGTACAGTAGGGAGTAGAGCTGGCCGCGCCTGTGTTCTGGCGCCCCTGTCCGACGCTGAGGGCAAGACGCCGAGGCGAGGCACCGCAGTGCGTGGATTAGAGGGGAACCCGTCGACGGGCGTGCATCAGAGGGCACCTGCTGAAGGACAGCCCGCCCCACGTCCACGGGCCGTTGTACGGCAAGGTGGTCCTTAGTGCTGCACGTCGAGCTGCAGCCAGACGAGGCCCTTGGCGGTGCCATGGCGGTGCGCTCGGTGGCCATGTGCGCCGACTCAGCCTCAACCTGACGGACACCCCGCCCCCGAGGGACCGACATCACCGTCAGTTAAAATTGTGAGTATCAGGGCCGACCCGCACCCCGTCCGTCCCGTAACCGCCAAGTGCAGCTGGTGCGACTGCGCCAAGGCCGAGTCCCTGCGGGGTGCCATGTGACAGTGCGCCGGCACGTCTCAGGGGCAGCATCCCGTCCCCGCCGTGGACCTCATGGCAGTGACTTACTGCCCCCTCCAAACTGCGCTCGCCAATCGATGCCCCTCGGAGCCCTTCCCGCGGACGGGCCCGCGCGATTTCCCTGCAGCGAGCCTGGACCGGCGCGCGCTGTGCGCTGCGCCTGCGCCTCCTCATGCTTTGGTGGCATTTCGTTTGGCAGGAACGTGGTGCACGTGTACGCAGCGGTTCATTGCATTGCATGGCATTGCGTGGCAAGGCGCCGGGAAGCCGGATGTGACGCAGCGGCGCAACGGCGCAGGGCGGGCTGGGGTGCAGAGGCGCTGAGGGCGGCCGCGCGCCTGCAGCTACCGATCAATAGGGTGTCCCGCGGCCCACGGCCCGGCCTGCCAGCCGTCCCCGCCCCGCCCCGCCCCGCCCCGCCGAGGGCAGCCTTATCAGAATCAGCCCCCCTCCCTGCGCGACCAAGCGTACCCACGTTACTACCCGGTACTGCCCGCCCACCCCTACGGCCGACCACCACAGCCACTGGGTCAGAGGCGGGCCGCGGCCTCGGCATCGTCACCGGACGCAGCCCTTGCACCTTTGCATTCCCAAGCTATTGAGGAAGGGGCGTGGTAAGCGGCCGGCCTGTCAAAGAATAAAAGAGGAATCGAATTCGACAAATTATGTGACCAGCGATGCGCATTCCCTCGAACTCTCACCCCACATAGGAGATATCGACCGACGGGCTACTCAGGTGTATCATTTTGTCCGCGGGAACCCCGACAAGCGGCAGCTAGAAGGGCCACCTACGCGCACCTACGCGGCTCGCAACACGCCGGGGCAGGGACTAGAGGCCTACATTATCCCGAAGAGGTAATGTAGGGCTCTAGCTGGGACAAGCCCATCGCAGCCCTACGGCGCGGAGAGATGCACTTCCAGCAGTTGGAAACTGAAACCCTGGCGACCAAAGCTTGGAAGGGGTTGTCCGGTTAGTGTCAGACTGTCAGGGTCAGGACACCGCTTACGTCACAAGGCGGCAAGTGGCATGCTGGCTGCCGGCGTCGACGCCACCGTGCTGCCGTGCTGCCTTGCTGCCGATCGATGCCGCCCACGCCCACACCTGGAGTATCCGTGACACGTGGCATTTCCTTCCGGAAGCCAGCAAGCCAGCAAGGCACCAAATTAAAAATGACGTAGTTCTTCTTTGTCGTGGGTCGGACTCAGAAAAAGAGGAGACGGCGGCGCTACGAGCGCGCAGCGTGCAGTGCCCCGTCTGAGTAGGCAACCACTCTGGCGGTGCTGCGCGCTGGGCTGCCTGTGCCATCGGCGCTGCTCCGCCTGGCCTAGAGCCTGGCCAGCCTGGCCATGGCCAAGAGCCTGGGCCGCCCGGTGCGGTGGGGCGGGGGCGCTCGCAGGCAATCAGGCAACGCTAACGGTAGTCCTCGTCTCGGCTCCCTTCCTGCAATCCCCTTGCGATATTTTTCGCATCGGTCGTTGTCGGTGGGGCTTCGCTTCGCCTCGTTTAGTCGCAGACAGGGGCACGGCCAGGGGCGCCTAGGGGCACACAGCGCGGGAGAGAGGAACATCCACCAGCCACAGACAGGGGCCCGGATCTTAAAGGTCTTTGCCAACTTCCAATTTCGTGGGCCTTGTACGACAAGCGCGGCAGGCGTGCCGTGCAGGTGGTACTCATACACTCTCTGGATTTCAAAACCTAAGTCGATCACCTCGCATCGTCTTCCCAGCTCGGGCGGAGCGCGGTTTGGGTGGTTTAGGCGGTTTGCGTTGCCCGTCGACAGGCCGACCGCATCACGGCCGTCTCGCCAGCCAGGCTCCAGGAGTTCCAGGTTGGCAGGGCCCCGGTGGCCCCGGGCTGCTGGAGCCCCGCTCCGGCGTCAGAGAAGTCCCCCGGCTTCGTGCCTTCGTCTTCCCCCGCCGCGCGAACCAGCCAGAGGTGAAGATCCGACCAGCCGTTGAGCAGGTCATGATCAGGAACCTCTCCAGGCCTCGCCACGCCACGCCAGCACCGGGTTGCCTCTCGGGCTCACCTGGGCGGCGAAGAGTACGGTGCAAACGCCGCGCCGGCCACGCCACGCCGTGCTCGTCGCCGTCGTCCCGAACGCTGGAAGGGGGAAGGGAGGAGGGGGAGTGCCCTACTCTTCGCCTCCGGTCAGCCCGGTACTTCCACGCTACGGGGCTGGGGACCGGCTGGGGCTTGTTGGGCTGGAGAAGGCATTGGAGAAGTTCAAGTAGTCCTGCATAGTCGGAGGAACGAATACTTTGGGTTGGCGTGGATATCACCTCCTCATCGAACACTGTTTGGCGACATTGAGGGAGGAGGTGCTCGTCGGTAGAAAACTGACCAAAAGTTGCCCCCTCCCTCCCCCGACTTCCTAGCTATTGTCAGCGCGTTGAAGGATCTCCCTGCATTGCCGCCGCTCCGTCTCTCTCAGACCCACAGGAATCCGGGAAGAGAGAGAGAAAGAGAGAGAGAGAGAGAGAGAGAGAGAGAGAGAGAGAGAGAGAGAGAGAGAGAGAGAGAGAGAGAGAGAGAGAGAGAGAGAGAGAGAGAGAGAGAGAGAGAGAGAGAGAGAGAGAGAGAGAGAGAGAGAGAGAGAGAGAGAGACAACACAGTGCGGAATCACTGTGGTGGAAAGAGAGCGCATGATCACCTTGCTCTCGTGGCTCAGGCTTAACTCGGACGTTCAGTTTCAGTTCACCATGGTCATGGTACAAGCAGTGCAAGAGAAGTGCAGAGGAGGACAGTGTAGGACCGCCTATCACGCGAGGACTGCACGTCGACCAATGGGGTGCCGCGGAGGTGGCGCCACGGCCGGCCGTCTTGCCCCCGCCGCCCTGTCCTCATCGGTGACCTCACGTGGCCTCCCTGGTTGTTGGGGCCGCCGCACCCGAGGCTGCTGCCCATCGATTGCACGTCCGCGGTGCCATCCGACGGGCGCCGACGCCGACCCAAGGACCCAAGGACCCAGGCCAGGCCCAAGTGCTGCAGCGGCGGTCGGCCTTTGGGGGGAAGGACCGAGGACCGCGGCGATTTGGCGCGCAGGTTCCGGCGGCCAGTCTGCGGAGCGGGTTCGTTGCTCCCTGGAGGCCAGGGCGTTGTGGCTGGGCGTCGTGGCTGGGCGGGGCGTTGCGGCCGCGCGTTGCGGCCTGGCTCTCGCGCGGCGCGGTTCCGGCGCCGTCCAGTGTAAGAGGGCCTTGCGCAAGGTTCAACGGACTTGAAGGCTATCCGAGTATGGCTATAGAGAGCCGTAGATTCGGGCGGTATCCTGGTCGTTCTGATGCGGCGGTGTGGGCTGGACCTCTGGCGGGGCCGGCCGGGCCGGCGCGGCAGCGCGAGTCAGTCTAGCAAGTCTAGCCAGCGGGAGTGCCGCTATGAGAGGCGCGGGCCGCGGGGCCAGCGCAACCCGGGCCGGGGGCTCAGCGGACGCCTGCACGGCCTGGGAGCGGAAGCGGACACCACTCTGCCCTCCGATGCTCAAGGACCCTCGAGGTCCGAGTCGCAATCTCGCGCCGCACCAAGCAATGGACGCAATCGTGACGGTGGCTTGGGACCATTGTCGTTCGGGAGTGGTTTGGCAATCATGATTGTCGACGACGTGACGCCCTCCCCCTTCCCCTTGCATTTGAGGCGCGCGGGGAGGCAGTCCTGTTTACTGGAACCGCTACATCGGGGCCCGCTAAGCGATGACGACGGCGACGAGGAGGAAGAGGGCGACCACCACCATGATGAGCTTGATGCTCGACGCCGCTCGACCGGTGAATCGCGACACCGCAACGTGTCTGCAGGTGGAGGGTGACGGCGTCCAGCGCCGCACGCGCCCACGCACGCACGCGCGTGCTGCTGGCCGTTGGCCGCGCCGCCACGGGGCCGCGCCTCTCCGCTCAGCTGTTGTCCCCCGCCCCGCCGCGCCCCACTCCACCCCACTCCGCCCCGCCTGCCCGCCGCGCCCCACTCCACCCCACTCCGCCCCGCCCGCCCGCCGCGCCGCGCCACTCCGCGCTCCAGTGACCAGGTCGACGACCCGACCCCTCCCCCCTCCCCCAAGAAGTGTATCACGGCGTGGCGCCGCGTCGCCGCGGGATGGCTCGCTACCTAGTGGAGCAGCAGGTCACCGATGAGCACCGATTTGAAAAGAAGGGCTCAGAGGGAATTCCCCAAAAACCGGACGCAGAGTTGGATTACTTGGACGCCAGCGCGTGGGTAGTGCGCGTGCGTTACGGTGCAATTTCGTCTACAGGCATTCCTTCAGGCATCCCCCCCCCCCAGAAAGAAAGAAAGAAAGAAAGAAAGAAAGAAAGAAAGAAAGAAAGAAAGAAAGAAAGAAAGAAAGAAAGAAAGAAAGAAAGAAAGAAAGAAAGAAAGAAAGAAAGAAAGAAAGAAAGAAAGAAAGAAAGAAAGAAAGAAAGAAAGAAAGAAAGAAAGAAAGAAAGAAAAGTTTGTGGCTGTGAGAATTTTTGTGGACTTGTTAGTAGACTGCCACGAGCCAGCCGCCCCACCCCTGCCCAACTTATTGGTGCATTCCATTATTTGGTGTTGGCGCGGCCTGCACGATCGATGTCTAGGCGGGGCTGCCTGCGGCCAACTTGAATCCAATTTACGCCCTCGCCGCCCCGGTCGGCCCGTTGCAGTGACGAGGCCAGCTCAGCGTCATGCAGGTGACTCGGAGAATGAAAAAAAGGAGGGGGGCGGCGCCTCCACGGCTGTTATGTAGTGACGCATCAAATCAGCCTTTCTTGTAGGCAGTGAGTCGCTCTGTCACACTCGTCCGATAAAGTACAAAGTCCCCCAAAAGCGCCTCAGCCGATTCATCGGGCGTTTCTACAAGCTCGGTTTCAAGCCTTACAGGCGCAAGGCAGAGAAACAGGACTCGCGTTTTGGTTGGGGCCCAAATTATTGTTGTAAGTTGGGAACATCGGGAGAAAGAAAAAGTAGACTGGTTCGTGAACCTTGACCACCTTGACGGCAACTTGCTATGACGACTTGCGGAGCAGCTCCCCGCCGACGGCCTGCTGTTGGCGACAGCCACCCACAGACCAGAAGGGCGGATCGAGGAAGGCGAGGTGGGGAGAGCTACCTTTTTATTGCGGTTTTCGGAGAGGCGCGGAGGGGAGGGGGAGGGGGCGGTGCCTGGCCCAAACCGTTACAAGTACCTCTGTGCCTGGCATGGCTGCGGCGTGCCGAACTCGATTCGCAGTCCGATGCGTTACCAACGTTGCAGTGCGAATGACCAGGAGTGACCGAACCCAAAACGACGGAGACATCACCGTTACCGCGCCTCCGCGACGCCCTTTGTCCTGGAGGCCAATGGCGGGGACGAGGCGTCGTCGGGGACGCTCGGCGCAGCGCCGGCCGGCAGGTGCGGCTATCGGTGGCGTCGGCGGCCGGGCTCACTGGGCAGCGGGGGCTCCACGGTGAAGACTCGCAATCCCTGGTCGCGGCGGGAACCCTTCGAGGGCTTTGGGGCCTGCGCTGAGGCGGGCTGGGCACCGCCACGTCGATAAAGTACGTGTCTTTTCCAGAGTCATGCGGTGCACGACGGTCATCCACGGCAATCCATTGAAAAATTTTGTCCTCGCACTACCACTACAATGCGCTTGAAATGAAATAAACGGTCGAATTTAGCTGTTTTATCCCGAACCACAATTTTCAGCGCAGCCGTGTTTGTATTCACGAGATTCTGCGTACAATGCGACCCAAAAACGAGGTGCAAGCCCTCCGCTTCAGCCCTCTGCCTGCAGCCCTCTGCCATTACGACAGTGGGCGACACGGGCTCCTTCGCGGCTGGCGGGGCGGGGCCGGGCGGGGCGGGGCGGGGCGTGGCGCGGTCGCAGCCGCCGGGCGGACGCGCCGACGTCGCCGCCCCGCAGCCCGCCGCTCCGGCCCCCGTCCCCACCGACGCCGTCCGGAGCTCCGGTGCGGCTGCGGCTCCGGCGGCGTCGTGGTCCTGGCTGTGCCGTGCTGTGCCGGGCTGTGCCGTGCTGGGCCTGCTGTGCCTGCTGGGCCTGCTGGGCCTGCTGGGCCGGCCCGTGGCAGTGGTCCTCCGCCACTCCGTCCGAGTGCTCCGCGCTGCTCCGCGCCACTCGTGGTCTCGACGCGCTCCCCTCCGTCGCACCACCGGCATCGCCCCGCCCGGATCGGTCCAGGCTTGCCGCGCTCCAGGCTCGCCTTGTCCTCGACTGGCTGCGCTCGCCGTGTTAGCGCCTCTTCCTTCCGGCCGCTCCTCTCCGGGAGTGCGCCAGTGTCGCTCCGCGTCGCGCGTGTGAGGGCCCGCCGCCACCCTGTGGCTCCTCGAGACCAAGTCCTCGTCGACCATGAAGAAGAAGAAGAAGAAGCCCAGCAAACCGCCCACCCTGGCGCCCGCCAGCACCAAGAAACCCAAGCTCCCCAAGCCCCCGAAGAAGAGCAAGTGCCCAAAAGTGAAGCGGAGGACCTGTGAGTGCGCCGAGGTTGAATGCAAGCGCGCGCGCGCGCGCGTGTGTGTGTGTGTGTGTGTGTGTGTGTGTGTGTGTGTGTGTGTGTGTGTGGTGTTTGTTTGTTTGTTTGTTTGTTTGTTTGTTTGTTTGTTTGTTTGTTTGTTTGTTTGTTTGCGCGTGCGTGTGCCAGAGGGAAGGCCGTGTCCGTGAGCACTCGCTCCTCAGAAGGTCCAAGTTGACGTCGATTCCCTTCCCGATCCGCGCCCTTCCGCGCCCCTCCCCAGGCCCTGCGGTCCTGCGCTGCGCCTGGCCACGGCCCGGCCCTGTCCCGCCGCCCGCCTCGACGCCCGGGCCCTTCTTCGTCTTGTTCTTGTTTTGGCGGAGCCGTTAACTTGGGACCATTATGTACGGCCGTCTTCGCCTTGCCTCCGCCCTGCCTTCGCCTTGCGCGGTCCCGGCTGGGGGCGTCCGAGGCTCGGTCCAAGGTGGCCGACGGACGGGCCTGTTCCCTTCGGAGGGTCCCTTCGGAGGGTCCCTTCGGACGGTCCCTTCGGCCAGGGCCAGGGCCAGAGCCAGTTTGCGGGGGCAGTCCCGCCCCGGCCCCAACCGGCACAAAGGGCCAAATGGGCGTGCGGCGAGTGGAGGAAAGCAAAACCGTTGGCAGGAAGCGGAAGGGAAGGCTCTGCCCGGCGTAAGCATGATGCGCGGGACGCGGGAATTCGGGGGCCGTTGACCCGCAAACCTGCCAGCCGGCATCCACGGACATGCCGGGGCCGGGCCGGCCGGCCGGGCGTTTTCAAATTGTCCTCGTCGCACTCGAACGCGGCGCGGCGCTCAGGAAGTCTCGCTCGCGAGGCTGGGAATGCTGCAAAGACTGTGAAGGCTGGAAATTCTGTGAAGGCTGGGAATGCTGCAAAGGCAACAAATGCTGCAAAGGCTACAAGGGCGGGAATTTTTGTGCAGGCTGCGAAGCCGCCTCCTCCGGGAGGCCTGCCTGCTTCTGCTTCCATGGCACCGGACCGCGAATCAAATAACTGGGACACTAACGGAGCGCCGCGCGGCGCTGTGGGGGAAGGGGGGAGGGGGGCGGGTCATCGTGCAATCCGGGAGAAGGAGGAGGGGGAGGGGGCATTCCTCCACTGTTGTTGTGGTGGTGCAGGGGGTGAGGGGGCGAGAGCGGCGCGTATGCCCTTTTCATTTATTTTTCTTCCTTGTGCGGTGTCCTCGACGTGCTATTTTTGGGCGCGGTGCGGGCTGCATTTTATTGTTGTCGTCGTCGTTGTTGTTGTTGTTATCATCATTATTCTTGTTTTCTTCGTCGTCGCTGAGTAAGTTTGTTGTTGCTGTTGCAGTCGAGGAGATGGAGCAGTACCTGGACTACATCGGCGGGCCGGCGGGCGCGCTCGCGCTCACGGGTGCCGCCGCCGCCTCGGCGTACTACTTGGCGAGCAGGCCGACGCCGCGCGCGCCGCTCGTGCCGTTGGACACCCAGAGCGTGGAGCTGCCGGTGAGTGCTGTGGAGTGTCTCGACCGGCGCCGGTCAACCAGAAGGCCCTGAAAGGGAGCAGGTGACCCTAGCGTTGCACGAGTAAATCGGCTTCTCGGCCTTCTTGGGGATCGTGGGGGACGTGACATCACCCACGCGAGAGCTTTCGCCTTCCTGGGGTGGCACACCTGGGCACGCCCACCTCCCTGGTCGATGCCGTGGTCGATGGCGAGGAGGAAGTAACTTCCTGGAAGTTTGTCCTCACCGCGACAGTGAGCTACGTACACTGCAACGCGATGCACCCGCGAATTTTACCAACTTTTGGTTTGTTTTGGGCTGTTTGCAGCTAAATCCCGATAATGTTGAGGCGTGATAGAGCGTAATTAGACGTCATAGTCGGGTCACGGGTTTTGAGAGTGCATACCCCATCGCTGCGACGCATCCGCATCCGTCGAGGCCGATAGGTAAAATCAATAGCCGCCCCTCTGGTCGGGGCAACACTCGCTCCGTGGGCTAAACGCCGGCGGCCGGCCTTTCATTATTTGCTACCCTCGCCTTTCCGGCCGGCGGGCGGCCCGCGGCCCTGCCGGCCAGTCTGTGCCGGTTATTGATCGGCAGCGGATAGGGATGGCCAGGCCGTTCGTCCGCGGCACTCGGCCACTCTTTGAGCCTCGTGTTTGGGATGGCACTGGCCAGGGTGCGCTCGGAACAACAACAAAAACAACAACAACATTCCCGTGTGCCGTGCCATTCGGCGTGCCTGCAGGCATGCTCACTCCACCCGAGAGCTCGGTCAGCACGCTGTGCATCCCGCCAAGGCCGCCCTCGTCTGCCGGGGATGAAATGCAATCAAGCTAATGGACCGTTCCGCGGCCGCGCCGCAACCGGCAGAGTCCTCGTCGCTTGTCTTTCTTGCACTATTGAGGCGACCCGCAGTGAAACGAGAGATATGGAGCGACGAGGTTCGTTTCGGATTCGGAATCGGACTTCTCTAGGCTTTTATGGTTCTAGTATGGTTCGCGGAGCGCCCGTCAGGCTGGAGAGCGACTGGCCCGTCGCACAGCCGTGGGCGGCGGGTTGCCTGCCCGGTGCACCGCCAGGCGCTCTCTGGCGGTCCAGGCGCGGAAGCCAGTGGAGGGGGAAGGGTGAAGGGCGCCTCGCAAAGGGCAGGGCAGGGAGGGTTTGGAGCGCACGCGCTGCAGACCCGCGTGGCGCGACCCTGAGACACTCAGCCAAAAGCGAATCCGGCGTCGGCACCTTCGTCAACGCCATCGGCACCCATGGCCATAAGAGCAACACAGAGTGCGATGTATCGGAAGTCGGAAAGGAGGGGATGGGAGGGGAGGGGGAACCTGGGAGATGGCCAAGCTATGTATAGCCGGCGGTGGAGGGGGTGGAGGGGGTGGAGGTGCGCAGCGTCGTCACGTGTGCGAGGCGCGGCCCGGGGGCGTCGGGGTGTTGTTGCACGGTGTGACATCGTACTTTTCGGTGACGGCCCTGATGCCTGCAGGCACAGCCACAGGCACAATAGACTAATAGACTCACTCCTCATTCCGTTCTCGGCTTGCAGCACCACCTGGTCCTGCGGCCCGGCTAGGCCCTGCCATTGCGGTGCCTAGCGCCGCCGCCCGTGCACCGCTGCATGCACACACTGACACCCACCCCGCGGCCTTGGCGCGGCCTTGATGTGACCTTGACGGACGCGGCCTTAACGCGGTCTTGACGCGGCCTTGATGTGACCTTGACGGACGCGGCCTTAACGCGGCCTTGGCGTCGGTGCTCACTCTCGCACCAGGGTTGCTACCCTCCAGGGCGTGTCGGAGCGGACGTGAATGTGAATACGGTGCCGCCAGTGCCGCGCAGGATGGGGCGGGGCGGGGCAGGCCAGCCAAAACACTGCCCTCGCTGGCCAGTTCGACCATCACTTGGCCCACACAGCCCCTACAAACATTTCAGTCAATCAACACGACGCGGGTCGATTGTGACGAGATGCGACGGGGCGGGGGTGGGGACGGGGGCGGGGACGGGGGCGGGGACGGGGGCGGGGGCGGGGGCGGGGGCGGGGCACCCTGTTGGCCCGGCTTTGGCTTGGCCGTCTAGCGGAGCGCGGCGCGGGGGCACTCTGCGCGACCGCCTGCTTCGCCTACTTTGCCTGCTCGAGTTTCGAGTTCTGAGTGCTGGTCGTTGGCTTGCCGACTTGCGCCAATCCCCTACGTGTTGAGAGCAGAGAGAAACAAAACAGCACGGCGATGTGAGACCGAATGCACCGCGGAATACACGCCGGAAGCAGAACACGCAGCGGTGACACTCGTCTAACGAAAATAATCAGTACTCCATACTGAGAAGTTTTCAAGGTTGTCTTTCTTCGGAGTAGGGCGGACTGTCTCCTGCCATACGGTCCATGGTGGTCCATGGACGCTGCCGGACGCTGGGAGACCGGAGTGGCGGGCTGCATGCCTGCTAGCGCACGTGTCGAGCTTGTTGACGCGGCCCGGCTCCCTTGTACGTGGCTCGACTTGACTCGACTCGGGGCTCGGCTCGGCTTGGGCTTGGACCCGTGCCGTGGTCGGGGCCGTGCGTGGACGCTGGCAGCATGCTGGCAGCCAGGAGCAGGCCGGCCCGGCCAGCGCCACCTCCCCAGTGGAGCTCCGACTCTCCGAGGCGACCCCCGCGCGCGAGGACCAGGCGAGGCGCGACCCAGACGCGTCGCGAGTTGTCGGGCGTCTCGGCGTCACATTAGTGTGGCACCAGTGTGACACCAGTGTGACACCAGTGTGACACCAGAGTGACCGCGGAGTGACCGCGAAGTGACAACAGGGAGACGAGGCGGCGGGAAGCTGTGACGACGTCACGACATGGCGCCGTCCAACTCCACCGGCTGCTGCGGCTGCGGCTGCGGCGCTGAGCCCATCCGCATTCCCATCTCCTTGAACAGCCAGTCGGAAATCATGAAAGTAAGCAGCTGCTTGAGCCTTGGGGCGGCGGGGCCCTTGGACGCCACGGGGGTGGACCACGGCGACGCATCGCGCAGGCAGGCGGCCTCGGCCGGGCAGCGTTGGCACGGTGCTGTGCCACGCCGTGCAGCCCGTCACAAAGAGCAGCCTGTCCCTCGGACAAAATGTTGCAGTCGACTCGGCCCGGGCGGCCCGGGCCAGCGCCTTACGACCGCCCTGGTGCGGACTGGCGCAGCGTTCGTGCACGAGGACGCACTGCGGCGCCGCGCCGCGCCTTGGGGGATCGGGTCGCCCAGATTGACACGTCCGGGACGTTGCAGCTATATTGCAGCGCTCCCACCGCCCGGCGCGTGAGATGGGACACGGACACGGTTTGCGCCGCCCACGCGCCTCGCCCTTCGCTCCGCGCCGCGCACCGGCATGCCTGCCACGCCTGTCGCGCTCGCCATTCCACCATTCCGCGGGCCCCAGTTTATTGGGGGCGTTAAAGTGAGGCCGGGACTGCTGCACCGCCCCCGCCGCCCTCCGGCCCCACTCGCCGGCCCGGGCTTGACCCTCCGCCCGTCAATGTCTCGTCGTCACGTCCCCGCTTCGAATCCCCGTGGGAGCAAAGCGGAGCGCATTCCGCCATTCCTGCCCGTTAGCACGTAGCACGGTTCGCACCCTTTTCGTTTCAGTCGGCGATCGAGCCAAGAATAGTTTATTGACTAGCGGGGCCGGCATCGACGGCACGGCCTATCACCTTGCGCGGTATTGTTGCTCCGACCGGCCGACCGACCGACCGGCTGAATGATGGAACGCACACTCTGCCAGCGCGGCGCCGCTCGCGGCTCGGCTCGGGGAGCGTGAGCTAGCGTGAGCCTCCCTGATGCACTGCGCCACAGTCAGCGGGGACCTCCTCGTGTTTCCCGTCGGGAACGTCGTTCTGGCTCTCTCGCACTTGTGAGGCGGTCCGTAGGGGTGCGAGAAATTTTTGAAGGGGTGCATGCCTTTTGCCTACAGTCAGGCGAGGCGTTATGTGTTGCAATGTGCCTGCCTGCCTTGCAGGCAGCTGCCGATTGTGACCTCACCCCTGCGCACGCCGCTGGAGCGACGAAGCACAGTGCGGCGTCAGACTACTTCCGGTCTCAGTTCCCTGAGGTCGCTTCCTCCGACCTCCGCGTCGACCGACTCGCCGTGCTGGACGGTTGGGTGGCCGCACCGCCTCTCCACCCGCGGCGGCACCCCGACGGTATCGGCCTCGGCCCTGGCTTTGGACCCGCCGGACCCCAAACCCACTACCCGGTGCGCCGCGAAGCCGCGACACTTGGCGCGTACCTTGTCGTATTCTGGTCCAGGGTCACTGCTTGGCCCAGAGCAGCCCAGCGGCGCGCGGCGGGCGGCCCAGGCGCGCCCGGGCGGCGAGCCACCTCCGCCCCCGACGGCGCGCCTGGGCTGATACCAGCCGGACAGCCCGTCGGTCACTAAGACGCGGTCCTCGACGCGGCCTGGCCTGGTCTGGCCGAGCCGGCCGTCGTGCCCCAGTCACGGCTCGGCCGGGCCGATCCGCTGTTGTTGTCATTCCGGACGCCGGTTCCCGCGGTTCCCGGTGCCAGAAACTGATTTTGCCGAGGCCAGAAAATAACGACGCGAAACCTGTTACGCTGCTCGGCATGCCGTGACGATGGCACCTGCTGTGGTCAACAGCACTGCTTGCGCGGCTCGTGCGCGTTGGCGGCGAGGGTGGCCGCGAGCTGGCGACGATAGCCTTCTGGGGCCACGTCGTTAGCAGCCAGCCCACCATGCTTTGCGCTGCTGTGCGCAGCAGACTGATTCCGCAGAGTCGTTTCGTCGCCCTGTTTCTGTTGCACCCATGGGGCGTGCCGTAGGGGTGCGAGAGAGACGGGGCGACGAATCGATTGTGCGGCATCGCTCAGCTGCTTCGGGGCGGCGCGACGTGCGGGGCCGCTTGGAGCACGGGCAAGAGGCAAGCCCCCGCCCCCTCCCCGCCCCTTCGTGGGTTGTCGGACGCAGGCGCTCGGTCACATTAAGCACGCCGCCGTGCGTCTAGGACCGCGGAACACGTGTCCGCGCCACGTGGGCCCATCCCCACCCACCCCTTTGGCCCGTGGCATTGACAGCGGCAGGTGATTCGCGCAGCGCGCGGCTCCAGCTCCAACTAGCTCCAACCCCAGGGGCGGAACCAGGGGGGAACCGGACGGTGAGATTGTCGGAGCGACGCAGCGCGCAGCGAGTGAGCGGCATAGAGGGTTTCACCGTTCCACCGCCTCTGACTCCGGACCCCTCAGGGCAGCAGGAGTGACAGTCGGCCGGCCTCTTGTAGCCTATTCCCCCGGCTTGGCCACCTTGCGGCGCGTTTCGGCTTTGGCCCGAGAGGGCGATGCCCAGGACAGTCGGGGTTAGTTACGTGAATGGCACCCCGCCCGGCCCAGTAAGCCCGGCAGGCCTGGCTACCGCAGGGAGGCCCCGCCCCCCGCCCACGCCCACTGTCCGACAACAGCTGGCCGCGGCGTCTCACAAATTTCAGGAAGGCCGGCATAGCCTGCCGGCCGCGGCGTGGCGCCGCACAGCCTCTATATTTAATAAACCCTACGCCGACGCTTCTTCGTCGCCTCTTGGCCTGTTTGCCTCCCCGTCGCCTCTTGGCCTGTTTGCCTCCCCGTCGCCTCCCGGCCTGTTTGCCTCCCCGTCGCCTCCCGGCCTGTTTGCCTCCCCTTGGCCTCTGTCGCCTCTTGGTCGCCTCTGGCCAGACGTGCTCGCTGACCGCGCCCTGTTTGGGTCGCGCTCATTTCAATCGCGTGATAGGACCACCCGACCACCCCTGCTGACGTCACCGCCTGACTTGTGTCACTCGCTAATGTATCGCCAAACGAGCGCCCCGCCCCGCCCCAGCTTGTCCTTGAGGGCCCTTTCAGGTCGAGATCATTTCCTGAGATCAGGGCGAAAGTAGCGAAAACAATTTGATTTAATCCCTCCTCAAAATCGACATTTCATTTCGCTTCACTTTGTGAGTGCGTCGTCATCGTCTCCCAGGTAAACGCAAGCTCTACCGACTTTGCTGAACGCTCTCCGCTCCGCCGCCTAACTATTGAATGGGAACATGCATTTTGGTCGGGCCAGCAGTCCGGCCCCTCAGCGGGCTTCAGCCGCAGGGCTTGCCGCAGGGCTTGCCGCAGGGCTTGCCGCAGGGCTTGCCGCAGGGCTTGCCGCAGGGCTTGCCGCAGGGCTTGCCGCAGGGCTTGCCGCAGGGCTTGCCGCAGGGCTTGCCGCAGGGCTTGCCGCAGGGCTTGCCGCTGAGCTGCTGTGGTCGCGGCTTGGGGCGGTGCGTGGCGGCGCGGGGCGGACTGGGGCGGACGGCGGACTGGGGCGGACGGCGGACGCGACGCCTAGCCTTGGACTTCGCGACATCTAATTATATAGAAGCTAACCGATAAACGAAGCTCGTCCACCGCGGCCCTCGTCGACGTAGCGCGTAGTGCGGGGTGCGGGCTTGCGGCTTTGGACGTCGTCTTGACTTTGCTTGCCTCGCCTGTTGCAGGGCCCTGACATGGTGCGAGTCTCCAAGTTCTACAAGGAGGCGCGGGAGGGCAAGTTCGTCAGCTTCCTGCACTCGGACGCCAGGACGCTCTACGACACCTTCCGCCGCGGGGCCAAAGAGTCAAGTGAGTACCGGGCCGACGGCCGCGGCGAGACATGCCGCGGGATTATTCCGAGCACGGCTCCAAAACAGAGAATCAAATTTTGAGCTGCATGATTGAAGCTGCATGTTGGCGTGCATCATCGCCTGTTTCCTGTACGCAGACAACGGTCCGTGCCTGGGCTGGCGGGAGACGCCCACCAAGCCGTACCAGTGGCTGCACTACAACGAGGCGCTCCTCCGGGCCAAGAACCTCGGCTCGGGCCTGGTGACCCTCGGCCTGGCGCCGGGCGCCAAGTCCTTCGTCGGGATCTACTCCGTCAACTGCCCCGAGTGGGTGCTGACCGAGCAGGCTGCCTACACGTACTCCATGGTGCTGGTGCCGCTGTACGACACGCTGGGCCCCGACGCGACCGCCTTCATCATCAAGGAAGGTGAGCGAGCGCCTGGCACTGCCGCACTGCCCCACACTGGTAAAACTATCGCCGGCGAATCCGTCTTGCGTTTCGCAGTTTCGCATTTGACTGGTCCATGAAACGAGTGCGGAATGTTGCAGCCGAAATCAGCGTGGTGGTGTGCGAGGACGACAACAAGGCCAATCTGCTGCTCGAGAAGGCGCCCCGGTGCCTCAAGAAGATCGTCGTCATCAAGACCGTCAAGCCGGCCACCATGACGCGCGCCAAGAACAGATTCGTCGACATCCTGACGCTGGACGACGTGGAGAAGATGGGCGCCGCCAAGGGCCACCCCGAAGTGGTACGATGGCGGTCCCTTTCCCTTCCTCTGCCTCGGCTCGGTCTCGCCGACTGGCCGACTCCAGCTTGAGCACCCTGCCTGTGTGTTGCAGCCGCCCAGCAAGGACGACCTGTGCACGGTGTGCTACACGTCGGGGACCACGGGCAACCCCAAGGGTGTCATGCTCTCGCACGAGAACGTGGTGGCGTCCATGAGTGCCGTCATGATGCAGATGGGCGACCAGCGGCCCAACGCCACCGACGTCCTCATCTCGTACCTGCCCCTGGCCCACATGCTGGAGCGGTGCTGCCAGGTACGCGAAGGGCAAGACACGCCGTTTCCCTCCGGGAATGGGAGCCCGCTTCTGATCGGCGCGTGTTTGTGTCCTGCAGAACGCCATGTACTCGGCGGGCGGCGCCGTGGGCTTCTTCACGGGGGACATGCACCGGCTAACTGACGACTTCAAGGCGCTGCGGCCCACCGTGATGCCGGCCGTGCCCAGGGTGCTGAACCGCATCTACGACAAGGTAGGCGGCTCGAGGCTGGCTTGACTCCGACGGCATCCTCTGACGGCGCCCTGCTTCCAGGTGATGGCGGAGGCGGCCAGCTCCTTCCTCAAGCGGCTCACGCTGTCGCTGGCTCTGTCGGCCAAGGAGGGCGAGATCCGGCGCGGCATCCTGCGCAACAACTCCTTCTGGGACGTGCTCGTGTTCCGCAAGGTGCAGGACGCCCTGGGCGGCCGCGTGCGCCTCATGGTGGTGGGGTCGGCGCCCATCTCGGGCTCCGTGCTCAGCTTCATCCGGTGCGCGGCAGGCTGCCTCGTGATGGAGGGCTACGGCCAGACCGAGTGCACCGCGCCCATCACTCTCACCGTGCAGGGCGACCACGTCCCCGAGCACGTCGGTCCCCCCGTCGCCTGCTGCTGCGTCAAGCTGGTGGACGTGCCCGAGATGGAGTACATGGCGGCCAACGGGCAGGGCGAGGTGTGCGTCAAGGGCACCAACGTGTTCCAGGGCTACTTCAAGAACCCTGAGCAGACGGCCGAGGTCAAGGACAGTCAGGGCTGGCACCACACGGGGGACATCGGCATGTGGCTGCCCAACGGCACGCTCAAGATCATCGACCGCAAGAAGCACATCTTCAAGCTGAGCCAGGGCGAGTACATCGTGCCGGACAAGATCGAGATGGTGTACGCGCGCAGCCAGTACGTGCACCAGGTGTTCGTGCACGGCGAGTCCCTAAAGGTGGGTGCTTAAAAGAGCGTTAAGATGCCCCTTGAGTCTTCCGGAAAGTGAGCTGAACTCTCTGTATTGCAGTCGTGCGTCGTGGCCGTCGTTGTCCCCGACGTGGACGTCATCAAGTGCTGGGCCACAGAGAACAACATCCCGGGCACGCTGTCCGTGCTCTGCAACAACTCGCAGGTCAAGCAGCTCATCCTGGAGGACATGCTGGCCTGGGGTAGGGAGGCCGGACTCAAGTACTACGAACAGGTTAGTGTTTTCCAAACGGGGTGCCTGGGGCTCGTTCAACTCGCTCTAACACGCCTGGTCTTCTCTGCGCACGCTCCTGTAGGTCAAGGACATCTACCTGCATCCGGACCCATTCTCGGTCCAGAATCACCTGCTCACGCCGACCCTCAAGTCGAAGCGGCCGCAGCTCAAGGCGTACTTCAAGCCCCAGATAGAGGACATGTACGTGAAGCTGGCCTGAGCGGCCTGCACTAGGGGGCGGACGGAGGCCCCTTGTTCCTAGACTGACGAGACGAGATAAGCCGGTCGGAGGGGCTGGCCCTGGGGGTGTGGCCCTGGAGGCTGACCCTGGGGATTTGGCCCTTGGCCCTGGGGGAGATGAACTCGCCTGCAGTGCTTAGCAGCAGTGCCCGCCGGCCTGGATCCGCCCGGTGAACAGTGAACACCCTCTCAGCCCTTGGCGCGAAGCGGCGAAGCCAAGCCAATGTGTGATTGACACTCAGTGACCATAAACATTGTGCTGCGGACTGCGCACAGCAGTGCAGACAGGCCCAGGGCTGCAATCAACATGGACCTATCGCTAAGAACTGCGGAAACCTATTTTTAAAAAGTTCCACCTCCGCATGTTTTGGGCTTGAAAAGGTCTGTGTTTTATTTGACCGTGATATCAACTGATATAAAAGCAATATTTGTGTGACATCAAGCAGCCATCATTTAGATTTTTTAGACTGAAATGTATGGTTTCTGGATGAAATTTCTAGTTGGAGGTATAGATCTCTAGAGACTTTCTACACAGTGTGGTGAGCCCAGTCAATTGTTTTTGAAAATTATATCATGTTAAAAAGCACTGCACCTTCGAGGTACATGTTTGACAATTTGAGATTAGGAGCAGGGTATTTTTATTGGTTTGCTGAAATGCCCATAACAGACTTTATGGGCTCAAAGTTAGGGTTTATGAAATTGCAGTTTTCCTGTGATTAAAGTCTACTTCAAGTAGACAGAATCCACAATTGTGGATTTTTTTAAAAGTAGTTGAAATGTCATACTTTCTGTCCCAATTCTGGCAGGTTTGTATGACTTAGAAAGAATTGCTCCCAATTGTGCAAGAACAATGAGCAAAATAAAGATATAAATACACTTGGCAAAGTCTGTATGGATGTTTGACGACTGTCTCATCTAGACCACGAATGTATGACCACATAAGTCATATTTACAAGTCTATAACAATTTAAAAAAACAAAAAACAAAACTGTATTTTACTTGTAAAGCACTTTTCAGCCAGTAGTTCATCAGTGCGATTGAACGTGGTTTACCTGAGCAATGGTTCACTGTTCTATTCATGGATTGCACCATAAGTTGTTTTTTTTGTCACTTCCCCTATTTTTTTTTCTCTGTAATAAATTTGAGATTAAGATCATATTGCAGTATAATCATCCTGGACACATGCAGTCAGTTTTCTACAAAATTATTTCATCTGGACATCATCACTTCACTGCAAGCAACAAGTTCCTTGCAACTCTCCATGCGAAATATTGTCAAATTAAATTGCTTTTGTTTTACTCCGTTGAAGCAATGACGTTTTGGGCTCACAATAATTTCTTTGGGATAGGAAAAGCTCATTATTCTAATTCCTCTACCTCTTATGGACATTTGTTTGAAAAAGTCAAGTGCCTTTTTAGCTATTCAAATTACGATTCACACCATAGAACTCTTGAGAGGTGACCAATATCATACTAACTGAGGGGAAAGTGCACTCTAGAAAAAAAATTCCAGTTTCATGAACATAGTGCATGACCCTCAAATAGTGACTATTTAAAAAAATAAAAAAATTCTAATCACTAGGTCATGGTGCTTTTAGCATATATCTTGTCAATTGATAGGGATACAGCCCAGTCAGCAGGATGGTTACAATTGTGTCATAACATCATATTTGAAATGTGCTCTGAATGTACATCAAATGATTGTTAATGATAAGAAAACGGGAGCACATTTTCTTCGCTTACCCCTAGCCTGAGCTATTCCTTTGGCAGTAATAGTGACCATTTAACCAATTTTTTGGCACACACTTTACTTTTGGCAGCAGGCTGGGAGAGTGATTGAAGACAAGTCGACAACAAACCGTCCAAAGGAGATGTATAACTGTAGAACTGTGTTGCAGGAATACACTCCCGCACTAAATTCCAACAATTAAGATTCCTTTGAAATGGCTAAATGAAATGGCTTATGAGAAGATTACTCATTGGAGCAAATAACCGGCAATAAATATTCAGGGAATGTAGGCAAATGGCCAAACTTCACCTCCTCAGTTGGGTTTGTTGATGAGAGTGGACAGGGTATATGTAAAGTATGAGTAGAGTTGTTACTTAGTTCTTTTTGTATTTGCTCTCTTTCACTTTCTTGAACACACAAGAAAAAATAGAATCAAAATATATCTAATGTTTTCAAATAAGGTCTGAAATGCTTTATAGGAAAATATTTGTAACAAAACCAATAAAGGCATTCAATTGTACACACTTGATGAATGGCTCAGTTAGTGAGAAAAGAGTTCCCAAAACATACTTAATTCAAAATCAGCCAGTAAAACAAAGACCGACACAGACAGCCTCGCAATGATAAAAAGTATACAATACAATGATCCTCAAATGATTCAACAGCAGAGACACTACATCACTGAAATAAACTTTCTGATTCAGTTGTGTAGCTCTTTACTCTTGAGAAATGGAAGGGTCGAAATCGTCCACCAATTAAGTCAAAGTGAGTTGTACTTTCTGTGGCCCCACGCCGAGTAATGATGGAATACCGTTGCCACTGAAGTTGGTTATGGCGATGTGAGCGAGAGGAAGTAATCTGCAACTCCTACAACATAAAAGATTACAAATAGCAATTTTAAAAGAATTTTGGATCAATCTACAGCTGAAGATGTAAGTCACTGACCAAATGAAAAGTTTGTTCACTTGGTTCACACCACACAGTGGAATCTCTACGCTTCTTACTGCGGTTTTTATTATTGTTCCCGCTGGTCTTATCAGCTTGTCTTTTCAACACAATTATAACATGATCATCATGTAATCTGAAATGGCCGTGCAGCACAGAAGAGTTTCGAGGTTGGCGGTGCTTCAATTCCTTCAGACTGATTGAAGGGTCATCTGGTGTGGTCAGCATCAATGCTGATCCTTCAGGAAAAAATCTGATAGGAACACTAAATTGCAAATTACATCGTCAACAGCTAAGAGACCAAGAAAACTAAACAACATGAACACATACCTAAGATATCGAAAGTATTCCACCACATGCCATGGTTGGTAAAATTGGTCCTGAAAACTGTTTTCTCCAGCTCGCAGGTAGGAAGTCTTACTGATATAAGAACCATGAAAGTGAAGGTGAGGCCTTTCAATGTACATCTGCCGCCATGAATCAAAATTGCTCAAGCCTCCACAATGGACACCCCAAGTTCTACAATTTTTTTTGGAAAATGTACAGGTACAATATAAAATTTACAAAAGTAAGGCAATGATGATGTACTTGTGTGCTCTTTTTACCTGATACAAGCAAGCCTCCAAATCTCTGGATCGCGTGCTGCAAGGTAAAAGCCTCTACTAACAGCTGAACACGATTGTTCCAACACTCGCAGATCCATTTCTGAGGAAACAACCCACTTCATGATGTACAATATTATTTCCATTGGCAATGAAGATATGTGAGCACCCTGGAAGACAAGGTATTATTATTATTATTTTTATTATTATTATTAACAAGAGGCATCTAAGATGGACCTTTTTCTTTCTGTTGCTTTTATTTTGATAATCTTGATTCTTACGTTACAGGGCTGATCAGGCTGACACAACACTGGACTTTTCATGTAAAGACGTTGAAGGCGAATCAACATGTCATCCTCCTCATCAACTGTAGAGGGCTCAGCTGTAGTTTCTTCAAGAGACAGTGATTCTAAATTAACTGCACGAGTGAAACAAAAAAAGTGATCATGATTACACACTTAAACAACTACAATGCTCAGCAAAATTTCACTTGGTTTTTATATGAAGCACAACATTACCTTCTACTGGCTGAGCTTGTTGAGCTCTGGCCTTGGAAGCTTCATACAAACGAAATTCAATATCGGGCACAAGTTGAACAGCCTGCCTGTAAAATTTGACAGCTTCATACAGCTTTCCCTCCTGCTCATGTTGCACACCTTTCGAGAACATAGACCGGGCCTACAAGACAAATAACTCCTGTTAGATTACGTTTGTGGCAGGAGTAAATGGGTAAAAATGACTTTTAGTACTTTTTCTTCAACAGTCTCTGCTATATCTTCAAGTTCCTGACTGTGTTCTTTTCTTGGTGCTTGATGGTGAGGCACCTGTTCAGGACCACTTTTCAATTCTTTGTGCCACTGCTCTCGGAAACTTGATAAATTGTCTAAAGCTTCTGATTCCTAGAAAACAGCAAGGATCAAGATTAAACAAATTAATAGGTTTTTTTCTCTTAAATTCATGAGGTTTATAGTTTCATACATGAGAAGATGAGGGTTCCGGTTGATCTAGTTCTTCACCCTCCAAATGATTATGATGTCTGTCATCTATGCTGGTGTTTTCTGAGTCTGGGGCGCAAACTCTTCTTTTGGAGAACTGTGGCATGCAACAGCATCCAACTTATTAAACAATTTACTAATAATTTATTTTAGGGGGACTGCTAAAAATTTCATCTCATCTAAATGTTATAGTGCACTCTCAGCTGTCAATAATAAAATCCCGACAAAACAAACTTGGTAAGGGGACGTCCATATACTACGTGCCCGGTTTTGGGGGGAGGGGGGTTTGTGATTGGGCACGGTCCTATACTAAATGCATTGGAAGGTTAGGTTATCCAAGGCACGCAGGGAGGGGGTCAAAAAGTGGCCTAAAATAGGGCACGAAGTAAATGGACGTCCCCTAACTTGCGAGATGGCCACTGTCATAAACACTTAACCCTCTGGAGAAGGTTGGTGCATCAACTAAACTTAAAACATGAAATAAGTTGAACTGACTGTCCTCAAAGTGGGAATAATTCAATGACATTGGATGACATGTCCATGTAATGTCTGAGAAGCTGCAGGAGAGTAAGAGTCAAGTCCAGGCTCTGTGCTTACGCATTCACAACAGGTAAACCCTGAATGCACATATTTCATAGTCAGAAGAGAACAAGCTTACGATTATGGGTTTATTAATGGAATAAAACTTGCCATTTTACGGGTGGATGTTTTTTTTTTTTCAAACCAACATGGAGCAATCACGCCAAGAATAGCAGAAAACGACAACGCTGCATTCAACAATTTTTGCAGACATCTTTCTGCCTAAACTAAAACAACAAAAACATTGAAGCCTCCGCCTCCCGGCCTCCCCCTACCCCTTTCCTCTCCCCTCGCCGAGCCGAGAGCCCACAAGACTAGAGGGCGTATTCGTATTCTTACGTGAATATGAATCAGTAGCTTTGTTGCGTGTCTGTGTGACGTTTATTTTGACACATGGAGAGGTTAAGAAGAGGAACAGGAACAGAATGTTGAAGATAATTATTTAATGTAATGCTATTTACGCAATGAATTCGAACCAACTTTCCTTGAATCCCAATGAAGCAGAAGAAGAATGTGATGTGAAATACGAGCAATCGTCATGTGATACTCGTGATCTTAGTTACCATGACATAGCTACTAAACTTTTGAATGACAACCTTCTCCTGACTGCCTTAGAACTCCATGCTGAACTTGTTGAAGCTGGAAAGGAGCTTCCGAAATTACGAGTTTTCTTTTCAAATCCTGGCAATTTCGAACAGCATACCGTAGCTAAACCAGATATTTGCTCCCCATCCATCCGTAAGCACCCTTTTCTCTTTCTACAAAGAAGTCTTTGTTGTTTGCTCTTTTGATTCTAGGAAAGAAAAATGTATTCTGATTCTTTGCAGCACGCTCACTCAGTCAAGCTACTCTTGATTCGTTAGATTTAACTAGGTTTTCAGAAGATGGTGAAAGAGGAGTTGATGAAAGGGTTGCAGTTCTTGAATTTGAGCTGCGAAAGGCAAAAGAAACAATTTGTGCTCTAAGAGCCAATTTGACTGTTGCTACTGGTGAGTATTCCCTGTCTCATATACCTTGTACAGGTTCAAAAATCATAATTTTTTCAAATATTAATCTTGAATGTTGCCACCTGTAGAATCTGAAACTCCAACTCCCGAAGGCATTGCTTTTAAACCTTTTGGCAGCGAACCAGTCAAACCTCATGAGCAGCGAGCTCTCAATTTTCTCATCAATGAGTACCTACTGTTGCATGGTTATAAACTGACATCCATTACATTTGCCGATGAAAATGAAAACCAGGTATTGGTGAGATCCATCGAACAATATTGATAATTCCTATAAGTCTGAAAGCTCAACATTTATTCAATTTATACTACAGGACTTTGAGGATTGGGATGATGTTGGTCTCAATATTCCCAAACCTGCAGAGCTGCTTCAGTTATATCGTGATTACATGAGGCAGACTGGCCACTTGAAAGCTCCTGGTGTTGATGCAGAATGTCAAACAGATGATGCTGCTGAAGAGGATGTGCAGACCGTAGATGTTACTGCAATAGAAAAGCTGGTGAGAATGCTTACATATGCAACTGTGTGCTTACATGCTTCTGTTGTAATCAATTTCCTTCCAATTTGACAGAGGAATGAAGTTTGTGGATTGCAAGAACAGAATGAAAGTTTGGAGAGAGAGAAACGAGAACTTCAGGATAAACTATGGTCCATTGAACAGTACGTAAAGTGCTTAATTTGTTGTTGGCTTACATTTGTATCATATTTTAATATTTTTTTTCACTTCAGATTAAGCAATGATGCCAACCACTCTGAGGAGCAGGTAAAAGAAACAGCTAAGGCCATCAAGGGAAGTTTTAATCGAGATGAAGAGGATGGTGATGGTTGGACTGCTGTGGCCCCAATTGATTTGAGAGGTATAAACCTTGTTCAAATTATTTTAATACTAATAATACTCACAATATTTTCCCAAATCATGTGAACAATTCTTTGCCTGAAACCGATTAGATTTACAACATACTACTGCTGAAGAAGATCAGATATCGGCTGACATTGACTGGGCTTCTGTCACCATGTCCACTCCTGACCCTGTGAAGGTACCAAGGTCAGATTCCCAGTCAGGCTCGGGATCGGGATCGGCGTGTGGTGCAAGTGACACTAGATGCCTTGCAACGGAAGATGAAGACCGTATTTCGGCTGACGCAGAATGGACTTCGGTTGGATCTAGCCAAAGTGCTCTACAGACCAGAGCAAAAAATGTGCCTTCATCTGTAATTCTAGATACATTTTATGAGGCCTTTGAAAGGTGATTCTACTTCATGGAATAATATTGCAGAACACAATATGCTGTCACTTATTCTGAATCCTACTGTTTGTCTTGGTTTTTGACCTGTATGTCTTTCCAGACCTCTGTCCACAGCTCTTTGTAAAGAAGTTTTATCCATATGCATCATAAACACCCAACAATTACCTGAGAGTCACCAACATTTATCAGAAGCCCTATCAAAGGTTGGGGAACTCTCAGGACCAACAGATGGTCATACTGACAAACTTGTAAATATTTTGTCTAAGACACTCGTCAAACTTCTACCCTGTGTCATTTTGAATAGACGAGAGGTTTGTGCGTTTATTTATACTGTTCTCTCTCTCTTACATGACCAAAGTTTGTAATAATTTACTGTACAATTTTAGGAAGTGATTCCATTGCTGGTGGCATTAGTGCGGCTTCATCCTGATAATAAAGAAAGAGATGGCCTGTTGCACCAACTTTTTAACCTGAAAAAGAGACCCGATGTGGAGGAGCGACGTCTCATTTTGTCTGGTATTTTAGGCAGCTTGAAGAAAAGCAAACAATTACCTTGTAATGTTTAGGGATACTAATTTTGCATCTGTTTGCAGGTTTAATATGTGTTGCTCAAGGGATGGAATGTGGTCTAGTAGAAAATGAGGTTTTGCCTCAATGTTGGGAGCAAATCAATCACAAATATGTGGAGCGCAGACTTCTTGTAGCTGAAGCTTGTGGAGTGTTGGCTCCGTTTGTGACTGTTAGTACTAAAAGTGATTTTGAGAATATTTTAGTCCATCTTTTGTTCCAAGTTATCTACTTTAGTTATGTTTGTGGAATCAAATATTATTTTATTTTATTTTTACCTAACTTCTTCTATGTTTCTTGCCAGGGTGCAATGAGGAACTCTCTTATGCTATCCATCCTACAACAAATGCTATCAGAGGACCGTGAAGAGATGGTCCGAGCTGCTGTTGTTCGATCAGCTGCCTTAATTGCTGCCATGAGTCCAGTCTGTGATAAATATGCTCAGGTGTGTTTTCTAGGAACAAGCTATGATCTGCATGGTTTAATTATAATGCAGAATTTTCTGTTTTTGACACTATTTTTTTATTTTATTGGCTTTCTAGTGTGAAGATCTTGTCGTAGCCTGTTTAACTGATCCTTCACCCATTGTAATCAATTGTGTCACTCAAACTTTGCTACCTGTGGTTGCTCAATGGGCTCTTTCCACCAACTGTCTTCAATCAAGCCTCTTGACAAAATTACTCAATCAGCTCTCATTACATGTGCAGGTCAGTAATCCATTTGTGAATGCCGCCTGTGCAAGCTGTCTGTTCCTTCATAAATAACATGATAGACTTTTCTGCCATGTGTACTCCTTTAGGCCAAACAGATGGAATCACCTCGTAGTCCTTCTATGGTTCCAAGCAATGGAAGTCAAGCTTCACTGGCAGCTTTAAACATTACTAATGTCATGACTGCTGCCCTGCCATTCCTTGTGTTGTGCGTTGCAAATGTTGAGCCAGTCACTGCCAGGATCTCTTCTGATCTCCTGGCACCTCAATCGAGTAAGTCCCTTGACAACAATGAAACCAACTGATTCATTGTGGATCCCCCATCAATTGTTTTTTTCTTTAATTTCTTCTGTGTTTTTATATAGGAATTGGTTTTTCTGAGCTGTGCCGTGGTCTTTCAAACCCTGTTGTATTTCACTTTGGAAGTACTACTGTAGGACAGATAATTGCAGCATTTGATGCCTTGTTGATTGATCTAGATGCTTCACATTTTTGGCCCGAATTATGCTGGATATCTGACAATATGTAAGTTACGCTTTCAGCTATTTAAAATTAACTAATTTATACTTTCCACTTATTGTAATCTTCTTGCAGGCTTCCACTTCTTATTGACACTCTCAACCATGTCACTGTTTCTCAAGATGACCTTTTGTGTGCTCTTGTGTCCTTCTTCCGCTATTTATGCGCAGGATTTGGGCCATTAGTCGTTTCTAAACTGGTATGGAACATAACTATTTTTTTATGTTGGTGTAGCTTTAAAATTACTTTTCAGTCTTTGTTATCCATGCATCTACATTATTATGTTGCAGATAAAACCAGCATTTGAGAGTAAGCTCCAAGAAATTGAGCAGATCTTAGTTGAATTATCAGGATCTGTTGCAAAGTCTTCTTGGCCTTCTCTCTCTATCTTGGCAGTGTACCTTGGTGGTGTCCTTTCAGCTGGTCAGGTAATATTTACAGATGACTTAAAGAATAAATGTTAACTTTACCTGGTGTGCATTATATTGTATCTACATGGTTTTACAGTCAGAAACTGAAGTAGATGACCTCCGAAACACACTGAGAAGATTTTTGATGGCACTGCCCCTTTGCTCAGCAAATATCCCTGATAGATTTGGAAGTGGTCCGATTGATGCTCTGCAGGCTGCAGTATCTGTCTTGTGTGGTGCTAACAAGGACAATGTTACTGAGGCAGTATTGGCAACTTTATGGGAAGGTGCCAGAAGCATTTGTATTCACTCAAGGCCTCCAACCTAGAGAACATGCAATAACTACAACCAGTTTTTCTTGGGTCTTTGTTTCAGGTGTTGTTTCCCAGCGTGCCCCAGTGCGGTGTGCCACAGCTTCTCTGTTTTCGGCTGTTATTGGGACCATACCAGAAGTTTTGATTTCTGCAAGAGTTGCCCCTGCCTTAGTCACATTAGCCAGTGACCCTGATGTGTATGTTTTTTTTTCTTCCATTTTTTTCTCCATTTTTGGTAATAAAAGTTTCTATTAAGAACAATTTCACTTTATGGGTGTTTTGGTTTGTAGGTCAGTCAAAACAGCTGCAGTACCTACATTTGGGAAACTCATCTTAAGCACCACTACTAAGGAAGTTAGTGGAGCACCTTTTTTTTCTCTTTCAACTAGTTCTACCTGGTTAATTAACTGCCAATTTAGGGCTTCAATTACATGGTCTTAAATTTTTTGATTTTAGGTAAAAGAGAAAGTTTGCTTCCAACTCCAAAGTGTTTTATCTGATCCTGTTACTAGAGACAGCCATGCACTGATGCTACAATTGGTCACCACTCTTGGTCAGGTTGTCTCATCTTGTGATGCCCAATTCAGAGAAGATGGTAAAGCTAAGTTCTCTGTTGGTTTCCTTTTTTTATATTTTTGTGCACACTACAGTACTTTTGCTTATATTTGCAGTTATAATGCCACAGCTCGCAGGCTTGGCCGCATATGCCTCGCAACTTCAGAATTTAACGCGCCGTTTGGATTTAGCAGTTGCCTTGACTGAGGCTTTCTCTGCAGCTGTGTATATTCCACTTCCAGCATCAGTCCTTAGTAGTGCGGTGCTTCCGGGTTTGCGGTAAGAAACAGATTGTTGGGTATACATACTGTCATCCTTTACTGCCTCTGCAACTACTTGAATTCCAATCGCTATTTTTGTTCTAGTTACCTTGAGCAAATAAGCCAGCAGCTACAACCAGTTCATAGAGAAACAATCTTGGCAATGATGCGAGAAGTTGAGTCAAGATCTGATGTATCAACAACACGGCAAGAAGAAAGGTAAGATTAACTGGGTTTTGCTCTCAAAGAGACTCAGATTCTCCCATGTGCCATTTAACTGATTTTTACAGGCGCTCCAGTCGTGGATTAGCATCAGCAACTGCAAATGTGAACCAAGGTGTAGAGGACATGAGGCAGCGGATGACCAAAATGTTTCAGCCTAAGAACTTAGGGAATCAACCTGGTTTGCCCAGCCTGTTTCGCAAGAAATGAACAGGGGTAATTCGATGAAATGTTACCATTGTCTGCACAGGTCTTTTTCAATTTGTTTCCCTTCTTTATTGAAGCTTTTCTTTAATGTGCTTCAGGTTTTTATTTAAAATATGAACTGTGTTTGGAGCACTATTCCCTCACGTCTCTCTTCTATCTTCCAATCTAACTTTCAATTAACTTGTTATGCCACCTAATTTCATTATATAGTCATAATTTTGATATGAGTGGTCTGATTCGCTGCTTTTCCACAGCATAGCTTTGAAATTTTTGAAGACTGGGCATTAAAAAAAAAGTTCAATTGTGACATTCAGGCAGTGGACTGCACTAGGGACTAATTGTTGATATTTCTTGTTTTTATGAATTACTGTCTGCAATAACATCTATCTATATATATCTATATATATTTATATATATCTGAATTTGTTTATGATGAATTATATATCTTGACTTTTGTTAATAGAGCAATGATGTGGTATCATGAATCTCAATTTGTTTACATTACTGACTTCAAACATTTTTGTGATAACCGGGTACAGTGGCAACTATTGTGTGTTAGTATCTTTTAATCTTAAAAAAATTCTGTCGTAACTTGTTGAATTTGAAGCCTGAAGGCTTGTCGCCTGTGATTATACTCTAAAGATGTGATTTGTTTTCATTTTGATCATGTGCAGAAGCTCCTAATTATAATTAATGTAATTATCCAGGATTTATTCTCTCTTACTTTCAATCACTTACATTTATCTTTGAAGCTGTTAGAGATCCTTTCATATAGATTCAATGTGTTGTAAACATCAGAGCCACATTTTGGATTTTTGGGGGAAAAGAGAGCCATGTACTTAAACAACCAACAGATTTTAATATTGTTACTTAGTTTTACCTGTTTGGTATTCAATTCCTATTTAAATATCAGTTATAATAAACCTATTTTTGTAATTGTATTGATGAGATTGCAATTATGGAAAATAAACAACCACTTAGAACCTGCACAAGTTTCCTTGTCAGCTTTTTCCTAGATGGCCGCAAGTGTGGGCCACTTGCACAAGCTAGCACAACTATATTTTCAAATAAATTTTATTAGTAAGTAAACATTGCTCATACTCAGAACATCACAATCCATAGAGGATGAATAAATAGCTCGTCATTGAAATACTCTTAAATCAGCACCACAAATTGTGAAATTAGTTAACAAAAAAACTGAGAGGTGGGGATAAAAAAAATACTTTTTTTTAAAAAAAAAGATGATTTTTAAGTTATGGTGAAAAGCCAGCATCGAAATTGAGCAACCAAAACAAATAAAAGACAAATTAATTCATGTAGTCTGGACACTCGCTGGTTGGCACCCGGTCCGCATCACTTAAGAGAAACCGACATGTTCTGACGCCATGTACCTAACGCCTTGGGAATGTCCAGGTTGTTCATCATTTGCTTATTTCAGTGGTACATTTGGAGATTGTCGTCCCTCGCTGTCTGAGTCCGAAAGTTGCCAGAAAGGTTCTTTCACCATAACATATACATATAAGAATATTAGTTTCTTGCATGCATACAAAATTACAGTAGCATCATCATGTACACATTCGTCAGTTGACATAGCAAAGGGAAGTTAACAATCTTCAAAAGTAGTGAGCAAAAGGCCTCCAAAGCTACTTCATCATATAGTTACAAATAAAAGATTGCTGTTTTCATTATACCAAGCTAAATTTTTAGGCAGTGCATCTTTAATTTTATAACTGTAACGGAGTAACAGTTCACTTGAAAAAGATATCACAGAGTCCTGGCACTGCAGAGAAGTGCAGGTAAAACAACGAACAAACTGAGTAATTGACCAAATCACATTTTGAGTAGCATTTGACACTGTTACTGCAGTAAAATTTGGTTCTGCTACTAAACTTAAGTGTAGAACATTCCTTCACCTAACAACTAATACTTCATTGTCATGTAGTAAGGAGCACAAAAGCTACCGTGGAAACCCACAATCAAGTGTGATAGACATTCAAAATTGTCATACAAAATAAATAAAGCCAATGTTTAATGGTGAAAGCAGAACAGCTTTATAGAGCAAAGATTAGGCTGAAATGAAATGTCATTTGTTTCATACTTTTTAGCAATGGATAGTGTGTGGTCTGCGATGAGATGTTTTTAAAACGAAACAATGCAGTGTTTGAAACTGATTTGCAACTTCTTAAGTATTTGAAGTCCTCACACCTAAATTAATCAGGGGAAAAGCCCAATGATCAGTAATTTCTTTGCTAGCTTTCATATTCTGCTCACTTTCAAACAGATTTTGAGACAAATTATTTGCACTCCAGTCTAAGCTCTGGTAACAAGACGAAACACTTATGTCAAAGACAACCTATACATGTCACACTGTTGCGTTGACTATATTGAAGATTGAGCAGGTTAGTGCAGCCAGTATCACACTCAAGAACATCACTGCTATATGAGTCAGTTCTGAAATCAGAAATAAGGATATTAGTTTTAGCCTGAGTCCCTTGAGAGCATACACTGAGTCACTGGACATTATTAAGCAAAAAAGCCTACCCTAATGTTGTATTCAACCCCCATGTTCGGACTACTCCATCGGTACTAAATGAGGCAATACCATCACAGCCAGGAACCCAATGTAATCCCACAACAGAATCCGAATGCCCTTTCAAGTCAGCAACCACAGTTCCTTCAGCAAGATCCCATATTTTTACCCTTTTATCATCTCCTGTAAGTGAAGTGAATATAATAATAATAATAATCAACAGTAACAAGTAAAAAGGAATTAAAATATTTAATAATAAAATATAATAGGAAAAAAGCAATTATTTTACAAGAAACTTACCAGCAGAGGCAATGTACTTTCCATTTTCACTGAATGCCAATGCATGCACACTTCCCTTGTGACCTGGAAACACCCTCACCATTTTCCCATCAACAATTGACCACAGTCTAACAGTCTTATCTGCTGAGGCAGTCGCTAAGTAGCTTCCATTTGGGTGGAACTTCACAACCTAAAAATTGATTTTTTTTTTGAAAGGTCAATTTGAACATCAAGTCTATGGATACGATTTTGTTCACCTATCAGGAGAAAAGTACTTACATTTACTTCTTGTTGATGTCCAGCAAATATGCGCAAGCAAAATGTCCTATCAAGAGACCAAAGTCGAGCTGTCCGGTCGTGAGAGGCGGTTGCTAAGTACACACTCCAGGCACTTACATCTACGCTGTAAATAGGGTAGTTGTGTCCCCTGCAACGGAATATCAATAGTACAGTAATGAAATAATTTATTTCAGTGAACAACACAATAAAAGAAAGCTGCATTGGATATTCAAGGCTACCTGTATATGGCCGCATTCGAGAAGTCCTGCATGTCCCATGCTCTCATGGTGCAATCGGCAGACACAGATATAATTGTATCTGCCTCAGGCACAAAAGCCACGTCATGTACAATATCACTATGGCCTCGCAAAGGTTCATAATTTGAGTCCTCAAATCTAAAATTACAAAAAAAAAAAAAAAAGCCCTGATATGAAATCACAATAAAAGAAAACTGACTAGAATGAGCAATAAATTTACTACTTGCCCAATTCGCTGGATTTTTCGAGGAGGTAAGACTTCATTACAGGCCAGGTTGATGTGTGCAGTGGGATTGTTAATTATGGGACACTCATATCCAAGACTTCGACTTCCAGGTATTGGGTAAACTCTTACTTCTGAAGTTGTGCACCCAGCAACTAACACTCTTTGAGACTGTGACAGTCTTGCACACGTTACACTATTTTTAAGGAGCAATGGAATGAGTGAGGCCTAGTACAACAAATTATATCAGTGATACCTGAATTGAACTTACTTTAAGTCTGTGTTGACAATAGTGTACAACAGTAATGGGACAGCTGTTGTGGGTTCTTCTTCCAACAATCGCACAGCCTCTTGCAGTTGGCGTAGTTCGTCTTCTAGGTCAATCGGACTATCTTTCATCTTAAATTAAAAGGACACCAGTTAGTATGTCAATCACAAATGAGCAAAAGTCAAAGGGGAAGACGACTTGATATTTTGGTGTGGATGTTTCTAGGAATATGTCTAATTCATAGAAAATAAAGGGACCGCGGAAGTACTTCATGACAGGGGGGAGGGAAGGCAGTAAAATGGGTGTTGAGTGAAATTTTCATTTTCCATTAAAGCAAAGCCGTTTTTACTCTCGAAATTCAGTAAAACGCGAGCGAAGCGAGCGAAAAGCCATCGAAAGTATGAACTTGAGCATTCCCCCCCCCCCCCCCCCGCACCCCACTTCCGCGGTCGCTGAGAAAATATAAGACATGCTTAAAGTGTTTGAAAATCTTTCTTTGCTGAAGCAAGAAAGATTTCAAATTTATAATACACAAAATAATGCGTATGCGATCAAGCAAAATCTCACTGGAAAATTCCGTTTAGAAGTGGTAAAATCATCCTTCTTAAAGTTCTTCTGGTCTTCTAAGTCAGTCTTATCATCATCATCCTCTAATCGAGTAACCATGGTTGATGTCGATGGAACTTCAAGTTCAAACCATGTCTGAAGAGCCTGAAACAGCAAGGCATAAAAGGATAGGCATTTGGACTGCATGTACATCAGTGCAGTATCCTAAGGTAAGTCCTATTCAAGTGACATTTAATGCTGGCCTTGTGAGGCATCGCTTCTGTAGCCAAATCTCTTGAATAAGATCAGTTCTGTTTCAACTGATTACACACATCATTTGGACTGATTTGAAAAACTCACTTGGAACAGTACTACGTGGCCTTGAACTGTTAAATACTTCTTTAAGCAGGCCAAACTTCTGGCAGATAATTGACAGTGGTATTTACACGAGCTACAAAAATGAAAAAGTTAGGAAAAACAGTTGAAGAAAACATTTCAACCAAGGGCAAAGACATACCGAAATGCTTTTAATAATGGCCTTGTATTGATATCTTGTGTGCAAGTAACAACGGACAATTCATCTAAAATTTCAGATATTCTACCAGCCGTAGAGTTTTCAGAGGCTAATGTATGTTGATATCGCTTGAGAAACTTGGGTGCAGACTGTCGATTGCCACCTTGCAACATCTCTAGATACATATGACAAAATAATGGTATAATCAAGCATGTCAACTCGGACCGACAATCCAAGGCAGCTAGGTCATTAACCCATGTTTTGAATCTGTAAAGTCAGACGAAATATAAGCCTATGAGAGCTAAGTTGGAAAACAAAAGTGGATAAATGTCAAAACACTGTCATCAAGCTTCAATAGAAATGACAACAAAAAGTAAATACTCTGAGGATTATTTCAAAGAACCGTACTTGGTGAACTGTTGATCTACTTGAATAGTGTCACTATTAATGCAGCTATAAAGAATAGAATTATTTCTTGTTACATCATTATCTATGGCAGTTGTAAGGGCAATCTGCTCCCTGTTGAGTAAACTAGGAATTTCCAGTTTCTGCCCAAAGTCTTGACTTTGAAATAAGGCGCTGTCTCTCTCTGTGTTTTTGATTGTTTCTGATATCTGCAAAGAAAGACACTGAGTCAAATATGAAGAAACAAGACAAATCTTTGTCATTAAAACATTAACATCATCATTATATAGAGGATACAATGTATGGCACCATGCTTTACATTCTGATATTGCGCTGTCATCAAAATGAGACCATACAAACATATCAGTATATAATATAAAAATATGTAGGGGAAACACTCAGCCTGTAATTTTAAATCCTAAACTTATAGATAGCATAATTGGTTTTGGAAACAGTAGATCATGCAGGTTTCAGGGTTCTATACAAACTGACAGCCCATAGACCCATCGTCAGTGGCGTCGCAAAAAAAAAGAAAAAAAAGGGAGAATTGGAAAAGAGAAAAAAGAGGACTTCGGTACCGATTCTTGGAATTATTGTAAGATATGACACACTACCAAACCAAATGATGCGCCTAACCTATACATGTCAGGCAGAATCTGCATAACCTGACACACATAACTTACTGTGTAATTACGGCGTTTCAAATAGGATCCTAGAGTTGCCTTAACCAATTCGTTTTTCGAACGTTTACAAGGTATTTCTGTCTTCGTCTTTTTTTTGTTCATCGTAATCTGTTTGTTTACATTTGAAACTCGCCGGAGACCGTAACCTAACAAACGTCGCGAGGTTGGGCTGTCCACAACCACCAACCCCAATCGCTGGTTCACCATCGGATAACCTGCTGTTGGCCAAGGAAAAAAAAAGGAAATACTTGAGATTTAAATTTTTTAAAGAGGAGATTTTCTGGTTGTTTAGTTCCTCGAGGTCTCATGAGAGATTTGAACCAAAACTAAATTGCGTGGTGAAGCTGGGTGAAACGTTATATTGGCAATGGTTGGCACACTCATCATTTGAATTTGGATCGATGAAGGCTCTGCACACGAACCTCGTTGAATCAATCGGTCATCGGTCTGCCTTTGTCGTCACATGAATATGACGCCATAGATAATCGTTCAGAGTGAGTTCCAGCCGGTTCCAGCTGATCCCGAGCAGATCTGGCCGTGCGGCGCCGCGCGGTGAGGAACGCCTGGCCGGCCGGGCCGGCCCGCACGCCGCCGGTGAGTCATCATTGCCTACCCACCAGGCGCCCAGGCGGGCCGGCCCGCACGCCGCCGGTGAGTCATCATTGCCTACCCACCAGGCGCCCAGGCGGGCCGGCCCGCACGCCGCCGGTGAGTCATCATTGCCTACCTACCAGGCGCTTCGGGCTCTTTGCTGGACCGAGTCCACGAAGCAAACTAGTGCCCCGCGCTGGGTGCTGGGTCCTGGACAAACCATCTTGGCGGTAACATGGATGGCTTTCTGTGTGCAGCCCTATCGCCCGGCTGGGCAATGCCTCGCACCGGATAAGTAGGGCGTAATAATGGAGTATGGAGTAGCAACGAATTTGGGAAACCCTCAGAATCTCTTGTAACCGCAGGCTGGATGCAAACGGCTTTGTATTTGGGTGGGCCAGAGACATCAAACTGTAGCTTTTTTTTGTTTTTTTTTGTTATTTAGATAATCATTACTTTATTTTTGTATACAACATAAACATTGTACATAATAAAATGGGTCTACGCACTCAAAGCTCTTGCATCGTGAAAAAATAAATACTGTAATAATAGAATAAATAAATATAACAAGTAATAATAAGGTCAGAAGAGTTTTCTATCTCCCCTCCTTTCCTTAGTCTCGGCGAGAGATCGCAGCTCGCTGCTCCTTCGATGAAGGTCAGCGCTTCACCACCGATTACGCAATTCTGTTAAACGGGCTTTACAAGCTCTGAAAAAAAATTAAAAAAAAGATTTAACATTACTGAAAAGCCAGTTTACGGCCTGTTGCCTTGATGCTGATCCCAAACTCAATTACGCCCTACTGACCCTTCAATGTGACGTTTGAGGAAAGCCGACGACGTCTGCCCGTTCGAAGCGATTTTTCGATGCTCAATATTGGTGATTCCAGGGCCAGACACAAAAATGCCCCGAGGACTGACGATATAACTACGTCGCTCAACATTTTCTCCACCTGTTACATAAAGCACAAGACTTAAGACAAGAAACTTGAACATGATAAGGATAAGCCAAAAAACTTTGACTAATTTTGAAAAAAAAATAAAAAATCTCACTATTTTGAAATCAGAGTAGTACTCAGAGGTCCGAGTCGTTCCTCGGTCCACTATTTGCACGGCTGCGTGGGTCATGTAAATGCCGTAAGTGAGTCTGCCCAGAATGGTGAACGGCGCCCACGACAGGAGACCATTGACGGGCCCTGTTGAAAATGCAGCATGATGTCATGTCACGACCAGAAGCTGTGAGCCACAAAAAGCACACTGCTCACCTCCCTGACCCAGGATGCAAGCCAGTACGACCCAGGAAATCCCAAGGCACCAGGCGGGGCGGTGCAGACCCGCGAACAGGGACGATCTCCACACGTTGTAAGGGTAGTGTTCGAAGTCCACGAGCGGCTGCATTCCTAAGACCACGGTCAGACACAGCGCTGTGCTCAGCAGCCAGCCCAGCCAAACCTCATTCTGCAGGAAATTGATAAAAGTCAAAGCACGGCCGAGGTGAAACAAGAACGCTGGCAAGCCGACGGCGTGGCTCCAAACATGTTAAGCATACATTGACGACAGAGGTGAACCGATAAACTAACCCTGTTAAGCTTCCGGTCGATGCTGCCCGACTTGATGAGGAACAAGAGAAAACCCGCCAGAGTACCAAATATGTACGGCGTGGCTCGCGAGTAGGTTGCGTAGTACAAGTGCCGCATGAACCAAGTGCTGCTTTCTTGACTGTAACAGAAGACATACATTCTGTCACGATTTACTTCCTTACGAACGAACCTGTTGGGTCTGGTTCGGACGTACCTAATGCCGATTGGCAGTGGCGAAGGGAGGTTGTTGGCGAAAGTCAGGCCAAACGGCACGGCGCACGAGGCCACGAGTAGCGCGAACAGCCACAGCACGCCGTAGCGGCGCCACTTCCACAGCGGGTAGAGCAGCAGCGGAGACAGCCAATGGAGCTGCATGTCCACCATCAGGTACCAGGACTGGAAAGGAGAATGGGGTCAGGTGCTCCAACAAACCAAATCCTACAGAACGCGAGTAAACAAAAAGAGGGGATAAGAAGGGCACGGCCTGGAGGAGCAGGACGAAGGAGACATGGCAATAGCCGGCTGTTCCAAAAGGTGCTCATTGTTTTCCGAGGTCAGAGAAAGCTAGAAGCGAGGGCGCTCGCCCAGGAATCCCAGGACAGTCATGTTGCTCATGGATTCCGAAAGTCACATCATCGTGCTCTGTAGTCTACCTGCATCATGCATTGGTCATCCGGGTTGGCGTAGTTGGCGATGTACAGAAGGGAAGTCCACCAGTGCTGCCGACAGGGGTCGCTCGCTCCGTGGTCAACCACTTCCGCCCACTGTGGGCCATTGCCCAGCAGTCCGATCCACGTGGCCGTGATCGCCACCATCAGAGCGAAGGCCGGGGTCAGCCTGAGTGAGAGCGGAGTTTTAGTCTAACAGCAACGTCCGGCGAGGGCTTTCATACGCACCTTATGTATCTGTGGACATAGTACATGACGAGGTTGAAAGATCCGGAATCATTGGCTACTTTCATGAAAACGTAACAGTTGACCAGGCCTCCAACGCAGAAAAACGTGTCGACCGACAGCGGGGTCGCAAATAACATCATGGCGGAGAGGTCAGTTAATCGCTGCAACATTGAATCCAGTGAATTCACTCGTAGGTTGATTGTTCCCATTAAGAAGAACACGGTTCTGTGTTCTTGTTTTTATTTATTTTTTTGAAAAGGGTTTCTGTACCTCAGGAATGGTAATGAGATTCATACAGGGCAATTGTGCCAGTGTCAAGTACCGATGCCCCAAAACAACCCAAACAGCTGACATAAATCGAATTCCATTGATGCAGGTGAAATTCGAATCGCTTGGAGGGCCAACGGTGAGTAGCCTTCTTCCATTCGTCCACGCCGAAAATGCAAGAACTAGGGAAGCTTTCCCCATGGCACTTTTATCTGAAATAAAACGAACAGTTTTGGTGCACATTGATGGATACAAGAGTGACCGCGTTTCAAAAACAGAAGCACTTGACGAAGACGGACGTGCATTTCCATCTGAAACAAAATATTTTTACCACAGCTGTGATACGGAAAAAATCCTCGCATTAAGTTTACCTTCCTCACTAAAACGCAAGTCCATGGCTGTTCCCACGGCAACGAGCGCCGCCAATAGAACGCAGATAGCACTGCAAAAATAAAAACAAACGGGTAAAACAACCATGCGTCCGCCTTATTTTATGCTACGATGGGGGCCCACACTCTAAATTTATCATAACAAAAAGCTAAAAGGTGAAAAAGGTGAAAAATCCACTCAAAGTATAGAGAAAAATTGTCACCGTTCAAAGATAACTCATATGTTACTAAGCTCCCAAAACTGCGATGTTTGCCAAAATACACACATGACTACGTAGTCTCCAGCTGTGGGTGCGCGCCACAGGCCGGCAACAGCTGAGGCCTGACTGGGCAGTCGGCTTTCAAGACGTATCCCAATGGCTGCAAGCCCAACGTTCACGTCGTTCAAGGCTTGGTTCAGCGTTTCTTCTAAAAGAGGTTGATCGCACGTGCTTGGAACGCAGACAGCCATGCGTATTGTCACCGAAGTCGAATTGTTGGACACCGTCTGAAAAATTAACGATAACAAAGTTACTTGGGAGATTAGCGCAATGCCTTGAACATTCAATAAAGTTGATTAAATGAATGAAATAGCGGCATGGTGCCGGGTTAGTTAAGCAAGCGCGAGAAAGAAAGCGCTGGTATGAATGTGCAATAAGTCGGAATGAGGGGTCGGTGATTTAGTGACCCACCTGGACGTCTAGATAAGGCAGGATGTAGCGTCCTGAGAAGCCATCCGGGCTTGACGCATGGACGCACTCATCGAAGTTCCCAAGGTCCGCTGCGTTGCCGTAGAGAACGCCGGTCACCGGTTTCGCGCTGGAGTCTACCACTACGAAAGAGGCACCACGGTGTGTTAACGACGTCAACGTCACGTTACACGATCTGTTGCTCTCGCAGTCCGTGTGAGTACACACGAAAGGCTTTCCGAAATATTCGGATGATCTTTTTCAGCACTAATTCCCGCTTCACGTACTTCTTAGCGCCCAGCCTTGTGCTGACCGCAATCCGCTGGCCCATTGCCCTAGGCTTCGCGAGCAGCCGTTGTCGTGGGCAGAAGCGGCCCGGACCAGAGGGCCGAGGGTGTCAGGGTGCCGCATGGACTTGAGAAGCTCCCCGACGGCGGCGTCGACACGGTCATGATGCTGATCGCTGGTGTCGCTCGACACGGCACCGCAAATGACGAACAGTGTCGCAGAGACAGTCACCACGGGGGACAAGTGTAACCACATTTTGCGGACTGAAACATACCAGTGGCAATACGTTTGCTACCATTTTGGGATTTTTCTCTGCTTGGGTTGTTAGTCAACTGTGCTTCCAACGTACGTGCTTACGGGAGAATCTCTGCGGCCCGTCGGTGATTGCAGCAGCGATGGCACTGAAGCAATGGACTCGGCTTTCCTGCCGACATCTGAGAGTGATTGGTCTTATCTTTATCGCTAACCCGCACCATTGTGTCTGCCCCACTCCTCGATCGGCAAGCAGGAGATACAACTAATTAAGCAAGTGGTGCCACATGTTTTTCCGTGTTTTTCTGGAAACCGAGCTGGACGGGTCTCGTTGTCGCGATTCGTTCGTTTTGGTCTTAGGAGAGGGCGTGGGGGGACATTGATGATGGAAATGGAAAAGTTACAGACTTAAGTTGTGACAATTGTACTCGGTTCATTTTACGGTTTGTTTTTCTTTTTTTTTTTTCATTTTCATTGTGTCCCTTGTACAGGGTGTAAAGTCTAACGCGTAACAGGCGAGCGGGTTGCCTATGCTCGACTCTGCGCGCGCGCCCGAACGGAGCAGTGCTGTTTGGGGCGGAGATTGCGCCCCCTGCGCCGCGGTTCACGCGGTTTTCGCGGCATAGCGGCTTCGCGTCACTGCCACGTCTCGACTCGACGGTGTCGCGAGGCCGCGAAGCCGCGAAGCCGCGAAACCGCGAAACCGCGGCTCCAGGACTTCAGAACTTCGCGACTTCGCGTCACCACGGACGCTAAGGACTCCAGGACTTTAAGGATCACGGGCCCGCGACACCGCGAAGTCCTAGACTCCTGAGCGTCTACGGTGACGCGAAGTCGCGAAGTCCTGAAGTCCTGGAGCCGCGGTTTCGCGATTTCGCGGCTTCGCGGCTTCGCGGCCTCGCGACACCGTCGAGTCTAGATGTGGCAGTGACGCGAAGCCGCTATGCCGCGAAAACCGCGTGAACCGCGGCGCAGGGGCGCAATCTCCGCCCCAAACAGCACTGCTCCGTTCGGGCGCGCCCGCAGAGTCGAGCATAGGCAACCCGCTCGCCTGTTACGCGTTAGACTTTACACCCTGTACAATTGCCTTCATACAAGTCACTTCTGTGTTTCCCGTTCGAACTCCTATATTTTCCTTTCTTTCAAAGTACAGTTTTCTATTTTAAATTTATATGAGCAACACAACCAGCACAGTGCCAACAAGAACTCCAACGGACCGAGATAAGACAAAACTTTGTTTATTTTGCAATTTGTTAGCCATCGGTATTTTAGCCCAACGTAATGACTATTCGGCCCACTGTGCGAATAATTGTAAAGACTAAATTCGCACCAGTGGGGCGAACAAGAAATACCACACTATTTGCACCACCCGAAATTAAGGCAAGGTAAGGTGCGAATGGTGCGAATAAACCACGGTCCGCTGCACGCACCAGTGGTCCCAACAAAAACCCATCCAATATTCGTACCAGGCACCCTCCTGTGCAAACGAGGCATGCCACACTACCAATCGACATCGACGCAGGTTTGTCGCGCCACACGGTGCGAAGTCCTGGATGACGCTCGTCCGAGGCTCTTCAGCTTATGCTTGCCTTTTTCGTTCCTATGCGTAAGTAAGGTGCGTCACTGTCTGCAATCTTGTCAACTTTGCTTAGGGATTTGCGGTGAGATAAAGATTCCGTTTTTCTTGGATTGGATGATATATTGGAAATCCAATCGAGGAACGTTGAAACGGATGTGATGTGAAATGTCACGTTCCTTTCATCATTGTGTCACATTCGTTTTAATGTGAATCCACCAAAAGTTGGCCTCGCTTTTTCAGCTGCGTTTTGATCTCAACAAAGAAACGAAATACTTATTTGGGAAACTTTCTCCAAATGCCTCGTTTTTAATGCATACCAATTTTCTTTTGACATACCTTAGAGTGCAGAGTACTGAAAACACGGTGAAGCGTGCATTGTTTCCCCTCGCTGAAATGTGTGTTTGAGGCGGGCAGAGGAAAGAACTTCCACAGTTTTTGTGCTGACCATTTATTCAAGGGGCGATAAGTTTGTGCACCATGTAAGGGACGCAACGTAGATCTAAATGTGAGTCTGAAACAAAATCGCATTTTTTAATGATAAGGAAAATCCTGAGAGATGGCATCATTGTTTCCACCAAAAATGCGTCGACCATTAACATATCACATAAAAACGAAAAAAAAAAAAACCTTGAAACTAACACCAAACTCTAGTGTGTGCTAAGCACTCGGAACACTCTTCCGTCCTTTGACATTACTGTTCAATTTTTTTTTTACGCAAGTTACACTCAAGTTTTCAGGAGATGCCGGCAGACATGTCAAGTAGCTTTATCTGCGACACTTTGAGGTGGCACTCACTACTCTCTCAATATGCATGTGTCTAGTGGTGTCTTCACAGTGAGTTAGCGAGGCATCGGATCGTAATACGAAAAAAAGTAGGCATTGTAAAATATGCGAAGAAATGGTTCGTATTATGAAGAAAAACCCCTCGTAATGCGACGCTTTTCCTCACAATACATGAAGCCATTTTCTTTGTAGTTACGAGGCAGATGCTTCATAGACCTGTTTGGGTGTTTCGAGGAAAAGATACTTACGCTGACGTCAATGGCAAGCACGCCGTCACCACTGCGATCGATGAGGATGTGCGCCGTACCGTCCGGGCCAACGGTCACAGTCTTGCCGACGCAACGCCCGCCCTGCGCGCCGCCTGAGATCACATCACAGTAGGTCCCCTGAGGAAGGCACGTCTGGAACAACGTAAGTAGACCAAAATAGAACATTACATCCCTCCAAACTTCTTCCTTTTCAGCGATGAAATTTTTCAGTGAATGGCAAAATTAAATACTAAAACCCCCTTATCTTCGGAACGAATAGGAGTTAGGAGTCCAGACTGTGGCTGTAAGATATTACCTGCAGCGTCTGGTCCAGGTCCTTTGCCTCGTTGTTAAATGCCGCGAAACCCTTTTTTCCACGGCAGAAGGCGACTTGGTTGTTCCCATTGTCCCACCAGTTGGACAGAGGTTCCGCTGAAGACAAAGTCATTCCCCTTGTAATCACAAACCTCGATTCGATGCCCATACCAAATCATTACTTACTCGCCACCACATTGCCGAATCCAACCATGCCGTGGATCGGGGTCCAGCGATGCTCGCACACCCAGCCGGAGCCGCATGAACCGTCGCGCCGCAGCGTGGGGCTCACGATGGAGCCGTTGGTCGAGGACGGGGGACCCTGGTCTCTCGAGACGAAGGCGAACGAAGACATGACCCTCTTGATGGCGTGAGGATGCGCCAGCATGAAAGAGACGGCCATCTGGGAGCGAGCATGTAAATGGGCAAGTAAACGAGCAAGTCCAGTTTGCTGTGATATGGCCAAGAATGCCCCGCACCGTGTAACGCTTCTTTTTCTTATGCGTTAGGATGTTGCTGCCGCCAGCGCCATGCCCTCGCTGGTTGTCGTGGTTGTCGACGAACACCACTGCGTCACCACTCTTGGCAAAGTTCCACCCTACCCCTGCCGAAGGAAAAGACATGAATTGGCCGAACGCGTATTGTAATTATTTACCATTATAAATCATACATTTAGTCTCGGCTATCCCCCTTTCTTTAAAACAAACTTTTAGAGGCCACTTCATTAGTTTTCCAAGCTGAATTACCCCAGTTTTTAAGGTAGCAGAGTTTGTCCTTCCCGCCGAAGACGCGACCGATCTCCGCGCTGTACCGGAAGTCCAGAACTCTGCCGATGCTCAGGTACTCCTTGTAGGACACTGCCTCACCGATGCCCATATCAATGACCTCTTGGTACAGGAAAGGGCGAGTGTTGTCAGGGAAACCATGCTCCGTACTCAGGTTGTGGACACGTGCAAAGATCCTCTGAAGGTCCTTGGGCCACATGTGCTTGGCTGCATCCACTCTGCCGACACACAATGGAGAGTTCACCATTGCAGGATTCATTTGTAACATTGGTTGCATTGCCAAGGGTAACAAGGGAAAGTAGGAATTGAATCTGGCAAACTTGCAGAGTTTTTGACACTTTGGTTTGTGCTTGCAAGTGGCTTACCGGAATCCAGCTACGCCCATTGCGACAATCTTGTTGAGCAGTTCCACCTGGCGGTCTCGCACTTCCTCCTGAGAGTGGTCGAGGTCTTTCAGGCCGGACACCTCGCAGTTTCGCACCTAATAAGCCACAGTGTCACTTGGCTGTCACTTTAAAACGATTCCTCGAAATGGCACTTGCAGGTCATACCGTGTTGGCGTCGTAGTACGTTGTGAGCTTGCAAGAGCGGTGGAAGCTGCTGGCGTGGAAGGGTACGGCCGGAAATTCTTTCTGGGCTGTCTGTGCAGTGGACCCTGCTGTGCCCACTGGCTTGACGTGCTCGTTCGTCATGTGGTTCAGCACAATGTCCACGTAGGTCCTGCGTGCACCACATAGTGTTTCAATCGATGACTTATTGCACCTACATAGTGAATCAGAATGGCTGCTTACCGGACTCCAGCTTTGTTGCAGCGCTGCACCATGGCGCGGAACTCTTCCTCAGTACCGGAGCGGGTCTTGAGGAGGTAGGAGATGGGCTGGTAGCGCTCCCACCACGGACGCATGCCGTCCCTCCAGACGATCACATTCTCTGTTACCGGCGATACCTGGGCGAAGACAAAGAACTATTACATCCAGCAGACTTTTCCTAGTCAAAAAGCCCTGAATCATTTTGAAACCAATTGCACACTGAAAAGAATCCTTGCATGCGGACAAAGGAGCAGGAGCTTCTCGAGTTTCGGAAGCATTTGCCCCATTTTCCCCTCACCTGGACCGCTCCGTAGCCTTTGGGCGCAAGGAACCTCTCGCACTCGTCTGCTATGTCCGTCCACTTCCACTCGAACAAGTGCACAATGGCGCTGCGGCCTGGGGCCATGTTGGGCGCCCACTGCGCTGAGCACGTCGCCACCAGCACCAGTAGGACGGGCTGGACGGGGGACTGCATTGCCGTGGGTTGGACACTGTCTGACGGCACCAGGCACACCTGGACTTTATGTAAGAGGCGCATCTACGCGCCAGCCATTTGCATCTGCATTTTGTACCCAAAAGGCATAAAGCGCCAAGCGGTCTTTTGGACGTTGTGTCTCTTTACCAATCACATTTCAACGAGCGTTTACTAGGGCCCAATGCATCGGTGACCTTCGCACGCAATGATGGGACTAAAGAAAGCGGCTTTCTCGTATCCTCGGAACATTGTAGCAAGGAATAACCATCAGACGACCTAAACAGGCCAGTGGGGAACGTCTAAGAATGGCCCATAGTGGCGCATTCTCTGAAAGTGTCACAGTGCCCTGCCAGCGTGTTGCCTGCAGTGATCTGGAAATTAGTCATGTCACAGCAAGAGCTTTTTCAGGGAATGAGACGAGCTCATTAGCCGAACGACGTCTATCTTGATCCACCTGTAGCGAAAAAGCGACTACGTCACACACACACACACACACACACACACACACACACACACACACACACGAGGGAGCTGGGCCACTCAGAATAACGCGACAACACATCTCCGGCTCCGGCCACGACCCGCCCCCCGATAATCAGTCTCCTCCCCCCTCTCCCTCCGCCAAAGGCACTATTCCGCGCCGATTCGGTGGCGCGTGGTTGCTAAGCCGTCCGACCGCGTATACGCGCATAAAGCACTCGACCCCGTTCCGTTCCCGCAACGCCACGAGCCGGCCAGCGTTCAGAGGTTCAGAGAGCGTGCGTCGTGCGTCCGTGCGTCCAAACGCCAATATGCCCAGAGTGGTGCCGTCGACACGGGTCGCTGCGGACGCGCGGCGAGGACCAATTAGGAGTTCAAAGAGATGCACCTACGCCACGACACACGTGACTCATGCACATGTCACCAATCGGTGGATTGGCCGTGTGCATGCTCACCTCGGATCTTGTCACATCAATGCGTGGAATCAATTTAACACCACCGCCCCATCTGGACCCGACACGAGTGGCCAACAAGTCCCGATGGATGGGTACACGTGATTCACAAGATTACCAAGAATATTAATGAATTACCAAGAATCTTCTTAAATTAAGTAAACTCGGTTCACAATCGCCCAGTACCGGATGGGCCGAACCTCAAGGCGCGGAGCGCTCAAAAGTGCCGCGTTGCCGTCCGTTAAAGGGGTGGTGCAGGTTCAGCCAACACCCATCACCGGCCACGACCCGCCACTAGCTAATCAGTCCTTACGAAATCAATCAAAGTCATCCAAAAATAAGCAAAATTTACTGAGAAAAACAAGGCATAATCACCATCTCTCTCTCTCTCTCTCTCTCTCTCTCTCTCTCTCTCTCTCTCTCTCTCTCTCTCTCTCTCTCTCTCTCTCTCTCTCTCTCTCTCTCTCTCACGCGGTGCCTGTTGCGCTCTTTGTTGTCAGTGGAATCAACAGGTGCGCGGTGCGATGTAGCGAGAGAGGGAGGGTGACGGGCGACAACGCGGGCGGCCGGGTTGCCTGGCTACGACGCGCGATGACAAAGAAAAGAAAAGAAAAGAAAAGCAACGCCTTTCACGCAGCCAAACAGACGCACGAGATGACTCTCACACTTTCTATTATCATTTTTATTTTTTATTTTTTTTGCACTCCCCGGGGACAAGGCAGAGCGACTCAAGCTCCGCGATTGGAGCGACGGGAAATGCAACATCGCGATCTGAGAGCACTCGACCGACCCCTGGAGCTTTGATTGTGTTGTGACGCACGTCACAGTAGTTGTAGCTTGTTCCACGCTATTCCACGCGTGAGTATCGCGTCGGAGGGGACGACGATACCAACCCGGACGGGGCTTGCGCAGCTGGACGCACCTAGGGAGGGCATAGCTCGCGCCAATGCGAATTTCTATCAGTGCGAAAAAGTAGAAGCGATGAACGGCGTGAAATAGTGCAGCGGCAGCAAGGCGGCTCCCAGCCAGCAGTCGGTGGTCCGGCGCGGTACCATCGCGGTGCGGCAGCAGACTGCCCCCGGGTCTTCCCCGGTAATGAGGACAGCGCGACGCCTTGAGTCCAATCTCTTGAGTATTGACACTTTGTTTGGTTCCGCTTGTTCGCGAGGCTTGCAAGCAGTCTGACTGGCGGCACGACGCGGGCGGGGGCAGGGCCGGCGGGGCGGGCGGGTGGCCTGCCACCTGCCCGTGCGGGATGCCTCGCGCCCCGGTGCCGCCAAGCCGCAGTGCCACCCCCGAGCCCGCGGACGCGCCCCCGTCCAGCCCTCGTCCGCCGCGGCTCAGTCGCTCGACGCACCGCGCCAAGCGCAGCAGCACTGCTGCATTTAGTGGTCCTCCGTCGCGATGGAGGTCAAGGTAGTCGTGGACAACGTGACCATCAGCATCTCCAGGACAGGGTCTCCGTCGGAAGGGGCAGCAGGCACTGGTGGGGCTGGGGTGGCCGGAGTGGCTGGTGGGCCCGGAGGGGCTGGGGGGCCTGGAGGGCCTGGAGGGCCTGGAGGGCCTGGAGGGCCTGGAGGGCCTGGAGGGCCAGGAGGTCCCGGATGGGCTGGAGGACCCGGAGGGGCAGGGGGTCCCGGAGGGGCTGGGGCGGCCAGATCGTCTGGGGGCTGGGGCAGCTTGGGGGTGCCAAAGTGCGAGGCTCGTGGTTATCCTGCTCCGCCACTGCCGAGGCCTGTTTCACCTATCCCGAGAGGGCCTAGGCCTGTGTCACCCATCCCGAGAGTGCCGAGGCCCATCCTGCCTTGGCCGAGGCCCGGGTCCCCGATGTTGAGGGGCGCTGCTGCTGCGCCCTTGGCTCCGCCTGCGAGGCCACGGCTGGAAAGCTTGCTACACGTCTATGAAGAACTGATGCCCATGCCGCCATCGTCGTCGCCACGACTGCTGCCGCTGCTGCCGCTGCTGCCGCTGCTGCCACCGCGGCCCCGGCCCGTCATCGTGGTGCAGCCGGTGAGTGACTCCCATCTTCCTCCGGGTCTTTTCAAAGAGTATTGCGTCACGCTCGTTTGAATATAATTCCGCATTCGTTTGAACGTTGGTCTAGGTTCAAACGAGTTTGACGTACTCATAAGATACGCGGGCACGTGTCGCGTCTAGACGAGTGGCATCGGATTGTCACGAATGTGACACGGTTTCCATTCTAACGCACGTGAAGTCACATTTTTCGTTTCAAAACAGTGCAGCCGTACGTTTTTGGAAGCGTGCATAGCGGTGGATGGTTGGATCCTGGGAACGACCAGAGTGCTGATTCCGAGCACCATGCTTTCGTCGCTCTATCTCGCACCCACGGGGCGTCCTCTGAGAGAGAGAGAGAGAGAGAGAGAGAGAGAGAGAGAGAGAGAGAGAGAGAGAGAGAGAGAGAGAGAGAGAGAGAGAGAGAGAGAGAGAGAGAGAGGAAAGCAGCGCTCGGAATCCACCTGAAACTGCGACAATATCCTTTAAATAGGGAACACCTGAAGAGATTTTTATTGCAACGCGGGGCCAGAAGCCAGCTCGGAGGAGCATGGAGAGTCCGACCCGCTCCATTGTGGGCTAACCCCCCCCCTCCCACCCCCCACCGCGAGAAACACGACGGCAACACAGACCAGTGACCAGAAAACCATAAAATGGTTTCGCCCCTTGTCATCACATGATTGAAGTCTCTGTCTCAACCTTACCGGCTGCATCAGGGTGAGGATTGGCATAATTTCAAACAAATCGTTGTTTCTTTCAGGCTCCGGGTATTGCGGAAAGAAGTGTGCTGCAACAAGACAACTCAACAGCAGTCCAACAGCAGAGAAAGATTTTCGCTTCAAGACATCGTAAGGTGAGATAACTTGCAACACCCATCTTTGGCAGACTTGTTAGTGCACTCTCAGTGAGCTTAAGCAGCCGCAACCGAGCCATAATCCAAAGAGCCGTTTGGTAGTCTTGTCTCCCTCCTATATTTCGGCACGCTCCATGAGTATGACGGAGACGGAGCGACGAAAGGACTCTCGACTTTTCGAAATCAGTCGGCAGCCTGCCTGAGGGGAGAAGCGCACGCTCACCTTCCTCCCCACGCGGACGGTCACCCGTCTCCCCGCGCTTCCAGCATCTCCGGGAGAGGGGAGGAGGGGCGGTGCGGCACGAGTGGCCCGGGCGCGGGTGGGCGGCGGGCGCGGGAGGGCCAGACGGACCTCCCTCCCCCTCCCCAGATCTCTCACCCTCACTTTCCCTGACAATGGAAAGAGGTTATGGAAACACGCTCTTCGCCAGTCTAGAGATATTTCTCTGCCAGACAAGATGCACACTGTTCGTTTGCGCATGCAGGCTGCATGTGTGACAGTACAAACAGTTGATTACTTTCAAAGTATCACCTGTTAAAAACAGTGTGACTGAACTTCAATCGAGAAACGTGAAAGAGGTGTCTGTGTGTTTGTGTTTGTGTGTGTGTACAGGGAGGCCCCCCGCGGCGCAGTTTAAGCTGTCCGCCCGGTGGGTGCAGCGTCACGTCCGCCGCGTCCGGCGGCTGCTCCTGCCTGCCCTCTGGCCGGCCCGAGCGCCACCCCAACCAGCGTCCGTCGCGACCCACCAGCCAGCTGGAGTACGACCACGTGCTGCAGCACCGTCTCACGAGTTACCCCTGCCAGGACCTGGCGCCGGAGGACAAGTAAGGGGCTGTTGCAGCGATGAAGATGGCGGTGACGATGGCGATGATGATTAGGACATGGTGTCGAGCGCTACCGGGATTTTCAATTCCCGGTTTGATGACTTTGATGATGATAATGATGTCGTTGACGACGACGATGACGATGATGCAGAGGCAGCTCGTGGGCCAGCCAGCACGGCGCTGCCTGGCGCACACATGCATGCTTTGGGGGGGGGGGGAGGGGCTGTCGTTGCCCCCTTCTGGAGGCACTCCAAAGGAACGGGGCACGGCAGCATCCCTCCCCCTTCCCCTTTCGCTGATCTGGACCCGCCTCCGAGCGTTGCCGGCAGTTGCTGGGAGGGGAGGGGATGCACGGTTGCCTTGGCAACAGATTTTGGGGGGCATGACTGCTTTTTGTGCCCCTTTGTTTCGAAATGGATCTTTCTTTTACTGTCTAAATTTTCTTCAGAAATGGTATATGATCTTTGAATTTCATCACGTGTTTTTCTTATTGTGTATTTGTAGCTCTTAAAAAAAGTTACCTGTAACGGTTGCCAAAAAAAAAAAAAAAAAAAAAAACTAGCTTCTGGTTGATAGATAGCATATTGCATTGCATGTAAAGCCTGTACTTTACAGCCTAAACTTCATAGGTATATTTTATTCAAAGATAAATAATTTGCTGGGCGATAGCGAAAGCCTGTTACTTGGGTGGGGTTGAAAAGTGTCGTCATCTGTGTTGCCATGCTGATGTCTTGGTAAATGCAGGCCATTACTACGTTTACACGAGGGAGCTAGCCTCGGTCAGCTCGAGGGGTGGGGTAGTGGAGGGGGCAGGTCTCGCGCTAGCCGGAGTCAACTAAAGAGCCTCACAATCTACAAACCCCGTGTGCCCCAGTGGAACCAGACCAATCAGAGCGCTCGCCGTCACGTGACCGTGTCGCCTCTTTGACTGTGGGGCTCTTTACCATGGTCGGGTGGTGTCTCCCCTCCACTCCCCCACCCCTCGAGTTGACCGAGGCTAGCTCCCTCGTGTAAACGTAGTACATGGGTAGGCTAGCGCCGCAGGCCAAAGGTGGGTAAACGCCAGGCGTAGATTGCCGATACTGGCGCAGCATCGGGAAGCCTGTCACGACAACACGGTCTGGCGTACACCTTTGAAAATATCAAGGTACCTATAGGTTCAATAAAGGTATTCCGGGATAAGAAACCCCAGAGCTATCGAAAAGCCGAACAGGATGCTTCGCTCCGCTCAGCAAATAATCGTAAACAAAAACAAAATGTTCGCTGGCCTTTCATGTGTTTCTGTTTATCTTGTATATTGCTCTACGCAAATATTCAAAATAAATCAAATGGTGTGCTAAATGTTTTTTGTTATTCGCGCCAGTCTTCCTTCTGTTCACTCAAATGATATTCTCAGGAGCCTTACCTTTTTTTTGAGAGGTGGCAAGACATGAGCGAGACCGTCATTAAGTTCCAAACAAAGAAGCAACAGAAAGCCCCCGGGCATAAGCATGCTAGTTGCCTGACTTCATATAGCGATTAGACACGGGGTGTCGGTAGAGAGAGGCCGAGTGCTCAGGCCAGGTGAGGTGTTCAAGACACAAGGCAGATTGGTGGGCAAAATGCTGCATTGGGGTAACCCGCGGCAGTAGGGCGGGATGAACCCAAGTTTCAGGCAGGCCGCAGCCCTGGCCAAATTCAAATTCAAAGCGCGCATTTATTCAGTTTTTCGGTTGGAGTATTGTGATGCCCGCGGTGCATGGGCGTGAGGGACCTTTCGGCGACCAGGGCGGCACGAGAGCGCGGAGGTGGCCGCAGCCGACCCCGTATTGATTTCTGTGCAGCCGCGCCGCTACCCCCTGCGGCCTGGGCCCAGCACCGGCGACTGGCGGGGAGTAGCGACCACCGACCAGGTAATTCGGCGGAGTGCAGGGAAACGGCGGAGGGTGGGATCAAGGGGTTCTCCTGCCAGCTCCTGGCTCGGCCTTGCCGCGCTCCTGGAAGACCGCCACAGCCGCCACAATCAACAAGCCAATGTCACCACCATGCAATTCGACTGAGTGGCAGTGGCGTATCCGAGATAGGCGAACCCGAGTGGCGCACAGACTTCACGAGGGAGGCAGCTACCTATAGGATCAACCCACTGGTCTCAAACGCCAAGCGTACCGGAAAGACAGTCCACTCAGCCAAAGTGACGCTGTAGAAAGCTCGTCGCAGCCGCCACATAGTATCGTGCGCAGCAACAACAAACGACGCGCGCAAGATCAGAGCTCCGACGAGCTCTCCGCACGACCGGATTATGATACAGAGAGAAAGGACGTTGACGCCAATTATGTCTTTTGACGGCAGGCTTGAGGTGTGTACTGCGTGCCTGCGAGGTAGGCAACAGACACGGCATCCAACACACCGGTGAGGAGACGGTGGCCTACCTCGCCCCTGTGAAGACGACAGGGGCAAGGTAGGCCACCGTCTCTTGACCAGTGTGTCGTGGGTTGGACCGGTGGCCTACCGCACAGGCGCTAAACGGCGCACAAGACGAGCGGCTGAACGGCTTCACGGTGGGGGAGACACCCCACCCCACCGCCTCCGTCGTTCGCGTCCCTGGTCAGTCGGCCTCCGAGCAGAAAATTAAGGACCTCGTTACAGATAAGCCTGGACTAGACAGCGAGTCGTCCTCCTTTCCAAAAGTTGAGATTGATTGTTAAGTGGGAACAGGTCGATTTGGCTGCACCTTTCGATGCAAACTCATCAACCAACCCTTGTCTGGCAACCCAAAGCAAGCAGCTGCGTGGAGGCGTGTTTTTCTTGGACGAAATTCCCATTTTGGTGAATGGCAAGCACGACTGTGAGGCAGTGAGGGGCTGCCTCAGCAAGCTGCCGCACAGAAAACTGTTAAGATTTCTAGTAGTACCTTCCCTTAAGCGATCGAGCAACAGTTTCATCTGCTTAACTCTCACGACACCTTGGCGGGGGGAAGACGGGTTGTAAAAGACAATGACATATGTTTAGGATATATTGGAGGTATTATTACATACACAGAGAGAGCACCCTTTGGCTCAGTGCCTTGTATTTGCCCAATAATTGCTCAATTGTACTGCATACATTCATACATCTCAGTGATTACAAATGTGCGTCAAGCAGCACCACTGAGTACACACACATGATCATTCTTTCAAAACGATCACAGAACTCATTGAATGTCTTCCATTTAAATTTAACTTAAACTAAAACTGAAATGATCTCCCTATAATAACTACTGTATTTTTTTTCATTGAACAGGTAGAAATGGTAACAACAAAGCAAAGAGAATAAACACAGTTTGAAAGAAACTGTACCAAACTTACTAAAAAAGTTATTTCATACCTCACTGCCCCTGGATTAGTGACTAAAATAGGATTAACAGGTGACAAAACTAACAAGAAGGCCAAGAATTTTTTTTGATATCCTTCTTTGTCAAAATGCATAAAAACATAAGAAATTAAAGTCAAGATATTCAAGTGGAAGTATTTCAAATTTACATAGTGTTTGATCTCTACATACTGATTCCAAATTCCATGGAACTCAAAAGCCAAACTGACAGATATTACATGAAAAATATGACTACAATCATGAGAAAATACCATGCTTTTACGTAAGGTGGATGAACACAGATCATTGGAAAACAGCTGGAATCCAAAATAATTATACATAATTTATTGAAAATTAAAGGTATATTTGTTAAAAAAAGGACAATGAAATGAAGAAAAATGGAGTGACCACATGTTGTTTGTGACAGATCCAAATATCGAACAGCATTCATTCCGATCTCAAGCAAGGTAAGACAACACATGAAAACACAAATGCACCACTTCTCTCACAATCCTTGATCCTATCACTCTGAACCATCATCAAGCTCACCAAATTCAGGCTGCATAAAAGATGGTGACTGTTCACCAGGTAGTGATATAGAACTCAGTTCAGGTGGTGGAATAACAGAATTATCTTCAGCCTCATCCTCCTCTTCCATTGCAATGGTATCACTACTATTATGCCTCTCTCTTTTTCTGTCCCACTTTTCCTCCTCATCTTTCTTGGCTTCCACCCTCTCTTCCCCTCTTCTACCTCTTTCTCGTGTCCTTTCCCTGTCCCTTTCTTTTCCTCGTCCTCGCGCCGACTCTTTGTCCCTTGTCCTGTCATTCTGTGGATCACGTCGCTGCCGATCTTTCGAACGATCGTGCAGGTTCTCTCTTGATTCTCGTGATCGTTTCAGATTTGAAGGTTGTCTGTGATTGTCAGTAGAATGCTCACCTTCCCTCGTCTCATCTTCAGGGTCGGACTGCACAGGATCAGAGTCTTTCTCCACTTTCACATCTGCAAATCAATTAGCAAATTAAAAATAAGTCTAGCCAAAATTTGCAACAAACAAAACAACAGTTTTGGACTTACTTGAAAAACGTATTCTGTTCTCCTTATTTTCGACAGGACTGTCACCAGATATCTCTTGTGACTCTTCGTTGTGTTCGGTTGGTTCGTTTTCGGTGTTCATTTCCTCTTCTTCCTCATCTTCAAAAGGTTGTTCCCCAGAATTTTCAGTCTTGACCGGCACATTACCTTCAAGACGATCTAATTCCTCCTGAAGAGCTGACCGCTTTTTCTCCATTATTTCTGAAAAATTGTGAACATTGAAATTAGTTAGTAACCAACATTCAATACAAATCACTAAAATTTTATCCTTTCCAATCTAAAGGTCTTACTTGCAATAACTTTTTGACTGGCAACAAGCCTTTCCTCAGTCTTGGTATTTTGGACTTTGGGTAGATAGAAAATTTGTGGCTTTGATTTTGTTTGAATGAAATTCAATAGGGGTCTATGTCTTGCCTCCCACTGGTCTTGCTCTTTAACCCGTTGAATTTTGGTCTCAATGCGACGAATTTCCTGCTGTTTCTTGCGTCTATCGAGGAACAACTCTTGGCGTTCTTTTTTCATCTCTTCTTTCTCCCGTTTTGCAGCTTCTTCAAGCTTTTTCTCAACTACTGCTCGCTTGTCTTCCCGGTCCCTCATCCTTGTTTCTTCCTGTCGAAACCGCTGCAACGTTCCCAACAGGGCTCCAAACATCCGTCTATTCCTTGCTTTACTTCGCTCATCACCCTGAGCAGCTAGTATAACCTCCTTAGATGGAAGTTCACGGGTCTGAGGAATTACACGAGAACTAATGGCAGGTTTGAATTGAGCATCATCTTCTTCTATCTCGTCTTCTTCCTGTTCTTCTCTCCTGTAAAACTTCGAGACGGGCCCAGGAAATTCATCATCCTTTTCTTTTTTGATGTGCTTCATTGGAGGTCCAGACAATCTGCTGAAAACAGTGCCTGCTCCATCTCCTAGCCTCCTGCGAATTCCAGGAGGTGCCTCATCCTCCTGCACCCGGCCAGGATGACCAATTCTACCCCTAATAAAAAACAGAAACTTACAAATCAGTCTAAATTTCATTTAAACATTGCATCAGACACCATGAAAATCCTACTTACCTTCCTCCGCCCATTTGAAAAGATCCTCTCCCCCTAGCATAGAAATCATCATTTTGAGTGGAAGGTCTCTTCTGTCCAGGCCTGAAATCAGAAAGTAAACAAACCGTACACACAAACCATAAGAGTGGTCACATTCTGACACATTAAATGAGATAATTCAGTTCAGATTAGAAGCAACAAAATTTTTTTTAAAAAAAATGGTGGCACGAGGTTAGGTAACCTATCAACCTTCGAGAATGAGTCGAGCCGTAAGAGAAAACGTTAACTTGAAGTATCGACACAAACGAAGGGTGAGTTAGTAGCAACGACTGAGGAAATGTGATACACCGAAACATTGAATCGTCGTAATACAACAAGTTTTGCCATTGTCGGCTTACCTAGGCGGACCCTGTCCTGGAGGCTGGGTCTCAGGGTCCCTCCCGATAATCCGTTTTATGTGGCTGTCCACATTCCGAAGACCTTCTTTGGCTTTCTGCAGCTCATCCTGTAAAGCACTGAACGTTTTCAATACTTCGGTAGCCATTTCAACAGCGACTACTTCAAGTATTTGACGAGACGGAGCGGAGCATTCGGCTGAAGCAACAACAGAACAACAAGAACAACAGTAGACAAAAGATAGGAGTTGTTTGGCTCAGCGGTACCAACTATCTCCTAGTCTTCTAGAGCAGTCTCCTTCGGCTTTAGGGATCGGCTCTTATCTGTTAAATGCTTTAAGTTTCTCATTCCGAATAATGCTTATTTTTCTGTCGTCATTTGCTTCTGCGGCTTATTTTTTAAACAGTGCAAAATTTGAATTTCCCGCGGTTTTCTCAATATTAATCCCAATGTGGAATTCGTCGTATCGAACGACATCGAACCCCAATGTGGTATCGAAACAATGTAGAAACGAGAACGAGGCGAACATATTTGTTTGAATTTGAAAATTTGTACGCGGCGTGATTGTTTCACTTGCCGTAACTTGTTTGCTGGTTGCCTCTTTGTGAGTTTTCGTCGCCTCTTCTCACCTTTTTTCAGATTAAATCATGAAATCAAGTCTATGGAACTGCTTGTGTTTTCAGTATCTTTGTCTTCCCCCTTCCTATGCTTGTTTGGAGGTTGTCTCTTGGTAAGAGTTACCTTTATTCATTCATCACCCTTTCGTCTTTTTATTAGTTTCTCCATTTCGTGTCTGTCTTTGTTTTCCCTGCTGTCTTCCTGCTTGTCTCATGTTATTTCCCTCCATTTCTGTCGATATTGTGTACCATAACCTTAACGCTGTTACAATGGTTCTTTAATATTATATTGATTGTGTTTTATTGTTATGCAAGTCTATTACCTCTTCTCTCGTATTGAAAAGGAATGTTTTTAAGTCCTTCCACCATCTTCAATTCATCCTAATGATTAAACCAGTTACTTCTTTTTGGGCAGTGTGTGTTAGTTACTACTGTTCTTTTGATCTCTCTTCAGAATGCATTCTTGAACATAGACAAGTTCAGCCATGGGCTGGTTTCTTTGGAGAAAACCTAACCCAGGATTTTCAGAGGTTCAGGAGATTCCTCTCTTGTCAGATGTGGTGAGCATCCAATTTGTTTCGTTGACGTTTTTCATACAGCTCAAATAATTCTATCAATCTGTTTTACCTAATTTTCTGTAGGTATTTCTTGGCCGGGGAAAGGATTGCACCGTTCACTGCTTAAGTTTGTATGTATCCAGACGTCATCTTAAGTTAATTCCAAAGGATGACGGGTCCATTTCGTTGCAGGATCTTGGTGTAAGAATCATCAGTATCAACTTTTCCAACAACTGTAATTTTTGCCTTTTCTTTCCAAACTAATGAGAATTTTTAAAATGTTTCCAGTCATCAAATGGAACTTTTGTCAACCAAACAAAAATCACACCAGATGCAGAATTTCCTCTCAGGTTAGGAGATGAAATTGGAATTGGAAATTTTAATAATGATAACAAGGACTGCTTTGTATATGAAGTTCGTAACAGTGAGTTATCAAAACTTGAGGTGGACTCATCATCTAACAAGCACGAGCCAGTGAGTGTCATACCTTTACAAGAGTGTCAAGTCAGTTGTCAGCAATGTACATTCTTCATCGGCAAGGCTTCGGCGGGTCGGGACCGGACTTGGACTCAATGCCGTCGCGAAAACGGCACAGTCGGTGCGATGGCCGGGCTGTGGGCTCCGGAGGCTCCGGCAGTGCGCCGAGCCCGAGCAGGCCATAAAACCATTTGCTGGCGCCTCACGGGTCCCCGCATGGTCCCCGCTACCTTGCCGTGACGACACTCTGCCGGTCGAATATTTGCCGATGAAGACATTGCCCTTTCACACACCTAACATGCTCTTGATAATTTGCAGCCCATAGGTATGAATCAAGACCCTCGGCGCCGGTTGGAGAGAGGCTTGAAGCGATTCGCTGATGAGCCAGAAATAGTGGTCTTAGATGATGAGAATGACGATGAAAATGGCCACAGTTCAAATGGAATTGTAGAATCACTTTCTAACTCGCCGAAGAGACCAAAAATTGGTAATATTGCTCATCCCACTATTTCTCAACCTGCTCCTGCTCAAGCAAACAAATTGACTTCTTGCCCTCTTATTCAAGAAGACACAAAAGTTGCATCATGTAAAGATCTGTTAAAGTTTGCTTTGCCTGCCCATGCAGCTGTTGGTTTAGAACAAGTGTCAAGTTCTTGTGATATATCAGAGGTTCCTAAATGGGTCCCTACCAATGCAAAAACAAATCACTCACAGCAGGACCTTTCATCAAATGTTAATATTTGTGATTCAAAATGTGATGAAGTATTTCCACAGTCCTCTGGCCGGGCACCAACAATTATGAATGTTAAGCATGAGATTAGTCTTCAGAAACCTGCAAATCCTCGTGTTTCTGCTATTCTGGAAGGTGGCTGTGACTCTTCAACTGCCTCATCGCCTGCAATCAATGCTAAAAGTAATGTGGCAGTTGTTAGCTCTACTCCACTTCATAATAAGCATGTCAAAATGGAAGATATGTCTGGATTGACTCTAACTCCCCTTCATAATAAGCATTTAAAACTGGAATCATCTGGACTGACTCCCTGTGTAATTAAGACTGATGAAGGTGCACCTTCAACATCTCAAAACGGTGCCGATTTGTCAACAATTGTCAAGGATTCTTCAAGGCTTAGTCAGGGCTCATCAGCAAACTATACCTTAGACGAAGAATTGATTCCTATTGATATAAGTGATGATGATGACGATGATGAAATTTTTCCTTGCTCTCAGATGTTTATGGAGGAGGGGGAGGAGGAAGATGTAAAGCCTTGCCTTGAGACTTTGGACAAAGAGATGGGCATGGAAGAAGAACCGCAGAATAATATATTAGAGAGGGATGATGATGTGGTCCTGATTTCAGACGATGAAGATGAAGATGAGATTCAGGAAGCTAATAAGTGGTTCAATAGATTGTCTCAGTCTCAGTCGTTCATAAAGGTTGAGGCAGATGATGAAATTTCGAACACTGTCCTTCCAGTGGAGCAACATGATAACGATATCTGGGAAGATTGGCCAAAAGATTTAGAAAACAATGATCTAGGTGTGGCAGAACCTTGTGCAGATCTTAAACATGATCAGGGTGAGGGTGAACCTTTAGTAGCCCTCAACCAATTGGACTCAGGCCTAATAAAGAAAATGGAAGAAGATAGATTGAAAATAAATCATGTTGAAGAAGAGAAAGATAACATTAAATCGGAAAAGAAAACTTATAAGAAAGAGAGTAAGGATAAATCCAAAGCTAAGGACACTGATTCTCACAGTGGGAGGACCGACAAAAAGAAACAGCATAGGAGCAAAGAAGAAAGGCACAATAAAAAGCATTCTAGCCGGCATAGGAAGCATGATGTGGCTAGGAAAAAATCTCGAAGCAGAGATAAAGAAATTGTTAAGAGATTGAAAAAAACATTTGGTGGCAGCAGTTCGGAAGATGATGATAAAGCTGTAACTAAGTCTTCCAGCAAAACACAGTCTGACATCAATTTTGATGCACTTTTCCACAAGTCAGATGATAAACTAGATCTGTCAGGGGAAAGTAAGAAGCTTCAAATTAGTCTGAATCGGTTAGAAGAAAACCCTCGGCTGTGTGAGCGTTATGGCCTCTCATCATTGTCACCAAGTTCACCTCAACAACCTTCTGCTCCTGTTACGAAAAAAGTCCCAAGAAAATTAGAGATTGTTGATGCTCTTCCCAACCCTCCTCGAAGAGCAAGCAACCGAGGAATTAGTATGGAAACATCTCGAAAAATGTATGACACTGTCAGACGAAGGAGTACAGATGAGCCCAAACATCCTAAGTCTAAAGAGGACAGCAAAGCTCTTCGGAAAGAGAAGCTTGCCAAGGTTGCCGCACAAAGTGGTTCAAAAGACTCAGGAAGTGCGGAACATAAGCGGTCTGCCCCTGCAAAGGCTAAAGTGACAATTGTTAATCGAGGTTCATTTTTAACAGAATCTGATGAATCATCTCCGACAATTAAACCTAAAAGCCGAAAAGAGATTTTGGATAGTATTAAGATACCCAAGCTGAAAGATAAGCCTGTTGTTAACCTTCCTTCTAAGTCACCTTTGCAGGCATTAAATATGTCATATGAAAAGAAAGAACCACCACCGACTACAGTGCAGTCACATGCAGATCCTACTCCTGTAGAAATTCCAACAGGACCTCAGCCAAAAAAACGAGTTGCTCAGAAACCTCCTCCCGGATTTTATGATGATACGAGACAAGTACATCAATCATCTCATGCTGAAGAGAAGAAATCGTTGCCAGGTTTGTTTTAAAGCACTGTTTCTATAATTGCATGTTATTAACAATAATAATAATATTCACTTTCTAATCTGAAATTCATACAGTTCCTGCTGAACATTCGCTATCAATGAAGTCCTGTCTGTCGGGCTCATCCAAACATAATATCACAATGAATGACTCCAAGCCCATTGCTAGGAAAAAGAAGCGAGTTCAATTCAAAGAAAACCTAGAGGAATTCCGTTATATTGCTAAACTGCCTAATACAAGGCCTGTTAACTCCAGTAGAGATGCTGATAGACCTACACCCATGAGTCGTATTATTGCTCCCAAACTACCAAAGGGACCTGCAATTCCAAATGATGATTCAGTTCTTCAAGATGTTATTTATGACATCTCTAAGTGGAACCCTCTTTGGCTTAAGGTATGTTAGAAAGTTGCATATCTTTTAGCTTTACTAGGAATGATAAGCTCATCTGAATTGTAAAATTGTTTGTTTCAAATCAAGGAAGAAAAAGATTTGCCGCCTGATGTAGTACCTCCTGTGGTATCAAATATGGTGATGCCAGCCTTACCTAAAACAGAGTTCTTAGATTTTCATGAATATTATGAAACTATGTATCCTCTTCTAATGTTAGAATTATGGAGTGGTGTTTCCAGAGAATATAATACTCGTGGCATGAATGAAGCAAGGTAAGATTTCTGTAACAATGAGTGCTGTTATTGTATTGATAAAACCGACTTTCACATCTCCCCTCTCTTTTCAGTAGAAATAATCTATTGATGGCTGTAGATAAAGCTTCCTCAGCCCCAGTTTTCTCAAGACCTGAAAGAATGATGACGACATTAACCTGTCATAGTGAGTTGTGTCCTATCTAACAAGGTTACATGGTTTGTTATATTTCAGTACCTTTTAATTTGTTGAATATGGTTTTCAGTGCTGGTGAATGACAGACCAGGGGCAGAGCCGCCAAGACTGGGAAATCTGGTTATTATTGATCTTGCTTTGAAGGATCCTTCTGGGAAGCCTGTAATAATTCCTGTGTTTGGATATGTTTCCTTTGACGCCAAGGATCGTCTAAGGAACACAGATCAATTTCACAAAGATTTAGGTAATTTCTAATAATTCAGAATGAAAGCTTTTGAGCTTTGCCAAACTACATAGTTAAAAGCTCTTTGTCATTGATTAATTTTTCTTATCGCAGTATCTCATTGTCGTAATCCTACATTCAAGATACGCTTTAATTTGCAAATTAAGGAAAGGAAAAACTTTACTTTTGTGTTGGAAAGACCTATGAGAATAAAAGTAAGTAGCATTTATTTTATTTGTCACTTAGAGCTCTACGTTCTATCTTCACTGCGTTTGATTTAATTTCAGCATGTTAAGTATCTCCGTGGAGATCTTCGAATGTTCCAAGCCATGAAAAACCTTGAGTACACGCCTTTGCAGTATAGTGTAATTTCACCTCTAGCTGCAAGTGAAGACTTTACTCTGCCTGATGTTTCTCAGAAAACTTTAGCATTTGCTGTAAGTTTAAGGTTATACAACGCTGATAAAAATAAAATAATAACAGTAATAATAATAAATTTACTTTTTAGGAACAACTAAATCCAATGCAAACACAAATAGTTCTCCAAACTGCAGAAGTTTGTCTGCAAGATAAGCCCAAAATATGTCTTATTCAAGGACCACCTGGCAAGTATCTTATCTTAAATGTTACTTGTGTGTCAAAAACCTCGCTCCTTTCCTCTGAAAAAAAAAGTATTTATTGCTCTCATTTTCACTTCACCCTTGTGTCCATTCCAGGAACGGGCAAAACACAAGTTATTGAGAGTCTTGTAATGCATTTGCTCTACAGAGACAGAATTTATTCTCGTGCAAACAGAGAGAGGAACTTGGTGCCAAGAATTCTTCTGTGTGCACCTTCTAACAATGCAGTTGATCTTTTAGTTGCTCGTCTACTTAGACGCAGAGCACAATTTGAAAGTAAGCTTGGTAGTGTATTAAATAAAAATACCCTGCTATTTACCAAGCCTTACATTTGATGTTAATTGTTTTTACAGAAGAGCGACGTTTTAAAATGGTTCGTGTAGGCCAGACTCTCCATGAAGATGTGAGAGGGGTTTCACTGCAAGAACTTGCCAATGTTGCCATGAAACAAGATAGAGCACTTCATGATTCACAAGGAATTGATGTAGACATAGGCCATTTAAAAGCTAAATTGTGTGCTGTAGAGAATCAAATAAGAGATTTACAAATGAATTCAAAGCAAGTTCCTGCAGAGATAACATTTCGTCAAGCTGATTTAATTCGCAGACTCAGAGTTTTAGAAGAAAGGAAGAAGCAGGTAAAAACGTAGTTTAGTGCTACTATTCATAGAATCTGTGGTAGTCTACTGTCCTCATTTGTAAATAAACTTCTTTCATTGCTTTTTCAAAAATTTATCGCAGCAACAGCAAGCTTCCACCTCATCGCCAAAGTATGACTTCGCATTTGAACGAGAAACTAAGAAAAAAATTTTGAGAGGTGCTGATATTATTGGTACAACATTAAATTCTTGTGTAATAAAACTCATGGAAACTGTTTTTCCACCCACCAGGTATGACTCTGAGAGCAGTGTTTTGTAAGAGATCATTTTCATAAATCGTGTTTTTCACAAGTATGTTTACAATCTTTTTTTGCAGTGCCGGAAAATATCATTTTCAAGTTTGTATAGTAGATGAAGCTACCCAATGTCTTGAGGTAGAAACCTTAATTCCCCTTCTTCTAGGGGTTAAAACATTGGTTCTTGTTGGAGACCCTAACCAATTACCTGCAACAATATTGTCTAAGGTCAGTTAGGAAACAAATGTACTTTTTAATATTTATTTTTAAATTTAAACAAAACCTTATGCATCTTCATGTTATTTTTAATTGTCTTCAACTACCTTCTCTTTTATAGGTTGCTCGTGACAAAGGATTGAGTACATCATTATTTGCTAGGCTCCAAAATGTTGTTCCAAAGGCTGTTCAAATGCTGGATATGCAGTATAGGATGCATCCGGAAATATTAAAATGGCCTAATAAATATTTTTACCATCGCCGACTGAAATGTCCAGAGCAAATTTTGAGTTGTCGAGAGTCAAGAGTTTTGCCTTACTCTGTCCTCAGCCTTCCGTTCCATCAGGATCCAAGAGGGTATTTTATTTTACTTATCTTTCATATTATCTGAGAGGGTAATTGAACACAGAAATGCTCATATTATCATGTTTTGTACAGTGAATCAAACTCTGATGAGGCAAAACTAGTGCTGCAGCTTTGTGAACTATTAATTGATGAAAAGGTGATACAGCATGATTTTAGAGTGGGTATTGTCACCCCATACCAGAGTCAACGACGAGTCATTGAGTCAATGTTAATGGGCAGGTATGTTTCCATTTCACAACTGATAAATGTTACAAATATTATATTTCATACCAATGTTTTTTTTTTGTTCTTTTGGAACTTGTCTTCATTTTTTAGATTACCTAAACTCAATAAACCATTAGTAGAAGTCAGTACTATTGACAGTTGCCAAGGCCAGGAGAAAGACATCATCATAATATCTTGTGTGAGAACAAATGGAGTTGGATTCCTGTCAGACAGACAAAGAATAAATGTTGCCTTGACTAGAGCCAAATATGCTATGTTTATATGTGGAAACTTCTCTTCTTTGGATGTAAGTATTTTATCATTAACTACTTTCAAAACTGGAGCTAAAAGTAAAGTGAAAAAGGGGGAGGGGAAAAAAAAAAGGTTTTGTGTCTTACGGTGCTGGTGAGCCCATATTAATTGTCTTTCACACATTACCGCTGTGATTAATTATTTTTTGTTGTTTCAGAGAGACTCCATGTGGAGCAATCTTCTATCCGATGCAAGACATAGAAAATGTTTAATAGAAGTGCGTGACAATTTCAACAAAGGGAATCTTTGGAGTGCTATTTCAAAGAAGTAACTGAAGCATGTACAGCTGGTTACTGGATTGGACAGTCAGGGTTGATTATCACTGCTAAATTTTGATGCTTATAAATTTGTCATCTTGTTTAAGATAATGTATTGTTTTATCGCAACATAATGTTTATGTGAGACTAGCATCCAACATTTACTCTCATTGTTTTGTATTACTCTATTCTATTGATGTTGCTTTCAGGTATTTGTTGTTCACTGACTTAATTCTGGGGGGTTTAAGCATCTTAATTTATTCTGTACTATTTTTTTAAGTCGTCGTCATTTCCTTCATTAATGTAGGAAGCAATTTCATTGGCGTATGGCAAGAAAGATTTCAAACATGTTAAAGCTCAAGATGTACAATGATTTTCTTTTTCATCTTCTTAATTTTTTCAAAGCATTTGTCTTTGAATCAATGCTATTTACCTGCCACTTTGGTTTCTACTTTTTAATTGTGAGCTTGCTCATTATAATTTGACATAAAATGGATAGTTCTCTAAAATATCAACTGCAATGAGCTCTTTTCCATGAAAAGCATAACATGTTTTAGAAAGCTCTGCTGACTCAGTCTCAAGTGTATTCAGAGACAGCGTTTCAGGACGTTGATTGCGAATGGTTCTGTGTAAATACCTGCTATGTACTAGTCTGAAAAACTTGTATTTTTATATGCAATCAATCTAAATTTTGTATTTATTTCCTGTCTGTAATAGAAACTTGTAAATATTTTTGTACACTCTGCTCATTTCCATTTCGTCCTCACCCCACACATGCTTCCCCGAGGAAGCGGTAGTGGCGCGAGAAGCCGAAGACCCCACCGGACCGGACGTCGACGATGACCTCCGCACAACAGCGCGAGAGGTCGCGCCTGCGGTGTTCGAATGTCCCGCTGTGCGGTTGGCACACCTACAACACAACACTTGCTTTGACAAGACACCCTCCCTCACCTTCACAGCTGAGTTAAATGTCACCTAATTCTGGTTCCGCAAGAGCGTTTTCGTGACGAGACAACCGCGTCATGCTGGGCTGGAGCTGCGTGTTTGGGATTGTTCCACTCGTAGCAGCCGGCCCGGCGGCCGATCAGTGGATCAGGTGATCATCATCAGTCACCGCGTCACCGCTCGTCCCCTATCATGGCCGGGTCGCTGCCTGCAGGTCCTTTATCCAGGCCCAATAGCGACAACGGCAAAGGCAATGGACTTCTTTTATACTTTCACCACTATTCTTTTTACTCTCAAAAGGTTGGTTGATCCTTCCTCATGCTTGTAGGAATCTCTCCTCTACGTTTGATTGAGTCCAGTTAGAATTTCTGGCGATTGTTGAGGTTATGTTTCTCTTAGTCTTTTTGTTGTCATTACGATCTTCGATCTGACTGTGACATGAGGTTTTTTCACCTTAAGTTGTCATCGAAGAGTTACAGTCCTGGTCTTCTGAAACAACGTTTTATCTCGAGAGACCATTGTTTTAATTACTTTTTTATCAGAAAACCTGTTGAATATTTGATTGTTTGTTTTAACTGTACTTTTCTTTCAATACTTAATTTTTTTAAATATTGTCTTTTGAATTTTTGAGCATGTATATTGGAGCGCTCTCTTGCACAATCACGTCAGACTTGATTACAGCCCCTAGATTCTCCCTGATCTGTGGCCCCTTGCTTGGACTAGTTTATACTCCCATATTTCTTTTTGTTTCAGGTGGTAATGGCACTTCATGAAAAGAAATTACCTTTCAAGACACACTTAGTTAACGTTCCCAAGGGTGAACAATATGATCGATGGTTTATGGAAATAAATCCAAAAGGGGATGTACCAGTCTTGAGGGATGGTGTTAAAATTATCCCAGATTCTGGAAGAATTTTAGATTATTTAGAAGACAACTTTACTAATGGTTGGAATCTATTGACGCATTAATCATTGCTTATCGATTGATCTGGTCTTTCTGTCTTTAGTAATGGTTATTTGTTATTCAGGGGGAACACCTCTTATTCCCAAGGATCAAGGGATGGAGATTCGTCAACGAGTTCTCCATTTCCGAACCTTGCTGGACCAACTGCCGGTCAATCATATCACAGCGGGATCTATCTACCACACTGATCTTATGTGCAATCCCAAACTTCCCTATGTTACTCCATTTCGGCAAATGCTTAGAGGTTTGTATTGATTAAAACTTACATCACTAACTTATTTCTCTGTGCACTGTTTTGGTAGTGTTATAATTATTGTAGCCTCCACTATGTCCTTTTATATTAGGTTTAGTTTCTTCCCCTTTTATCCGATTAAGTGTTTAAAAAAATTGTTTCCTTCAGTTTCAGAAGTAAATCAAGCAAAATATATGCGTCAACATGCTCAAAACAACCCTGATTTTTGTGACATACTGCTGCAGAGAGCAGAACTAGTAAACCAAAAGCGCAAGTCTATCATAAATCGAGATGAATACATCAAAAGGCTGGATCAGCTAGACTCAGTTCTTACAGAAGTGGAAGCGGAGCTTGTATCTCACAGTTCAGGTATGATTTATTAAAGTAATCAATTTGGTATGGGGAAAGTTAAAACTAGGCACCCACATATGCTTTTCATCTTGAAATTTTCAGGTCTCTTACTTGCCTTTTTTTCCCATACTCAACGGATAAAAATATCTTTTATTTGCAGATCAAAGAGACTGGTGGTTATGCAGTCCAAGTTTTAGTATCGCTGATGTTGCCCTTACCGTTCTTCTGGACCGTCTTAGTGCACTTGGTCTGCAAGAGCGATTTTGGAGTCACAACAAACGCCCTAACCTTGAGCTGTATTTTAGGCGGGTGCAAAACCGAGATTCATATCAGAAAGCCATTCCCTCTTCTTTTGTACATTTACAGTTGTTACTTATGATGACTCCGCGTGTGGTGAGGGTGGGCACATGTTTTGTGGCTGCACTGACTGTCATAGTTGGTGGATATTGTTATCTAAAAAGAAAGTAGGCATATTTACTGCCCTTAAGAACATTAGTGTTGGTTTTGTGGCCCATATGTAGTGTGCTTTGCATTTTTTCAAAAAGATTTTAGTTTCTGAGAAGTGTAGCTATGATTTAAATGCAACAAATCCTGAGAAAATTATCAATATGCAGGCCATTTCTATCACATGGTTAGATGTTATGAAATTGTTTGCCTCCAAGTAAGATCTGTTGTGGTTCTCATTATGGCAGTTCTATTCTCTCTAATTCAGTATTTGTAGGTAACTAATTTTTCTGTCACAAGTCCCTCAATTTCTTCCCCTCATCTTTTTGCTCAAGAAATAAATAGGAAGGGAAAACTTTTGAATTTTCAGTGAAAGCACCATTTTGTTGGTATTTACTTTCTTAGTGTGTTTGTTTGCAGGTTTTCATGTGACACATTGTAAAATTTCAAATTGACCATACCTTTCCTTGTACGATGATCTTATTTTGAGGGGTTGGCATGCGCTGTAAAAGGAAAATACATGACATTCTAGGAAAAATTTTCTTTGTACAGAATTTTTAAGCTAATTTTATTACATGTGACTGATCTTTTTGTCTTGATCATTGTCCTCTTTGCTTTGCACCTAATGTGCAAGGGGTTTTTTTTCTCCCTTCTGCTGTGCCTGTATGTTATTGCGAGGAAACAATCGCCTGTGTCAATTTTTTCGTTACATAGGTCTGCATCTTTCAATGGCTTATATTTTTGTAGTACCAAATTCTTAAACAGGCGGCTGTGATGTTGTAGTCTATATGGAGGCCTGACTTAGTGTTATGCCTTTGGAATGCTGTGATAGAGATGGTGCAGTTTTTCTATTCTTTTTCTGTTCTAATTTTTTTTTTTCTCGTTTCTAAAGAAAGTTAAATCTGTATTACTTGATAAGTGAGAAAATGGGAGAGCTGATTGTGGTCCTAATGATTTCAGTTTTAAAGTTTGTGTTTATCATTGTCCTAGTTTAAATTTTAATTACTGCATTGTGCACTACATTTTTTAAGACAGAAAGTGTTGTCTTTTTTGGTGGTGGTTAGTTTGGCCGTTTATGTGTCTGATTACATTTGCTGGTCTAGTTGTACAAACTAAACCATTCCACATCTCAGCCTTGTTAATTATTCACGTGCAAGTTTTATTTATTGTGGGCATTGAATACACTGTACTTGTATATAAGACTGTTAAAATGCTCATGCAACTTGAGATATAAGCTGAGCATTATGGGTATTACTCTTAATAAATTGTCTAATTTCTTAATCCTTGTACTTTTTAACTCCTATCTTATTTGAATGGAAAGGCTACACATATCACCCGCAGATAGTTCTGGTAGGAATGTGGCTGAATATTAAGACATTAGATCAAAATTTAAGTATTTATTTCATAGGTCTTCTTGATTCAGTGTTCAAATGTCCACTTGTGTGGTACAGAATCAATTGGATGGTTTAGGAAAGATGAATGGCTGATACAAATAATAGTAGAGAGCAGATTTTTAACAATACAATGAAGAGACATGTTTCTCTGTCTACTATAGTTTACCTTGTATTGCATGCAAAGACAGTTACAATATTGATGGTAGAATACTTTGGTTTGCACAGTCCTCTGTAGAGCCTGACAGGCCACAAAGGCTTCCAAAAGAGTTTGCTTAAAAATAAACAGCACGTCAAAATAGAAATCTGTATGACAATAAATAACAAAACAACATCAGTAAAAAAGTACACCCAAAAATTAAAGCTCACATATCATACCATAAACTATGTTATGAAATTCAACAGAAAAATGCAATTATTGATACAGAAAAATAATATAAAATGAAATAAAACAAGTAACCATGAATTCACAATAGAAATTTGTATCTCCTTTGCCCCCCAATAGAAAAGCTGTAACAAGACCAACTAACTACATTAAAAATCACTGATTGCACTGGACCCATTGTTGACTGTTTCAGTTTTATCAACATCCTGAGACTTGAGACCATACAGGGGCATACCCATAAATCGAGGAAGTTGTCCTTTTGCACTGACAGAGGCAACTGACTTTCTTTTCTTCATGGGAACATCTGATTGTACTTTGCCTTTATACCTAAACAGACCTTCCCCTGGCAAGTCAGGTATGATTTTGGGCATGGTATACCAGCCTCGATAAGTTACAAACCATATGAAGATAGCAATAACTCCTGCCAGAAGTTTTTCTACCATATTATGAAAGTACAACATTGTGAAAATGAGCATAAAGTCCCACAGTACAGAGAAACATGTCATGAAAATGAAGAGTAATCTCACAAGAGGAGTGAATCGCTCATAACAAGACTTTAAGATGATGAATTCACTTTCTGTTAAATTACCAAGGGGACTGGAGGTGGCCACTGACCTGCTATCTTCTGCATTTGAACGTGTGAAGTATTCGTCTCGAATCAAGTCTCTAATTCTCTCCCAACCTACAATAACTCTTGCTTCTTCAATCAAAATTAAACTGCTGTATACTAAAATGAAGGCATGCCCAGATATGTGAAAGCTGTGCCAATATTGGCCATTGGCAAGACATTCCTGTTTGGTGTAGTCACCCTTTGTGCTGCACTTACCGTAACTAACCTCAACATAATCGAAGAGCTTCGTCCAGAAAAACCAGGAGGTTGTAGCTACACACAAGCGAATAAAATGTTTAAGAACTTTGTCTCGTCTCCCACAACAAATGGTGTAACTTGTGAGCGCAAGGAATGGAATGGTTACAATCATTGTCCATCCCCAACCGAATTTCACAAAGCACTGGTTCAAAATATTGTCTGATCTGGAGAAATAACTCCTCGGGATTGGCATGACATCCCCCAGCAGTGACACTAGGAAAAGAGAGAAGCAATAGACTGCAACCCTCTTGGTGGTGTCTACAAACACTATTTTTCTGCAGATGTGCAAGACCATCATGAGCAGGACATTTCGTATTGAGGATTGCTCAGGCACAGGCTTCGTCCCTTTGGTTTCCGACTTTGAGCTTTCTTGACTCATTGGTCTAAAATTTAAGTTAGAAGTCCCCGCGTAAGAGTAGATAGGTTTCCTCTTGGTCGCCATCGTTGGTGTCGATCCAGCTGTCTCTTGAAGGAGGCCAACAATACTGGAAGACACGAAAAGAGGATTGCGTGACAGCTATTGTCAACTATTGCAATAGCAAACAAACCATCTCATCGAAGTGGGCACACACCATTTAAAAGCTCCTTGCCCGCAGACACTCTCGTGATGCAGCAGAAAGCAGAGGTTAAAAATGCTTATACTTTCGGCACTGCCTTCTACGTTCACGTCCTAACGTCCGGAACAGACGACTCCCCCACTCCCACTCGAGTACAGGTACACACTTAAGGTATGCTTCAGGTCTATCCGCCTGATGCCTTGTAGCGGGTCTGCCTACCACCCAGGCGCCGAGCTTTACTTGACTTGAGAGGCTAACAACTATGTTCCACTGCGACGCCCAAAGAAGGCGCCAAGGGCACGGCTGCTTCCTCCCTTCTTCATAGATTACGATCATTTGTGGTCCAGCCGTCAAAAGCAATAGCAGCGACAGCGGCAACCTAGAGGCCTATTACCCCTACGGTAACCGAGCCACGAGCCGCCGCTAGCTGGGTTGCCTATGGTGGCGTTAGCAGGGCGTAGCAGGGGCGGCTCCTGCACCCCAGCACGCTCTCCCCGTGCGAGTCGTGTGCCGTGGTGTATCGGCAGGGCAGTGCCTCCAACAAACAGAGGGGAAGGGAAGACAGCCGCCGAAAATCGTTACAAAGCCGTTAGTTTATTGCCGCAATCATTTGTACAGGTGGTGGCCGTAGGCGTAGGGGGCGCTGTAGGCGCTGTAGGCACTGTAGGCGAGGGGGGCGTGGGCGTAGGAGATGGCGGGGGAGTAAGTCTTGATGATGGGGGCGGCGTAGTGGACCGGGGCAATGGCGATGGACGGCTTGTCAATCTGAGAAGCAAACATAAGTGATTTCAGGGACGATCCGCTCCGATTGCAACAGGGAGGTCAGGACTGACTGACTCTGCGTTGTGAGAGGACGCACCTTGGTGAAGGACTGGTAGGACGTGGCGACGGGGGCCTTGTAGACGACGGGCGCGTGGTAGGCGATGGGGGCCACGTGGGCGATGGGGGCCACGTGCGCGATGGGGGCCTTCAGCACGGTGGACGTGGAGTAGCCGTACGAGGTGATGGCGGGTGCCAGGTAGCCGGCAGAGGCCATGGCGACAGCGGCGCACAGGACGATCTACACAACAAGGGGCACACGAGACGTTAGTGCGCGATAAAAGACCCGCCACAGCCACACTGCAGAGAACACTGCCGCGCCGTGAACACGAGTGAAGCGAGCGTGGAGCGTCCGCAGGGCGATTCCGCGCAGACCTCACCAGGGCTAGTCATTACACGGAAAAAAAGAATTCGTTGCTCAACAATGAATGAGTAAAGTATTCGTTCTGACGACGAATTGAAAGCACACCTCTAACAAACGATTCCTGGCTATCCCAAAATCTACGTAATTTATTTTTTTTTGGTACAAGAATAACTCTTCTTTTTTCCGTGAAGTGTCCAGCAGAACGTGCTGCCTCCAAGGCGCCCTTCGAAGGGCACCAACTCCAGCCCAGGACGTGCCTTGGACAGCCCCCAGGTGTTATTGCCGATGCGACTTCTTGCACACTGCACCACTGCCCCTTCCCTTGCGCTGCGTCCTTGCGTCTGGCGATGCTGCGAGCGACACGGCGATCGCCAGGAATCGGATCGGATCGCGTGGAATGGCAAATGGATGCGCAAGCTGCTGCTACTCTCCCTCCCTTGATTGGAGTCAGGGGCAGGCCGGCCGCACAAGTGGGCCAGAAGACCGGTGGAGGCGGTCAAAATCTCTGACGGATTGAGATCCAGAGTCGCTAAATGGGACTCGAACCGAACGTGTGACCCCATCATTGGATTGCTCTCCGAACGAGGAATCCGTTGGTGGGGGGTCACGCATTCGATTAGCGTCCCATTTAGCGACTCTGGGGCTCAAAACGCGTCAAGAGTGCGCCGGACTTCTGGCCCACTCTCTGCTCCTCGCTGCGGACGCTGCGTCGGAACAAAGGGTTGCCTGACTGCCTCACGCGAGCAGGGGACGACGAGACGAAGGGGAAGTCCCAAGTCCCCTCCCGTTGCCACGGCCACTTTGCAGGGCACGGCACTGTGAGGCTGCAGGCACGGTAACTTGGTCACTTCACTATTTCACACGCAAACGCGTCACTGCGTCACTCGCGACGTCGAGGGCACGCCGCGGCACGGCACTCACCAGCTTGAACATGGTGGAGGTGTTTGGTGCTCTGGTGGTCGGAGGGTCAACACGAGTCGCTGCACTCACTGCACCGGTGCTACAGGACTGTGAATGCTGCCCGGGCGACTAACGCGGCTTTATATACGCCTCCACAATCACGAAAAATAATGCAAGACCCCACCGCGGACCCGCCCCCCGCCACGCCCCGCCACGCCCCGCCACGCCGCCGCCGCCGTGCCGGGGGGGAGGGGGGGGGGCTCCCAGGCCGAAACGCGCCGCTCGGGCGCCCCACCCCACCTGGAGGGGTGAGGGGCTCATGCCGGAAGGGGCAAGGACACGCGGAGGGGGTGGGAGCTGGGGCTCCCTGTGGCACGCACGCATCGGCCGGCAAAGTCAAGGGCAGACGAGTCCCCGGCCAGTCGAGCTGACGGTCTAGTCCGGCAGTGAGACTATAGGACTCGGCCGCGGACGCCTGCCAACGCCTTGCACGCATTGCGTGAAAAGGCCCGCTGCAGCGGCTGGTATCAGGGTTTCAGAGGAAGGGACTGCGAAAGACCGATATTTCGTTGCCCAGCTGAGATGGGATTGACGCGTGGCTGCCCGATTCAGAAGAGCTTTAGCCCTGTCCTGCCTGCACCCACCCGCACCCCGCACGCCGGCATGGGGTTGTTTCGAAACGCAGCGTGCGGCGGCCGGGTCGTGCGCCGCGGCAGCCGCGGCAGCCGTGGCCTGCTCGGGCGTGCGCCGCGTGGCATGCCGACCGATTCCGATGCCAATGCTTGGATCCGCAGGGCGCGGTCTGGTTTTTGCAGCCGTGGAGTGGTGATGTCGTGTGTGGGTGCAGCGTGTCATCCCGAGCACGTGTCGGTGCCTTTCCGCTCCTGGGGGTGCTTGGTGCTTGAGATCGTTCCCGCATAGCAGCGCGTCGGCCAGCGCCGGCCTGGGACACTTGCAGAGACTTGGGCGCGCGGTGGAACAATAGCCGCCCCGGCCGGGTGGCACTTAAGGGCGTTTAGCCGCCGCATAGCGGCGTCCAGTCCAGTCGATGCATGGCGAACATGGCGATGCACTTTACGCGCGGCTCCTGTCGGCTATTAGGCTCCACAGTTTGTTAACTCGGCCCATTTCGCCTTTCTTGCGAAAAGGGACTAACAGTTACAGTATCAGGTTACTCCATATTTATACCTTCCTGGAGCAAATTATTAACCAAACCTCCCCCTCCGTCTGGCCAATCCGGGCGCTGCTGGCATTGCTGGCATGGCACACCACTGGGGCATTCCATTCCATTTTATAGGGATACTAGACCACTATAAAATCTTCCAAACAAAAAATTTTCATCAAAAAAGTCGGATGCATTTTGGGTATTTGAAAACTAATGTCTTTTTGGCACATTTTGGCACATTTTCTACTGAACAGGTGACTTTAAAACACGTCTTTGTAATTGTTTTACTTAAGTGTGATGAAAAGAAAGAAGAGAAACTAACAGGTTGACATTTGGTCGCAAAATAAAATTTTAGTAAAAGAATTCAATCGGATTATAAGACATTTTTTTTTTTTTAATTTTGAGTCAACCAAAATTGATGAAAAAAATTTTCACGTGTCTTGGGTGCCTAAGGAACATAACAAACAAGTTTCATCAAAATCCGAGACATCAAATTTGGGGTCCCGGATGATCTGGCATGGAATGCCCCCATTGTGCCTCGGGCTTCCCTTGCCTCGGTCCGCCACCATGTTCCGCGACGAGGAGCACGACGTCGCCGGCCGCCCTCTGCGTGCAAATGGTGGCGCGCACTGTCGCACGCCGACGCCCTCCCCTCCCCGGAGGACGTCAAGGACGTGGGAGGAGCGGCGCGGCCGCGGAGTGGTCAGCAGGGGACCGTGATGCACGGTGATGGCACGGCGGCCGCGTCGGGTCGCGGCGGGTCGGGCCGAGCCACGGCCGGAGATACGGCTGCCGAGCGATCCCACTGAGTCCCTTCGTCGCCCCTCCGGCATGCCCCACGAGTGCGACAGAGACAGAGCGACGCGAAACGACTAAGGCGACTGGCCGCACTGTTCTCCTCGCCACCTCCGAGCTTGTCCAGCTAAACCAACTGACGCCATCCATGATCAACTTCAGCTTTCAGCAGTGAGGCTGCCAGGCGAGGCGCGTTTTTGTTTTGGCGAGTTGCGATTATAAGACTGTACCGTCCACCATTTCCACAATTTTCACCAACCTCGAGGTCAGAGCGACAATGACCGGCACGCTGCAGAATGCGCCATCAGCAACCGAGATGTTTTTTTTACGCACGTTTTTCTGGGAGTCAGCCGTTAAACTCGTTGGTATAGTCACACAGGCGGACTGGCTGCGACTAAGTCAGATTGGAAAGGAGACTTCAAGAAATTGTGCGAGGAGTCTGCGTTTAGTGCGTTGTGCCCCTGCACCAACGAGTGCGCAGGGGTCCGTAACTTGACAAATAATATTTTGCACATTTTCGAGAATATCTCGAAAACGGTGAGAGTAAAAATGATGTGACTAGGTTCTTCGCAAAGGTCTTGACCTGGGTATTTTTTGTTAACCTATGACTCGAAACGACCAGACGCCTCTTTCTGGACGAAAATAATTGAAGTTGCAAATAATTAAATGTTAAGAGTTATTTTTAACATTAATTATTTTCGACCAGAAAGAGTCGTCTGGTCGTTTTCAGTCATATGTTAAAAAAATTGGCCAGGTCAATACCGTCGTGAAGAACCTAGTCACATCAATTTTACTCTCACTGTTTTCGAGATGTGCAAAAAGGTGAAATATTATTTGTTAAGTTACGGACCCCTGCGAGTGCGTCGCCAGCGACTTCGTGACTGCGCAGTGTCTTCCCAGAGCAGTAACATTCCGGGGCGCCAGGCTGCCAGAATGCGTGTGCGGTATGCTCGCAGTGCCCGCAACGCTGCGATCGACGCCGAGTCCGAACCAATGCTCCCTTTCTTTCGGCGCGCAGGCTGCTTTTGTTGTTGATGGCGATGATAACGATTATGTCGCATTACGACACGCCGGTTAGAAACTCCAGGACTTTGTTGGCGACGCTGGGAAAGGTGGGAACGCCACCGTTTTCTTCTAGCTTATTGTGCTTATTGTCTCTGTCTCTTCGGTGGACCGCCCCGCCCCGCCCCGCCCGGCCCGTGCCCAGCCGCGTGCTATCCAGTTCGGCCCTTCCGAGGGATCAATCTGGCGGTCGGCAGGCTGACCGTTCTCTCGCGGCGCTGTCTCTCTCGCACTCGTGAAGGGTCCCGCGAGGGTGCGAGAGGGACGCAGAGCACTGTTCGGGACGGACCGCGGGTCCGGCCGATGGGAACGCTGCGACGGCTCAGCGAGACCAAAATGGTCGCGGCGTAACCCCGACCGCCTGGCTTATGCAGTTTGTTGCGGAGCGTGGCGTCCTGCAAACTGATTCAGAGCACTGCTCTCGTCGTTCTGTCTCTCTCGCACTCATAGGGCGAGAGAGGCAGAGCGACGACAGCAGTGTTAGGAATCAGCCTGCTGGCTGCCGGGTCAGCGGCGAGCCGGCATTGGGAAACCGCCGGAAACCGGAACCACAGCCATCTGAAGCGCGATTCACAGCGGCAGTCGCGGGAGCGTTTGGAAAACGGAGGAATAGGCATGCCTCGGCAAAGAACTTTAAGATCCAGCATCCTCTGTGTGTGGCGGAGGGAGTGGGGTGCAGGGGGGCGGACGGTCCCAGCTGGTGGCGGCGCGTTGCTGCTGTGTCTGTGGCGACTCGGTGGAGGCCGTGCGAACGCCGACCAACAATGACGCGTCTAAAAACAACATGGTACGTGTAGTGCAGCAGCCCCTCACGCGTTTTTTCGTTAAAAAAAAAAAAAAAAAAAAAAAAAAAAACAAGGGAAGAGAGCAATTTTATTATTTAGAAAGGATGGATACCCCCGTAAACACCAAATTAGTACACTGTCTGCGCGCTCGGCTGCGCACGTTGGGGGACCGGGCCGAGGGGACCAGGCGCCCCGAAGCTTGAGTAGGTCCGAGGAGGTCGCAGCCCTCCCCTCGCGGCCTGGTGCGGCGTGGCGGCTCGACTGCCAAGGCCGCCTCCGGCCGCCTCCTCGCTGCCATGCTGCCATGCAGCGCCACGCCGAACCACCAAGGCTCTCTGATTACCGAAGGGATTGGCCAAGCTGCGAGTCCAGCGCGGCGAACTACACACTGGTGCTAACAGGGCGGCAACAGTCGCGGCCCGCTTCCCTGCTTCGTCGCTCTGCGTCTCTCCCACCCGCACGGCACGACCCATGGGTGCGAGAGAGACGGAGCGTCGAACCACTATTCGGAATCAGCGTGCAGGTGAAGCAAGCGACACGCCGCGGGTGCACGACGGGTTGCCTTGTTGCCTGTAATTCTGGCTTCCGTTTGTGTCCCTTCAGGCCTAGAGCTCCTTTGGGATACCCTTTTACTATTTGCGACTGGACATCAAATGATCAGCGTCGTATTTCGGAGGCGCTCTTTGTGCAACGGCTTGGAATCCAACACGCCCGCCCAGCGCCACCGCTGCCACTGCTGCCACGCAACGGACCCCACGGGCCGCGGGCAGGCAGGCAGCAGGCAAGCCGTAGCGGCCGAAATCCAAGATCATGCCATTCAAGCGCCTACAGTGGAGTGTGTGTGCCGCGCCGCCTCCACATGCCGCTCGCACGCACACACGCTGCGAGTGTCGTTCTCGCTGCACGGCAATGCAAGGCGCTGGTCGCGTCGCCGGCTTCTCCCACGGTCACAGGGAGCTGCCACCACACACGCTGATTCCAAACGGTGCCTTGGTCGTCGCCCTGTCTCTCTCGCACTCGTGGGCCCTGCCAGGCCCTGCCGCAGGGGTGCGAGTGGGACGGAGCGACGCTTTGTTATGCTTTGTGGCGCCGAGTCCCAAACCAGCCTTAACGGCATTATGCGGCATTATGCCAGTATGCAAACCAACACTGCCCTCTCCCTCTGTCAGTCTCACACGCCATGGCCCTTTCATATGCGTTTATCCCCCTGGACCCACTCCAAACAGTGCCTCTTACTCCCTCGCACCTCTTCTGGACGCCGTGAGTGCGAGAGAGACGGCTGGTGTGCGTCTCGGCCAGCGGTCATCGCCAAACACCGGCGGCCATCAGCTTGGCGCGCATACCTCACATTCACACGCCGCGAGCCGTCTGCGTCTGGCTTAGAGGGGGAGGGGGGGGGGGTTCACGGTGGACCTTCCAGCTTGCGCGCTGACGCCGCCCCGCTCTGTGTTGTGTATTATTGCCTTCTCTTTGGGACAGACTGAGGGAGCTTCGAGCGAATGAAACGGAATCATGAGTGAAAGTACACGGAATATCATTCACTACTTACCTCCTCCTGCCTCATCGCGACCACCTTCTTTCATCTTCTTATCCATTTCTGAGACTATTTCAAATTAATTTACACTGTAGCGCCCGCCCAGCTGTGGCGCGTGCGCTTGCAAGCGGCACGGAGGCGGCGGCATGCGGCTGTCTGCTGGTCCGCTACCGTGCTTGGGCCGGCAGGAGACATGAGGAAAGGGGGGGGGGAGGATGCTTCGGGCAGAAGGCCCCGAGCCCCGAGCGGAGAGCGCGCCGTGCATCAGCCACGCCACGCCGCGCCACGCCGGGCTTTAGGTCTAGATCGCCGCACGCTGCAGGGCAGTCAGACAGTCAGACCCAAGGGCAGACGCACCGCGCCGCTTGCGGAGTTACGGAAGGCCAGCGCTCTTTCTGTTCCTCCGCGTTTCAAGGCAAATTACCCCCCGGACACCATCATAGTAATTGGCCTCGTTTCCTCTGCAGCTTCGAATTCGAGCGAGGACGATCCGCCACTGTTTTGAATGACGCGTCGTTAGCCACGCCGTAATAGACGCTTTCGCCGAGTGAAGAACAAAAGTTATCAAAATGCCAGGGACCAGTAGGAACGTTCCTACTGTTTGTGTCGATGGGGAATACTTCACAGTTTTCACCGCGCCACATTTTCCACCTTCACCGCGCGGACCTCCCAGTCTTTCCACCGCACGGCACGGCCGCGCCTTCGCACCGTGCAGCGCTGCAGCGTCCTTCGACGGCGGCTCGGCACGCACTGTGCACGCACACGCACCGACTGGCTCTATGCCTGATTCGCACAGGCTGGCTCGGGACCCTGCGGACAGGCCAGGAACTAACGCGGCTAACCCACCGCGACGGCCTAACGGCCAAGGGGCCCAGGGGCAGGGAGCCGCGCTCGCCGAAACAAAGAGATGAGTGGATGGGTCAAGCATGCGTCCCGCGCCGTGCGTATGACACCTGTAAGTGAGTCGTGCCTAGCCTTCGCCGTGATGGCCGCCCTCATTTGTGCCGCGAAGCAACGCCCCCCCCCCCTCCCCCCCCAACACACACACTTGCGCTTAAGTGGCCATGGAAGAGGCTATTGGATGGCAGCGCCGGGCAGCGCTTCCAAAACTCCAGGCTGGGCACTGCGTTTTGCTCGCTTCGCTACGTGCCGCCCCCCTCCCCTTTCAGTCGTTCCATTGATAGAGCTAGCGCGCGCCACGGCGCCACGGCGCCACGGCGGTCACAGAGTCACAGCACGATTGCCGGTGTCAAGGCGTGTCAAGGCGACCGCAGCTGTCTTTTTGAATGCCAATCTGGATGCGCGGTGACCATTCAACTGTATAGGCTTTGATCGTGCCTTTTTGTGTGCGATTTGTGAGACACTGGAAAGTGCTTTCTTTTCTGTCTGCACGCAGAACTAGAATGGTGGAACGGTGTTACCCGAATGGTCGCACGGCCGCGTGGCGGGGCAGCCCAGCCCAGCGGGACAGCCGAGGCTCGAGCCCGGGGCGCGGAGCGGAGAGCGAGCTTGTCCTTGAGGCTCCCCAAGGCCTGGCCGGCCAGCGCAGCTCTGCACTGGCCCGCACTGGACACCTGGCAGCGTCCTTGAGCCCTTGGTCCGCTCTGTCGTGTAGCACGTTGTTGCGGTTGTTGTCGGTGGGCGCGGCAAGGCGCGGCAAGGCGCGGCAAGGCGGGGCAAGGCGGGGCGGCGCGGGGAAAGGCCCTGCAGGCGGCCCGCTCGTCCCGCTTACCGAGTATGTTGCCCACATTCACGGAGGATTTTACCTTAGCTGAAGTGATGGGGGATACCTACACAAAGCAGAAGACGCGCTAGGACGTAATCACTGTTATTAAGCTTATTGAACATTTGGTGTTTTTAACTGGCGAATCACCAAATATTTTTGGATCTAAGCTGATCAAAGGAAGCAGTACGTGTAGTGTTTAAACCGAAGACACCGAAAACAAATGAGAGTGTGTGTAGTTTTTCTCCCCCACTCGACCTTAGGTAAAATGCTCCATTCGTCAGGGCCATGCTCTCCACCTGCACTAATGCCATGATGCAGTTGCTGCCGCCGAAAACTTAGACTGAATGAAGCGTTAGAAATTATGTCGCTGGACAATTAATCAAAAGCGATTGGCTTATTAGGACGGGGGAAGGCAGAGTTGCCCATGGCTCGGCTCGGCGGCTGCGTGCTGCACCGCAACAAAAACAAAACAAAAACAAAACAGAAACAACAACAAGGCAACGGCAAGCAGCGAACGGCCCACTGCGGTGTGGCGTACGGCGCGGCGTGGCGTACGGCGCGGCGTGACTCGCGCATTCGCATTTCGCGTTTGTTGTTAGTTTGTTCTCCCAGACAAGCTGGGTCAGCCCCCGGCCTGCTCGGCCCGCCCAGTCCGAATCCATCCAAGGATTCGTGGATTATTCGGCCGTAATTGGCAGCCCAGGCCGGGTCCGATCCGAACGGTGCTTTCGTCGGTCTGTCTCCGTCGCACTCGCGGGGCATCGCGAGGGTGGCCATGGGGAGCCAGAGAGAGATAGATGATGACGTGAGCACTGTTCGGAACCACACTCCTGGAAGGGCGAATTGGGCGTCGGCATGCCGCCGGCAGGGCCAGGCCGCTAAGCATAGCGCAGGGCGAGCGCCACGCGGAGCTGCCGTTGCTCCAGATCCGCCACGCCGCCCCTGCCTCTGTCTCCTTCTTGACGACGCCATTGTTGCTGCTGCTGCTGCTGCTGATGCCGAGGAGCGCAGATTACGATCGGGAGAATATCTGATAAGCGCGGTGGTTTCGACACTCGTAACGGTGCGGCTGTCGACGACGATCAGGTGGGTGAGTGGGCCAATGAATGGGTCAATATGAGGAGCCCCTCCTCCCCCCCCCCCACACACACACGGGAGTCGCCTCAATGTCTGAGCCATCAGAGATTACTCGCGTTGCCCGAACAAGGGTGGACTGTCGACGAGTCGGCAGGCGCCACCGGACGGACGGAGCTTCCAAAATCGGGATGAGATGACGTGTGTCATCTGCTGTCTGCACTCCACTCCCCGCGGGGCTGCTCAGCCGGCCCGCGCCTCACGCCGCGCGCCCATTGTCCATGAGGGCCGCGGAGCCAGCCGGGGAGCCAGGGACTATGTATGGAGATGGATCGCGCCAAGGTGCGTCCAGCTACAGGTGTTCCTCTCGTGTTCCACATATGCATTGCCCTTGGCTGGTGTGGCCGTGCGTGCCTTCCCCCCGCGGCGGGCGCGGAGCACAGCCTGCACCGTGACTCCGAGCGTCGTTTTCGTCGCTCTGTCTCTCTCGCACGCATGGGGCGTCCCACATAGGTGTGAGAGAGACAGAGCGATGGAAACGACTCTCGGAATTAGTAGTCTGCTGCCTCTGAGCCAGCCCGCCGCACACGTTGCGCATTCTGGTGGAGAGTCCGCGAGCCGCGACACTTTCGTTTAAACTTGGGGGCCAGGGCCAATAGGCTGATTCCGCACGGCGCTTCTTCAGTGCGAGGCACACAGAGTGACGGAGGCGCCCCGCCAAGTGGTAAAAGGCGCCGAATGTGTTCCGGTGGTGGAGGCGTGGGACCGCCGGGCCCGCGACGGGGTAGGCGTGGCGACCCTCGTTGTGCCGCAAAGTGCAGCCCAGAGGTATGGACGTAAATTGCAAAATGGCGCAACGCGGCAGTCTATTTGCCTCGGCTGCATGGGCGTTCCGTTGGGGCGTTCCTCGCGCAGACACTCACGCGCCACGCCTCGAGCTCGAACGTATCGATTTATTTCTCAGACCAATGAGTGTCCCGACGTGTCTCGTAAGTCTCGCGGACTCCGGACGCCTAGGTGAAAAGGAGGATGGTTTTCAATGACACGCCTTTGTTATTCTCTGGCAATAGCCAAGGTTGCAGCTGGTTTATTTTTTGTTCGTCCGATCATCGTCTCAGCGCCTCCAGCATGGTGGCAGGCGTCGAAGTGGCGGCGGCTAGTGAAGGTAGTGCGGGTAGTGGGGGCTGTAGGCGAGGGGCAGCGGCAGGGGGTGCAGCGGCGCGGGGTGGAGCGGCAGCGGCTTCACGTAGTGGATGGGGTACACGGGACGATCCACCTGCAATATCAAACAAGCGAAATGATTATCATGGTTCATCGCGGGTGGGAGGGAGCTGGTCGGAGGCGCGCTGCGTGCACATCGCTGCGTGGTCATGTAGTGTGGCATTTCACGAACGCGCGAACCTTTAACTTGCAAAGCCGGTGTCAGGCACACTGCATGATGCCGACGAGTTTTCGGAGTTACCTGCAGCCATTTCAAGCCAGTTAACGATAGGAAAAAGAAATCATGCGAAAGTGGGCGGGCTCGGGCAGCAGACCATGTTCTCATCACTGTCAGGTGACTCGGTTGTCCGCCTAAAGCGTAGGCGACCGGCCGCCTGCAGCGTAGGCCACCCAAGCTGTTTCCGTACACGCGTGTTGACCGGGCTGCCTATCCTTTCCCCGGGGCTTCGGATCCCGGCCAATCAGAAGGCTACTCTCTGGCGGGAAATCCGAGGCTGGACATACCTTGTGGAAACTTTGGTAGGACGTGGCGATGGGCTTGATGACGACCGGCGGCGGCAGGGGGTGGTGGTAGGGGGCGTAGGGGTGGTAGGGGTAGTGCAAGGGCGGAGCCAGGGGCAAGGGGTGCACCAGCGGCTTGGAAACGACGGCCGTGTGGTAGCCGTACGAGACGACGGGCGGGTGCAGCGGCAGTGGAGGGCCGTGGAGGTAGCCAGCGCGCACCCCGTGGAGCGCCGCGGCCAGCAGCACCAGCACCAGCGCGTGCTGCACCAGGTTCACATGGTCAGACGTTTCGAGACTTTATCAAAGCTGGGCACGCCAAGTCGGGCAGTCCGGTCCCACCTCCTTGCCCATGACCACAATAGTGGTCTTAAGGCGCTGGGCGAGCGTCGTTCCCGCGCCGCCCGACTCACCACTGAGATCATGATGTCGGAGCGAGCGAGGGCGTCGGTGTCCTGGATGCGCCGCGCTGTGTCGCAGTCCTGCCCTGTGCCGCACTGCCCGCCGTGGCGCGACCTTTGGGCTTATATCTGAATGCACTGTGCCTGCAGTTGCTGCAGCTCTCCCTTGTGTTCCCTTCACCCACCCTTTCGCCTTCCTCTTCTCATCCTCATCCTCCGATCCCTGATCCATTTCCCCTCCACTCCCAGTAAGCTCGAGGCTGAAGACACATGGTCGAAGGAGGAAATAAATCGTCCCACTGCGCGCGCGTACACACGCACACACACTACTACAACAAACTATAAAATGGGGGGGGGGGGGCAGTGCGTACCTTCCAAACGGCAGAGCATAGTTTTGAGTGAAAAGTCGAAAACGGTGAAGAGCAGCCACTTCTCATCACACTTGTACCAATTTAGGGTAAAATTAAGAGTAAACTATGCTCATGAGATCGTTTAATGTTTATTTACGAAACACGTGAAGCAAAAAATTATATACAATTTCCTACATTGTAGGATTCTATATTACAAAGTAATAGAAAAAAGGTACAAAGAAAATATCACAATATTTCCAATGACAATGATAACAGGCACAATGACGACACTCGGAAAGTGCTTCGGCACACGCGGCACGCCATGGGCCCATCACCTGTTGGTATGGTCCGAGGATTGAACTAAGTCTCTGGTCGTTCATTCACGATGACTGACTGGTACATTGAGTGTATAGAGTAAAACCGTTACAGAACACACCCAAAAGGAGCAAAGTGCAATTTTATTTTTTTTGTTTTGCCACCCTTCCAGGTGCGAGAGAGAGGTAACGCCCCCCAAGGGTGGCGGCCGTCAGAACAGCCGCGGCCGACCCGATATCGGGTTGTACAGGTCGAGGATCATATCCCTGAGCGTGGTGCGGGGAGAGAGGAAGTTGTCCGCGGTGAACGTTTTCCACTGGAGTCGCTTGAGCAGGTGGATGGCGTACTGGTCGCGCCACCCGGCCCACACCTCGTTCGCCGTGTAAAGCTTGTCGATGAGGGAGTGCACCCCGAACAGCAGCTTGACTCGGTGGACGTGCTCGGGGCGCTTGTGCAGCACCTCCACGGTGGGCCGCTCCCCGGCGTTGTAGTACCACCTGTTCTTGTAGTAGGCGCCGCGGTAGGACTCCAGCCACTCGTTTAGGAAGCGGGCGTCGGGGTGCGCCACGATCACCTAGGACAAAAAATTAATGTGCATGCCCAAAACACTCAATTTTCAAAAATTTGTAAGTATAGTTAGATATTTCAAACGATGTTAAATTTTGGTATTTAACCTAAGGCCTTACCTGCGTGCCGATGAACGCGTCGTCGGGCCAGCCGATGGCAAGCTCGAAGCGGCGGAAGGCGTCGAGCGACTTGACCTGGTAGGAGTCGTTGTCGAGGAAGATGCCGCCGTACTTCATGAGGATGCGGATGCGGGTGATGTCGCTCGCGTGCCAGACGTGGTTGCTGTTGTCCATGGGCTGGCCGAAGATCTCGCTGGGCAGGTCCACGTGCACCATCTCCACCACGTCGGCGAAGCCCGGCATCATGAGCAGCTTCTCCCAGAGCTCGCCGCGGAAGCGTGCCACGTTGGTGTGGAAGAAGAGGCGCTCGGGCCTCTGGTGGCGCAGCGTGGACAGCACCGTCACGAAGTCCAGGAAGTCGAACTCCTCCTGGTTGAAGCGGAGGAAGTGCACGAAGTTCGGCACGATGTAGTCGCCCGACGGGTCGCCGGTCTCGTTGTTGAAGCCTGGCACACACGTGGAGCTCGCGATGAGTCACACTGAATGTGTGTACTGAGTACACAGAAAGCACATAAACGTGTCCGGGCCCGACTCACCTTCGAAGTCGCGCTTTTCCCGCTCGGGCGGCACGTAGGGATCCTTGGCCAGGATGATCCTGAGGGCGGCCTCGGGCTGCACAGTGGGCTCGCTATTGGGAACGGGCAGCAGGTCCAGCAGCTCGTGGAGGTCGGGCTTCTCCCAGTCGGAGATGCGTTGGACGTGCTTGGGGGGCCAGCGCGCGTCGCGCAGCATCCACGCGTACAGCAGGATGAGGAGGACTGCGAGGGCGGGCACCAAGAGTATGCGCCGGCACGCGGCCATGCCGCCAATCAGCCGGTACGACGACTTCACATTCCACTGCCGCAAGGAAGACGATTGTTCGATAAACTCTACACGTAGCTGTGCAGTTTACGTGTCAATCAATGCAACCTGGGCGCATTTTTGAGAAAACACAAATTTCTGTCATTTTCGAGAAAATACAAATTTATGTCATTTTCAAAAAATACAACTTTATGACCGTGACATGTGCCATGCCCAGGCCCTTTGTACCGTCAGCTCGCTTCCCTCTCACCATGTTTCTGGGGCTCGCCGACACGCCCTCGGCGTGCGACCCGTCAAAGTGGCGGCACGCGTAGAACGTCGAACTATGCGTGCGTCGCGGCCGGCCGAAGCGCACAAGCCCAAACACGGTGGCCGGGCGTTGACACGCTGCGATCGCCGGGCGGGACTTGGCGGGCAGTCCCGACGACGCCCTAGGTGGTCGCTGTCACTGTCACGGGCGGCCGGCTGAAGGTACTGGCGTATCGCGCGACGGCCGAACGCGGACTGATACGCGCCGCCTTATCGCGGTGGGCACTATCAGTGGTGAATCGCACCTAACCTCGCCTCGCTGGTCCTTGGAGAAGGACGAACTACATGGAGTAGCTACGGGACCGCGCAGAGCTTTGGTTTTGATCACCTAACTCCGGCTGTATCGGCAGTAGAGATCTGACTCACTCATCATTCGTACCTCCAAAGCCCCGAAACACCTCAAATGAGCCTAAATGGAGAAGACCCCATGTGTCGAGAAAATGCTATAGAGTGACAGACATAGTTTCCCCATCTTCTTGACCACTAAACGCCGACCACAAAGCAATTTTGACCAAACACCATAATTTATCTCTAGTAGTGTCAAGGCAATGCCAGGCGACATATTTTCGCACTAAAATGTGACGGGTGCACATATACACCAACTACTGAACCTTTTTCTCTCTCCAGCATTTTCTCGACAGATGGTCTCGCCCATGGACCCCGCGTAGCGACTCCATGTAATTCGTCCTTCTCCATGGCTGGTCCTTCCGGTCCTTGCCCACCTGACAAGCCAGGACACTGTGACGGTCACTTTAAAAGCCGGCACAAGCACGTGCCCTGTTAGCAGGACGTTTAGGAGGTGATTGAATCAGGGTTTAATCATTGAAATTGATATGACATGCTAATAATCATATGGAATGTTTATAAAAAAGTACAAATGTACAGAAAGAACACAAAGAGAAGAGCATATTAACATCAAGTGTCTAAAGGCAGCAAAACAAAGCAAGTAACAATGTGAACAAAATTCAACAATACAAACAACTAAGAGCAACAAATATATGCTAATCAGGTACAAACAGATAAAACAACATAAATTAAAATATTTAATGAACACAATAATTTAAGTAAAAACCAAACAACACAGGCAATTCTTTCAGTTTTGTTTTTTAGTTTTATTTTAAAGATTTATTGATACTGCACACTCAGTTCACAACAGTACTGCAACTGGCTGGAGAACTGAATTATGCAATACCCACACCAAATAGAGAGCTGTCTCATTGTAATCATAAAATGAATGGAAAAATATGCATATGCATATTTTCTTATTTTTTTTATGTGCCCAGAACAGCTTGAGTGGATGGATGTTCTATTTCCAGCAAGTCAAAAGAGTTGGGATCATGGTAATTAGAAAAGGGAGAACCCATGATTGCAGCCATCTTTGTCACAGTTGATATCATTGAGGAAGGTAGTGTTGAAGTATCATTAGTGGAGCAGCTGGAATCACTTGAATTGCTGATTGGGGAAAATAAACTGCATTCCTCAGCGTGAGTCATTACATGCTTCTTTAAATTGCTATTATGACCAAACTTTTGATTACAGCATGGACAACTGAATGGCTTTTCTCCAGTGTGAGTTCTATAATGGGCATTTAAATTGCTCTTGTGAGAAAAAGCCAGTCCACACTCAGAACAAGAGTATGGTTTTTCTCCGGTATGAATTCGCATGTGGAGCTTTAATCCTCCTTTGCGGGCGAAAGAAAGGTCGCAATGGTCACATGAAAATGGTTTCTCTCCCGTGTGAGTCCGAATGTGTGCCTGGAGTCCATTCTTGTGAGTGAAGCCTACATCACACATGGGACACACAAAACACTTCTCCCCAGTGTGAGAGGAAAAATGAAACTGAAGGGCATCACTACTAGCAAATCTGCGGCCGCATACTTTACAGCCAAAAGGTTTTTGCCCACTATGAATGGTCACATGCTTCTTTAAGTTACCATTTGAAGAAAAACGCTGCCCACATTCAGGGCATTCAAATGGTTTTTCACCAGTGTGTGTGCGCCAGTGTAATTTCAATCCACTTTTCAAAGAAAATGAAGCACTGCAAAGAGGACAAACGAATGGCTTTTCTTGTGTGTGAACACTATAGTGCTTTGTCAGGTTACTCTTGTATGCAAACCTCTGGCCACATTCCCCACACACAAATGGCTTTTCACCAGTGTGACTTTGCATATGAGCTTTGAGATCGGTCTTATTCGTGAAACTCCTCCCACACTCACTACAAACTTGAATGCCCGATGAATCATTTATCACATTTTCATGATTGATATGTTGTTGTTGGATAAATGCCAATGATGAGGATTCATCTGGAACAATGATTAGAATTAAATCAAATCACAAAACTATTTTCTCACATGACATGGAAAAGGACAAGAAAAAATGAAAAGTTACCTTGTAAGGCATGAAGTGTTGAAGTCTCTGGTTGATCCTTGAGCTGCTTCTCCTCTATATGTTGCTGGGTTATTGGGCCTAAAATTTTGATACGGATTACTATCATAAAAGGCAAGGCAAACATGAAGTATAATTACAAGATTTGCGAATACCTGGTGGGTCCAGATCAATAGCTGGATCATTTGAAACTGTAGAAAGTCCACAGGGTGAAGAACATTTATCATCAGTACTGATACCACCCCCACTATCAATGTTTGGTGCTATCACCTGAGGGCAATATTTAATTAGGTGCTTTGAAAACCAAGGGGCAGGCTCTGATTCATGAGCTAAAATTAAAGCAAAAAGTAAAACATTAGAAATTATTTTTTCATTTTTTTTTTTTTTTTACAAATGATCAAATCAACATAGAACAGAGAATTCATTCTTACAAGTTCCTACTTCATCCATAGGAGGAAATGTCATTAGTGTGTGTGAACTACTGTTAGTGCTGGACAACAACACATCATTGGAATGATGGGCACATCTTTCCATAGGTTGATGGGTCTCACAATGAAAGGCATCTGGGGAAGTTATGGTTGCTCCCAGAGTGAATGGTAGAAAGCTGGGCAAGACCAAAGGGATATCATTTCCTAGGTCTGCCTGATCTTGTTTCAATCCGGGTGATAGGCTGGTTGGGCTCTGATGGAATGATCCAGTGTTGAAGTCTAGAGATTCATTACTGTTTTGAGGGTCAAAAGGCCTTCCTGGATGAACGTCAGAGCTGAAATGAGATTTCATTCCATTGCAGATGTCAGAGTGCTGACTCAGGTACTCCTCGCTCCCAAACAACTCACTGCAGTTGGGGCACACAAAGGGCACACCTAAAAACAAATGAAGAATTTTTAAAACTAAATAATGTAACGGTAAGGAAACACTGTCAGCATTTCAAATTTACCAAGGTCTGCCACAAAGTCTTGATACAAATTTAAATCAAGATTTGCCTTGTCCATTGTCAAAACAAAACTATCAGTCAGCAATTCGTAGAGAGGTGGATTCCTAAGACTAAGAAAGCAATATAATGAAGAAACATAATTAGGTTTTGTGTAAAACTATGATTGAATATTGAGAGTGTTAAAGATTCGAGAGAAGAAGACGAGACGTCAATACAATTTTCATCGTATTTTAAAAGAAGAAGAGTAAGTTGCAAGAGTGGTGAAAATACTAACCCAAACACAAATAGAATAGGATAGTAATTAAGAAGAAACAACAACGGGTATCTTCCTAAACCAACATTAGAGTCGAATCCTTTTAGGTTATTCTCTCCTTGAAACGATTCATACCTGGAAAACTATGTTTGGCTGAGCTTTGAACTAATGATAACAAGCTCAAGTAATGAATGTAACCTTCTCATTTTCACATCAGTATATAAACACAACACAAAACTACTATTCGCAAGACGACTGCCTATCGAGACAAATGAAGTCTGACTGGGGATCAAACGAGCGAGCGGGAACATTCAAATGTACTGATCGCTGTAAGGCTTGGCGTTAAATGCTTACAAACGTGAAAGTGTGTGGTGGTGAGTCATACCCTCCGCTGAAAATGCAGAAAGATCGCAGAAAAGCAGTCGAAATTCAATCTTCCCGCGAGATTGATTCCCAGCGAGAAGAGAACGTTCTGGATCCCATCGGTTGTACCGTTCACCGTTCTCGACACCAGCGGATGTAAACAAACGGCGCAAACGTCGACGGTTCTGTTCTTCAGACGTTTTCCACTCATTTTCATTTGTTCCAATGAAAGTTGACGAGTGCAGTTTCATGCAGCCATTTGAGAATGCTCTGTTGCTTCAGGAAACAAGTCGTCATGTCTCGTGAGTCTTAACTGACTGAATCGCTCGAGTGTTCCTCATTTTTCACAGGTTATCTATTACACAATGACAGAAGGAAAAGTGAACAAAAAGGGAGCAAAATGTTTTCCTGGGAAAGAATCATTCCAAAGAATGAATTTTCTGTACCAGGTATTTCTTGAATTTTCGCTTCACTGTCAATCGTTGATATGTTGGACCAAACCTTAAATTGTATTTCTCAGGCGGCACATGTTTCTTTGGCTAAATGTCATAAGAACGGCGATGTACCTGCATATTATGGAAACTCCATGGTATCCATTGCCAGGAAATCTGTTCTTAGAATGTAAGTCACCACATTATGAAGAATATCATGATCATCAATGAGTCATCTTTTTTTTTTCCAACCATTAATATGCTAATTGGTATTTGATTATTGCAGGGAACCTTCCATCAAGAGAGAATTTTGCAAGGGTTGCAATAGCCTGCTGAAATCTGGGATAACAGCAAGGGTTCGTATTCGTTCTGGAAACATGATTTGTACGTGCTTACGCTGTGGCACAGTCAAAAGATTTCCTACTAAACGACAATATAAACTCTGGTCAGAATGTGATGATGCCTGCCTTGAAGTATTAGATGAATCAACTGGTTCGGAGAAAATGAAATTTTCTCTAAATGAAGCTACTAAATCTAAGTCGTTAAAATCAACAAGCAAGGTTTCGGATGGAAAACAATCTGAAGTATTGATGGAAGAGTCTACTGTCAGTCGAGCGGAAGGCAGATGAAAAACACTGTATCCTGGATATTTTTATGCGTATTTGAATTTTATCTGCCATTCTTGAATTGTAAAAAAGTTGTGATGTATCAGTAGTTTTGGAATTTATATTGATAATTATTCCTGTCTGGTAGGGTCCTCAAAGCAAGTGATCAAATAAAGACTGTGTTGCAAGGTACATATTTACAAGATATTTTCTGTGTCTGCATCAAATATTCTAAGAAATAAAAATAACAAAATAAGCTTGATCAGAATCTTTTTCTCAAAGAATTAAGTGCGTGGTTAATTTTGGATCACATAACTTAGACAGTCCAGCAGGATCATGATGGGCCAGCAGCCAATAAAGAAGCTGAGGACATTAAAACTAACACTTCCACCAACATGTCCTCAGCAGGGTATATCTCGGTCAATAAATGCTGCTGAAGACTCGCAAAATGGCTTGCAACATGATCCTGAAAGTAAAAAGATGAACAAATAACATAACTGGGCATCCAACAGAAAGCGAAATACTGCTGCCAAACAGCACTATCGCCACAAACCAAATATCAATCACAGTAAACAGAGTACCGTAACCGGACACAAACTTCTTCAGATATTTCGTAAATAGCGTGTCTTTGAGACAAGCTTAGAGGTGGATTGTGAATGTATTGTATGTTCCCACCCATTTTTGAATTTGATGCAAGACGGCTCAATTTCTCATGATTTCAGCTTCGTTTGTTCGATTCAACTGTCGTATATGTAGCCAACATTCCACTTAAAACTTGATTTTTATGTTGTTAATTTTTGGTCGTAAGAACTTAAAATCATCATTCTATTTTAGATTTAAACCACGCCTCACGTTAGTATCGTATGTTTAAGAAATTATTTGTACGATGGGGAAGAATATTTTTTGATTCTGAAACTTTTGGACGTTGGCCTTTCCGTCGGTTCCGTGAACCGTCGGAGACCGAATTCGAAAACGACAACAAAGAGCGTTGGAAACAGGCAGCGAACTGGTTAGAAAATCCTTTGCAAGTGTGGAGAAGTGCATTAGAATACTTTTAGAAGGTGCGTGTGGTTCTAGTGATACTGCGGTGTCAATGTCAAAATATTTGTGAAGACTTCCACTGTTTTCGGCTTCTTGTTGTTGGCTTTCTTCGCACATTGTAATGAGACGCTGTTGAGTGATGAGTTAGTGTACAACAATGTGTTCATTGATAACTTAATCGTGTTCTAACTTTGATTTATTTCGCAGCTGCTTCACCAATGACCGTTTTGCTGTGGGCGCAACTTGCATGCACCTTTGACCATGGATCCCTCGGTGTTTTTTGGGCGGACGAGGGCGACGAGGCAGACACTCAAGTCAAAGCAGCAAACCACAATCAAGGAAAGTGAGAATTGTAAGGTTAACGAAGATGCTTCAAAAGAAATTCGTAAACTTCCAGTTAAAGGCCAAAAAGCGAAACCCATGACTGCTGGCAAAGAAAACGATGCTGTCAAGGAAGCTACCACTACACGCGCTTCAAAGAGAACTCAACAAGCTTTGAATAAAAATGCGAAGAAAGATGAGTTGATTGGAGTGAAAGACAAACATAAACCTGCCAGCAAATCTCTGAAAGTGCACTTTGATGGTGACTCTCAAGAAAGTCCTTCAAGTGGAGGAAGAAGACAGAGTGCTGCCCCCTGTGGGCCTGTCTATCAGAATGTTCGCAGGTCTGATGTAACTGGTGACCCTTATAATGAATATGATTTTCCTCTTGGTTCAGATTCATCTCCTGAGAGAACAAAAAAGAAGAAAAAGAAGCCAATTGCTGGTAGAACAAAGCCTGTAAAAAAAGCTGGTGGTGTTGTTAAATGGGATCCCTCTAAACGACCGATTATTGTAAAACCCAAAACTGTCAAGAAAACGGCTTTGCTGGAAAAAGATCTTACTGCCTTTAATGCAACTCAAGCTGCTAAACCTAAACTAAATATTAAAGAGAATCCTGTGAAAGCAACTCTTCCTGTGGAAGCAAATCCTGTGAAAGCAACACCTCCTATGAAAGCAGCTCCTCCGGCAAGAGCAACTCTTCCTGTGAAAACAACAACTCCTGTAGAAGCAAACCCTGGGAAAACTATTCCTCCTGTGAGAGCAAATCCTGAACTGCACAGTACTTTGACACCTGACGTGAACGGTGCAAGGCATTTTACCTCTACTCCAGTATTAAGACAGCCCTCATCAAAGAAAGTACCAAATACTGCAGCACCTTCCAGTACTGGCAGTACTCAGTCACTGACAGCTATACCCAGTGCAAAGGGACAAGCACTTTCTGTCCCATCATTTGGCTTGTCCTGCACTGGTGATGAGAGTTTCGAGCCTTCATCTCCTTTGGTAATGGCTGACATACCATGTGCAGCAACCCCAACCAGTGATGTTCCAAATCATATCTCTTTGAATGCTCAAGCCAGTTTGAAATCCCAATCAGCTAGATTTGCTTCAAGATCTAGTTATTTTCTGTCTTTGCCTGTCCGAGAGAGCCCATCATTTGGAAACGTTCTTGAATCTCCTCGGAGGTCTTCTGATGGCTTATTAGGAACTGAACGTGCAGGGAATCTGGACGCTGTAACTTCCACCCCAGTGACTCGTTCCAGGAGAACCAATTGTGAAGCTGTCAAATCATCAAATACTGAAAATCCTGATAAACCATCAGTGTCACAAAGCAAAGTAACAGAGAAAGTTCTATTGCCTAGTGGTAATGATTCGGATGGCAATTTGTCTGGAATATTTGATGACATACCACGCACGTCTGTTTTACCAACCCGAATGTTTTCCACCCACCGTGGTACTATTTACATTCCTGAAGGCCAGAATGTCCCCAAGAGAAATATGCCTGAGTTTTCACCAAGCAAGGAGCAAACTAGTTCAAGAGCTACAGTTGTGAAGTTTTCAGATCCTGCATCATCTGGTTTGGAACAGTGTTTTGGTTTTGACAATGAGGATGTCACATTTGTACCACAGCCTACTAACATTGTCAAAAAACCACCCATAAAAAAGCCTAACATTTCTATCCCAGATGCTTTGGCTATCTTACGAGGGCAAAGTAAACTTGCATCACCAGCTAATAAGACTCCAAGGTCAATTCAAACCAAATTGACGGACTTTGTTTGCTCCACACCCACATCTTCACCTGCAAGAGTTGTTGCAGTATCCAATGAACCTGTGCTCACTCCAACACCTGTGCCACTGTTTGATGAGGACCAAATTGATGCAGAGTTACAGTCCCCCTTCTCTCAAGTAAGTATAGTTTCTCTTTCATCCCACTGTTTTATCAGGTTTATGTAGTATATCTCATTCTCTGAACTCGTGAACAGCCATCAAGGAGATCATACGACAGATTTCGACCAGTGAAGAGAATAGCTTGTGGTGACGAAGTCCACTCTGGTGATGAAGAGGAACAAATTGATTCTGAGTCTACTATTCCAGTGAAGAAAAAGAGCAAATCCTACAAGCGGACCAAGAAGGTAAGAAGAGATTAAAAAGTTAATCTACACTTAGATAAGAACTGTATACTGTATTTTTACCGCTCACATTATCTGTTTTTCTGTTGTAGCCTAAAGAAACTCAACTTGATGCCTGGGCTAGTCAACTTGCATCACACTTTGATGAAGTTGAGCAAGTAGAACTTCAGTTGGAATAGATACTGTGCAGTTTCTGTTCTTTTCAAGAAAGAGTATGTTTTTCACTACTGAAAATGTAGTGCAACAGTTTGTATTTTTATGTGCAGTGTATAATTTTTTTCCGACGGTTGGCACTTAAGCAGTTTATGTACCTTTAAAAAAAAAAACAAAAAAAAAACAGAAACGATAGTTGTTTATATGTTTTTGTTCAAATGTTTATTATAAATGTCTATGCGTTTAAATTTTTTTAAAAAGACACTTTAGTAACAACATATATTTAGTTTTAAACATCTGTAACCAGGAAACGTGACAGAATGTTTGGAAATTGTTTGTTAGTAATAGTGAACTTTTTTTCCTTCTTGAATTTTCTGCATGCATATTTTTAATAATTTACCTTGCATTTACAGTATTTATTTGTTTTTTGTTCTCATAAGGATTTGCTCTTCACCTTTCCTCATGTTTGGAGTCAAGGTAATGATCTTATCCAGACAGGTGCAATGATGGCTGAGCATTATATTTGTTTTATTGATTGTTTTTTGTTTGTTGACTTGATCAGCCAGAAGCAAATATTTTCCAATTGTGATCTGAGTTTGGAATTTGGAATATTCTTGCAAAAGCATACTATTCTACCACTAACTTCATGTGTTACTAATTTTGTTAGTCAATGTAACAACTTTGAAATTAGTTTTACTGGACTTTGTAAAGCATTGTCTTCCTTGCTCTCTTGTGTTCCTGCATAGGTACATGAAAGGAGGGTCCTTCTCTCATGATAACTTTCATTATAAGATGGTAGTGTTTTTGTAATAACTCTTTTACTCATTCCTTACCCCTTTTGTTGTTGAAATGATGAAGAAAGTGAGAAGGAACAAACATGAGTCCTTGCCAATTATTTTTAGTTGCTCAAGCGTAAACTGCTTAAATAAGAGATAAATGTGTCTGCTTCAAGCTTCAATTCCTGACAAGTGGACTATCAAGGATATACAAAAGTTAAATGAATCACAACAAAAATTGTTTTTATTTTTTCACAAGATGTGTTTAACTATCACAGATTTTAGTTCTGAGCATTAGCGCATGCAGAAAACAAACTGGGGAACCAATATGTCTGCTCTTTTGGATTCTGATTGTCAATCCAAGCCAGCCCTTCTTGTAGCATATAATTCAAACCTCTCTGTGCTCTCTCTGTCTCCCAATGCAGATTGGATTTGATATCTGAACAACTGATATGCCCATCATTGTCAGAAGCGGTTTGAAGGATGGCTGTGTGATCCATGTTGAGTTCCCCAGGAACAGATTGCACCAAGAACTGACCTTTTCCCATTGACAACACCGTAAATCCATTGCCAAAAATTCTCAATTTCTTGGCAGCACACAGCAAATCATCAACAGATATCTCCTGATGCTGCTTACTCCGACCACGAGCCTGAATCAATCTCTTCCTTAACTCATCCATTGTTATGAGACCTCCATTCTTGTAACTTGTAGCTATGCATACTTCAACAATTTGAACACTCAGTTCGTAATAAAAGTCCCCGATGCCTAGGACTGACCAAAAACCTTTGCCTGATGCAAGAGGATCCACGCCAATAGAGGCACACATTTCCTGGAATTGCCTCCGAAACTGTACATTCTTTCTTATTTCATTTTTGTGCTTAGCAGCAAAATCTTCTAAATTAGATCGAAACACATCAAGCTGTTTTGACATCTGTTCAAGAGCATTTTCTTGAATCTCCGTTCCTTTATCACGATACTTTTCCTGTTCCAATTTTTGCTTATGAATAGCACCAACCCCAGCTCTTCGTCGCATGTTTGCTAAAAAAAAGTGAAACGTTAACATTATTCAGTATCATGGAGTTATCACACAAAACTTCTGTTGAGAACTGTCAAACTAGTCAAAGGATTGGTTTGGTTACCTTACCTCAATGGTTAGCGTGAAGGTTAAAAGAAGTCTCAGCAAATAAATTTTAGAGTGAAATGGAGTAGAATATTATCATTGAGATAAAAATTTCTAGTGCGCCATTGTAGTGCTTGTGCTTGAAGACAACAAATACAAATAGTAACGAGTAACAAATTAGAAGTCAAAAGTCAATAAAGATAGAATTTCTCATACCGACTGACACGCAAATGTTTTTCCAAGCAGAAGCAGACAGTAGACAAGCGATAGTATGGCTGCCACATTGACAAGCAGTCACTTCATTACGTTCAGAGTTGCATTTTAACATGATTAGTCTCCATTATACCTTAGGTTTCTTGTTAATTTGTGTGCCATGGCACGCAAACGGAGTCATGTGGTACCTTGAGCCGAATACACAGAAGTGTTTGAAAGAGGAATTGCATCAAAATGATCTAGTTACCGGGGAGTATGAAGTGTCCCAGGCCCCCGGCCAAAAAGTGCATTATATTGTAAGTTCAACAATTCCTTTCCGTTTTATCTTTTATGTCTATGTTCCTTCGTTTTTTCTTTGTCTGAATAAATTTTATTTTTCAGGTACGTGACTCGCAAGGACACATTTTATCGCAGAAGGAAGATATTTCAAAGGGAAAATTCTCATTTGTCACAGAAACATATGATACCTATGAAGTATGTTTTGCATCCTTCGTTCCTTCACGTAAGTTTCCACCACCAATCCACCTCTACATGTGGTGCTTGCCCGCCTGCCCTGCTCTGACCGATTTCATAGCGTGATAATTCAAAATAGAATTTCATGGGCTCTTCTTGTCGTTGTAGTAGAATTGTCTCTTGTAATTTGCAGATCAACGAGGCGTTCGGCAAGAAGTATCCCTTGTTACGAAAAGAGGAATTGAAGCAAAGAGCTATGAAGCTGTAAGTATTATAAAGTCTTCTATGTAGCATTAAATCTCAAAGGTGTTTATGGAAAGATTATGCTATGAATCGCATTTACATTACTGGTGCCAATTGACCACAGAACACCTATTTTTTATGTGTCATCAAACACAGGTGGTGAGAGAGTTCTGCTATACTTCTTGTGTGTAGCTTTTTAATTCCATGCAGTTGTGGTGGGGCTGGAGCACCCTTATTTTTTAAGTGCTCAGAGTGTGGTCTGCTACAGTATTTGAAAAATTTCTTTTTCTTTGATTATTATTTATAAATGATCATCCTCATCCCTCTTATTAAGATATTGGTCTCTAATATGCTGTCTTCTTTTTTCAATGCCCTGGGATTAACTGATTGGTGTTCGTGAAGTCTGTGGTAAAGATTTTGAGCTGTTGAAATGTGTGTCTGTTTCTACTATGTAGTTATTGATTGCTGCTTGCACAGCTTCATTGAACTCCTTTTTTTAAATACCTGATTTCTTCCCTCACCCTAGATGACACTAATATGTTTGTGGTTGTTTCCATCTCATGACTTATGTTGGACTATGTGCTATTTGGTGTTGTACTATTGCCCAATTAGATTTAGATTTTTGGGGAGGTTAAAACTAGCTGTTGTCTGTCATTGTACAAGATAGATAATTTTTGACCATGCCTGTTTCTTGCTTGTTAAACATTAGTTTGTAATCCACTATAACGTGTGAATGTGGCACTGTGCTAGGTCTTAACAATCGTTTATCCTCCATTCAATATTTCTCTTTCTCTCTAAATTTCGTGTGCCTTTGTTTACAGATTGGAGAAGCAGCTAAGCTGAAACCAATGGAAGTGGAGCTGAAACGTTTGGAAGATCTTTCTGATGCTATTGTTCAGGACTTTTCTATGATGAGGAAACGAGAAGAAGAAATGAGAGATACTAATGGTAACTACTGTTTGTGCCATTTACCATCTAGACTCTTCTTGCCTTTTGACGAGCCATTATGATGACACAGATTTATTCATTTACAGAATCGACCAACAGCCGAGTGTTGTACTTCAGCGTTTTCAGCATGTGCTGTTTATTGGGTCTGGCAACATGGCAAGTTTTGTACCTAAGGCGTTTTTTCAAAGCAAAGAAGCTCATAGAATAATTTCTTTTCAATTTATTTTTTCCTGTAAATGACTGAGCTCATTAATAATAGTTATTTGGTGTGTGTGTTTTGTGCCGTTTCAGAATTATCTGTTTTAAATTTATATCTGTTCATATTATGTGTTGTAATTTATTCTCATCCGAATATTTGTGCATGTAACACAATTCAAAATTTATCAATACTTTTATACACGAAAGAGGGTCATTATTTTGTCCATGAAATAAGTTTGCAAACTATAAAAATAAGAAAACTGTATTTGATTCAGTGCTCAATTACTACAAATAAAATACAAAATTAAAAAGGTGCTATGATTAACGTCAGTCTCAATACATCAAAATGGAATAAGAATAAAAGAAATAAAAAAACAGACATGCAGTATTCTAACATGACACTGTCTTTGGAGCTTTGCTCTTAACAAGATCGAATGTAAACTTATGCAACTTGTAGCCTTCAGAAGGATTCAGTATATGTTTCTTCACTGGAGTTTCTCTGCAGTTGCTTATATAAATTCCTGATCGATTTTCTATCAATGGTGAAATAGCTGCATGCACAATTGGCATTGCTCCTTTTTCAGGGGACTGAAAATAAAAACATGGCTATTAGTTGATGTTTTAGAGTAATAGTCATGCTACCAGTGCTGAAGGCTCAAAGCATACCTTGAAAAGCAATTTTGGGACCCAGGGAAAGATTTTTTTGAATGCAGTTCCATCAAAAAGCTCAGTGTTAACAATACCAGGATGGACAGCATACACATTGACAGGGATATTATTTTCAGTAAAGAGGCGTGACATATGGACCGTGGAGACCAGCTGTGCCAACTTAGACTGAGCATAAGCAGCACTTGCAATGTAACCTTCACTGCAAAATTGAGCACACATGAATCATGTAATAAAATTTCACTTCTTTAACCAGATTTTTAACAGCCATGTCCTAAAAAAAGACTTACGTATTGTTAAAATCAGCATAGTTAATTGCTCCAGCAGCATAAGCACATGACGTTACATTGACAATGCGTGACTTATTGGGGCCTCGATGCCCAGCCTTTTCCAAGGAAGGCAACAGCTCTTGAGTCAAAACAAAGTGGCCAATATAGTTGACAGCTTGATGTGACTCGATGCCATCCTCCGTTAAAGAATATGGAACAAACATAATGCCAGCTGAAAAAGAGGAGTTGTTTCTTCAAACAATTCAACAGTAAGTCAAACATAAACTGACCTTGACATTGACATTACCATTGTTAACAAGTACATTAATGATGGGATGGGCAGATACTACTTTCTTAGCAAATGATCGGACTGAGGCCAATGATGCTGTGTCAAGTTTGAAGCATTCAATAGTTCCTTGGGTAACACCTAAAGCTCGCAAGGCTGCGATTGCACTTTCTCCAGCCACAGTGTTACGGCATCCTGGAACACCTTACATTATTTGAACCACCCAACAAATGACAGTCAAAGGAGAATTTGCAGTGAAATATACATACCAATAATAACATGCATATTGCATTGCAACAGCATTCGAACAACATGCAGGCCTATTCCTCTGGACCCACCAGTCACAACAGCTATTTCGCCACTCTTGTTAGTTATATCTGAAAAATGAAAATAAAAGCAGTCTAATTTTTGTGGACAACCCCAATAGCCTAACACAGAGGCGGATACAGAGTTAAATCTACTTCTAAGGTGGGAAGGTGTCATGTTTTGAAGTCATTGAAAATAAGATAAAAGTGAGGGTTTGATAATGGGCCTGATATCAACCAACATGGAAGATGATGCAACTGTACTCACCAATTCTGTTGGATTTGGCATAAATGAAATCCTCAAGCTGGGCTACTCCCCCAAGTGTATAGTATACAAGCTGGTATTTAATCTCGGCCACAATTTTTTTGAGAATTTCCACAAGGAAGTGGAGTACCATGGTTGAGCAGCTTTGGACACAACCTACTCGATCCGTTTCAAAGCGAGAAGTTGAATGGGAACAGTCCCAGGCCTCCCTCACACTGAGCTGCTCTAGACTTTCTCGACAGCAGGATGAAGATGGGGTGCAAGAGATGGGCAGTGGCGAGAGAGCGAGAGCCGCAAGGAGCGGCGGCCAAGAACTTTCACTTCTGGTCTGGTCGCTTGGCCCGCTCTCTGGCCTGGCTGTCATCTGTTGTTTGTTTACCACGTTACCCTCCTCCCCCCCCCCCCTCCACGCCGTCGCCTTCCCCCCCCCCGCCCTTGGAACGAGTACGAGTATGATGACTTCGGCTTCATTCGAACCACAATCAATCCTGGTTCAATGGGACGAAAAAAGGACCTTATGATGGAGCTTTCGCTGAGGAGAATGTGTCCGCTGACTGCCGCTGACGGCCATTCAAATTTTGGCGCGAGGTAGCTATGAGAAACTTCTTTAGACATTTGTTCCGATGAAAAATTTATTCACATGAAAACTTTTCAAGTCATAACACACGTGCATTAAGGAGGACCTAACCTAATTAATAGCAGTAACAATAATATCATTTAAAAAAATTTAAGATGAATTTAGAAGAGTCAAAGTCGAGGATCATTTTGAACGAATACGTCGTTGCTAACGTAAGCCTTCAATGACAATCAGTTTCTAGTTTCATTGCATATGATAGGTGTCTTTCCGACTTCACCTATTAGATTTTCAGTATCGTTATTGCCTAATCCTTTTTCAGACAAATGCAACTGACTATCCCGGAGGTTTCAGCTGTGAAGAGCCATGGAGCCACAAGAAGTTTCAAAAGGTGTCTTTTTATATGGAAACAACATGTCAACATTTCTTAGTTTTGAAGTAGTGAAAAAGATGCGACAGAAACTACAACACTTTGTGATGCTTTCAGAACTTCCGCATCGAAATTATTCGGTATAACAAAACGGAGATGGAGTTTGACTTAATTGGTGTGCATGCAGCAATTGCCAACGCATTTAGGCGTGTGATACTCTCAGAGGTATGCTCACCTCAAAACTTTTTCTCATCCCTAAATTGTCTTATATAGTATGTAAATCTTATGTTCTTACTTGAATCAAATCCAGGTTCCAAGCATGGCCATCGAAAAAGTGAAGATCTTCAATAACACAACTTTAATTCAAGATGAAGTACTAGCTCACAGATTAGGATTAATTCCGTTGAAGGCAGACCCCAGGCTCTTTGAATACAAGGCTGAGGCGGATGCAGAACCAACAGAGCAAGATACTCTTGAATTTGAGCTGAAGATTAAGTGCACTTGGAATGGCAATGCCCCCAAAGACGCTACTCATCCAGATGATTTATACAGAAATCATAACGGTGTGTTGTTTTCACTGACGTATCTATTGTTTCCTTTTTTTCTCCATTGCTTCACTATCACTTGTTTCCTTTGGTCCCTTTTACCTATTATTTCTTCTGTTCTCCTTTCTTCCTCTGTTATTGGAAAAGCTTGCTCATTTTATTTTGCAGTATATACGAAACACTTGAAATGGATGCCAATTGGCGGTCAAGCTGATATTTACAACGCTGAACAAGTCGGTCCAGTTTTTGAGGACATCTTGCTGAACAAACTCAGGCCTGGCCATGAACTTGATTTGCGATTACTTGCTGTTAAAGGAATTGGCAAGGATCATGCAAAATTTTCTCCTGTTGGTAGGGTTCTTTTTTTGTGTTATTTGTCTGAATCTTTCATTTTAGGAACAAATCCTTTTGAACAGAAGCTCTGGTTTTGTAATTTTTAATGCTTGTGTGTCTGTTTACAGCCACTGCATCATATCGTTTGTTACCAGAGATTATACTTACCAAGGATGTAGAGGGTGAATTAGCAGAGCGATTGCAGTCATGCTTTTCCCCAGGAGTTATAGGTTTAGAAGACAATGGACATGGTTGGTAACTTTAAGAGTGAGGTAAACTGTTATTTTCAAAAGCATCGTAGTTATTCCTGTATCATTCTCATGCTTGTTACAGGGAAGAAAAGGGCGAAGGTAAAGGATGCTCGTTATGATTCTTGCAGCCGAAATGTCTTCCGATATGAAGATTTGAAAGACTCTGTGAAAATGGCCCGTGTAAAAGACCACTACATATGTGAGTACTTGTTCTCTAAACATCTGATGCATAGCGAGGTCAAAACATCTCTCTTGTGTGTTTACTACTTTATTTTGTATTTCAGTTTCAGTTGAGTCTGTTGGAGCGCTTCCTCCTGATGTCCTCTTTGTTGAAGCAATTAAAGTGTTGAAGAAGAAATGTATGACATTCCTGGAAGAGCTGAATGAGGCTGCTGCTGAGAAATGATGTGACGCAATGTTAAGCAGCCGGTAAAGGTAATAATAATAAAACCAAAAACAAGAGATATTTTTGAAAACACTTACTTGATTCACACCATAAGTGTACCCACTCCTAGCCACACGATTATAGAGACCTCGACATCGACACCCTTGGGGGAACGCTGTGGAAATAAACAGCAGGTGGTGACAGGGAAGTCCCTTCCAGCTCCTTGGCCAAGCCGTGGCGGCGGTCTGTGTTGACGTCAGGGCGTTTACCGACCAGAGTGCCGCGACCCTCCCTCGCAGCCCTCCGCGGTGTCTCGAACCACTCCATTCCCACCCCATTCCCGGCTCGCGGCCAGTAGGCTAGGCAGGCAGGCAGGCCCGGCGGAGTTCGACTCGACGGGACCGGACGGGTTGGGGGTGGTTGTTGAGTTTAAGGCTACGGCGGCACGTCGCCAACACACCGAGCCATCTGCACCACCTTCCGAGTTTGCAGACTTCCAAAATACGGGGGATTTTTATATTGCCAACGGCAGGGGAGGGTGTGTGTTTAAACCATATCTGAGACATTTCGGGGGCTCAGTATGCCTTAGAACAGCGTGCCAAACGTAAACGATGCCTTTCAGCGTCTTTTCGGGCTAATTTCATTGCGCACCTCGACCCATGCATGCACGCATGCTTTCTTAACTCCACACCCAGGAAAGGGTGAAAGGTCCCCAGCAAAAACGCCGCACTTTAAACCTGTAAGTAGGCAAAGAGTAGAATACTAGCCGAGCAACCCCCCACCACACCCCCGGTAAAAAAAAAGGCCGCCTCCGGATTAGCAACTGAGCGGCACGAAACAATTCGAGAGTAAATGGGATTGGGGGAACGTACGCCAAATTGCATTCTGCCACATTGTGATGTGACGTCATGCACATTGATTGCATTTGGCGGGGAACCGCAACTGGGGAGAAAGCAAGGCCTCTGTCGGTTAAGGAGTTTTCCGGGAGATCAAACTCGCTTCAAACGAAGTTAAACCCGAAGCAAAATAGAGAGAGAGAGAGAGAGAGAGCGGCTAGTGCACACCCTGTGGCAAAGAAGGATACCCCACGCAAAATACTGGACTCGGAGTCCTTTGTTGGTGATAGTGTTGCCGGAGGAAGTTGAGCCGTCGCTTCGTGTGGGAGGCACTCTGCGGCCCTGCGGGACCCTCAGCCTTTCAGCCTCGCTTTCAGTCGTCCGTCCAACCCTTGTCCGCAATGATCGCTCTTGAAACCACCACGGCCCGTCGCGGATCAAGACTCAATCGCCCAGAATAGAAACGGCTTCAAAGAGCAAAGCCAAAGCCGGTACATTGTGGTGAGCCAGCGAGCGGTGCAGGTCGTCGCACCCCTCGTCGCGCCCAAGGTCATCCGACGCCCACCGCCGCTCTTTGCCGTCTGTTGCGTGTGTGAGCACAGACGATTACGCGTGGCAAAAGAAGAAGAAAGGAACAATTTTTTTTTTTTTTTCACGGAGTTGGCCTCATGCTAGGATCAATCAGAGACCGGCCACCTTCCTTTCTTCTTTCGCCTCCCCTAAAGTCGACTATTGTGCTGTAGCTGCGCACAACGTATCCGAGGGCACCGCCAGGGCGCGCGTTGGGTGCGCCACCACGGCCTGGGTATACCTGGGTGCCCCCTGGATCGTCCGGCGTCCGAGGAGATAACTGGCGATGAATCTCGATTTAGGTTGTCACCATCACCGTGTCCTCATTGCCTGCCACGCACTGCGGTGCAGGCTTCCCCCGCCGCCGTGCCTCTATATGAATCTTTTGACAGTCGCATTGTCCTGTGGCCGCGTTATTTTTAGGAGCGCAGAGCGCATGCTGCTCGCGTGCACATGTCCGCCTCCACGTGTGACGACGAGGCGTTTTGCTTCGGCTTTGCTTCGGCGTTTGGCGGCACCGCATCGGGCCATCCAGCCGTCCCCCGCCCGCTGTTATTTTCGTTCCTTTCGCAAACCAGAATAGGCGGGCCCGGCCCTCTGGGGACGTCCTCCGAGGGACGTCGCTGACCAGACCAGGGCGGTGCGCGGGCCGCGCGGCAGAGCATGCGGAGCGAGCAGGTGCCGAGCCTCCACCGTGGAGCCCCGCAGTCGCAGTCGGTCGGTACTCGGCGTCGGCGTCGGTTCGACGTCATCAAACGGGGATGCAGCGCTCGGTTGGCCTGGCCAGGCCCGCCCCCTGCAAGGGCCCCAGCCCACCCCAGCCCACCCCAGCCCACCCCAGCCCGCCTCGCAGGCACACGGCGGGGCGCGGCGAACGCAGTGATGGACAGGCGGCCCCCGCTGTAAAATATGGCACCAGCAGTAAGCGGTTGCGGTGTGCTGCAGGAATTACCCCTTTCGTCTTGGAGGGAGGCTCGAGGCTTCCGTTCCACGGGGCCGAGGCATGGCCGAGGCGGCGGGCAATGCGGAACCCTGGGCATGCATGCATTCCCGGCGCTTCTCGCGGTGCATCAGAATGTGCTCCGGGCAGGCGTCGAATCGAGCACGAAACGCAATTTGGAGGGAAGCATCAGGAAGTTCCTCGGGGTCCACCCTACGCAGGGACAACAAGAGAAAGGAGAGTGTGACGGGCCGGGCGCGGACCCAGAGACATGTTAGGGGGGGGGGAGGTGTCACAAAAGTTGCCTACTTACAGGGGGCAATGTACGACTTTTTGCCTACCTTTCAGACTTCTTCGCCACCTTCAGGGCAGGGCGACGCCCCCGTCGCCTCCCCCCAGGATCCGCGCCTGGGGGGGGGGAGCAGCTGTGCTGTGGGGTGCTACGGAAGGCGGCTCGCTGTTCACGAGTGAGAGCCTTTTCACCCCCCGTGCGTGGCGATTGGCTTTTGCCGATCCTTAATATCGCTGACGTCGCCTACGGCTGGCTGCCTGGGCTGGCTGCCTCGGCCCCGCGGCACCGCGTCTGTGGCGTTCATCGGGTGACGTGTGGTCGAGTGACGTCGCGACGCAGCCTACGTCAAGAGGCGAATCAGCCAGCGGGGCGGCGCGAGGGGCGGCGCGAGGGGCGGCGCGGCGTTTGTCCCTTCGCGTGCCGCGTGCCGCGGGGGGTGAGGTCCGAGGGGAAGTCTATTTATTCTGTCACGCAGCGGGCGGGCCCACTGTGAGGCCCACTGTGTGGCCCACTGTGTGGCCCACTGTGTGGCCCACTGTGTGGCCCTCGGCCTGGCCGCGGAGGGGAACTCGCTGGAAATGAAACGGTGTCGATAATGCGGCGCCAAGTCCCAAGCCGGACTTGGGGCGGAACGAAATAAGCCGAGGGGAAGCAAGCAGCTCTGGGCGCCTTGCTCTCCGCAGTGCCATCATGGAGTACGATGGCATGGCAGTGCTCCAGGGCCAAGTCGCTGCAACGCGGCAGCAACGTGGGAACGGACGGAGCCAACTCCAGCCGGGCGGGCAGCGACGGAGCCTGGACCGAGCGCCTGTGGTGCGGGGGATAGGCAGTGCCGCTGGCCACGGCTGCGTGCCGGTTGCCTAGGGTGGCCTCGCCAGGCTTCCTGTGTGTTTACATCGCCATCATCGTCGCCGTCGTGGCTTTGGCGCGCCTCGGCCGCGTTCGCCGCGCTTCACCCAACGCGCTGCTGTGGTGACAGCGTAGTACTCCACGGATCGCGGGACGGGGAGGGGGCAGGCGCCGCTAGCGTGCGCTAGCGCAGCTGTAGGGGGTGCGGCGGGGTGGGGCGCGGGCCACACGTCTCGGGGAGGGGGCGCCGCGGCTGCCGCGGCGTGGGGCGTACGGCCCGCCAAGCCGAAGCTCGAGGCGCACGCGCGCAACAGTAGCAGCATGGTCGTCGAGGAAGGCGCCGGACCCGCCCCGCCTGGTCGCGCCCGTGCCGCCACGCTGCGCCTCGGGGGCCCACTCCACGCCGCCTCACCAGGGAGGGCTAGGAGGGCCTGGGGCTGAGAGACGACACCGTCGTGGGACCGGGCCCTGGGCCAGGGCTTGGCCTCGCCCGTCCGGCCTAGCGGTGGCGTCGGGCCCGGTGCTGCAAAAGCCGGCCGCGTGCTCCCCGCCCGCCGCGTCCGCCGCGTCCACCCCCGCTCAGCCTGCGGCCGGCGTCGCCAGGAGCCCCACGGCGCCGGGACTCAAACGGCCGGCCCCCGCCATACCCACCGCCCGGGCACAGGTGAGCTATGCGGCTGTTCCTTGTCTGGCGGGTTGGTGTCAGCGCGGCGCTGTCGCTGCCCGCGGCGCTGCTAGACGTCCGGCGCTTGTCCGGGTTTGTTTACCAGCCGATTCAATAAGCGGAGCAGTAGTCAGCTTTGCGCACGACCTGGAAGAGCAGGAGCTGCTCCGCGAGCCCCGTTTGATGACGAGTCGCTCAAAGCACAGAGCTGCTCCAATGGAAGCGCCTCCCGCTGCCTTTCCAGTGCCCAGCGCGCGGACAGCGGAGAGAGGCCCGTGGGGAATCCCCATTGCGCTTTGAGCGCCTCCGCGACGCGCTGCACCGTCTCAGTCACGCCTTCAAGGTCACGTTGCAGTGCGTGACGCCGTGCCTTGGAGGGCCCGTCTGTCGTACCCAGGGCAGCCCACCAGGGTCGTCCATGCGCAGACGCACTGCTCGCAATAGCGCACCAGAAACGAACAAAACACAGAAACGGTTATTATTATCTTTCTAGAAGTCGTTTTCCGATTCATCCTGGCCAATCTCCCCGGGAAATGGATTTCCCTCCGCAGAGCGGCCGTTGCGGGAAGCCGAGCGTCCGGTCGGTCTTCCCTGGCGCCCGCGACGGCCGCGACGCGGCCTTGCGCCCCAAGCTGCTGCGCAGGACACACGACCGTCGCTCTCAATACAGGCTGATTCGTGAAAACGCTAAGAATGAAAGAGTCTTGATCAATACCAATTTAAGGCGAAGCATTGTTATCGCCCAAATTTGGGTGAGGATTATTTTATCACCCAAATTTGGGCGATGACGGTCTCCTCGCTCAAATTCCTTCGCTCAAATTCCTCAGCTAGCTTTATAGCTAGCACTACCCAATTTCAGCAGCAGGTGATGGATGATTCTCACCCAAATGATGAGGAATACCTCGCCGTAATGTTAAATTCTGATCATGACACTTTCATTCTCAGTGAAAAAAGGAGGGGGGGGGGGAGAATGCGTGGCGCTTGCTTGCATTAACGTCGCACACGCCCCGTTACCGACCGGCACGGGACCCAGGGGCACCCCCCCCCCCCTTCCCCAGTTCCCCCGCCAATGCCACACGCAGTCAAAGCAAACTGAATGCAACTGTTGACTGGTCACTTTCTAGAGCGGTAATCCGATTATTTTCGCTCCTACTTCGCGCTCAGGTGTCGCTTCCCTTTCCTTTCTTTCCAGACGTCGATCCGCTACGATCAGCAACTTTGCGTAACTTGGCGAACTTCGATAAATGGCACGATTTCCCTCGCTATTGCCCTCATTTCTCATCGTCGTTCAAAAGATGAAAGAAAATCAAAAGAAAATAGCATTCAGTAAACCGTTTTCAAAATTATCATCATCATTATTTTTACTAATGTTTTTATTCTAAGCCAGACTTTGTCATGACGCAGAGACGCACGTCGCTTTGAAGTTTGCGTTGTGTTGTTCAGTTTCAAGGCTTTCTGCAAGGCTCTGTTCCCAACACTATACGACTTAACCTTGCGTGACGAAGGACGCGGTCAACGACGATGGTATTGGCTGGACGCTTGGATGGACGCTTTGCCGGCCTCTTGTCGTTCAGGAACCATAGATGTTCCTGAAAAGTGCTGGGGCCGGTAGTCGACGGCAGGGGTGATGGGAAAGGGATGAGGGGAAAGGGGTGAGGGGAAAGGGGGGAAGGGAAGGGGGGAATGTTGCTTATAATATCCGGGGCCTAGATGACGAAAAAGCGAGGACGGGGACAAGGAGCATGCACTCCACGGCCTTGCTCCGGGCTGTCCCATCCCCGGCGGACGCGCGGTGCACGACGAAGGGAGGGCTGGCTGGCTGGCTGCCTGCCTGGCTGTGGTCCAGAGCTGGAGCTGCTCGTTACGCGGCGCAACACTTGCTCGCCACAACGCATGCTCTCCAGAGCACCTCGGCAACTCAAACTCGCATGAGACCTCATCACGAATCTGCGTCAGAGGTGGCGACAATTTTCTGGCCACTGCGCCGTGCAAGCGATTCTGGAATCCTTGAGCCGGAGCCGGATGGAAAATAATGAGTGTCTGCATCATGGTTAGTTTCTGGCACGTTTCTCGCCTAACAGCGGAGTGTTCGGAGAGAAATCCGTTGGTGGGGTCACACATTCGGTTAGAGTCCAGTTAAGCGACTCTGGAGCTAGGAACGCGTCTAGAATTTTGGCCGCCTGCGCTGGTCTTCTGGCCCACTGTGGAACGTGGCAGAGGACGTGGTGGAGGACGTGGCGGAGGAAGTGCAGCCCGCTTGTAATTAATTGAGTCGTCCGCGAGAGGGCCGCGAGGGCGCTGCTCCCCCGAGGCCGGCCTAGGGAGCCTCAGGCAGGGCGGCAGCGCGGCCCTCGGCCCTCGGGCGGCCGCACTGTTGCGTCATCTTGGGCCCTCCCCCTCCCCCTCCCCCTCCCCCTCTCCCCCTGACCACCCCAGCCGAACCGCTTCGCAAATCGATAAGTTTTGAATGGCCGGGCCGCGCCGGCCCCGAGACCAACACGCGCCAAGTTTGCGCGCAGACGACTCACGCACGACGGGGTGCTCAGCCGAGCGCGGAGCGAGGAGCGGCGGCGCTCGTTAACGCGCTGGTGAGTCGCTGCTCGCGCAGCACCGCGCAGCACCGCGCACGTTGGATGCACAGGACGCCATAGTGCTCGCCTGGCTGCCAGCCCTGCCTGCCGGCCTGCTGCGAGCCCGGCTCTTGACTTTATGGAGAGCACCCCTGGGCCACGCCTCACCACGCCGCGCCACGCCACACCCCTTCCCTCCCGCCTGGAGGGGCGTTGCGCAAGCCGAGCCGCGGCCCGTGCGGCCCGTAGCTCCGCGCTCCGCCGCACTCCAGGGACGTGGACACGGGGCGCCGAGGACGCAGTGGGCCGGCCGCGGAGGGGAGGGAGGGGAGGGAAGACACAAGTATGCAAATGTTGTGCTGATAAAGCTTGAGCGGCCCAGACCGTGTCACTGCTGCCGGGGACAGGGGAGGGAGGGCGAGGGGGAACGTGCATTTGTATTCTGGTCGAACGTTAATGGGATTTGCTCGCGTCTCACAGGTGCAATGTGACCGGGCTTCCCGTTACCCCGGGGTAAGCTGCTTTTGGGGCCATCATATCGCGGGTAGTCATGGCGGTAAAGTAGTCGCCCAGCGTGATATCATGGTTAGGTATGAGGAATTGTACACTTGAATGACGCTAATAAGAGATCTGTGATTTACTACTCTCGGGTAGTTGATTGTTTGGCCGGCCATGGCGTGTGCATGCAGTGGAGTAGCGACAGCTACTGCCGTGGGTCCTCCTGCGGACTACCAACCCTTCCGAGTTGCGGGCTTGAAGCCAACCCAAGGCCGTGCGGTGGAGCCCCTAACTTGAACTTGACGGCCCGGTCGTCGCGCTGCTATGGCGCAGCGGTCCCGCGCAGCCAGCGCGTCGGATTACTCCGAGGATTCTCCTTGGCAAGCAATACCACAACGGCGCGCGGTATTCTCATGGCAATAAATTCGCGTTATTCTGTTATTCGGCTCGGCTGCCGGATGAGATTGCGCACATCCTTTTAACGGTGCCTGCCTGGCGGGAGCGCGTGCTGCGTCAAAAGAAATGGACGCCTGGCTCGTTTCTGTTATTACTTTCCGGGACGACCACGCTCACTCCTCATCCTGCCTTTCAATGTTGTTTTATTTTATTTTATTCAATTTTTTGCTTTTTGAGTCGTTTTTTTGTTGTTGTCTATGCTGGCCTGTCAGTAGTCTTGCCTGGCTGCCACTCACTGCGTCACAAACAGAGCCGACTTTGCCGGTGCGATGTGCGATTCGGCCGGCGCGTCGGCAGCGCGGACTGTTCTGCAATGCCGCTTGTGTGGTGCCGAGCGGCTCGGCTACAGACCGCCTGCCCGAACCGAACCACAACAGTCACAGCTGCCTGTCTCGCTGCTTCGGAAACAGAAACCACTGCGCTACGCATCATAGTCATAGGCAGAGGCCTCGCTTGTGTTCACTGATTAATTACCGTGCTCACCGGCTCCTTGCAGCAAAGCCCTCGTCGCCCTGTCTCTCTCGCGCTCGCGTCCCGAGAGACACAGAGATCACAGAGCGAGAGAGGCGCGAGAGACGAAGCGCTGTTCGACATCAATCTGCAGGCAGACTGCTGGTACGGCACAATGCGCAGTGTCATGCCGCTCGCGCGGTCGATGCGGTTAGTGGTACCAACCCGCAGTTCCGAAGCTTGATTAGCGCAGCCAGCCACGCACTCACCGAGGAACAAAGGCAATGCTCCTAAAACAAGACTCGTTGCCGCGCTGTGAGCCTGCGTCTACCTCGCGGCCTTCGGGGCCTCCGCCGTGACACGGTGCAGTGGCCGCGAGTCCCGTCATTCCCGCCAGGAAGGCGTCAAGCCAATAGAATCCTCGACAACGTGGCCGTGTTTGCTTTTTTTTTCTTCGCGCGGGAGTTGCCGCGCGCCGTTCGCGTCATATGCTCGCGTAACGCGCGGTCAGTACTCGAAAGTGGCGGCAGTGGTTGCCGTCACTGTACCAGACGGCCGCTGCACGCCGCACGTCGCACGCCGCTATCGAGGCGCCGGCGGCCAGTGCACGAACGCCCGGCCGTGTTGACACAATTGTCACCTGGCTGGTGGGAGGGCTGCCAGCCAGCGGGGTGGGGCGGGGCGGGGCGAGGCGAAGGCCAGGCGGGGCGGGGCGGGGCGGGGCGGGGCAGCTTTGTACTATGGCTCACCGCGGTGGGGGGCTCGGCGGCCTGCTGTCCGATTCGCCTCGGATGTGTTTGTTTGGGTGCTGTGGGAGCACGCGACTGCACTCGTGTCAAAGCGCGCCGCCGGTCTGCGCTAGACTACAGTGTGGTGCCGCTATCGCCGCGCGCTAGCACTTCCGCAGTCGACACCTCGCGCTGACGTCTGCGCGTGCACCTGGCCGGCCGGGGTGGAGGGCAGTTATTGATAAGGTCAGCGCGTGCACTGGGAACACAGGAAACCTCAAAGGTTGAGAGGACACGCGTGCAGGAACAAGCGGCCCTGGCCTCCCCTTTCGCCTTCCGTCACCGCGCCGCTTGTTCGACTGCAGACTGGTTCCGAGTCGTTTCCGTCGCTCTGTCCCTTCTCGCACTCATACGGCGTCTGCTGCAGGTGCAAGAGAGACAGGGTGACGAAAACGACTCGGAATCAGTCTGCTGGCTGAGCCATTAATTCTCGGTTGGTTAAGCGGGCTAGAGAGCACCCCTCATCCCCAACCCCCAACCCCAACCCGTCAACCCTTCGCCTGACCGGCCGGCCGGGCCGCGGCACCACGAGGGTTTAAATGAGCCGACACTAATCAGGGTGGTTGGTGGCGCTGCGCGTCTGCCCCCCCTTCCCGTCCCCAGCGCGCCCCTCACGCGGAAGGGGGGGAGGGGGGCATGTTACAGGTCCAGCACGGGGAGACTCAGCGGCGACGGGGCTGGCGGGGCTGGCGGGGCTAGCGGTCAACCCCTGCGGGGCCCGGTCTATCGCCCCTCGCGCCACGGCATCGCCACCCCGACCCGCACCCCGCTTAGCCACACTTTCTCTAAATAAAGACCGCAATCAATAACACCCCCGTGGCTCACCGGCCGTCCCTTGACCCCCGCGGGGGCTCCACCAGCCCCACCAGCCCCACGAGCCCCACCAGCCCCACCAGCCCCACCAGCCCCACCAGCCCCACCAGCCCCACCAGCCCCACCAGCCCCACCAGCCCCACCAGCCCCACCAGCCCCACCAGCCCCACCAGCCCCACCAGCCCCACCAGCCTCGCCAATTGCTCCGAATCCCGTTGGCACCTGTCCGGCGGGCGGGGCCGCTTTGTTTATCCGTAGTACACGTGGCGGGGCTTCGCTGTGCCACCGGGGGTGAGTGGGAAGGGGGGGGGGGCTGCGCGAAGTGGATAAAAAGGCCGAGAGAGCCGCATGCGCTGCACGCGCAGCAGCCCGGCTTTCCGCGCTTTCTCCTTCCTCGCGTTGTGTGAAGTGGAGCGCTCAAAACCATGAATGCGAAATGCGTGGATACTGTCCGGGCCTCCGGGCGGCCACCGCTTGCTGTTTGCTGTTTGTTTTGACGGGGATCAAGACACCTTTCCATCCGCGCCCCGGCCGTTGGGCCGTTAGGCCGGCCCGCGCGGATCCGCGCCGCGCCGCGCTCCAAGCTCATGGTATCTATCCGATAATGGCCCGCGGGGAAGAAAAGGGACGGCCTCCCCTGGTGGGGCCGGCGGTCCTTGGGCGGCCGGAGGGTGGGGCAGCCCTGCAGGTCACAGCCACGCGAGGCCCCCGGCGCCCCACGGCGGCCCGCCGCCACGCCGCCCGCGTCACGGCGTGCGCATGCCGCTGCCTCGCGCGCTGCAAACATTTCACTGCGTGGGCGGGGCGGGGCAGGGCGGGGCGGGGCGGGGCGGGCCGCTGGTGGATATGACACGCGCCTCGCCTGACATGACGGGGTGGCGCAGTTCCGAGAGCGGGCGAGGCAAGCGCTGTGCAAGCCGGGATTTATTTATCCAGCCTGACTGACGGCGGACTCTGCGGCCGACGTGGCCGACCGGGCTGCTGTTGCTTTGACTCGAACGCGCTGACAGGCGCCTCGCTCGTATGGTCCGTTTTGCTCGCCGTGTTGGAGCACGTGTTGCTGCGTATCTCGATGGCTCAAGGTCAGGCCGCTTGATAGTACGGCGGTATCCGCCCGTATCGCATTATCAGAGCGATCTCTCGAAGGCCCGCTCGACGCGCCCGGTGCGACGCGCCTGGAGCGAGTCCATAAAATCGGCGAGCTCCCGCCCCATCGGGTCGAGCTTCGCTCTCCGCTGCGCACTATAGTCTCTCTCTCTCTCTCTCTCTCTCTCTCTCTCTCTCTCTCTCTCTCTCTCTCTCTCTCTCTCTCTCTCTCTCTCTCTCTCTCTCTCTCTCTCTCTCTCTCTCTCTCTCTCTCTCTCTCTCTCTCTCTCTCTCTCGTCGTTATTCCAACTTCCAGTCGTCCAACACTGATGGGGCCGGGCGGCTGTGAGTGCAGCAGACTACGGCGACCGTCGCCCGTGCAGCGGAATAATAAGGATTCCCGTTGGAACCGGAAAAAAGGGAATAATTATGTGCCGTGCCGTACGTATGCTAAAGCGCCCCCATACCACTGTCTCTCGTCCACTCACTGGGTGAATAAGATTAAGAGCGAACCGTTTTTTGCTGTCCTGGAACACATCCGGTGCTGAAGCAAGGCCGAGAAAACAAGTAAAAAAGAGACATGAGGAATTGGAATATGGCTGAAAAACAAAAGAGGGGAAAAAAGACTCGAACGAGTGTCGAACCAGCGACCACTTATCGTTCTTCGCAGAGCAGCAGGCCGGCGCACAAAAACTATTGCTTGCTACGCTGATGGGATAAATTCTCATAAATGTTCGTTGGTACAACTAATTCTTTTTTCGTGTTATTCAACGAATGCGTTGTTATATTCGATACATTGTTACATGAATGTTGATCCACGTTCAAACAAATGTGACATCGTATTCAAACGAACGTGACAAATTCACATTCTAACGGATATGACGTCACATTCGTTGAATAACAGTGATAATCACTCAATCCCGGCGATTGCGACGAGGCCAGAGTTATGAAATAGCATTACGTTACATGTGAACGACCCCCTGGTGTCCCAGGAGGACTGCGCGCGTGAGCCGTCGGGGCCGTCGGGGCATCGGGCAGCGTCGGTCAGTAATAATTGTCTGGCGCAGCTGAACACGGCCCCACCCACCCCATCTGAGTACAGCTCGATCTACCCCCCCCCCCCCTACCTCAGGTCCAGGGCTGGGGAGGGGGGCAAGTTCTAGCTCTGGATTTGGTGGAAGGGAAACGAGGGTGGTAGGGAGTGCGGGACGGGAGGGCCCCCCGGGCACGCCCATGGCAACGCCAGCCTGCGTAGCCCTCGCCACCTCGGCACCCCCCTCCCCACTCCCCCGGGGGCCTGCGCCTTGCGCCCCGCAGCCCCCGGCCCGCTGCCTTACCGAGGCGTAGCGTGGGGTGGGCGCGCTGTGGGGAGGAGGGGAGGGGCAAGCCCGGAGGCGGGCGGGGGAGAGGAATACTCAACAGCCCGGCGGCACACAAGTCGTTCTTCCTTTTCGTGTACGGAGCGCAGCGGCGCGCGGCGGCCCGTCCCTCCGCCCCCTTATTCCACCCCCGAGTCCGCCAGCTCTGCCCCCTGTCCCTTCCCTGACACAAGGGAAACCACCACCTACAAGGAAACCCGGCGGAATGGAGATGTGGCGATTGGCGCGACGTGCGGCCCTGCAGTGCGCCCGCCGCCCTCGCACGCCGCCCCGCCACGCGTAGCCACGCGTAGCCACGCGCCTCTGGGCTCCGGGCTGCTCCGGGCTGCTCCGGGCTGCTCCGGGCTGCTCCGGGCTGCTCCGGGCTGAGTCTGCCAGCCTCCCTTCCCCGCAGCGGCGGCACGGACGGCACGCCTCGCCCGGAGACGCTCGCTCGCTAGCTGCCTGCGGTCGGCCCCGGCAGAGGGGCCGGGGTAGGGGGTTCATTCTGGAGAAGCAACGTCGATCGAATTTAATCGCCAATAAATCAAACGGTGGGCATCGGAGAGTCGAGAGAAAGAGAGAAATTACGTAGAAGTTCCATCGAAGCCGTAGGACGGTCAGTGGCCACAGGGTCCACATGGACGCGGAGTCAAAGGAAAATCGGGTTTTCCGCCCGAATCCCCCGCCAAGAATGAGAATGGTCCCCACAGGCCCGAGGCAGGCAAAGGCAGGCCGAGGCACGCCGAGGCAGGCTGTGCCGGATATGGGTTCAGTGCTTTAGCCATGATAGAAGGGGAGGAGGGCGCCCTTCGCTCGCGGTGTAGTAGTGCGACTCGGGGCTGCCCAATGGCACCTGCCTGGCTTCCGCACTGTAATAATGTCACCATCTGCGCACGTGTTCCAGGAGGGGTCGCCAGGCAATGGCCGCTCCAGCCATCCCGAGCGGCCGGGCCATGGAAGCCCTGCAGCAGGTCCTGCAGCAGGTCCTGCAGCAGCGGCCGGCTGCTCGGGTGCGGGCGCGGGGGTGTCCACGGGGGGTCGGCCGGCGGCCGGGGGCGGCCAGGGTGCGCCGTCGTTCCACGCTCTTGCAAGACCGTCGCCGAGGCAATCGGCCCAGCCGGGCCAGACCCACAGTGAACTCGGTAAGTGAGCGCAGTGATGGATGGGGCGGACCAGCCGGCGGACACGGTGCGCCGCGGCCGCACGAGTCCCGGTGTCCACCGTTCAGCCGCCAAATACCTCACCGCTAATTGAACTTGAACTTGAACGATTGCCCCGCCGGTTCCAGCCCCGGCCACGTCTCCAGACTCCAGCAGCAGCGGCGGCCAGCCCAGCACCCAGGCCAGCACCCAGGCCAGCTCCGCGTCCAACACACCTGCGGGGCTGGCGTGGCCCCCCCTGGAGCAGGCCGGCCTGCTGCTCGAGGACGAGCGGACCGCCGTGGCCGGCGTGCCCGTCCGCGGCGCCACCATGCCCGCTCTAGTCAAGCTGCTCGTCCACTCCTTCGGTGCGTGGCGGTCGACGGGGTGCTCGGCCCCGGTTTGCGCACCGACCTCTCGGACCTCACACCCAGCGTTTGTTTTTCTCGCAGAGGCGGACGGGACGGTATCGGCGGCGGCCCTCCAGCTGCCGCGCGTGGTGCTGGTGATGCACCGCTGGTGGACGTCGGCGGCGAACCTCGCCGCGTTGCTGGGGGACGCCTACAAGGACGTCGACGAGTGCCAGAGAGGCGCGTGCACGCATCGCCCCACGGACGTTGCCGCGTGTGGCGTGGCCAGGGAGCGGCTTCAAGTCTGCCACGTCTTTAGGTGGGCGTCTTCCGGGTCACTGATTGCAACGGCACAATGCTCACTATTTGCTGTCACAGCTGAAAGATTAAGTGCATTTTGTTGATCACATCAATCAACATACGCAGAACGTAGTGCCACTTAGTTCGACCAACAATTTTTGGCGGTTCATTTATACGCCGTGTATTTGGATCATGCCTAAAATAGCTGTTTCATCTCAAGGTACTGGATGACCAACTTCCCGCTGCACTTCGAGGTGGAGCCCGGCCTGGTGCTCGTGGTGCAGGACTTCCGCATGCAGGTGCCCCAGGAGTGGGGCGGGCTCGTGGACACCAACGTGCTGCCCAGCTTCGACTGGATGCGGAACCCTTCGGTGCGGCCGGGACAGCAGCCTCAGCAGCCGCAGCAACAGCAGACCCAACCGGCAGCGCCGCAGGCAGGCACTCCGCACAATGAGCGCGTGTCACTCGTCTTCAACCACATGGAGGCCCTGCAGTTGGCAGAGCACATCACGTTTCTGGAGCATAAAGTCATCCGAAGGATCACAGTGAGTGCCACCGCCACCTCGACACTGTCCGCCCCAATAGAGTGGCGCGAGGCGGGCCGGATTTAGTGCGCGCAGTCTCGCTTGCTGGCCGACACCAACACCAGCGCCGTGCACTTAGGGCCCGTCCCGTAAAACACATGCAGTAGTGGCGTGGCGGTCGCCGCCGCCCTCATTGAGTGTTCCTCGATAATTTGTCGTGCTGCAAGTTGTAGCGGACCGGCTCTTCCCTTCCCTGCTCTCCCGTCCGGAGGCCCCTCGACACTTTGGTGGTCCCACATTTATTTGTCTTCTCCGCAGCATAATCGTGTTGGGGACCTTTTTTGATCAGGCGGGTCAGGGACCCGACCCGAACGCCGCTCAGACCAGACTTTGAACTATTTATACAATAATTGAATTAACCTCTCGCTAGCTCAGCCGACGGCAGCCTGGTAACGTCGTTCGAATCGCGGTTTCGGTTGTCCGTGGATTATGGATTGATTTCTCTCTCTCTCTCTCTCTCTCCCCCCCTCTCTCTCTCTCTCTCTCTCTCTCTCTCTCTCTCTCTCTCTCTCTCTCTCTCGCCCTCTGCCGCCCAGTTCCACGACCTGAAGCGCTACGCGTGCAGCGGCCGGCTGCAGGACGCGCCCCGTCTGGAGCGCTCCGTGTCGCTGTTCAACGGGCTGACGCAGTGGGTGCAGTGCATGGTGCTGAGCCGCACCACGCCGCAGGAGCGCGCCGAGGTCATCGAGAAGTACATCAACGTGGCCAAGGTGAGGCAGGCCGCCGCAGAGTCGGTCGCAGGTGCTCGTCAATCGAGTGGAGGCTAAACGCGTTCGATCGGGTGCAGTGCCTGCAGCAGCTGCACAACTACAACTCCCTGATGGCGGTGGTGGGCAGCCTCAGCCACTCGGCGCTGGCCCGCCTCTCCAAGACCAACGCCTGCCTTCAGCCCTCCTCCACCCGCGCGCTGGAGGGGCTCAGCGAGCTTCTGTCGTCCGCCTCCAACTTTAGCAACTACCGCCGCGAGCTGCACGACTGTCAAGGCTTTAAGATACCCATACTGTAAGTTTGGTGGCAGCAAAAAAAACCCATTACCTTTCGCTTTAAACTTTGTTTTTTAATTTTCCTTCTTTTTTTGCGCAGTGGGATCCACTTGAAGGACATGATCGCCATCCACGCGGCCCTGCCCGACTGGCTCCCCGGCGACTACATCAACATTCGCAAGATGGCGCAGCTCACCCCCATCGTCGCCGAGCTGGAGGAGCTGGCTCACGTGACTCCCCCCGTGATCGCGCACATGGACGTCGTCAACACGCTGCGGGTACGCACTGCGGCCCGACGCACAGTGGGCGTGGAGGCGGTCAAAATCCCGGACGGGCTCTGAGCTCGAACCGAACATGTGAGCTCCACAGCCGCTTAATGGGACTCAAACCGAACGCGTGACCCCAGCAATGGATTGCTCTCCGAACGAGGAATCCATTGGGGGGTCACGCGTTCGGTTCGAGTCCTGTTTAGAGACTCTGGAGCTCAAAACGCGTCTAGAGTACTTGGCCGCCTGCGACGGTCTTCTGGCCCACTGTGCGACGGCACGCCCCAGCGTCTTCCCAGCAGTCCGAGTCACAAGGATGTGTGGTTGTTGCAGCTCTCGCTGGACGTGCAGCACACCGAGGACGACATCTACGAGCTGTCACTGGCCCGCGAACCGAGGAACTCGTCATCGGTGGGTACCTAGGCGGCGGGGCAGGGCGGCATGCCGCCAGTCTCGCAGGCCGACCTTGTTCTCGGGATTATGCATAGCGGTGTCGCCAAGAACACGGCGTCGACGGGCCGCGTGCCGTCGCGTCTCCTCCTCCGCCGATCAATTGCTTCGGCCGGCTCTACTCTGCGCGCACAGAGCGCCCAGGTCCCCAGGGGCCGGAGTCGTGCGGCCGGACATACTCCTCGCCTGGGAGCCCTTCCCACGCGGAGTAGAGTCCGCGGGGCCCCACTCCGGGGACTCAACCGACCTACGTGGGGCACTTTCACGCCTGGCGTGGGAATCAAGTCTCCTGTATGGTTTTGCAGCCGCCAACGTCCCCGACGCAGGCGGCAGCCCGGGCGGGCGTGTTCGCCGAGTGGGCGTGCGCGCCGTGCTCGCCGCCGGACACGGCCACCATCGAGAAGCACGTCAACGCCATGGTGGACGCCGTGTTCAAGCACTACGACAACGACCGGGACGGCTACATCTCCCGGGAGGAGTTCGACTCCGTCAACACAAATTTCCCCTTCATGGCCTCCTTCTGCGTGCTCGACGCCGACCAGTGAGTCATTCCGGTGAAAACCAAGGAAGGTCCCTCGGTTTGATGTGAGTCTAATGGTCCCGTCTTCGCGTTCCCAGTGACGGCATGATCAGCCGGATGGAGATGAAGAAGTACTTCATCCACGCCAACTGCCACGCGCTCAAGAGCCTCAAGAACGGCTTCAAGCACGACTTTCACGAGACGACGTACTTCAAGCCGACCTTCTGCGCGCACTGCGCCGGCCTGGTAAGTGTGGGGCTGGTCTTGCTTGGCATGGTGGTTTGGTGGTGGCGTGGGCTAAGCTGGCTGCGTCCTCGCAGCTGTGGGGGCTGATCCGGCAGGGCTTCAAGTGCCGCGACTGCGGCATCAACGCGCACAAGCACTGCAAGGACTTGGTGGTGATGGAGTGCCGGCCCAAGCAGCAGGGCGAGCGCGACAACGCCGCCTCCTCCTCGCACGCCGTCACGTCACGCCGCCGCTTCCGGCGGAAGAAGAAGTCCTCCGTGTCGGAGAGCGAGTCGTCGCCGCCCAGCCCCAAGTGCTCGGTGACGTCCATGGCGTCGCAGGGGTCGCAGAGCTCGCAAGGCTCGGGCCCCGGTTCGGGCGGCGGCTCGTCCGTCGGCGAGGACATGCTGGAGACCCCCGACGGCGCCGCCCACGGCCACGGCCTCCACTGCTCGCAGCCCGTGGCCGCGTGGGGGCCCGGGCCACGGAGGAAGATCAGGTAAGTGGCCTGGTCTGACCCCGGCCCGGCTCTGGGTGCTTGCCCTCCAGCACTCACACTGGAATGTCTCTGAGCCGCACTACACGTTGTGTTCACTAATTGTCACCATGTCATCGTCGTCGTCACGTCGTACTCACGTTTGCCGTCACATTAGCCACGTTGTGTGTTTGCAGCGACTCTCTTCTGGTGCCCTTGATGGGCTCGCATGGGCCGAGCCGAGGCCTCCGCACGCAGAACAGCTGCCCCGAGACGTCCTCGTGCTGCACAAGGCTCCAGAGCCACGGCTTCGGCCACCACGCGACGCGCGCGGCGGACGTGGCCCGCGACGTGGCGCAACTGGTGCACCCCCCGTCCGCGTCCCTCCTGCACTCCGCCAACATCCACTCCCCGCCGACGTCTCTGATGCTGCACCAAGCCGGCCTCGGCCCCGGGCTCAGCCCCGGTCCCAGCCCCGGCCCCGGACACGGCCCCGGCCCCGGACACGTCAGCATGGGCTTAGGGCACGCCACCAACGCACCGCCCGCCCCGTTGCCCCTAGAGCCCTCGGGCCTCAGCACGATAGAGGCCCTCCAGTACAGACTGCAGGCGTCTGAAGAGGTAAAATAAAAACTGTCTCTCTCTCTCTCTCTCTCTCTCTCTCTCTCTCTCTCTCTCTCTCTCTCTCTCTCTCTCTCTCTCTCTCTCTCTCTCTCTCTCTCTCTCTCCCCCCTAATATCTTCTTTGCTTTCTGGCGCAGCAACGGCACTGGCTGCAGCGCGAGAATCAGATGCTGAGCCTACGCGTGGAGGAGCTGCTCCGAGAGAATCAGAGCATCCGCGACCAGATGGGGCACGAGCGCGGCCACACCGCCGCCTTCATCATGCGCCAAATGGATACCATGCACCTGCAACGCGACACCCACGTGTGAAGAGCTGGGGCAGTCGAGGGGGCCAGTCCCTGCGTTCCTATTTTTGTTTCCTGCTACAGAATGTGTCTGATAAGAATTGCGCTGGTCGCTTGTATTTTTTAAGTTACTTTATTGTCTAGTCCGTTTTGGGTAGGTGAGGTAGGTGAGGGGCCAGTTGAATGCCCAGGTTCAGACGTGTGATGTAGTCAATGAAATGATTTTGTGAATCTACGTCGGTTTGCGCGCACAGGTACGTTATGCATTGAATCTCGCTGGCGAGTTGAGCGAAACAATGTCCGCGGTCGTGTATGGTGTGACATGGTCTTATTGCTCCGAGAGAAGGGATTATGCATTCCTCGATTAAATGTGGACGATTACCTTTTAAATCAACGTATAATCTCGTTTTCGTCGTAGATTTTCAGCTATTTGACTTAGCATTCCACTTATTGTAAGTGTTAAATGTAGTATTTATGTAAGTTATCTTTGTCAGTAGTTGTGGTTCTTGGTCCAGAGGAAGCCTTACACTATACAATCGGACGATTAAGGAGGCACGAGTAAAGCTTCAAAGAGTCCATTCTTCTTACATTTGATATCTTCTCTAATATTAAACGAAAACGACATCTTACTGCTGATGGCGATAACTCCGCTTCTGTAAAACATTGATAAACCAGGGGGCGAATCGAAACAGCGAAAAAAATCATAGAGTCGATAATTAACTACGCATCAATACACGGAAAATTGCCGCGATATACGTATGTCCAGTTAAAAACCCAATATACCAAAGATTAGAGTTATTCAACCTTTGGCATATAATACTTATGAAATGCATCTCTAGAGTGACGTTAGACATTTTTAGATATTTCAAATTTCTATATGTTTGTCTTAAAAATTTAAGAGTTTAAATGTGGAATTAAAAAAATGGAGTAATTATTTACCGATGAAAATTATAGTTTTGTAAATATATTTTGTAGTTGGGTGTTGCTTGTCTTATAAGAAGAACAATTGCTCTTTAGGTGCAAAGCTATGGTGTATTTTTCAACTTCATTTCTCACAATAATTTTCCATTCTGTGAAGGTTGTGCCGCCTTCTTTACCTTTTAATTTTCAGTTAGTCGTTGGACCAACAATTTTGCTTAGTTCGGGACCAAGGAAGTTAGTTAGTGTGACCAGTGGATAATTAAGGTAGTTATGGCGTATTGTATTATCAACAAGAGGAGTGTTGGCAATGTTCCGTTTTTCAGCTACTTTATTGGTTTGAGGACCCTGCGTTTCCGTTTCCCTTGTCTTGTCTTACTATGTGACTTCCGACGACCATTGTTTTACCTCTACTTTCGTTCTTATTGTGATGATATTTGTATTGATATTTTGATGTATTCTTTGTGCATTGATGAGGACTCTTTATTTTAGGTAACCAGCAAGCGCATATCACGACATAAAAACTCTCGTGTTATTTTAATAAAAGTAACTTTTAATATTTTTAATCACTTCGCAAGTATTTGTCTAACTTGGAGTCGTGTCAATTTTATTAGAATCATCTAGACGCGAAAACGAAATCCAAATCCAAAATCATCAGCCAAAACTAATTTCTTGATTTATGTCTGTTAATTAAATGAGCTCATATACGTAGTTTTGCGTGGTAAACTCTAAATGGAATCTCTTATGGATCAAACTGAACTATTTTATGTTTTAATTATAGATAACAATGTAAAACAAAAAAACTAATAGTAGAAAAATATCTATGTTGACGACAGTGTGTTAGTCCCATCTTGATCGGTGACAACCTCTTCCAGTATTCTCATATTATTTATTTTATAAAATCTAAAACATTGTAGAATTTTCCTTCCGAGTAGTTTATTATACTCTTCTCTTCACGGTTTGTGCCTGTATATATTCTGTCCGCAAAGTTCCATTGAAGGGGAAGTACTGTAAATCATTGCTTTTTTTCTCGTTTATCCAATATTATGACAGTTTTGAGCAATGGTATATAACGTTTTAGAAACGTACTCTCAATCGAGGAAAGAAAAATGTGCAGTTGTAACCCCAATGGTGGAGGATTTGTGAGTCTGGTTATTGAAAATGTATTTTTGATGAGCGGTTGAGCGATGGCGTTACTAAGTTTGCATTACTGTACTGGGGTCACAAAAAGAAAGTCTTAAAGTAATAAAAATTAACTTCAAAACTAAGACTGTATTATCTTTCCCCGTCCCCCTTATGCTCCGTTCTGCAGACGCGCTGGATGGAAGAAGAGGCGCCGGACGTCGGCTGCCTGTGTTGCGAGTCGAAGTCGACGTTCATTATCATCACCTTTCTCTCATAGAAAAATAAGTCATAAGCATCCGCCCAGAAGAGAAAAGTTTGATTTGTAATTAACCAAATCAGACCCGCAGGCAACCGTCGTGCAGCGGTAATCCCAAGTCAGAGGGTCTTGATAAACATTCCTCGAGTGCTCCGTTGCAGCCGCGTGAATGACCGGGCCGATGGCGCGTGGCGCCGGGCCGCGCTGTGAGGTTGTGAAAGGAGGGTCCACGCCGCTCAACAGGGCAGTCGGCAGGTGGGGTGGCCCGGCTCCGCGCGGCGCGCCGCGGCGCAGCGAGGGGCGGCTCGAGCTTCCGATGGCGTCCGCCGGGGGCGCTGTCTGTGCATCGGCGTCGTTATAAAAGCACCCTCCAGAGGGTCGCCACCAGATTCAGCTCTGCAGCAGTCTGGTCAGCGACAGCCTGCCCCGGCAGGACATCATCCCGCAGCCAACCCGACAGCAGCTCGGCGCCATGTGTGAGTCCCATGCCATGGCTCGCCCAGACGTCTCCTAGTAGAATGAGCGTAACTGCCTGTGCGGTTCCAAGACAACCCCAACTGCCAGTGCGGCTGTAAGCGAATCGTGATAGCACTGGAATAAAACGTCTACATGTGTTTATATTGGGTTCATTTTTTTTTCAAGCTGTTTGTCTAGTAATTTGATGTAACATCGTGGGCGTCACTTATGATAATAAGAGACCGTCATGTGCAGTTGAGATTGTTCTGAATCAGCGCTAACTGTTCGGGTTGTCTTCAAGCCGCACTGGCAGTTAAAATTTCTTAAACCGCACTGGCAGTTATGATTTAGATCCGTTCAGATCTTAGGAGGTGGTGTCGCGTTATCATTTGGTCTCCCCATAATGGTGTAGTTTCATCTGGTTTTACCGGCTCGGCAGATACCGTGCTGAATTTTGGCGCCGAAAAAAATATCTACGAAGGGTTTGCCTAATAACAACAAAGAAAATGAAGACATTGAAGAATTGCTTCGAGTTGTGAGGAAATGCTTCGTATTATGTACGAAAGAATTTGCTTCGTAATACGAAGCATTTCTTCGTAGAATTTAGAATGCCTTCAATTTCTTCGCCGTTTAATAAACCCATTGTTTGTCCCTTAACAACTGTGCACCTCTTTACGAAAACGACAAAGTCAAATGCACGGGAATGAAAAGGAGACTGGATGCATTATGGCAAAAACTTTTCTCCTCCTAAAAGAAATAAAAGTTAGTTAGTTTTTTTAAAAAAACTTTGCTTGTCTTCGTAATAAAAGCGCCGTAAGACGTTGTTCAGTTCTCTGATGCTGGTCTTTTCCCGTGCACGGAGTATTATTTTCATCTGAAAGGCAAGCATGTTGAAAGGAACCTCCCCCCCCCCTTTTTCCCCGGAAAATCTACGACCGGTACACAGATGCCATGGCCGTCCTGGCGTTAGCTCCATCACAGTCCGTGGTGACTTCGCCGCCATTTGTCGGCTCGGGCCAGAAATTAATTTGCGGGAGCGGTCGGGCACAGCCGCTCTACTTTGGAAGCCCCGGGAGTGCAATCTAGCAATCGCACCGCCGTCGGCGCCCGAAAAAGGCGTACGATCGTTAGCGGTCCAGCCGTCGAGCAATAGCTACAGCTGGTGGTGGAGGGCGCTAGAGATGAGGAATGTGCCAGCCCACGGCGGCCCACCGCCAGTGCGGCGGTATCGGCTGCAACAGTAGTCAGTCACCGGAGCGAGACGAGCGGTCTCTGCCACCGCAGCCGCTCAGCCCCTGGGCCAGCCCATTCCTCAGCTCTATAGGGCGCCTGGAGGCTAGGCCGCGTGGAGGCAGCCGCGTTGCGCGGGCTAGCTTACCTATCAGGCTGACAGCCTGCAGAGCACTGCAGAGCGGCCCCGCCGTATCAGATCCCGTCAGCGCCGGCCTGTCCGAACAGCCATTCCGTTCCGTCGGTCAGTCTGCGGCGGCAGCGCGGACGACGCACGGCCCGCCCGCCTCCGCGGCGGATCTGACGTCGGATGGACGTCAAGCCGAGGGGCGGCGCAGCGCCTGCGGGGGCGGCACAGGCGGGCGGTCGGCCGAGGCCGCGCGCCCGTTGTTATGAGTCATGATTTGGGGCGTAAGGGCCATTGCGCGACAGCTGGCGTGGCATGGCCCGGCGGTGGTCCTTTTGGTGGCCAGCGACAGCTGCACCGCTATGCGGTGAGCGTGAGCGCCATTCCAGATGGCCGCGCTCACGTTCACAAATCCGAAAAGATTGAAAAATGCCCTCGTCGCGCCTCCTTTCACGGGAAAATTAATTTTATGAATAACAGTTTGCAAGGTCGCCTGTCCTTCAGGGAAGAAGAACGCGGGCGTGGCGTGGGCTCGTTCATTTTATGGCCACCCCTCCCCTCCCCCAGTCCCACGCATGGCCAATTAAACGTGTGTGGAATCCGTAATCTGAAGTAGCGCCGCGTCATGCCGCCATGCCGTGAGAACAGAGATTGCAAGTTTTTTGGTGGAAACGCGATTGTTTCTTGAAAGCTGATTTGGAGCAAGCGGGACGACGAGGAGTTTGAAATGAAATGTTGGGACGCTTCCCTGCGGCTTTACGTTGACCGCCGAGGATGACGTTGCAGCATCGGCGATCGAAAACATAGCAGGGAGAGCTAAGGGGGTCGAATCCTGCGAATGGCGTCTTTTGTCGCCACCGATTGAGTGAAGTATGATGCCATCACGATTCTTAGGTCGTCGTTTTGTCATGGGCGTTTCATTATCACTCCGTCCATTTTGTCAGTAACTTCGTTGTCTCGAAAAAAAAAGACAAAAAAAAAAAAAACAATCTGGGGCGAACGCGGGGTGGCAAGGAGAGCGATTGAAAATTGAATTGTAGCGCAACAAGCCTGATAGGCACAGAGTCAACTGAGCGGGCTTCAAGCTAGCTTGCCGAAGTCAACAGCCTCGGCGGGGCAGGGCTAGGCGGAGCGCGGAGAACCATCACCCTATTCCCTGGGCCATTCCCCCCACAGCATTCCGAAACACTGCTTTTTTCGCTATCTCTTGCCCACCTGGGGGCGGCGTCGGAGAGCAAGAGAGATTGAAACCAACGAAGCGCATGCACTGAAAAAGAAAAGAGTTCTGAATCCGAGAGCATAAGTATCACATCGCAGGAAAACTCTCAGATATTCCGAGAGCATCTCTCAATGTGAGAAAAAATGCTCTCGGAGAGCTCATCTTTGTCCAGTGCACTATTGAGACTACAACAGGCCACGCCCCTGCGTCCGGCAGCCAGCTTGGCACCGTCGCCGTACCGTATCTGGATCCAGCAGCCGTTGGAAGTGATCCGGGGGGAAGGGGAGCAGGTTGGGGCTTGCTCTCATTAGACAGGCGTTTATGGGTCGTAAACACCGCAGAATGGGGCCGGCCCGTTTGTCGAACGCGGAGTCGAGTCGCGGAGGGTGGGAGCTAAACTGCAGCGGGGACTCGGTGGGCGTGGCCATGGCGCCGAAGTCACCCCGCCACCACAAGCACCTCACAGTGCCACAGGCACTCTGCAACCTGAAGTCACTTCCCATTATCGCAGTCACGCAGCCCTCAGTCGCAGCCAGTCAGTCCCCAGTAAGTCACTTCGCAGGTGCAGTCACTCCAGACGAACCACCGCGGGCTTAAGAAGAGTAGCGGTGGCGGGATAAAAAGTCGGTCCCGCGGGAGAGCGCAGCAGGTGTCCGTTTTCTTTTCTCGGCAATTCCGCCCGCATTGCCGTGGCTTCGCCTCTCGAGGGGATCGGCGTCGCTTTTCATACCAGGCACTCTGGCGCCTCTGCCGTCCGCGGCTTAGTCCTGGCCGAGGCCATGCGGCAGGCGCGGATCCAGAGACGGGTTCGAGGCGGTGTCACAAAAGTTGCCTACTTGCAGGGGGCAACGTGCGAATTTTTGCCTGCCTTTACAGGCGGCTTCGCTACCTTCAGGGGAGGGTGACGGCCCCGTCGGCTTCCCCTCGATCCGCGCCTGCCATGCCGAGGCAACGCCCGGGCCGTGCACGTGGCAGGCAGACGAATGACGGCTGCAGGCTGCTGCTGCTGCTGCTGCGAAGAAAGGACCCTGCCCAAGTGGTCACGCCGACCCGACGGCATTCGATGACAGACAGGGCCCTTAGATTCCCGGGCCTCCTGTAAAGATGCCGTGTCGGGCGCAGACAGCGTGGTAGCCCCGTCGGTCCCTGAAATCTTGCTGCGGACGGAGACGCCCAGGCACGCACGTGCTTCGTCGTTCTGTCTCTCTCGCGTCCACAGGCGCGGGTTTTGCCCCTCCCCCCAATAGCACCTAAATAGCCGCCTGAAAGGTTGGCAAAAAGTGTTACTTTGCCCCTGTAAGTAGGCAAAAAGTGCTACTTTGCCTGCGCCCCTCCCCCCTCGCATCTATCCTATGGCCAACAAAGCTGACGTGAGCCGTGTTCCTATATAAATTGTGATGGGCGAGATCTTTGATGCATCGGCTCACACCGGGGCGATCAAATCCCCACGCTCCTCATCCTTTTCCGACTGGCTTCCCCAGGGGCCAGTGCTAGCCCAACATCGCAGAAGCACCTGCACCCTCGTCTGCTCTGCTCTGCTCCCGTCGCCGATTAACGCATAGGACTCGTCGTCGCCGCTGCCGCCATGATGCGGCCGCCATGCCCGATGCGCGCACCGGGGGGAGTGATTTGTCCCGCCGGAGCCGGCCTGTGTGCTCTATCAACCTCAATTTTGGAACAACAGTTCGAGCCTATTTCGCCGGATGGCCGGGGGTGTGTGTGGGTGGGGGTAGCGGGGGACATGTAGGTTCGAGATAACTTTATTCCCACCAGTACTTTCGTGACGGTTTTGCGATGGTTTTGATCGAAATGATAGTGATTACACTTTGATTGTGACTCTCCGCGCCGAACGTGGATCGGTGACGCTCGAGGGGGGTCCCTCACTCAAAAATTTACTGTACACTGTTGGTTGTTGTGGTGGTTATGATTTTGTCGCGCGCCTACTTGCAGGCGCTTCTGACGCAAGATTATAGTGCATACATAAGCTTACAAAGAGAATACTTCGTAATTTATGAACCATTTATTTGTCTAACAAACTTGATATAGTTTGTACCTTACATTAATGCTCAAAATACTTCGTAAGGTTTTAAGCGTGTGTGGTGTCAATACCGAAGTTCTCATTTCAGAGCGAGCCGTTCGGAGTGACGCCATGCTAGAACCGAGGAGAGCTTTCGGATTCACCGGCTGAGCTCCGTGATAGAAAGCCGCGCCTGGCTTGTTTAATCGGATGGACAGAGTCACGGGGGCGAGCGAGGAGTCTCCCCTCCGGCCGTGACGCTTGGCCCGCTTGGCCCGCTTGGCCCGCTTGGCGCGCTGGTCATTATAACGTGCCCGATGGCGCGGATCGTGGGGCAACGCGATCATCAGGTTCATTAGTAGGAAAACGGGCCAGGTCGAGCTGTCGACGCACCGCGTGGACAAGTAACCCAATACACTGGCCTAACCTAACCCAGCCCCTCAGATCCCATGCTTCAGCAGAAGGCACCTTGGAAAACGAAAACTGGCAATGTTTATCTTGAATTTGTAATGGTGATCGGGCGGGCATGCCGCGCCGGGGTGCTGGCGTTCCCAGGAAGAGATTCGGCCAGGGGCGGCGCGAGCTGATTACGTAATCGGGGGGTTCGCCGTCCGTCCCCGCCACGGCCTGCCTCCACAACCTCCTCTTTCAGACGGTTTTGGCATCGCTCCGCGGTCTGCACAAGGGTCTGAGGCTCTCCAGTTTGACGGGGTGCTTCGCGCTTCGCGGCGCGCCGGCAACGGGCGGCAAGGACCACGAGTCCGAGTCAGCCACAGCCGTGCCGGCCGGACGCAGGGTGCAGGCAGCCAGTCCATTGGCTTGCGCCGGCCCACAGAAGCAACGCATAGGGACGGCCAAATCATTGCCTCTTGCCGCCAAATGATTCATGCTCCCTTGATTCTTTCATGAGCTTGCGTGGGTGCGTGGGGTGGGCCGGCAGCCGGCAGAGAGGGTCCCTACGGCCGACGGTTCGAGCGAAATATATATACATATTATTACAGCGCAACCAGTTATACGTAAGTAGTTATCTACCGAAAGCCGCCCACTCTCTGGCGCGCGCACACACACGTATACCCCCCCCCCCCCACACACACACACATACGCACACACACAGACCCGGGGCCATCGGGGCTCAGGACTGGATAAGGCGGGATGTAATGCACACCTGGCGGCACCCACACCCGCAGGCGCGGCCCGCCCGCTCTTCCCGCTTCCACGTTTTTACACTCCACTCGGTGCGAAAATAAAAGTGGCGCGCACATTCCCAGCCGGTTGACTGGTACAGCAGCACTGCACAGTGGTCAGGGATTGGCCGTCGCGGCATCCCCGGTATCCGGTGTATTCCCTTAGGGCCGCGCCAACGCCAACGCCGTCACGTAACTTGTCGGGAAGTCAATAGTATGCGTTCGGAGGGCGGCGGCACCTTCTTTTCTATCGGAATGATTGCCCCCCCCCCCTTGCCACTTTTAGAAGTTACTCTACAGTCCGAAACGTGCTTTCGTCGCTCTGTCTCTCTTGAGGGACGGCCTTTGCGAGAGGGGCGGAGCGACGAAAAAAAGTTCGGAACCAGACCATGTTCCTCCAGCCTTCGCGTCCATCTGCGTACTACACCCGGCTCGCGACCTGCGCCTGCCTGCGACCTAGGCACTAGGCGCCCCCATGTCGAGTTCAGCCTAAGCCCCCACCTGTGGCGCCGCCTCTGGAAACCCAGATCTGCCGAGCGGCCGAGCACAGCTCCCCGCCAGGCTTGGACTTTAACTCCAAAATGGCGTGTACTCAAGGACCGCCGCGCCCCTCCGCCAGCCCATCCCTCCTGCACTCTTCTGGTCGCGCCGCGATGTCCGGCGCATTCCTGCCGCACCGACCGGACTGTTGACTGTTCCATGCGACCGTGGCGTGGCAGTGCGACGCGTTGTGACGCAGTGCGTTCTGTTGCAGATGCCCCCGGACGAGCAGCGGTTGCGCTCCTGGCGGTCCTCTTGCTGGCCATGACGCAGCTGGCACCATCCGACGCCAAGCCGGCCCTGGCCGTTCACATGGACGCCATCGACACGTGCCTCTTCACCTGCGACGCGTGCTACAAGGCAAGTCTCTCCATCTCTTCAGCGAGGAAATCGATCCTTCAGAATCGCTCGGCTGGAGGCCTAGAGCAGCCTGCAGCTCGTGACGGGGGAAGTCGAACGGGCTGCCCCCCCCCCCCCCCTCTCTCTCTCTCTACGAAAGGCACCCGTTTGACTAACGGTCGTGTCTGTGCCTTTTTGTTTCAGGCTGAAGCTTTGCTGGCGTGCGCCAACGCCTGTCTGCAGGTGGAAGGCCTCATGGGGACGGCCTGGTATCAGACCTGTCCCTACTTCCGGAAGAAACCCTTGTTCAAGGACTTCTTCTAAACTTGTCCTCCCGGGCATTATTCATTACTCTTTCTCGATCTTTCTATGCAGATCTGTAGAAATAGAATGAACAAAGCCATTCATTCTGTATGAGTTTCAAATCATACAGAAGCAATTGGTTAAATTGTGTGTAATTTTTAGGACTTTTTGTTTTGTTTCTTTATTATTATGCCACATGTAAGAAGTGGACTTAGTTTGTTGTCTTGTGACAGAGTGTGCCAAGAAGCAATCAATTACATAGTATAAGAAAAAAGGAGAATTCATTTATTGTTTTTCTCTTGATAACGTCAGATAAAAAGTACATTTCTTCAGTCTATGATGTTAAATATGCTATTTTTAAAGAGAAAATCAGCAATCAAACTCTCATGCCAAATAGCAGACAGAGAAAATCGTATTTTCAATCTGAGTGTGTAGACGACAATATGTTGTTTTTTTTTCTGCCAAAACCCAAGCTTTGTCAGAAGCCTGGGTTCCATTCAACTTGTTTCTGCACTAAATTATGTTTGAAGCAAACTATAGTGTCACCTAGTTTTACAGGAATACTTGAATCTCCTAACATGAGACCGCATTCAGTCCCATGCTTCATAGAATTAACTTCAGTCTTGACATGGCGCAGTGAAGCAATGGAACCTAAGAGGGGAAGAGGCAAGTCAACATAAAAATTAAAATAGGTATCAACTTGTACCTTTTAAACAAATTTGTAGATTATACTTGCCTTGATAAAGTACTTTGTGGTCCCTAATTAACTTCACTTTCTCAGATTTTACTATTTCACCCTTTGTAATTCTAAGACCAGCAACTACCATTTTTTTTCGCTTTTCTGTGATATCGAATTGCTGGATGACGTCTGCCTCTCCTTCAATGAAATAAAATACAATTAACGGAAAAAAGCTATTGTGAATAGTTTCATTTCACTAACTGATACATTGGCTACACACCAAGAATTATTTCCTCCTCCACTGTTGGCATCTTTCCACCCACTTCCTGTTTGATGTCATTGATTAAGTGATAAATAACATTCATATGTCTGACTGGAATACGCTGAGCTTTGGCTTCCTCTTTTAATTTGGGTGGAGTTTTTACATTAAAGCAGTATATAGTTGCTAAAAGAGAATGATAAATAATTATAAATATCAGATATACATTGCAGACTTTGTTGACATTGAATTTTTAATGGACTAAACAGTTAAACCTCACCCTTAAATAACGAGGCTAGTTCTAGATCGTTTGGAGTTGTATCTCCGACACCATAGTGAACTACTTGTAGAGGAACATCTGGGTTGTGGTATGAATCAAGAACATCAAGTATGGCTTCAACTGACCCGTCAACATCCCCTGCAACAGTTTATCATGTTAGAAAAAAATATGTCGATACAGGAATAAAGCTTATCTATCAGACGAAATTATTTAAATACCTTTGATGATCACTTTTAGTTTTGGGGTGTTGTCCTCCACAAACGTTTTTTCTCTTTTCTCAGTCAAAAATCTTAATCCCTGCTCATAGGCTTTCCTTCTTTTCTCAAGATGCAGCTAATAAACAAAGGAAAGGAAAATTTGCTTGTTTCAAACCAAGAAGCAAGTAACATTTTAGACATTAACAATAATGGAATTTGGAGGAGAATTATTAACCTTTTGCTGTTCTATTGCTTTTTCTTTTACCACCTCCTGATCTGCTAGACCTTTCTTTTTAATCTCCTTAGCCTTCCTAAAAGAAAGAACTTGTTGAGCTCGTTTCTGTGACAAAAAAAGATATTTTAAAATGAGCAAAGTCCCCTGATTCAAATACAGCATCAGTAACTAAGCATACCTCGGATTCAACCTCCAATAAAATTTCTCCGGCGGAAGGTAGTTCTCTCCAGCCCATCATTTCTACAGGTGTAGATGGAGAGGCTTGAGTTATCTGTTGGCCTGCTTCATCAAACATTAGTCGTACTTTGGCATGGGCATCTCCTGCCACAAGAATAGCACCTTTCCTCAAAGTGCCCCGCTGTATAATTGCAGTAGCCAGTTTCCTAAACAATTAGTGGTGAGAAAAAACTGTAAAAATGATTTTATGCTTGAATTTTTATTGCACTACATACCCCTTATGAAGATCCTGTCTTGACTCTACAATAACACCTTCAGCTAAACCACTTGGATCACCTTTTAAGTCCATCATTTCTGATTGAAACAGAATAGCTTCAACCAGAGTTTCTACATTAGTACCATTCAGAGCTGATATGGGAATGGCCTGAATTTCACCTCCCATATTTTCAGTGTACAATTGATGCTGAGCAAGCATTTCTTCAGTTTGTTTCTACATGGAAACGAGACAACATGCTGTATTAAAATATGTTTTGACAGCCAGCTCTAAAATTATTTTGATTGCGTCACACTTACAACATTAGCACCGGGTTTGTCAATTTTATTGATTGCAACAATGATTGTAGCTGAAAAAGGAAGTAAATTTGAATATATCATACTCTAGAAGATATTAAAACCAACAGTCCAACATTCTTATCAGTGAAGCAGAAGGAAGATAACACATTTGATGAACTTCATGAAAGAAACAAACCTCCTGCCTCACGAGCCATCCGGATTGACTCGATAGTTTGCTCCATGACTCCATCATCAGCAGCAACAACAAGAACAACAATGTCCGTTACATTGGCTCCTCTAGACCGCATAGAAGAAAATGCTGCATGTCCAGGAGTGTCAATGAATGTTACACTGTCATTGTTACTGAGTTTCACTGTAATTAAACTTTTCAAAATTAATCTTCATTGACAACCTTCAGGGACCTCAACTAAATTATTAAAGTCACATTTACCCGAGAAGGCACCTATGTGTTGGGTTATTCCTCCAAACTCACTAGCAACAACATTAGCCTTCCGAAGGTAATCTAGAAGGGTAGTTTTTCCATGATCCACATGCCCCATTATTGTAACTATTGGGGCTCTTTTGACCAAGTCCTCAGGATTGGGTGGCAGTCTATTTAAAAAGTAAACAGTTCAAAAGGACAACTTGACCAGCAAAAATTATTATCTCTCATATTTGAGATGTATTCTAATCTTACCTTGGATGTGCATCAATATCTTGGACATCTGTTTCAATAACTTTGGTAGCAGTAAGAACAGGTGCCTTGCCAAGAAACTTCACAACATCCTGCAGGATCTCAGCATTATTAATCAAATCGGTTTTTGACTTGTAAAAATGCCCATCAGCAACATGATCACGCAAAATAATCAAAAGTTCCTCTGAAAAGACCAATTTATGAAAATGAGACATAACAGTTTTCCGAATCAAGACCACAGCCATAAAACAAACACAATGACACACTTGGTTTAAGGTTCAGTTTTGTGGCTAATTCCATGACTGATATATTCCGCCATACTTCCACTTTCTCTCGTTTCTTCTTATCCAGTCTCGAAAGAAGGAATTCTTTCCTCTGAAATTAAACAAAAAAAATACAAGTTTGAATGGAATTAAAAACAAACCAACATGAATTGATTTCAAACACGCACAGAGGATTGACAAAAAAAGGAACAAAAGCAAATACCGATTCAAGATCCGACTTTGAACGGGCTTTGACACGGGCACAGGTTGAATGAAAGGATGCATTTTGAATGACAGTATGTGCTTCAGGAGGTATTAAAAGGCTCTGTAGAGATGCTGCAAATCCTTTGAAAGAAATTAACTTTTGACTCTTTTCATTAATGATGAGTTTTAACCTGAAAATGGAAACATTAAATGTAATAACAAATGCAGAATATTTGAAACGATGCCTACAAACTTTTTGAATCAAATCAAGACTCGAATCAATTATTGTTCAAAACGATTATTATGTGAAATACTACGCAGGTGTTTGTAAACTAATTTCCTTCAAGTGTGGAAGGTTACTTGTAAAACATCGTTATTGTTCATATAAGGCAAGGAAAATTTAACATAAAAGATTTTTCAAAATGAAGAAAAATTTTGGAATGATTGAAGTAAATTTGGAGTAATGACAAGATCGTTATTTAATTTCCTTTAAAATATTACCGTCTGCCTCCGTGCCCTAACCTCAACAAGGAAGCAGCCATGTTTAGATGTTCTGATTTAACGACTATCGACAGTCGACATGGCTGATAGGTCGACTTTGACTGTATGCCTCGAAACCCTCTGGAGTCGAGAGCTCGTGAAGCAGCCCGGGGGGTAGGCAACCCATCTCGCATGGCGGCATACCAGCGGCAGACGGACACGGCGCTGGACCCCCACATATCATCGGACGGAAGAGAGAATGCCAGAATAAGGGAAGTTCTATGCTGACTGGCGCAATGGTATGCGTTCCTGTAAGACTCAAAATAGGTAAGTTTTCTGAGGTTGCGGCCTCTTTCTCTGGGTTTCGTAAATGACTTAAAACTTCGTGGATTTCTTTGAATTTGTTTATGATTTATAGCAAACTTTATTGATTTCTTTTGAATTGCTATCAGACGGATTAGGTGAAAAGTTTTGGCGGAAACCTTCAAATAATGATCCCCACTTTTTCCTTTAGCGATTTACAGGACCTGTTGCCTGTGTTTCCGATTCCTCTTCTTGATTTACGGATTATCCTACTGTAAAAACGTGTGTTTTTTTGGGTTTTTTTGGCACTTTTTCCCCCCGTCGCTCTACTCACTTCAAAGATGGCGATTTTCTCCTCCCCGTCTTTGACCGTCTCCGTGATAGGGATGGGTGAACAAAATTTCAAAACATCACATTCAATCAATTAAGTCGTATATTCAACAATTTCTTACAAGTTTTGAAGCAAATAAATTAGTACACGTATTCTACATTGAAGCACACAATATTTATATTTTTAGAAGGGAAGTCCAGTCTGTGGTACAGTCAGATGATATAAGACAAGTCATAAGAGAGGAAATTCAAAGAAGCTTCGAAATAAAATTGAGCATTGTGGTATCACCCGCCCACTGCAAATATTGTTTCTTGCCAACCCTGATTCGTAAAACTACATTCGTCCAGCTAGACAGCTTCATGTATCCTCCATCTCAACGAGTACCGTTAGATTGTTAACAGCGGCACCGAACTTTAACGATAAATATAGACCTACGGCAGTCGACAATGTTAGGTTGAAAATGGCATGACACCGATTTCGAGGCAAATTCAGGAGTGCCTCTTACTGACTACGTGCGTCCACGAATCGATCGACGATCGCGCACACCAATACTTGCACAATCACGCATGTATCCAGAAATTGTAATTATAATAATTTAAATAAATATATAAATAAATAATTTAAACACGCAGACTCATACATTTAACAGGCATACAACATTGGGAAACGTGGAAATAAATTATTACAGAGAGTACACACATGCACACATTCACATTCATTCTAATGCACAAAACCTATCAGTCACGTTCACATTCGGTAAGGTGAGGATGGTTATCTGCGCTTCACACAATTCTCATTGTATTTGATTCCGTGCGCGGGGCTGCTAGGGTTGGCTGCCCTGCCCTGCCCTGGCCCTCCCCTTGCGGAAGTGTTGCCAGGCCGTGGAAACAATTTGCGATTCGCGCATATCTTGCGACGTGCGCGGAGAAAGCGTCGGTTTGTTTGGCAACACTGAGTCGAGGCGAGTCAGCCGCCCTGCCCAGCCCTGTCGTCCGCACTGTTGGCACCCCTGCAGCGAGCGGGGCGACAGCGAGACGGCGAGGCAGGGCGGTGCGCTTCGGGCCGGGCAGCACCCTGGGAACCCTCGCCGCACTTTTCTCAATCACACGTCACACCGCACTGCAAAACATGTGTGCGTGAGTGGGAGGCGCACTGTGCGCGTCCATCAGCGTCCAGCAGAGCAGCGTCCAGGTCGGACCGGAGCGGCTTGAGGCTGTGGCTCTGGCTGGGCATCGCCGAGGCGTCGCCCGCTGATCCCTTTCGCCGTTGTTTGGCCTCCAGGTTTCGGGCGATGCGTGCCCCGGGGTCCCGCGCGGTCCTATATCCTATCCAATGTTCGCCGGCCACCCCGCCCCGGCCCGCCCGACCGGTTCCTGTTCCTGGCCGGCCGGGATGGCCACGCCGCGCCAGCCTCTTTGCCGGCCCCGCGATCCAGGGCACGCCGGAACCAGAACCAGTCAGTGTGGCCGGCCCAGCCGGCCCAGCGAACTAGACATTCTTCCGTTAGCAAGACAGGTGGCTCAGCTCCGAAAGCGGATCGAAGCATAAATGTGTCAAAAGAGGAGGAGAAGGCCGACACGCACCACACATCCGCGGTCCGCGCACGGGGCACGAGCGCAGCAGCAGCAGCGCGGCTCAAAATCCAACCATCCCGTTCATATTTCTATGCCACCGGGTCCGGACTCTTGCTCACAGAAAATGTGTGCCTCGTCCACTCGAAATTTGTTGCCATGACTGCGTAGGCTCGGCTGGGCCCCAGGCGTGGCAGGGCGCGGCGCGGCACGCGATTACCCCTCCTCCCGCACACTGCCTCTGGAGGAGAAAGTACGCGGGCTGCGAGCCCATCCCATCCCATCCGATCGTTGCTTTACATTCTTTCGGCGGCGTCCAGCCGCAGGGGTGCCTCTCAGTCTCAGCCTGCCACTGAGGCGACGCGGCGACACCGGTCTACGGCAAACCAAAAAGGAAAGAGTTCCGTCGCACCCACAGGACACACAGATGTTTTGACTAGTTGGTGCGCTGTGTTGGCAGTCGCTATTTACAAACATGATAAAACCTATCAGTGGCCCAGTATCGTCACACTTTGGGTCCTTGAGCATTATTGCGGATTGGCTGATAAGGATACTTCACAGAAGTATGAAAAGATTCGACAAGGAGATTGCTGGAGCGGGTCATTTTTGCTCGTGCTCCAGCTCGATTCGGGGGTACCAGCCCCTCCCACCCCACCCTGTCCCACCCCACCCCTCCCTATCCCACCCCGATAGCCCCCCGCCACCACGAGTGTCGTCACGCCACGGGGCTGCGGGGCACACGGAGCGTTTCATCGTGTGGTGGAGAGAGTCCTAAAGAATCATGCGGCACCCCTACGAGTAGAAGCAGCTCTTGCTCTTGGCCTTGGCACCGTGCATGCTGCTCTGCATGGTGGCCGGCACGGCCATGACGGGCACGACGGGGTGATGGCTGAAGGCGGCCGCGGCCTTGTCGGCCTGCCGCAGAGCGAAGGGCCTGAGCCGCACGCACAGGAAGGCGGACAGCAGGCACGACACGACCAGGATGGCCAGCAGCACCACCAGGGTGGCAGCGAAGCCCGGCGTCGTCATGCAGATGAGGCCGGTGTCGTCCCTCGCGCCCAGCACCATGGTCGGGGCGGAGGAGGCCAGTGCGGAGGCGTTGGCGGACTCGTCCAGCGAGAACGTGAGGTCGCCCGTCGAGACGACGCGGATGATCCTGTTGACACCGACCTCGGCGGGGCGCTGCGGCGGCTGGTCGCCGGTCTCACGCCGGTGGCGGCCGTGGGCGTGGCTGGGGAGGCCGTGGCTGGAGTGGCTGGGCAGGCGCACCTTGCGCTCGTCGCGCGGCCGGCTGCCGGCGGTGGCCTGCAGGTAGGCCTCGAGCGGGGAGTGGCCGCCGTGGCCGCCGTGCTGGCCGTGCTGGCCGTGCGGCGGCGGACCGTACTCGGAGTGAGGGCCCACCACGTGGCCGGGGGGGCCGACGGGAAGGCTGCCGTCCGAGCACTGGTCGGGGCACTGGTAGCGGCAGATCTGGATCGTGCACTGGAAGTGCACCTCCATCGAGTCGGGGAACTTGAAGGCCTGGAAGTGCGCGTACGACAGCACGGAGGCGGAGGCGCCGAAGTTCTTGATCTTGGTGAAGCGCGACATGAGCTTGGGCCGAGTGACGCAGCCCTTCTGGTCCACCAGCTGGATGGGGGCGCGCTTGCCGTCGTGGGCCATGCAGTTGCGGACCAGCATGTCGAACTTGGAGTCGTCGTCCTTGATGGCGAGCACCATGGTCATCGTCTGGCCGATCTTGACCAGGCCGGACACCTCGGAGGCCCAGGGTCCCTTGCCGACCTGGATCTGCATCCAGCAGCCCACGTTGTCGCCGGCGAAGTCCGCGCGGACCACGTCCAGCATGTCGACGGGGAAGGGCCTGAAGGTGACGGACTTCTCGTACTGGTCGTGCCACGTGCACCGCAGCTTGCGCGCCTGGTCCCACACCTCCTGCACCTGGGGGTCGTACTGCACCACGATGATGTTCTCGAAGTACGTGCCGGAGCCCGAGTCCGCGCCGTAGCCGTACAGCCCGTTCTCCGTGTTGCCCGCCGTGCCGCACGCGTGGATGCTGATCTCGAAGTTGGCCGAAGTGCGGCCCAGCCCCGCGGGCAGGTGCACGCAGTTGACGTTGCTGTAGTGGCCCTTGCTGAAGACGATGCCGTAGAACGGCTTGTCGAAGCTCAGGAACACCTTCATGGCGTTCTTCTCGCACTTGACGTCCAGGGACACGATCTTGGGCATGTCCGGGGTGGACACTGGCCAGGGGTCGCCGGCAGGAGGACCGCCGGGCCCCTGCAGGGCTGGCGGCCCGTAGAGCTTGTCCATGGCCTCGGGCTGGGCTTGCGGGGGTCCGCCCAGGGGCGGGCCAAGGGGCGGCGGCGGGCCGTGGTACTGGTTCTTGAACGGCTTGTGCGGGGGCGGGCCGCGTAAGGGGTGGCCACGCGGAGGCGGCCCGAGTGGACCGGGGCCGAGTGGGGGCGGCGCGTAGCCGCTGTGCTTAGGGGCGGTCTCGGAGGCTTCCTGATCGCCGCCCGGCCCGGACTCCAGCTTGTTGTTGTTGTTGTTATTGTTGTTGGGCTCCAGCTGCTGCGTCTGCGTGGGTGCGGCCACCACGGCCGCCTCGGGGGCGCTCTCCGCTGCCATGGGGCCGCTCGAAGCCTCGGCGTCGGCGTCCTCCAGCCGCACCTGCAACAAGATGGCCGGTCAGTCTGCGCTCCTCGCACTAGTTTCAGCACACACCAAATGTATCCACGCCTTCGTCAGCATCCCTAACGTCTTTATCTCCTTTATGGCGCTGCTGTCCGGCGACTTCCTCACGCCGAGTGGCTCCGCCCTGCCATGTCAGCCCGGTCAGCCCAGCGCCGCGCCGCGCCACGCCGCGCCACGCAGCTCATTGATCCTATCGAGTCCTGGATCTAGTGGAGGAAGTAAGGTGAGGAGGGAATAGTGATCTAGAGAGGGATGTGGACATGTGTGTGCGAGAGAGAGAGAGAGAGAGAGAGAGAGAGAGAGAGAGAGAGAGAGAGAGAGAGAGAGAGAGAGAGAGAGAGAGAGAGAGAGAGAGAGCGAGTACGCGCGCGCGTGCGCGTGTGTGTGTGTGTGCGTGTGCATGTGTCGCCAGTAGCTAAGGTCCGGTAACGGTACGGTGGCCTGCTCCTGCCGGGCTGCCTGGACGAACTTGGCCTGGCTGAGACGGGCCGGCGGGCCGACGGGCCTAGTGTGACCGGGCATCGGGCTCGCAGCGGCCGCTCCCTGTCTCCTTAGCCCAGGGCTAACATGGCCGGCGCGCGCTGGCGCGGCACCGGTCCTGACAGTGTCCGCCGGGGCAGGGCGGCAGGCCGCGCGAAAGCGGGGAAGGGCATCATCTCCGCGTTCCTCCTCCAGGCACTTCTCGCCCTTCACGACACTGCTTCAGAGTGCTTCGATTTGCCACAGCTTCGCGGTGCTTCGCAGCCGCAGCATCACGGCGTGCACTTCGCTCTGCCGCTCGGTTCCGACCAGTGCCCTCGTCGCTCCGTCTCTCTCGCACTCTCGGGGCGTCCTGCAGGGGTGCGCGGGAGAGCAAAGGCAACGTGGCGCTGTTCGTAATGAAGCAGCCGCCTTGTTCGTCGCAGTCGCGGTGCCCGACTGCGCACTGTGCCACCCTGCGCCGCTCCGTGTCCTGCCCGGTGCTGCTCCAGCTGCCGAGTGTGTCATCAGAGCACCCCGGTCACGCGACACCTTGCTTTACACCGCGCAGTACACCGTGCCCGCCTGAAACTGGAGAGCGCGTGCACCGCATGCACGTCATCCGAGCCTGGCTGTGGCGGCTGCAGCGCCAAAAGGGAACTAACGGAGACACGCCGCACCTAGCTCACTTGCAGACTGACACCTCTGCGCCCTGCCCGGCCCTGCCCGGGCCTGTCCACCTTGCGGGCGGATGGCCCTGGCCCGGGCCTGCGCGTGTTTGACTTGCGGTAAATCGGGTATCGCCATCTTGGCGTGAAACGGTTCCCAGGCCACCGTTTGCTTTCTCTCTTCCTATGTGCCGCCAAAACGTTAACACGTCCGGAGGGCATTCTTTTGCTTGTCCGCCGAATGAGCGTCCTTCCCGCTTCCGGTGAGAGTGGCTATAGGAGGGGGGGGGGGAGGCACCTGCGGCGGTGCGACTAGCCCCGCCGCGCCGCGACTGTTTCGCTCCGATTCGTTCCGCACACAAGTCGCAGCGGCGGCCGCCCGACAGATTCCCATTGTGGCTCGCAGGCCTCTCTGAAGGGGACAGCAAATGGTGTGGGAGACGCCCCAGGCCCGGCCCGGCCTCCACTCTTACTCTCGACTAGGCCCGACCGTGAAGTCACGCCGCCGCGTTGCAGCGGCCGCCAAGGACCAGGCGACAAAAAAAATGTTTGATTTGCGACTCGAGGGGCACGACCGAGCCTCATCCGGAGTATTGTTCGTTTCGTGCCGCCCTTCCCGACAGCGAGCAGGAATCGGGCACCGAGTGAAACCCGAAGCGGAGCCGAACGAAGCCTGCAGCACGCGGCCCCTGACGGCCCCGGTCGGCCCCGGTCGGCCCCGCTGACGGACGGCCCGTTGTCTCCGCGGGTCGCGCGGCAATGGCGCGGCCTACCGCAGCGCGCCTGCGTGTGTGCGCGCCTGCGTGTGTGCATGCGTGTGCCTCTCTGCCTCCGCGACGGATTGAGCGCGTGTCCCCATCTCCGTGTGCGGGTCTGGGAGGCGCCGAGGAGTGAAACTTCATTTATCTGGTCGGGTCGCCTGCTGCTGCTGTTGTTGCCGCGCGGCCGCAGCGCTGCCCGCCGATGCCTCGCGGTCCTGGCCGAACCCGGTGCCATCACCCTCGCAATCACCACCAGTGTTGATTGACCCATACGTGTCAGTTGATTCACCTAGCTCCCCAACAGCCACCGGAGTTGTCCACCGCTGACGAATTGTCCGTCAATCCGTGTCCGTCCGTCTGTCCGTCGATCCGTCAGTCCGTCTGTCCATCGGTCCGTCTGACGGATCGACCGTCACTTTCGCTGAGAGGCATGCCGCCGCCCCGCTGCACATCCGGCTGGTCCAGTGCCCCACCGCGCCCCACCGCGCCCCGCCGCGCCCCGCCGCGCCCCGCCGCGCCCCGCCCCGCGGAAGGACTCGCATTCCTTGGCCGTTCCCCTCGATCCAGATCCTTTTTTTTCCTTTCCTCTCCCGGAGGCTTCTGCAGCTCACCAGGCCCGCTAATTTTTCATGCCCGACGGCGTCCGCTCAGCTGCACCTGGCCCTGGTGGCTGGCGGGCCGGGGCGGCGCACAGTGGGCCGCACTCCGCCGCGGTCGTGAATGGAGCGGAGCGGCGCCCCGCCGGCCGCTGGGTCGCTGGGTCAACACGATCCAGCCTTGGTCTGAGACCCGCCTCCCCCACCGGGACAGCGTTCTCGCCTCCAGTTCAGGTGCAAGGCGCGATGACCAACAATAGGTCGCACCCACTGAAATTTGGGATTCGCATAGTACTGGCGATGTCGTCATTGAGATTGATTCCAACTAGGAAAACCACCAACGTCATGGGCAGAAAAGTGTCGGAGGAAGTCTGTTTTGACAGCGTGCCCGCAGAGCGGTGCCGGTGAGGGCCCGGAGCCGCCGAGTCCGGTTCAACGGCAGCGGCAACAGGTGGCGGCCGCGGCACCCGAAAGGCCTCTGTTTGGTGCGCGGCGTGTCTTTCTGCACCGTGGTTTGGTGACATTACGAGGCGGGGCGGGGCGAGGCGGGGTGGGGCGGGGCGAGGCGGGGCGGGGCGGGGCGGCCCATTGTCTCGACCCGGTGATCCGTGCGAAAGTGGCACCGCCGGCCGAGCCGGGCCGCAGCATGCTGCAGGTGGTGCCGTCCCGCCACAGCCTCCCATTCGCAGGCCCACCGCGTCCTTGCCTCCCTTTCCTTGTGTGTGTTTCTTTTTATTTATTTTTTTTACCCCGAGCCAGATTCTCTCTCCTTTTCCGCGAGAAAGGGGTCCAGGCACGGACGCGACGCACGTCCGGATCAAGATGCCCGAATGCCCCCGTCTCTCCACACTGCCGCCCAGCGCTTTCCGTTTCGTTGGCGGCGGCGCTCGGGGCGGCGCCGCCACAAAGCGGTCGCGGCCAATCAATTGAGTGATTAGGCCGGGGCCTCGGCGACCGCGACGACCGCGACGGCGACGACGACACGGAGTGGCTTGCCGGCTTACCGGGTTCATGAGCAGGCACGCCACCAGCAGGGTGTGCAGCAGCAGCATGGCGTCGGCGTCGCTGCAACAGAGAAGCGGAAGGTTAGGCAGAGCAGAGGGCGTTGCGCATTGCGGTCGCAGAGCGGCAGGGTGCCTCGGCAGGCGCGGTGATTCGAACCCGCAGTCTCCGGAGTCTCGGAGTCTAGGCGATGGGCGCACGAAGGCACACCGCCTGTTGCGCAATTACGCTTTGCTTTTCCCTGTAAAGTGGAAGGCTGTGAAGTGTGCCGGCCGGGCCGGGCGAGCTGCGCTTCGCCGCGCTCTCTCGGACGAAATGGATCAAAAGGCGGCGAAGATGTCGGTCGCGCTAAACATGACGGCGCGATGCAGGACGCCTCGGCGCCGATATCGCAGCATGGATCGCCAGCGCGCGGCCACGTAGCCCCGTTCCCCGCGGCTTCGCGTCTCGGCCGAGTCCTCCCCCGCTTATTATATCTGTGGAGCGCCATCCGGGCTGCAGCGCGGCGTGGCGAGGCGTGCCGCCTTGCGGCGTGCCTTTCCGGAAACATTCCGGTCATTTTCATCTCTAGACGACGTGTTGGCCGTTGGCCCCACCTTTTGCTGCCGCCTCCGCAGCACAGTGGGCCAGAAGACCAGCGTAGGCGGCCGAAATTCTAGACGCGTTTTAAGCTCTAGAGTCGCTAAATCGGACTCGAACGGAACGTGTGACCCCATCAATGGATTGCTCTCCGAACGAGGAATCCATTGGTAGGGCCACAAGTTAGGTTCGAGTCCTTTTTAGCGACTCTGGAGCTCAACACGGGCCCAGAGTTTTGGCTTGGCCGCCTGCGCCGGTCTTCTGCCCCCCCCCCCCCCCCCCGCACTGTGCACAGCGAGGTTTCCGCGCGAAAAAGCTTGTAATTCCCTTGTTCCGCGGCGTCCCGCGAGGTCAGTCGGTGGGGGCTGGGCCGGCGTGCTACCCACTTAGCGTGCTGCCCACTTAGCGGCCTGACCGCCGCCGGTCCGCTCAAAGCTTAAACGAAACGCCGTCCCGCTGACGGGCCGGCCGGCTGGGCGGGCCGGGCGCCCCCACGCTGAGGCCCCAGCGCTAACCAATGACATATTACAAGTTGCGGATAGCACCGCTGGCCGAGGCCGCAGAGGCCCTGCCGGTGCCCTGCCGGTGCCCACCGGGCCCCAGGGCGCCCTCACCACACCCTAACCCTCATGCAGCCATGCAGCGACTAGTCAGCCGGCCTGCCGGCCGCGCGGTCCTGTTACTTTATGTCAGTGTGAGTGTGTGCGTGGGTTTGGCCGAGATAGTCAAGCGAGAACGTGGCGCGCGTTGAGCGGCATTTCATTAAACAAGCAGGGACCCTTTTAAGATTTTTTTTAAAAGGAAAGCGTGTCAATAGTGCACGCCTGCCCGGATTCGTTTGTCAGTCCTTTTCAAAAGTAAAGGCCATCACGAGGGACAGACAGACCGTGCGACACACGCTCAAGGGACTCCACGTGCTCAGCTTTCTCCATGAACAAAAAATATCTGGCTTGCGTCGACGAGGCGCCTGACGACGGCAGGGTGGGCCAGCCCGCCAAACACTGGTGTGCGCCGTGGTGGCCTACCCTAGATTCCGCGGGCGCTCAGCGCGCCTGACGACGGCAGGGTGGGCCAGCCTGCCAAACACTGGTGTGCGCCGTGGTGGGCAGCCCGTGCTCGACGCCTCAAGCGAAGTGGGCCGCGGAGGGGGCGCTGATAGTCACCGTGCTCCTTGCGTGTCCGTCGCCGTCCTGCGTGACGTCATCAGGTGCCATCCGAGCAAACGACGCCTATTTGGATAATTTTTTACCTCGTAGGTGCGGACAGTCGGGGCGGGGCTTGCACGCACGGCACAATGCCTCCGGCCGACCTGCCACTGGCCGGCCCGCGAGCCGACCGCATTTTTTAATTGACCTTAAGAATTTTGCCGTGCGCAGTGCAACGCGGCTGCAAGGCTGGCAGCGGCGCGGCGGTCGGGGCCCCTTTAATCATGATTTAGGTCGCAGCGGCAGGCAGGACGCCGGACCGGGGACTGGGCTGGACCGGGACTGGGCCCTCGGGAAAGTGCATGCTTTCGGGAAAGTGCATGCTTTCGGGAAAGTGCATGCTTTCGGGAAAGTGCATGCTTTCGGGAAAGTGCATGCTTTCGGGAAAGTGCATGCTTTCGGGAAAGTGCATGCTTTCGGGAAAGTGCATGCTGTTGGGATAGTGCACCATGTGGCGGCCTTCGGAGAGCTGGCCCGGCACTGGCCTGACACACACAGCACGCCAGACACCGCCCTCCGCCCTGCTCCACGCCCCTGCTCCACGCCCTGCTCCACGCCTTGCTCCACGCCTTGCTCCACGCCCTGCTCCACATGCTCAAGCAGTCGTGCTGCAATTAGGGTGGCACACACACACTACCGTGCTGCCTCGAAACAAACAGCCGCGCGAAGGGTTCACTCTCATGGAGTCCATGGAGTCCCAGCACCGACCCTACTACAACAATCATCACTCTGTTCAAACAAGTGTGAAATATTGCAATGAGTTAAAAGAAACCTGAAGTGAGGGAATAAATTTGAAATGACGGTGATTATTCATGTTTCCTGTCCTCCTCGCGATTTTTTTTTGAACAAAATTTAACATGATCTCCATTGACTGAGTCGTAGGAAACGGAGCGGCTGCGTCGCGTCGTGGACACGGTGGTGCAGGTGCAGCGAGCGCCGCGGGCGCGCTCCGGATCGCGGAAAGGCTGGAACAGGTGTGTGAGGGGCGGGGCGGGGCGGGGCGGGGCGGGGCGGGGCGGGGCGGGGCGGGGCGGCCGCACGCCGCCAGCGACTTTCTTTCGGCCCGACCCAGTACCAACACGCCAACGTACGGGAAAAGAAAACGAAACCAATCATAAGGAAGGACAATTATTATTATCACCACGGACGTACAATGGAATAAAAAAGCGCCCTACCCAGTCGCGTCTCAATGTGTGAGCGAATGTGTGTGGTGCAAGCGGTGTGAGTGCGTGATGTCGTGTCCGTGTCCCAGTCACCCACACTGGTGCACGTGTGTGTGTGAGAGACTGAATTTGTGCATGTACACGTACACACACGCACACACAAACGCGCGCACAGACCTGACTCAAAGCGATGCGCCAGCCATATTATGCAAACACATGTAAGGCACGCTAAGGCCGACTCACTCACTCCTTCCCGTGGAAAAGGACGACGCGCGCTATAGACAGTTTGAGCAAGTCTCTCTCTCTCTCTCTTTCTTTCTCTCTCTCTCTCTCTCTCTCTCTCTCTCTCTCTCTCTCTCTCTCTCTCTCTCTCTCACACACACACACACACACACACACACACACACACACACACACACAAATGGACGAGGGGGAAACAACTGGCCAAATACATGTACACCAAAAATTTAAATGTAAAAAAATTTGAAAAAAATTATTGCAAAATTGAAAAATTGTATAGAACTATTTAAAAAATTCTTATGAAATTTGTCAAAAAATTTTAAAGATTTTTTGAAAAAAATTACGAATTTACTGCCCTTCCAAGTGCGCTTCAACCCCACAGCAATGCACAGTCACCATCATGTGCCGTGGTGGCTGGATGTGTCGACGCGTCGTTCCCGGTATGAGGATCGGCGGTTCAAATCTTATTACTTCACAACTTTTTTCTCTGACCGCTGCTCATTGTCACGTCAAGGACCCGCTTCAATCTGCCTCAGACATGAGCCGTGGTGGCTGAGAGTGGAGAGGCGTCGATCCCCGATCCCCAATCCCGATATCTCCTTTCATTTTTCGAGTGGCTTCCTCCCACTGCGACTCAAACCCGTCGTCCAACACTCGGCAGACGTGCAAGTCAGGGTGGTGTAGTGGTCTAGGTCGTCTATGCCAGGCCATTACACCCGGGTGTCTAAAAAGCAGTCCGCTTCGGCGGATTGGCCTCGGCACTGGTTCGATCCCCGATCGAGCCAGCCACTCGAAATTGGTCGCGAGTGGGTCCATTCCGATTCGTCGGATGGAGTTGATAAGTCCTTTGAAGCTGGCCCACTGACTGCATGTTCGGGTCTGGGAGCGCCGGACAGCGGGAGTACCACTTTGGGTACCGACCACCCTGCGCAAACAAAAGCTCCCAAAACTACTCTCTGTCTCTCTCTTTAACTCTCTGTCTCTCTGTCCTCTCTCTTCAACCCTACGATCGCCGGCTGCCTTCATCGGCGGTCCTTCATGTGTGGAAGGCAATAGCGGTCCTACAGAAGCTGAACTATGCGGTAGCAGTTAAAGCCTGGATACACCGGTTCCCATCCGAACACCGAAGTTAAGCAGGCGGCTCGAAACCCCATTGCGGGGGGAGAGGGTCGTAGGGTTCCATTTTTTATTTATTATTTTTACCAAATTTTAAATGACCGATCAGCCTGCCGGCGTAGCGGCCTCGAGAGCGAATGGTGCCCTCCGCAGCGTGCCACCCACGCGATGAAGGGTGCCATCTTGAGGTGCGGCAGGCGGGGTCGGGCCGACAGGCGCCAAGTGATTGAGTTGCCCCACGAACTATTAGTCTGGCTTGGCGCGGGGTACCACTATGGGTACCGACCACCCCGCGCAAACAAAACCTCCCAAAACTAAACCTTCTCTCTCTTTCTTTCTTTCTTTCTTTCTTTCTTTCTTTCTTTCTTTCTTTCTTTCTTTCTTTCTTTCTTTCTTTCTTTCTTTCTTTCTTTCTCTGTCTCTCTATCGTCTCTGCCTGACTCTACTCTGCCCATGTTTGAGCCGTGTCGGCGGCTCGGGTCCTACTGGGTCCCCCGGCGTACGATATCGAAGTCGCTGGATCGGATTAACCCCAGTTACCTGATAGCACCGGTTCCCATCCCGAACACCGAAGTAAAGCAGGAGGCCTCCCCATTAAGACTGGGAAGGGGGTGTAGAGTTCCATTTTTTTTAAATTTATTTTTAGTTAAACACGATCGCCAGCGCCTGGGTACACCGTTTCCCACATTCGAATAATAGTAAAAAAAAAAAAAATGCATAATTTGAAGGAATTTTTAAAAAAATCTTTAATTTTGAAAATTTACAATTTAAAAAAAAATTAACAAATTTCTAAAAATTAGAAAAATTTCAAAAATTTCAAAAATTTCAAGAAATTTTTTAAAACGTACACAAAAATTTTGAGTTGCTTCCCCCTCGCAAATGGATCACCTTGGACTGCGAAGCGTGGGTAGACTGCAGATAGTAAAGCGGAGACCCCGCACAAACGGATGGCAATACGGACGGCGTTCAATTAGCCGGGATATCAAACAACCCTCAAAACGACATGGTGTCGCTCTACATTTTTTAGCATTGCTTTGAACTTGGCGGTCCGCAACACGGTTTGCTGCCTTTCTCCCGCCAAACGGCCCGCAGCACGCAGCCCGCCGAGGAGCCCGTCATGGAGCACTGCCGCGGCGATGCATCAACTGCCCTGGTTTGGCGAGCCGCGCTGCCGTGGCCCCGTCGTCCACACGTATCCAGACTCGCAACTATGCGGCCGTCTGTATCCGCCGCGCCTGTCTGTCTGTCTGTCTGTCTGTCTGTCTGTCTGCTGAGGCTATTAATCGACTGGACACGAGCTTCAAGCCCGCACGAAATGAAGCCCGTCGTCGTCCGCTACTTCCGTTGGCGGTGCTTTGGGCCTCTGGTCTTTCGGGCCGCACGATGCCCGGCCCTTCGCCGCTCCGCCGCACTGCCGCACAGTGGGTCAGAAGAGGCGATCAAAATCACGGACGCGTTTTGAGCTCCAGAGTCGATGAATGGGACTCGAATCGAACGTGTGGCCCTACCAATAGATTGCTCTCCGATCGAGGAATTTATTGGTGGGGTGACTCCGGTGCTCAAAACGCGTTTGCGCCGGTCTTCTGGCCGGCCTGGCCCACTGTGCGCCGCTGCCGTCTTTCGCTTGGCCGCGCCGCTCCGTCTCACAGACAGAGTAGGGTCATAAGCGAAGTTAGTGCCGTTCGCGTTCGAGCATCGAAGAGGCCGAAGGCGGCAGTAAACCTGGAAGCGATGTTTGGTATGTGCGCCAAAAAAGGTTGCGCCCCGTTGGAGCTGCTGGCTGGGTTCTTGACGACTTGCTTGCGGGCGCGGCCGCCAGCCCTGCCAGAGAGGTCGGCCCCCTCAGCTGTGGCAGCACTAATGCTTCGATTACAAGGAACCGTCGAACTGCGGGCTGATTGAACGATGCTCTCGTCGCTCCATCTCTCTCGCACTCATGAGGCGTTCCGTAACCGTGAGAGAGAGTTGGAGCGACGAAAGCACTTTTCGGAATGAGCGCCTGCTGGTCGAAAGTCAGCTTTTTCCGCTCGCCTCGCTTCCGATATCGCAAGTGGTGCAGTGGTCTTCGACGACTACGTTGCACTGCCCCCAGGTCTCTCCGTCTCCGCCAGCGTTTCATCAGTTTCTGGACTTTCTGGACTGTATAGTTTCATCTTCGCAGAGTCCGAGGTTCCCCTCTGGACCGCGCCGCCGCGCCGCCGCGCCGACGGGCATGAACGGCAGACACACGAGTGCCTGAAGTGGGTTAGCAGTGGTGCGGTGTGGCCAGTGCTGCTACCTCCATCCGGCGTCCAGGCCGGACTGGGCCATCACCGCGACGTGCGGACGCGTCAAGCAGCAGCCTGGTGCCGAGCCGAGCCGGCTGGGGACTGCACATCGTGCAAACATGTCGACTTGCTATTGTCATCCTGCGCCGTTACTCCAACTTAGCAGCAGACTCAATGAGTGCAGGCCGTCGCACAGTGGGCCAGAAGACTGGACGCGGTCTGAGCTTCAGAGTCGCTAAATGGGACTCGAACCGAACAAGTGACCCCACCAACCGAGCCACCAGCCACCAGCAACCCATTTATTGGTGGTGTCACGCGTTCGGTTCGAGTTCCATTTAGCGACTGTGGAGCTCAAAATGAGTTTTGGCTGCCTCGAGCGGTCCGCTGGACGGCCGGCGGGGAGCTTTCTTCGGTTTCAGCGGTGCCTTCAGCTCTGCCCCTCAGCCGGCCCTCGAAGGACGCAACAAAGTTTCGGCCGGCTTGCTCGGCTGGTTTGCCGGCGTGGCCTCGGCTTGGCCTCGGCTTGGCCTGGCGGCCTGCTCCGGATCTCGGCACCTCCAGGGCGAGGTGCCCGGTGCACACTTTATCTCTGTCACCCGACTGATTCCGGAGAGTCGTTGCGACGCTCCGTCCCTCTCGCTCTCATACAGCGTCCCTTAGGGGTGCGAGAGAGAGAGAGAGAGAGAGAGAGAGAGAGAGAGAGAGAGAGAGAGAGAGAGAGAGAGAGAGAGAGAGAGAGAGAGAAGGAGGGAGAGAGAGAGAGAAGGAGGGAGGGAGAGAGAGAGAGACGCAGCGACAAAACAAACAACTGTTTGGAATCGGTCGGCTGGCCAGGGAAAGTGGCGGGCCGACTCGGGGGTTGCGGTGTCCTCGCCGAGGTCCTCGCCGTCCGCGAATAATGCCGGCCGAACCGGGCAACCAGCAGGCTGATGCCGGAAAGTGCTCGCGTCGCTCCCTCCCTCTCGCACTCGAGATGTAGCCCATGAGAGTGCAAGAGAGCCGGGGCGACGAAGCACACTTGTCTCCAAGCACGCGGGCACGCACGCACGCACGCACGCACGCACGCACACACACGCACGCACGCACACACACACGCGGGCGCGCGCCACGACGATTCACCGGGGAGCAAACGGCCGCGAAACCTCGGAAAGCCAAGCGGTGCACACGTGCCCCCGATCGCGGGGGTCTGCCGCGCCGCGTGCATGGCGCTGCCGTATCATTATGTTCTGCCCGCCCAAATGAGAGGGTGAGAGGGAAAGCCGATGCGACTGCGGATCCGAGCGTGCGACTGCCAACGAGAATGTGTGATTGCGGCATTGAGCTGCACCGCCGGCCGGGACGCAGGGCTTCGCAGGGCTTCGCATCGCAGGGCTTCGCAGGGCTTCGCAGATCTTCGCAGGGCGCGGCCGTGGCATGCCATTTTCATCGTCATCAAGGGCGGGCTGGAGGGCGAGGAGGGCGGGGCGCGTCGTTGCAGCCGCACGCGCGGCCATGGCGTGCGGGGCGTCCCCGAGGCCGGAAAAGCGATCCCAGAGTGACGGCCAGGTATTCGGCTGCCGGAGTGATACTCATTCGGGGCCGGGCCTCCCCACTTTCCCACACAGGTCCTCGCCAACCGGATTCCGCAGCGGCGGGCCAGGACCACTCTCCCGCCGCGCCGCGCCCCGCCCCGCCACGCCACGCCCCGCCACACCCGAGATGGCTGATAACGCCGCGATCTGAATTTGGCCACTTACTTACGGGCCCGACGACGGACGTGCCGCCGACCGCCACGCTGCACTGCTGCACGCCGCACAGTGCAGTGCACCTGTCGCCCTAATGACGGGCGGGCAGGTGTGCGCGCCGCGAGTGCGTCGGCTCTCTGTCCATAAGCGGATCAAATTCCGCCGCCACAGAGATGCATCGCCCGGATGTCCGGCGGCCTCCGTTTGGACTCTTCTGGCCGGTGAAGATATGAGCGAATGAGCTGCCCGTTGGTTGTCAACGAGGCGGACGAATCTCCAGGACCGCCGCGTCTCGAGTCGCGCCAAAGAAGAGCACGTCTCGCCTCGCTGCGGGGCGTTGACTCGTGGACTGCGGCCCCGCCGAGCAACGCCGCCAGCGACACGCACATGCTGGCCGTGACCGTGACAGCTGCTGGGGCCGCGCGCCCCGCCAGCGCCCCGCCAGCGCCCCGCCAGCGCCCCGCCAGCGCCGCGGTCGCCACGCTCTGGCACCTCCACGCACGCAGCCTCGGCCTGCCTCTCGGCCTGCAGTGCCTGCTGCAGCGGCCCGCCGGATCGCGAAAGGGAAATGGTGGTCGAGAAAGTGGCCGCCAAGGCCGGCCGGGGCGGGGCGGGGCGGGGCACTGCCGGCCGGGCATTGCCGCCCTCGCCGCTCAGTGCTCAATATCGCCTCAAAGTTCCCCGAATCCGGTAATTGGGAGCACAGCACGGCAGCGCTGCAACGCCCATAACTCTGCGCGCGTGTCAATTAATTTTAACAACTATGCGGCCGGCCGGCCGGTTGGGCAGCGCAGCGCACGGCGGCGATGCGAGGCGGCGATGCGAGGCGGCACGTCGATAAGGCCGCCGTCGCCGTCCCCGCGGCCGGCAGGGCAGGGCACGACAGGGAAGGGAAGGGCACGGCAGGGCAGGGCCCTGTCAAGCGCCCCGCCTAATGAGAGCTCGGTGTCCGGGAGTCCGGGCTGCTGGGCTGCACGGCCGCCGGCAGTCGGCCGATGCCCCATGGCGCTGCCAAAACAGACTGACCCAATTCAAACCCGTCCGGACAGCCGGCCAGACGGAGCAGCCAGGCCAGCCCCACGCTATTGGTGGGCCGGGCAACTATGGCCCGGCAGGCGGCAGGCGGCAGGCAGCAAGCAGCGCGGACGCCTGGCCCGCGGAGGAGCCGCTCATGCCGCTCATTCGATCTAGATGTTCGGCCAAATTGCTTTCTGATAGCCTCACTCCTGCTTTCCTTTGCCCCGGGCGCGCGGGGCTGGGCGGGGCGGGGCACGCCCCACGGCGCCGCGTTGTGAGGCCTAGGCTGACCAGGACTAAACGGCCGGTCAGGGAGGCGCGGCCGCGGCCATGTGCACTCGCAGCAGTGCAGTACCGCTGTGCAGCCGTGCCTGGAGGCGCCATGCCTGCCCGCGCCGCGCATGGCCGTGCACCCCGTGAGCCATCCCAGTCGTCCCAGTCCATTCTCCGGGCGAGTCGCCCTAGTGACACGGATCTCAAGTAAACATGACCGGCTCGCCGGGCTGCTGGGCTGGGCCGGCGGCTGGCCCGGTCGCTGGGCCCCTGCTGCTGGCCGCGCCCGTTCCCGACCATGCCCAGCCCACCGTGCCCGGCCCCGGTCCGCAGGCTGCGCGGCTTGCCGTCTCCACGCATTCCTCCGGACCGGGCCGGGCCGGGCCGGGCCGGGCCGGGCCCCCGCGGAGTTGCCCGCGCCGCTGCACTGTACACGCCGAGTTCACACGTCCGGCTGTTCGACTGGCGACACGCTTTTAACCGACCATCATCCGGGCCGCGCTGAGGCGTCCCTGTTTGTGGCCACAACTGTCCCCCCAAAACGAAGTATGGACAATGGACTGTAAGGCCTCAGAATGAGTACAGGTACTGGTGGTGTTGGTGATGCCGACTTCGGAAGCTTTTCTTCCGCCCAAGAGCATTTTCCTGCACAGAGCATTTCATATCCATATTTTTTTCTGAATCCATCCCTGGTTTTTTAAATCGCAGTTTGTGGAAGGACAGGCGCGTCGCGCCGAGCCGCACCGCCGCGCCGCTCTGTTCCTCAAACAGGATAGCGCAGGCACCTGCGCCATAATAATATCAAAGCGAATAATGACCGGGCGGGGCAAGGAGAAAGTGGCCGAAAGGCCGAGGCGAATGACCGAAGCTCCGGCCGAACGGACCCGAACGCGCCGCCGAAGGAAGTTCCAGCGTGATAAGGAAACAACTCCTCAAAGGCCACGCCGAGACGAGTGAGCTGTGAACAGCACGGCGTGTTTCAATGAACTCGACGGCGGCTGCCACCCTCGCGCCCTGCGGTGGCTGGAGGCACGCAGTTGGATTCCCGATCCAGGGGAGACGCAAGTCCGGTAGACAGATTCCGAAGATTGTTTCGCCGCTTGCCTCCGAATCGTAGGGGTGCAAGAGAGAGCGATGGAACACTTGTTCGGGATGCTGCCTAACCCCCCCTGGCGCTCCAGACAGCCGCTGCCTTCTGCGAACAGGTCGGTCCGCGCCGCGTGCGTGCCGCGTGCGTGCCGCGTGGCGTGCGTGGCGTGCGTGGCGTGCGTGGCGTGCCGGGCAGGCCGCGATGTGTGTCAAAGTGATGTACCGGTGTTATGGAGCCGCGGGCAGGGCTCCGCACCGCCAGCGCGCCAGACGGCTGCAGCACCGTCCAGATTTGGTGAAACGAAAACAGCGCGCGCGCAGCATTAGCCGTCCAGATGAGGGGAGGGCTGCCAGGGCTGCCCCCCGCGGGGCGCGCCGCGGATGCCCTGGTGCGTTGGCGGAGGGCCCCGGTCCAGCAGGGCGGCATGCATAGTGCCTCTCCGCCGAACGGCAAGGAATGCCGCCGTCAGGCCGAGGCATGCCCAGCCATTCTGGGATGTCGTTACTTCCGTTCCACTCGCACCCAATTAGTTGTGCGGTAGAGACAACGCGACGAAACGACTTTTCGGAATCAGACCGTGCTGGAACACTCGTCCAGGGCCCACGGCTCGCCACGGCCCGTCTGCGGGCCTGTCCACCGGGCCCACTGGGTCACGGCGTATTTGATTCCGATATTTATTTAGCCCACTTTACATATCCTAGCCTCCGGCCTAATTGCTCCCCTCCCCCTTCCCCGTCAAGGCCCCGGCGGTGCGTCACGTCGTCGGCCACCGCCTAGCACTGCTTGGCAATGCGGAGCGCGAGCACACATTTTGGCGATGCACTTGACCAAATGAAAGCATGTCAACTATTCCAATTTATCTATCACACATTGCATTGCCCCCCACCCCCACGTCCGGCGCCGCGGTCCCTGCTGCTGCAGCGGCAGCGAGTGACTTATTGCTTAACGGGGCCAGCGGGCCTGCCGCTCGCAGTATCTCCCTCCGCGGCAGGGCAGGGCAGCCACAATGAAATTTCATGACTGAATAAAAGAAAAAGTCGCGCGCTCGCTCGGCTCGGCAGTGACAGCGCGGGACGGACGCGTCCAGGCCGAGGCGAGAAAAAGTGCGGAGGCAGACTCCGGTCCGGGCTCACTCCAGTGCCATCAAAAATTCATAAGTCTTTCCCGCGGCACGTGGACGTGGTCCGCCTCAATCAAGGACTGCCTCGTCATTCGCGTCGTCCGGGCCGGCCGGCCGCAGGCAGGCAGGCAGGCAGCAGGGCTGCAGGGCCAGATAGAGACGACAAGGCGCAGCCACCGCAGAGGCGCCCTGTTCATTCAAGTATAAATCACTTTGAGGCGAGGGAGCTCAGCAACCCGAGCGCAGCGCAGCGCAGACACTCACTCACTTATATTATTATTGTCTCTCGGATTGGTGGAGCGGTGCGGGAGTGGTTCGTCGCGGCAGGGGGCATTTGCGGTTGACCGTATGGTCATGTGCACGATATCTCTCTCGCTCTCACACACACTTACACAGACTTCCCTCACACACACTTACGCAGCCTCCCTCACACACACTTCACCGTTGGAATGAGACACTCCGCGGCGCCCCAGTCGACTTGATCCATTTGACTCGGTTTCGGATGATCCATACGCTCCAAGAAAATGACTTTCTACACACTGGTCCAGTATCTCGGGAGTGCGAGAGAGACTAGAGCGTCGCCCGCGGCTGCACCGCCGGCCGGGGCCGCGACCTTCAACTTGAACTGGAGCGCGATCCGGGAAGGCCGCCCCGCCATGCGGTCGATGCCGCTGTGTTGTTGTTGTTGTTGTCGTCAGCGATGCCGGGCCGGGGCTGGACGGGGCTGGCCGGGGCTGGCCGGGGCTGGACGGGGCCGAGGCGGCCGGTGCGTCCCGCCGCCTCCTTTCCCTGCCGCGTCCAGTCGGTCCCAGTTCACACACTCAAAATTGAGTGGCAACCGAGCGGACCGCTAATTGGAACAGAACACGGCACGCCGCTCGGCTCGTTTATCCATCCCTCGCCGATCCATGTAATTACCCCTCTGTGCTCCGCATCGCGTTGCTTGGCGTTGCTTCACTTTGCACAGTGGGCCGGAAGATCGGCGCAGGCAGCCAAAACTCTAGACGCGTTTTGAGCTCCGCAGTCGCTAAACAGGACTCGAACCGAACGTGTGACCCCACCAATGGATTGCTCGTTTAAAAAGCATTCCATTGGTGGGGTCACACGTTTGGTCCGAGTCCCATTCGGCGACTCTAGAGCTCAAAACCCGTCCGCAATTTTGACCGCCTCCACCGGTCTTCTGACCCACTGTGCTTTGCCTGGTTTTTGGGCGTGGCGTGATTAATTGTGAGCCCAGCCGGGGATCCACCGACAATTATGAAAAATTGCCACTTTGCGCTTCGAGCTTTGCGCGTGTGTGTTATTATCGCGGGGACTCGGACTGGCCGGGCCGGGCCGGGCTGCAGATTGGCGGAGCGACGCTTCATTTGTTTTGGGGGATCGACTTTCCACACCGGGCCGGGCCGGGCCGGGTCCGGAGGAACACGAAACTTTTCACAGTGTGATTCTCGGCGAACGAACAGGTCGGTATATGATAGGATGCGGGCGCCGCTGCTGACCCACTTGCTGGCGAAAGAAGGAGTGAGAGAGCGGGGGAAGGGAGGGAGGGAGGGAGGGGGAGAGAGAGAGAGAGAGAGAGAGAGAGAGAGAGAGAGAGAGAGAGAGAGAGAGAGAGAGAGAGAGAGAGAGAGAGAGAGAGAGAGAGAGAGAGAGAGAGAGAAAGAGAAGCGGCCTGAGAACCAGATCGGAGAGTGTCCCGATAATGACCGGCAGTGCAGTGTCGCCGTGCGCCATTCATCGAGCAGCAGCGCGTGAGCCAGGCGGGCTGAAACCGCCGTCTGTTGTCGCCCTGTCTCTCTCGCACCTACGAAAAAAAAAGTTGACATTCGCGCCTATAAGAAGAGAGAGAAAATCGAGGTCCCCTGGAGGCATCCAGGAATACAAACAGAATGCAGGAAAAGAGTCTGCAGCCGCGGCTGTGCTGCCTGCGCGTCGCAAGTGCAGCGAGCAGTGCAACAACTGCTGCTGGGCGTTGCCCGGCGTTGGCGCGCCAAGTAGACTGCAGCAGTCTGCCTCCGCACGGGGCCCCGTCGCTCTGTCTCTCTCGCGCCCTCGCGGGCCGACCTATATGCGTGCGAGTGAGACGGGGCGGCGGGCCACCCTCGGCGCGGTGCGCACTGCTAATTGGATCAATCGCCGCCTGCGTTGCCTTCCCTCCGCGTTCCCTTTCGGTTTCCGATCGCAGCGAGGCGCGGTCCGGCGCGGCGTAATGACCCTCCATTAGTCAGGCTGCGCGGGCCGACCCGACGTGCGCATCCATGCCTCGCACCGCCGCGACGGCGCGGGGAGTGCGAGAGGCGCGAGAGGCGCGAGAAGCGGCCAACAAGTGCAACGGGAGAAACTTGGTCGCCTCCATGCCTCGGTCGGGGTGCCGCACAGTGGGCTAGAAGACCGGGGCTCCAGCCTCGAACCAAACGTGTGACCCCCCAGGCTGTCCGAACGAGGAATTCATTGGTGGTGTCCCGTTTAGCGACTCTGGAGCTCAAAATCCGTCTAGAGTTTTGGCCGCCTCGATTGGTATGACTATCGGCCGCCGTTCGGGGATAGCCAGAGTCCAGGTCCAGGGGGCCTGGGGACTTGGACGCGGGAGTGTGTCGGCGTCGCTTGGTGCCGCAAGCCAGAGTCCCGGCCGCGACTCCGGGCCCAGGGACCCGCGCGTGGTCCGCCGCGTGGCCGAGGTCCTGCCTGACCTCAAGTGATAATTATTCGGCCCCAGAGAAAAAAAAACCACAGCGCGTCCCATAGTCGACGAGGATGACCTACTCAGCGGCGAAGGCCCCGCCGCCAGCGCGAGCGGCAGCGGGCCCTTCTGCGGTAGAGTCCTATAGTGGGAGAGAAACGTGAACCCACTGGATTTGCCATACTCTGATCGCCAGCCACCCTCAAAATGCTCCTTACTATTTCTCATATTTTGGCCAAAACGGAGAAAAAGTTGCGCGCTATTTTTCATACAGTGGCCAGAACCTTGCCCCTCGTCTAGGCCACTTCGGAAAATCGAGCCTGGATGAAAATCTACGCGCAACTCTTTTCCCCTTTTGGCCAAAGTATGAGAAGTTCGCCGCTCGGGCGAGCCCCATCCGACGAGGACAGGGCTACGTTTCTCCCACTATAGGACTCTGCGGTCAAAAACACACACTGTACTGCAGAGGCGAGGCGGGGTGGGGCGGGGCGTCCCGCGAACACTGAATGGGTCCGCCCCGCAGTGTTGTCCTTTATACGACGGTCGTGCCGCCTCGACGCCCCGGCGTGAGTGCCCCGTAAACTCATCCAGCTCGGCCTTGGCCGCCGCGCCGCGCCTCCAACGGCCGGGCCGCTCTGCCGGTTCCCACGTGTTACCGGCGCCGCAGGTGTCGTGCTGTACCGTTAACACAGCGCACGCGCCGCGCCGGCACTGGGTCACTGACTAACGCGTCGCCACACGGGGGGTCCGCGCCACGACTGGTGCGACCCAGCCACCAAGTCCGCGCACTGAGGGACGACAATGCGCGGTCCTGCGGCCGGACAAGCACTCTGTGTCCGCCTCGCCACCGGCCGGACACGCACTCTGTGTCCGCCTCGCCACCGGCCGGACACGCACTCTGTGTCCGCCTCGCCACCGGCCGGACACGCACTCTGTGTCCGCCTCGCCACCGGCCGGACACGCACTCTGTGTCCGCCTCGCCACCGGCCGGACACGCACTCTGTGTCCGCCTCGCCACCGGCCGGACACGCACTCTGTGTCCGCCTCGCCACCGGCCGGACACGCACTCTGTGTCCGCCTCGCCACCGGCCGGCTCACGCCGCAGTCCACGTGCCGGCCCGCACAGCCTCACGGTCGTACTGTCAGCTAGGATAGAGAGGAATAGAACCCCGTCGGCACGCACCTGTCTGTCGGTTAGTCCAAGGGCTGCGGTGGCAGCGGCGCTCTTGCGGCACTGTCGCGGCACTGGCACACACACACTGTCACACACAGGCACGCGACGCGGACTCGCCGGGCGGACGGCCGAAACTGCACGAACTGCACCTTGCCGTTGACGGGTTGGAAGTGAAGTGATGATCTCCGCGAGGGGCTGGGCCGGCCAGGACGCCAGGCCGACGCTCGGCGGGGCGAGGCGGGGCGAGGCGGGGCGGGGTGAGCCAGCCACCGGCGGGGAAGGACCGGGGAAGGCACGGCCCGGCAGAGGGTAGGGCCGCAGAGGCCGACAAGGCCCCCACCACCTGTTGAGTCGAGCCGAGCCACAACGGGCCGAGGAGGCTGGAGGGACAGGCCCACTAAGTCCTGGTAAGGCAGAACCGGCCGCCACTGCCCCCTCCCCCCTGCCTTTCCCCTCCCCGCCCCGCTCCACTCACAGACAGGGGAACGCCTCCGGAACGCCTGTGACCCAGACTCCGCAGCCAACCTGTCTGGCCGGCGCACCACTGCCCCACAGGCCCCGCAGCCCCCCTCCCCCCCGCAGGCCCCCCCGCAGCACCGGCCGGGCCGCTCCTGCCGCTCCCAGCCAGGCCCCAGGCGCGGTACAGATACTGTTATTCGTGCGTGTGCAGAACGGGGAGGGGGCCTCCAGTCGATGGAGGGGGCTGCTCAATCATAGAGTTTGTGTGGAGGCGCTATCAGCGAGGCTGCCCGGGGGGGGGGGGGGGCTCGGACTTTCTTCTCTTCCGGATCCCTTTCTCCCTTCACTCTCCGCCGCCGCGGAAAGGGGAGGGGGGCTTTGGGTGTGGCGGCCGGTGCGCCGCGGGAACGCCGCGGACGGCGTGTTGCATGAGGCGCAGTGACAAGCGGCGCCCGGCGCTGTTGTTGGTTGGGGCAACCACCTCGGCCGCGACACACACACTCACTCACACACACACATACATACATATATATACACACACACACACACACAAACACGGCTCACCAACATGGTATGGTGTACACGCGGGTGCACAGCATGGGATGACAATATCCTTAGCGCACACACAGGCTCACACATCCACGCACCGTGTGCAAAACAAACTGCAGCGCGCGGTAGGCTTTCTCTTAAAGGCTCGGCCGCGCAAAAGCCTGACAGGTTTTCCGGTAAAAAGGGATCCCGCCGTTACTCACCCGTGGCAGCCGTGGCAGCAGCCAGGGGCTGGAAAAACGAAAACAAAGGACGGCCTGCCGGCGTTCATGCGCCCTCATAGCCGGACACGAGAACGTGCCCGTGGGTGACAGCGGCGACAACAAACAGCGAGCGCCGGCCGGGCGGGGCTGGCGGGGCGGGGCGGGGCGGGGCGGGGCGGCCACCCGAAGAGCTGAGAGACCGGGCCGTCGCCTATAGGATTGCCCCGCGGCCCGCCGGCCGGGCGGACGCGTTACTCTTGGCTCTCCAAATCCAGGTTAGGGTCCTTGCGGCCAGACGGCAGACGGGCGAAGGGAAATGGAGAGAGAGAGAGGGGGGGGGGGATCTGAAGGTGCGGCCGTCCCCTTTAATTTAATAGCCTGAAATTCCCCCTCATGCAAACAATACTAAACTCTCCCTCTCGCCTCCCAGTCAGTCCCGGCGGCTGCGGCGCGGCGTGACTTACTTTAATTACGGGCCGAAAACCACTACCGATCGATCGGCCGGGCCGAGCAAGACGGTCATCTGTCTCTCTCGTGAGTCGCCCCGTAGGGGGTTAGAGAGAGACAGGGGGATCGGATGGGCGCGTCCGTGTGCGACCGTCGTCGCGGAGCCGGCGGCGCCCTTGACCCAGAGCCCCTCGGGGGGAGTGGCCCCGCAGCGCGGCCGGCCGGCCGGCACGCCGAGCCCATGCCGCACCTACACCGCGCTCGCACCGCACTCGCAGGCAACCGTTTGCTGTCACGCCGTTCACAAAGATTTTTCGCATTCCCCGGCGCCGCGCGGCACCGATGCATCGTCGGCGATCTTCAATAAATTCTTGTAAGGACCCCGCAACAGGGGATGGAACTTTGTTATTATTTGCTCCAAGGCTGGCAAGACAGCCGTTGCAAAGAATGCCGGGAAAGGACACCCCGCCCCCCTTTCTCAGACCCTCGGCTCGCCGCATACCAGATAATGTGAGATTGTCCCGCTAAAACTAGTCCTCGTAACTCCCAGGGTATAATGACGATGGTGGGCTCGCGCCGCTACACGCGAAATTTGGCAGTCGGGCGTCGCCGGCCGGCTGTGGCGGCGTGCTTGTGCTTTTACATCACTCGGTCCAGTTTCCCCGCTGAAGGACGAGCAGGGCCGCGCGCTCGCCGCCGCGCCCACGGGAAAGGAGAATGCACGCACGGCAACGCCCGAAGAATGCACACGCGCTCCCTTTCTCTCTCTCTCTCTCTCTCTCTCTCTCTCTCTCTCTCTCTCTCTCTCTCTCTCTCTCTCTCTCTCTCTCTCACACACACACGCGCGCGCACACACGCACGCACACGCACACACAAACACACACGGGCTCACGCTCGCCGGCGCGCCGCCGGGCGAATTCAGTGGTGAGCGGAATGGAGGTTACCGGCGCGAAAATTAGAAGACGCTCGCAGCAGGCCCACCGAGCGAGGGTCGGCGGCGGCCGGGGCAGGGCCAGGCACCGGAGTGCACATGCACCGCACACGCGCGCCGAGGCCCTCACTCAGGTCCCCGCCAACGCGAATTTCGGACGTCGCCCCGACCGCGATACCGGCGCTGCATGCTTTGAAACACGAGCCGGCCAGCCTGCGGCTAATGCAGAACACTGGTTTCGTCGCTCCGTCTCTCTCGCACTCGGTGGGCGTCCTCTAGCGGCGTGAGAGAGACAGAGTAACGACAACGCTTCGGAATCGCTGCACGCGCGCACTAATGCCTGCCTCCTAGGCGACTCGCGACGCTCGCGCTCATCTCTAATTTGGCAAACTCTGCCCCTGTGTCGGCCTGCAGTCTTTCCTCTGCCCCCCTTTTCTCTCAGGGCCGACCGATCACTGGAATGAGTTTGACGGCCCCCTCTGTCCCCTGTGGATTCGACGGCTATTTCCCGCCGCGGCACTGGAATTTCCAGTCGGACACTTGGACCGCCCACTTATTACCAATCAGTTAGTTGGCGGCATTAAACGGTTTCCGCCAGTTTCGGCGCGGCGCGCAGATCGGGACGCGGACAGGACGCGGCCAGGACGCCGTCAGGACGCCGTCGGCGCGCACGCTGCCCCGCCGCGTCGCCATCGGTCGCCATGATTGGCGGTTGTAGTTGTCAGTCAAACCGTTGGAAACCGGACATGGGACGCGGCGGCACGGCCCCGCCTGGCCCCGCCCAGCCGGGCTGCGGGAGCAGAGCAGCGGATGGCCGGTGGGGACCACTGATGACCCCACCAAAGGGAGGACTCAAAACTGTGGACGGATGGCTGCGTGGACGGTCGCGGAACTGGCATTTGAAACTGAATTTTGCCACGCCAGCTCTCGTCCTGGCGTGCGTGCCGCGGCCGCGAGACGCCATGGAGGTTTGGACCGGTTGACCCATCCGCACTTTTTCTTTTTTTCCGGAAAGAGTTTTCGACGTTTTAGTTATCTCGCCCCCGTGCCGCAGCCGTCCCGAAGTGGTCAGGTGGTGCGGCGGGGCGTGGAGGGGACGGCAGTACGTCGGCGGAAGTGGGCCAATAGCAGTGGCTGCAGCCGCCGCCAGCTCCAGTGCTCGGCGCGGCTCCAGTAACATACCAGGCCAGGGGAGGCGGGGCTGGAATGCGATCGAGTCCTGCAGGCTACCGGCCGGGGGATGGCCGGGCGGGGGGTGGGGACGGGAGAGGGGAGATGGAGGGGGAGGAGGCAGCTCTGGCAGTGATCAAAGTCTCGTGGAGAAACTGTCGGAAGCATCGACTGAAAAGAGCGTAAGCGCTCGCGCGTGTGTGTGACTGCGCAGAGGTAGCCGCGGAACGAATCTCGCGCGCCAAGACCCCCTCCCCCTCCCTTCCCGATCTTCACGGGGGGCCGCCCCGGGCCCCGCGGGCGCGCGCTCCCAGCCCGCCTTGTTGTAGGCCGCGAGGCTGGAGTGTGGCGGCGATCTAATCTGATACGGAATCGAGCCGGATCGGGGCAAGAACGAATTCCACCAGCCCGTGTGGGCCGGGACCTGGAGACGCCACGTCGGGGTGCTCACTCCGACCACCGTCAGGTTCTTAAATTTCCTCGGCTCGCGACCCAATCATGGCTGCTAAACATTTTCGCGGCCCACGCAAAAAATTAAGAAGGTTTATTTTGTACTTATTGAACAAATACCGTAGCTTTGGTGAAAATAAAAACATACACACACCGGGTGTTGAACCCTGAATCTGGGTTCTCATTTTACCACAGAAACCATGCGCTCTTCGGGTGGGCCAGCCCAATACGATATCCATTAATCTGTCGAATTGCGCGACAGGGATCTCCGGATGAAGGCCGGTTTCCCCGTTTACCGAAGCTGGTCGGAGACTCCCAGTGGGAGAATCGTATTCAATCCTTTTTGGCGTTGAATGTTTTTTACTCCACAATGACCCGCCCCCCCTTTTTGGGTCGGTCAAAAATGCGAGCATTTTCATTTAATTTTTTTATTCAGACAAAACATCGTCGGACAAAATATTTGACGACCGACGGCTGCCCGGCTGGACCCGGGCTGGTCGGACAAAACGTGATCGGACAAACCATATACACCCCTTGCAGCGACCTGCCACCCGGCCGGAACTCGTGCACCTTTCTGCAGGACGTTGTGGTTGTTTTTGTTGTCGTCGTCGTCGTTGTTGTTGTTGTCGTCGTTGACGGCGGCCACATTTATTTTCCGGCAGGATGCAGGATGGGGACGCGCCGGCCTGCCGGTCTCGGCCTGCCGGTTGCGCCGTCCGCCGTCCCACTTGCCGGCCCCTTCACATGGTTCGGCGTGCCTTCGGCGTGCCAGCCGCGGCCCCGCCCTGGGCTGCTCTTTATATTTCGGGTGAAATGGATCCAGAGCGCTGCCCTGCCCGTGGCCCCACGGTTCCGAGACCGACCGGGCCGCGCCGCTTGACTAGCACGAATTAATCTGAAACGGCCGCGAACGGCCGCGCCTCGAGCTGCGATCCGCCGCCCGTGGCCCAGCCACCTGTCGTCGCTCTGTCTCTCCCTCTCTCACTCACGGGGCGTCCCGCATCAGAGCGAGAGAGACAGAGCGACCAAACGCTGTTCGGAACTCGGAATCAGTCTGCGGGCCGCCATGCCGCCCTGCGCGCCGCCGCGGCTCGTTCCATTCAGGAATCTGCTCTCCCTCGGAAACGACTGCCATGGAGCAGTCGACTCGAACTGTGGTTGCCTTGTCTGCCTCATTTGCCAGCACTTGCAAACACTGCAGTTTTCTCTCGCGCAGAGACGACTTGGTGATGCTGTGGTCGATATTGCTCGGTACGCGCGTCTTGTTCCATCCGGGCAAAAGGACCATTCGATCCGTTTAGCCATGTTTCCATTCATTTTCAAGAATCTTTAAAATTTCTTTGTTTTCATTTTCACGATGGGTGCAAAACGATGAATGGGCTCTTCATTAAAATTTTGTCCAATTTATTTAGATTTCGCCGATTTGACGCATGGCGCCGCTGTGGCATAAATGCACCCCCGGTACAATGATCCGGGGGGGGGGGGGGGCATCTACGCCCGCACACCGCATCGCGCCGCATCGCGCGCCAGGCCGGCGCCTGCTGCGGTGGCCGCGGAAGCGAGTCCAAGTCGCGGCACGCGTCGCCGTCTCCCGGGAAGGCGACTCCCTTTCATCCGCAACGCAGCCCGGCCGCCCTCAGGCCGGTTCCGAACGGCGCCCTCGTCGCTCTGTCTCTCCCTCTCTCCTGGGCCATTCCGTGAGGGTGCGAGAATGACAGAGCGACGGCGCACCGTCCGGAATCGGCCGTCAGGAACGCGACAGGTACCGCCAGCCAGGTGCGCGCACGCCGGGCCGGTGGCTTCGGCCCGCTTCGGCCGGCCGGGGCGCCGTCGGGTTTAATTTTAGATCCGCGGCGAGGCCTTCGAGGCCGTGAGAGGAAAGCCGAAACAAGTCGCTCAACTCAAAACGGCGCGGCGAGTGTAGCGGTGCCCTGGTATGCCCGACGCGTGCCCCCCCTCCCCTCCCTCTTTCTTTTTTCCGGTGTCAAGGGCTCCTGGACCTCGTTCCGAAAACTCTGGGAGGGCTGCTGCTGCTAGAGGGGTGTTGCCCGCACGGAGTGTCGCTGCCGCCGCCACTCCCATAGAAGGGGAGAGAGAGAGAGAGAGAGAGAGAGAGAGAGAGAGAGAGAGAGAGAGAGAGAGAGAGAGAGAGAGAGAGAGAGAGAGAGAGAGAGAGAGAGAGAGGGAGGGAGAGAGAGAGAGAAAGACGGTGAGGCGGTCCGCATCGTCCGCATACCGGAGTGAAGGGGCAGGGGCGGCTCAGGGCGCCCCGGCCAGCAGCGGTCAGGGGGATTCGAACCAGAGAAAGTCCTGGCCGTGCGTCACGGGAAGGGCGCGCTGACGCCACAGGGTGGATGCATTCAAAGACCGTCTCTCTCGCACCCCTGTGGAACGCCCCCTAGGTGCGAGAGAGCTAGCGAGCAACGAAGGAAGTCTTCCGGAGAGCAGGCGGTCGGCTGACGCACTTCCTATGGCCAACCCTAGCGAGCCGCCGAGCTTTTCCTTTTCCTTTCGGTTTCCCGCCTTTCCCAGACGGATCAGCAATGCAGCGGGCGTCGGATGGCGTCACGGTGGAGGCGGCCCAAAGCCGCGACTCCCAGGCTCCACCTACGCGCCCATGTCCTTGCGTGGGGGAAGCAACTCAAAATTTTTGTGTACGTTTTACAAAATTTCTTGAATTATTTTAATTTTTTTAAAATTTTTAAATTTTTTTCTAATTTTTAGAATTTTTTAATTTTGTTTTTAAATTGTGAATTTTTTTCAAAAATTGCCAAAATTAAAGGTTTTTTTTAAATTTCTTTAAATTACTCTTTTTTTTTCCACAATTTGACTATTGTTCGGATGTGGGAAACGGTGTTCCCAGGCGCTGGCGATCGTGTTTAACTAAAAATAAATTTAAAAAAATGGAACTCTACACCCCCTCCCCAGTCTTAATGGGGAGGCCTCCTGCTTTACTTCGGTGCTCGGGATGGGAACCGGTGCTATCAGGTAACTGGGGTTAATCCGATCCAGCGACTTCGATATCGTACGCCGGGGGACCCAGTAGGACCCGAGCCGCCGACACGGCTCAAACATGGGCAGAGTAGAGTCAGGCAGAGACGATAGAGAGACAGAGAAAGAAAGAAAGAAAGAGAGAGAAGGTTTAGTTTTGGGAGCTTTTGTTTGCGCGGGGTGGTCGGTACCCATAGTGGTACCCCGCGCCAAGCCAGACTAATCACTTGGCGCCTGTCGGCCCGACCCCGCCTGCCGCACCTCAAGATGGCACCCTTCATCGCGTGGGTGGCACGCTGCGGAGGGCACCATTCGCTCTCGAGGCCGCTACGCCGGCAGGCTGATCGGTCATTTAAAATTTGGTAAAAATAATAAATAAAAAATGGAACCCTACGACCCTCTCCCCCCGCAATGGGGTTTCGAGCCGCCTGCTTAACTTCGGTGTTCGGATGGGAACCGGTGTATCCAGGCTTTAACTGCTACCGCATAGTTCAGCTTCTGTAGGACCGCTATTGCCTTCCACACATGAAGGACCGCCGATGAAGGCAGCCGGCGATCGTAGGGTTGAAGAGAGAGGACAGAGAGACAGAGAGTTAAAGAGAGAGACAGAGAGTAGTTTTGGGAGCTTTTGTTTGCGCAGGGTGGTCGGTACCAAGTGTACCCCCGCTGTCCGGCGCTCCCAGACCCGAACATGCAGTCAGTGGGCCAGCTTCAAAGGACTTATCAACTCCATCCGACGAATCGGAATGGACCCACTCGCGACCAATTTCGAGTGGCTGGCTCGATCGGGGATCGAACCAGTGCCGAGGCCAATCCGCCGAAGCGGACTGCTTTTTAGACACCCGGGTGTAATGGCCTGGCATAGACGACCTAGACCACTACACCACCCTGACTTGCACGTCTGCCGAGTGTTGGACGACGGGTTTGAGTCGCAGTGGGAGGGAGCCAGTCGAAAAATGAAAGGCGTTTATTGGGATTCGACCCCCGGACCTTACGGTCGGGGGTCGACGCCTCTCCACTCTCAGCCACCACGGCTCATGTCTGAGGCCGATTGAAGCGGGCTCTTGACGTGACAATGAGCAGCGGTCAGAGAAAAAAGTTGTACAGCAATAAGATTTGAAGCGCCGTTCCTCGCACCGGGAAACCGACGGGTGTACACCTCCAGCCACCACGGCAGATGATGGTTCCTGCGCATTGCTGTGGGTTTAAAGCACACTGGGAAGGGCAGTAAAAAATGTATTTTTGGTAATTTTTTCAAAAAATCTTCAAAATTTCTAAAAAATTTCAATAGAAATTTTTTTAATGGTTCTATAAAATTTTTCTAATTTTTCAATAAATTTTTTTTTTTTAAATTAATCATTTTTTTTTTAATTTTTGACATTTAAATTTTTGGTGTACATGTATTTGGCCAGTTGTTTCCCCCTCGTGTCCTTGGGTCGGAGCGGCCGCCCTCCATGGCGCGTTGGGGTCCGTCGGGGCCGCGCGGCGTCGCAGGGCGCCCCATCTACCCCGCCCCACCAACCCCCTCCCCTGCCCCCCTCTCCGCTCCCAGCCGCACTTGCTGCGCCGATCGGTGGAAGGAATGTTGAATGTTGACCCTGACTCGCTCGACAGGTAGCAAAGGACCGATACAGGATGGGATGGGACAGGACGCGGATTGGGGAGAGAGAGGCTGCTGCTGCTGCTACTGCTGCTGCTGCTGCTGCTCGGCGGCAGCAGATTCCCGACAGAGGCAGCCGAAAGGCGGCCAAGCGCAGCCGAAGGGGACCACCGGAACCGTCCCGGTCGCTTCGTGTCCCCGAGCTCACGCGCTCACTCGCGGCTTCCCTATTCGGACCCCTTTTTTTTTTCGATCACTTTACGATCGCGTTTACAGTGCCGTGCGGCGCAGTGCTGCGGTGCGACCGACATCCAGGCAGCAGGCGGCAGGGAGGTCGCGGTGCGTCGCGGTGCGTCGCGGTGCGTCGCGGTGCGTCGCGGCGACAGCTCGGGGCCGCTCGATCCGCGAGACCCTCGCCGATGAAGTCATCGCCTATTCCATCTGAACCGGCTGAAGTTGTTCCCATCACCTCTCAGCGGCGCGCCTCTTTATTTTCGATTCTCAGACAGGAGGCGCTATGCGACGAGACGGCCTGGTTGGCCGCGGCGGGGAGGCGCGCGGCGTACCGCGCTCCACGCGTACGCGGCGCGAGTAACGGCGCGGCGGGGTGGGGCGGGGCGGGGCGGGGCGATGACACACGAGGTCGCGAACTCTTTCGGAAGCGGGTAAGTGCTTCATTTCGCCGTGCCTCCGGGTCGGCCGGTCCGGGGCCCGGATGATGGAGTGCTTAAGGCGCACTCGGCGCGGCCAGCGTCCCGATCTGGGCCAGGGCACGCCACGCCACGCACGCCACGCCACGCACGCCACGCACGCCACGCCACGCACGCCACGCCACGCACGCCACGCCACGCACGCCACGCTCGCGCACCGGAAGAAGATGCGACACGAGCAGCGGTCATCGTCTCCGTCTCGGAAAGGCGCGGTGCGTTTCCAGTGACGGCGACGCGTCGAATCCGTTCCGCATCCTACTTGAATCAACTCCCCCCCCCCCCCCCTCACGGCCGGATCGCGGATCACGCATTGCAAGACCAGGAAGTTTCTTATTTTTATTTTTAAAGCAAACGTACCGCCACCGGAAGAGAGGACGACGCTTTCAGTTGGATGGAATCTCCTGGAATGAGCGTGCGAGCGTGTCTGAGCAACAGGACGGCGGACCGGCACGTGAATCTGTAACGGTGGACCGGAAAAGATGACCGGTATGGAAAGGGAGGGGGGGTCGAATTACGGGGCGGCTGGAAGCACGGAACCCAAAGAGCAGACACCAGGGCGGCCTTGTCGACGGACTTAGTGAATTAAATATCGGGACAATGACAAATTATTGGTCGCACATCACGCGATTTGAGGCTTGGTTCCCGTTGGTTCCCGTAGCGCGCTGCAGGTGGCGCCACTGGAGGGGAGACTGCGCCTCGGCGCCTCGGGCAGGCAGCCCAACCGGCGCCGCAGCCACCCGGGTTGCCCACTGCCGCGGCGCGCGGCGCAGAGCCGGCCGCGCTGGACTGCTGCTGCTGGACTCGAGAGCCTGGCTCGGCCTGGCTCGGCCTGGCTCGGCCTGGCTCGGCCTGGCTCGGCCTGGCTCGGCCTGGCTCGGCCTGGCTCGGCCTGGCTCGGCCTGGCTGGAGCACAGCGCCGCGGAGGTAGGCAGCCTCTCCCCGCGCCTGGTCGCCGGCATGCCTACCCTCCCCACCGCAGGCGCTCGACTGGCCCACTCGGTTTGCGTCACGCACGGTCTGAGGAGTTCGGCTGGCCTCGCTGGCAGCTCAGCGGCCTGCCAATAGACATACTTGCTCATCGGCTCAACAGATTCCACTCAGAGGCTGCCCTCTACACTCACAGCTCGTTACTGACTTTTTGCTCAATTCGTCAGAAGCAGTTTACCCGAGTCGTTTGTGCAAACATTATACGTTCTGTTCGTCTCTTAACCACTGATAAATTATTAAATAGTTCATTGACGATTTATTTTCGTAAATAGGTTTACCAAGTAAATAGACACACTTACTTAAAACCAAAAAAATAAGAACAACTGAGTGTTATACTAGCTCAAATGAATACGTAGGCAAGGACTACGTATTAATCGATAAATTGGCCAAAATGAAATACGCTGCCGGTCGTTCTGCGGGCACCGCGGGCTGCTGGCGGCCGGCATGGCGGCGGATTTGATGAGGAAAAAGTCAACGGGCCAAGAGTGTGAATGTGTCACCTCCCACATTTCAGAGGCGGGTCTCGCACGCGGTGACGTTCCTTCCCGGCTCGGCGGCGGCTGGCCCCGCGGTCCAGTGGATGAGTCCGGCCGGACCGCACCGGCCATCGGCAAACAGACAGTGAGGCGGAGACTTGAGGCGTCCCGGCCATAAACAAGAGGCGGAGCGGCCCGCTGGTTCACCATTCATCTGAAAGCCCTAGGATTAGGGCCGAGCAAGCCTCCTCACCCTCCTCCCTCACCTGCTTTCATGCACTTCACCGCACGGCTGTTGCCGCGCCGGGTGCGTGAGTGAGACAGCTGTGCTCTTTGTGGCCCTGCGCGCGGCCCAACAGCTCACTTGGATGAGCTGGGGGCGGTCTGGGGCGGTCCGGGGCCGTCGGAGGCCCTGTTCCCTGTCATGTCGGCCGGGCCGGCCACGCGGATGGCAGCGGATGAAGCAAAGGTCAAGGCCAGCGCCCCGCCCCGCGCCACGCCGCGCCGCCACTGCTTGGTGATCTCCGGCTGGACGCCGGCCGGCCGCCTCGCCTCACTCTTCGCATTCACTTTCTTTAAGAGGTGATTTCGAGGTGACTTCCGTTCAGAACATTTGCCGGAAAAAATTAGTTCAAAAAAATTATTTTATTTTTTGGAAGAAACGAACCGGGTGACGAATCTTAGTACCCCGGTGTGAGAGCGCGACGCCTCCACGCTCTCGGCCGCCAAGGCTGTTCTCTGCCGCCGCTGGGGCGGAGTCTTTGAAGCCTCTGGCTGTGACGCAGATCAAGCCTGTCTTCAAATGCCCCGGTTTGCATCATCTTAGTCGTTGATCTCCGTGGTTGAGAGCGTATGTGCGTCGACTGCGATGTTCGAATCCTGCCATATTTTGCTGATGTCGACACTCCCGGCATCCGATACTGTAAGGATCCAGCCTTTCAAAGGCATCGCTTCCGCGCCCATGGTGGCCGATAGCGTACAGGCGTCGAATCCTGAGTCCAGGGGATCTGGGTTCGACACCCAGTGCAGTCGTCATTTTCAACAGGCTGTCTGGGGGAGTCGACCTCCATAATTTTGTGTCGACGGGCGCTTCGCACGCGGTGATGTCTTCGCTTACTTGTGACGTGTATATATAACGTCCCCGCTGGGTTGAAGAGTGCAGGGCGCATCGCACGGCGTGCAGACCGTCTGTCCGGCGGCTGCCGGCGGCGGCTCCCTGCAGCCTTGAACCTTCCCCTTGGACTGCGGCGCGGAGAGGAGCCCGGCGAGACGAGCCTCCGGACCAGTAAAAATATGCCGCCGCCAAGGTCGCTTCGGTGGCGTTGTCGTTGTCGCGAGGCGGGCCGGGCCTCCTCCCGTAATCTGGAAACGGCCTTCTTCTTCGCGGAATGTATCATTTGGCAGTGTCAGGCCCAAGCGGTATGGCGCGCCAGGAACATTCCCCTGGACGGTCGATTGAACCATCAAATAATGATTTACGGCAAACCCTCGAACATTCAGGTAAGAAAGACGCCGCGAACTTTGCAGGGGGTAAAAGGTCCACTTTTGTGCCTCTTCAAGTCTTTTGGTGGACAAAATCATCTTGTAGCGCGCAAAGCACAACCAACCCTTCAAAAAAATAGAAAAAAATCTGTTTATTTATTCGCGACGCTCGATTAGCATTTTTACGCCTCTGCCGGTGACATCGGACTGGCGGCCTCGCTTTATAGCGGCCAGATGAGCAGGGACAGCCATTGGTCCAGTTGCCCCCCGGCCCCCTGCCGGCCCCATGGCCAATGGCCCATGGCTCCACGGACCGCGGCTCATGGCTCACGGCTGCGGCCGCCATGCCGCCTAGGGTAGCCGACTATAAATTGGATCCTCTAGCCGCCATCGCCACTACTCGCGTAGAAGACTCCGACACAGCCTCACCATGCGCGTCCTGGTGAGTGCGTCCCACCATCAACGAGTGTGAGCTGGTCACATTTGTTTCAATATAATTGTCACTCTCTTCTCGGCTGTCAACCATGCTTCGCTAGGCCTATTCTTGACAAATCATCGAGCGTGACGTCGTATTTGACGAATGCGACACGCGACCAATGACTTTTGTCGCATAACAATACGCGCCGGCATGGGAGCGGTTTCACTTTCACTGTAAAGCCAGAGGCCTGGTGTGTACGGAGCTGTCCGCGGACTGTACCCTGTGTGTGACACGAGACGCCGTTTGCCTTCTTGCAGATCTTCGCTGCTCTGCTCGCCGTCGCGGCCGCTGCCCCGCAGTTCCTGCAGCAGGTATTATTCGGAAAATGACAGAAATGTCGAGCCTTGAGTGTGTTGGTTTTAACCAGGTCTGACCCTGCAGGACCTCCAGGCCAAGCCCGTCTTCCGCATCCTGAGCGACTCCCGAAGCATCGACCCGTCCGGCCGCTACTTCTACCAGTACGTATCTCAGACGCAGAGCAACAGACTGATTCTCGCCAATTTTCATATCAATTAGTGAATGTCCGCGATAGTGTATTGATGTTGCTAACGTGCCCGGCGCCGTTGCAGGTACGAGACGGAGAACGGCATCAAGGCCGAGGAGGAGGGTGACGTCAAGAAGGTCGGCAACGAGGAGGCGGAGGTCGTCCGCGGCTCCTACCAGTTCGTGGGCCCCGACGGCCAGCAGTACGCCGTCGCCTACACCGCCGACGAGAACGGCTTCCACCCCCAGGGCGCTCACCTGCCCGTCGCCCCCGCCATCCCCGAGGCCATCCTCCGCTCCCTGGAGTACAACGCCGCCCACGGCGACCAAGAGTAGAGAGCGTCGTCCCGCGACTCGTCGGCGGATGCAGGCGAGGCGAATGCAGCGAGATCAGATCAACAACATCGCATCGGCGGAGCAACAGTTTTTCCAATGACTACGAAGTTACCTTTTTACATTATTGTTACCTATATCTGATACTGATGAAGAGATAAATTATAAACACAAAATTAGACGTCCTCATTTTTACTCTGTCTCGACCCCGGGTCTTCGGTTCCGTGCATCATCCCACCCCCAGCCCCCCCAAAAAAAGGTAAAACGAAATTTGATTCTAAAATTTGAGATCTTGAAGCTGAAGCTGTTATCACACCAGCTTATAAAATACTAAACATGACACCGAAAATAGACATGGTTGTACGCTACATACCTACTCTCACGAGTGCTTGCGGCGGAGTCGATGGCTCGGTTTAACACACGAGAACTTGAACAGAAACAGTTTGGCGCTACGATGTCGCATGAAAGAGCATGAGAGGCCTTAGTGTAAATTTCAAAAATCAATCTATGTCGAAATTTTAAAGTTGTCTGCTTAGCTAAAAACGTCATTTTGGGCAATTTTGGAATTTGGGACAATTTGGCACCACAAACTTTTGTCTCAGTTGTTCAATTTGAAAGTATACAGGACGGTCTCCGAGGGAGTTGCGGCCAAAAGCATTGAGGCGTCTGTGCCTCATACAGAGACGCGGCGATTGACTCCCAATAATTCTTTGACTGGTTTTCCTAGTGCGGTCCAAACTTGTCGCTTAGGAAACAGCTTGACTCCGGTGAGCACAAATGAGCGGTGCTGGCCGAGACCTATAAAGACAGTGCCCGATCTCGCAGACTAGCGATCGACTCCAAACATTTCTTTACATTGTACGTTCGGGGACCTCGATTCACTCGGCTCGACACAGGCATTGTGGCAGGGATCGAAGTGATCGAAGTAATGATAGGAGATTTTGACTGGAGAAAGGCAAGGGAGAATGCTAAGACATAAAGGCTCCATTGGGGTCCTGTGCACAGTGTAGGGATGCGTCGGGGAGCCGTCTAGCTCCGTCTAGCTTGACGGGCCGAACAAGAATGTGCTGAGCGCGCTCGCGTTGTCAACGCAAAGTAAACTCTATACTCCAATAGATAATTACTTTATTCAAATGTTCTACGCCAGGCCCAGACTTCCCACCTCCCAAATACCCACATGACGGTGACCCGTGGCAAAGGTCGGCGCTGGGTGTCCCACCGCGCCGCTTTGAAGGAAACACAGACAATTAATTTATGAGCCGTGTGTACAGTGTGCTTGCCGGTACAAACAATCATCGGACTCGCGTATAAAAACCCTCGCATGGGGGAGGCGAGGCATCACTCAATCGTGGTCCCACAGACGAGCAACATGAACAGGATCTTCGTGAGTATCTCCACCTCGCCGCCGCCCTTCGCCACGAGGACGATCTTGAAGGACTCGATGACTTGATCGCGCAAGTCGTTCGCTTGCAGCTCGTCCTCTCCTTGGCGGGCGTGGCGCTCGCCGAGCCCCAGCACCTCAGCCAGCCCCATGGCCATCATGCCGGCCTGGGGCTGCCGGCCGGGGTTCACACCCACCGGGCGGCCACGGAGGGGGTAGTGTCCACAACCTGGGACGACGCCCACCTCCACCCCGCCGGTCGCTCCACGTGGACCGCCAGCGCCACCGGCCTCACCGGCCTCACCATGGGGAGCAAGCAGGTGCCCGCCCCCCGCGCCGCCTGGGGCCACGACGTGCACCTCAACGCGGACGCCATGCACGCGGACCAGATCCTGGAGCAGCAGTATGAGATGCAGGAGCCGGGAGGCTACCTGTACAGGTAAGGCGATTGATCAGAGGTGAATTGTCGAAGGTTTCGTTGCGTTTTAACGATGACCACTAACGTATCCTCGCTGTCGCATGCAGCTACAAGACCTCCAACGGCATCGAGGCCCTGGAGCGCGCGGTTCTGAAGGCCGAGGACGCCGAGCAGGTCCAGGGTACGTACTCGTGGGTGGCTCCCAGCGGCGAGAAATTCGCCGTGGAGTACGTCGCCGACGAGACCGGCTACCACGCCAAGGGCGCCCACATCCCCGAGATCCCCGTCGCCATAGCACGCTCCCTGGAGTGGAACGCCGCCCACCCTGAGGAGGACAGCGGCGCCGGAATGTGGGAGGGAGCGGAGCGCGCCTCGTCCGGCCGCGCCGCCTGGGTGTCCAGGCACAGCGCCAATGTCCCCGCATGGGAGTCCTCCGCCAAGATTGAGTCCGCCAGGCTCGGCTCTGCGTCTGGACGCTCCGCCTGGAACGCAGATGCCACCACCGGCTTCACTGGAGCCACCCAGATCACCAAGATCACCGAAACTAAGCCTGCCTTCACCACCTACACCACCTCCGGTCTGACACCAACAGCGCGTTCTGCCTGGGCATCTGACGCCGCCAGCCATGGTTTCACCGGCACTGGTTTTACTGGAACTGGAGCCACCCAGATCACCAAGATCACCGAGACCGAGACCAAGCCTGCCTTCACCACCTACACCTCTCCCGCCTTGACTGCCTCTCTCCATGGCTGACTTGCCTGTGCTCCTTTCAAGGAGCAGAAGGCCGAGTTCGAGGCCCACGCCCGGTTTTAACATTATCAAGAGCTGTCTCTCAATGAAATAAAGTTGTGCAGCACTCTAAAAAAAAGTCGCATTATTTTTTGTTAAATTGCATAATATCTACCCACGACTAACATTACACATCTGTTTGTTTTCATGCTAAAACAAGCTGATATTAAAAAAAATGATTTTTTTTTCAATGGTCAGGAGAAAAATGGCGCTTAAGGATAGGCGTACTGGCCGTTAGACCCTTCTCGAAGCGTACAGAGGAATCTTCCTTATGCATTTATACAGGAGGTATAGGGTGGTGCAGCTCTTGAACACTCCAAGAAGGGCGTAAGCGTGAGTTCGCTTGACGAAGGGTGTAACGTTACGCTTTACGTTTACCCGTGGATCGTAACGACAATGTCTCCTCTTCTGTCCGAAATTTTCAAACCAAAGCCTAAGTCCCGGTAAGTCCGGTTTTTTCTTATTATTTTATATGTTTTTATGCAAACAACATGCGTCCTTCATAATACACTTGACGTTACACTTCATCGCTGCATTTCCTCCGCGTTTGCCTCTCTCCCCGGTCTGTTTCCTAGTGTAGGCTTAGGTGTGCGGACCGGCAAGGGCATCGCCCGCTGACCGCTTGATGGCTCTGGGCTCCTCCTTTTGTCCGCACACTAGTTTCGCTAATAATTTTTTTCGCGAGATATCTCAGCTCACCTCAGCCCATCCAGCCCATCCTCACCGTGTCTCGGCGGAATCCCCCTGAGTTCGTGTGCCAATGCGGCCCAGGCCTCGGCCCAGGCCGATGCCGATACCGAAAATGATACCGAAGCACACCCGCTCCTTCTTTTTGGCGAGGACTCTGGTCCGCGTCAGCACGAGGCAGTATAAATGGGCGCATTGGGGACAGAGCTGGCACTCTCAAGTCAGCCGGCGATCTCCTCTGACCCAGCAGCACCATGAAAGTCCTGGTGAGTTGAAGGCGCCCGCCCGCTCCGGCCGCTGGTCAAGACCATGCCCAGCGTCCTGGCGGTTCTGACTGACGTGGCGCTCCTCTTTACAGGTCCTCGCCGCCCTCCTGGCCGTGGCCGCCGCCGACTACCACGATGACACCTTCCACTTCTCCACCGTGGGGAGCGTGAGCGGGCTCCAGAAGAGCGCCTTTGTCCAGGCCTCCAGTCCCGTCGTCACCAACAAGTACACTACCTTCGCCGCTCCCGCTGTCGCTAAGCAGTACTCCTTCGTGGCTCAGCCCGCCTACGCCCAGCAGTACTCTGTGAAGCAGGTCGCCGCCCCCCTGCTCGTCAAGAGCGTCGAGGAGGAGATCCCCGTGTACTCCCAGCAGTACGCCGTCAAGCAGGTCGCCCAGCCCGTGTACTCCCAGTACTCCGCCGTCAAGGAGGTCGCCCAGCCCGCTATCTACTCCCAGCAGTACTCCGTCGCCCAGCCCGCCTACACCCAGTACGCCGCCGTTAAGCAGTTCGCCCAGCCCGCCTACACCCAGCAGTACTCCGTTAGGCAGTTCGCCCAGCCCGCCTACACCCAGCAGTACTCCGTCAAGCAGGTCGCCCAGCCCGCCTACACCCAGTACTCCTCCGTCGCTAAGCCCGTGTACTCCCAGTACTCCGCCGTGAAGAAGATCGCCCAGCCCGTGTACACCCAGCAGTACTCCGCTGTTGCCCAGCCCGCCTACACCCAGCAGTACTCCGTCAAGCAGGTTGCCCAGCCCGCCTACACCCAGTACTCCGCCGTCAGGCAGGTCGCTCAGCCCGCCTACACCCAGCAGTACTCCGTCAAGCAGGTTGCCCAGCCCGCCTACACCCAGTACTCCGCCGTCAAGGAGGTCGTCAAGCCCGTCGTCGCTGTCTCCCAGTACTCTGCCAACAACCTGTACTCCCAGCATTCGTCCGACTCCGTCGCCACCTACGCCAACGCCTACAACGGACCCCAGTTCCGCATCCTGTCCCAGGTCCAGGAGGCTGACCCCGCCGGCCCCTACAAGCTGAGCTACGCCACCGAGAACGGCATCCAGGCCACCGAGCAGGGCTCCCTCGTCGCTGGCGCTGAGGGCGCTGTTGTCGCCGCCCAGGGCTCCTACTCCTACACCGGCGCCGACGGCCAGGTCTACACCGTCAACTACATCGCTGACGAGAACGGCTTCCGCGCCTCCGGCGACCACCTGCCCACTCCTCCCCCAATCCCCGCTGAGATCCTCAAGTCCCTGGAGGAGAACGCCGCCTCCGGTGAGCAGTACGACGACGAGGGCCGTCTGGTCAACAAGAACTAAACTGCTGTCTCAAACCTTCACTGAAAGCATTCTCGACCCGGTCTCATGTACCACAAAAAAAAAATTAAACAAATAGCAATTTTCTAAACCCCTGTTTTTATTCCTACTCAATAGAATCCCATATGACAAAAAATATCCCATTTTATCGTCTATGCACACATCATTTCTCTTGTCTTGAAATAACAACTTAAGCGCACATTAGCACCTGCTAACTGCAAAGATAAAGTAACGTTGTGGTTGTGAAGAAAACAAACATTCTCAGTCAATAACACGACGTTTGAAAAATAAAACTCATACGAAACGGGCGCGACCCTGCAAGGCCACAAGAGAAGACGGCAAGGTGCGACAACTTGGCCGGCTCATATCAAGATTTAATCTGGACGCGACGGCCAGCGGGTCGACTCGCAGGTCGCTCGACCGCCCGGTCACTTTGTCTCAGTCGCACTCCGAAACGGGCAGGTCCGGGCAGGTCGCGAATCCGCGCCAAAAGAAAAACCAACACTTCTTCCGCGACGAGGCCACAGAGAACAGAACAAGCGCCGTAAAAAGGGTGAGGTTACGATTCACGCGACACGTTTACACGCTCTGCTCTGGCGACGTATAAAACAAAGCAGCACTGCTGCGGGAGGCCCAGTTACTGTACTCAAGGCTCCTCCCCAAGACCCGATCTACTTCAGAGCTGCACACAATGCGTCGAGTGGTGAGTGCCACGTACGCTGTTAACATAAAAAGCGTACCGATTTCATCAGCACGACCAGTTCACTGCAGGTCTACCAGCCGGAAAGAACTCCTTGCTGGTCGAGTTCAATTTTACGGCTCGTCTCCAACACTACAAGCCCGAGGCGTATGTCAATGTCAACAGTAAAACGAGTGCATCAGAAAAAGTGTAGGATTAATGTCAAAGTAAGGAGGAAAATGGAATTTGATCAAAATTTATCATGCCAAAATTTGTAAAAATAATAAACTTTACAAAATTGAAATCAGCTGGGCCAACACTGCCGCTTCTGACGCGAAGCATGCGCCACTCCGTCAACGCGCTTCGGCGAAAGCAGCGGGCGACTGTCGGCACATGAGTCGCGTGGGGAGACGCGGAGGCAGGTGCTGGGGTGCTGCGGCCGTGACGCTGCCGAATGTGTAATGCAAATGCGGGCTCGGCACTCCGTGGCGCCTCGGCATTCGGGAGTTCGGCTGCCCGTCTATGCGGGCTTGCTGAGCGCCACTCGCGGAAGCAGAACGCCGTCATCTTGCTTCTTTGTTTTCTATTTCTCGCTGAGATTTCCACATAAAAACGAGCGGAGCACCGTCTTCTCGCTCACAGTCATCACGAACAGTTCGGCGGTTAAACTTGTGCGAATCGCTTGTCTGTGTGGTTTGTGCGTGCTCCAGAGTTCATCCTCGCCGTGGCCGACATGAAGCTGGTCGTGAGTGTGCTTCTGCGGCATTCTGGACATTAACGTCTGCATTTGCAGAAATCAGAATTGTTTGAAGTCCAAGAGCTCATGCTGATTGAGCCATTTTCAACGGGCTGTAGGTCTAAAAGGGGTACGGAAAGGGGTCTGTTTCTGTCCAGCTCTGTCTTCTGGACGTTCTCAGATTTCATTTGAGCCTACTCTCGATCAATTCTGACCTCTATTTAAAATAAGCCTATTTACTGTAAATGTTTTGACTCCGTGCTGCAGGTCTTCGCCGTGCTGGCCGTCGTCGCCGCCACCCGCGCCGACTACCACGATGACGTGTTCCACTTCAGCACCTTGAGGAGCCCTGTGACGCTGTCCGGGCGGCAGCCCGCCTACCAACGCTCTGCGTTCAACTACAACAACTACCAGAACCTACACACCTCGGAGCCTAGCGCGTACTACACTCAGTACAGCCCCGCCGTCGCCTCCAGCAATGCGTACTACTCCCAGTACACCCCCGCAATTTCCTCCAGCAAAGCTTACTACTCCCAGTACAACCCCGCCATCGGTGCGCACCATAGCCAGTACTCTCCGGCCGCCGCCGCCTCCAACGCCGCGTACCACCGGTACGTCCAGAGCCCCGCAGTGGCCGTAGACTACACCGGCAAGCCTGCGGTTCGCATCCAGGCGCCCGCCGCCGCCTACAGCAGCCCGGTAAGTCCTCCGCCTCGCTGAGGTATTGGGTGCGGTGCGGCCCAGTGCCCCGGCCCACCGAGAAAAAAAATCCTCCCTTGTACGGACGGTCTGTCATACTGTGCAATGCAAGTATGGCAGTTACCGGGCCCGAAATGGCGGACGACCAATTGTGGTCTAGCCTCTCAAGTTCAAGTTCAAGAGGGCAGCCATAGCCGTCCGGGTAGGCTGCGCGCTGCACACGCCTGCCACCAAGCCGGCTGGGCGGCCTACGCGCACGGCGCTCCTGGCCGGGCCGCGCTCGCAGCGTCCGCAGCGCTTGCCGCGCGGCGCCGGGGAGGTGGTCAACCAATCTAGCGGCTTCGTAGGGGGAAGTGCCTAACGGCCCGAAGCTCGGAAGGTCCCTGCTGCTGGCTCGAAGCCACTGACACGATGATTGCCCGCAGCTGGCCAGCTCCAGCCACTACTCCAGCCTGTACGCCGGCAGCTACGCCCCGGCCTACAGGTACCGCATCCTCGAGCAGGTGCAGCAGGTCGACCCCAGCGGCCCCTACCGCGCCCAGTGAGTACCAGCTTCGAATACCGCAGGCCGCCAGTCACAAAGCAGCATCCTCGTGTTTGTTTCTTTGAACAGCTTCGCCACCGAGAACGGCATCACCGCCTCTGAGGAGGGCTCCCTGGTGGGCGGCGGCCCCGAGGGCCCCGCCGTGGCCAAGCACGGCGCGTACTCCTACACGGGCCCCGACGGCGTCCTGTACACTGTCAACTGGGTGGCCGACGAGTACGGCTTCCGGGCGTCCGCGGCCCACCTGCCCCAGGCTTGAGCACTAGTCACTGTACCGAAATCACCAACCTGAAAATAAAAGACGATTTATTTAACACCTAATTTGTATTTAATTTTGAAACCGCTCTTCTGATACCTATTCTGATACTCAAATGTCGACTTAAAACTTAAAGCTCCAAAGCTGAAAAATCAAGCATTGTCGGTTCCCGCCATTCAGTGACCCATATTAGGAAAAAGGAATGGAACTCGTCGGCTGCGGCGCATAAGGAATGGAGTGGACCTGCTGGCTCCAGGTTGGCTAACAGTGGGCCCGGCTGGCCGCTCCGATGTGTCATGCTCGCGGATGGGACACTCTCGTTTCCCCAATGAATGGTGGGCGACTGGCCTCGGCGCTGCAAGACTGCACAGGCACTGCCGCCGCCGCCACCGCCGCCCATTGTCATGCAACGTGTCGCACTACACGGACTGAAGTCTGAACAGTGCTCTGTCTCGCTCGCACTCCTACGGGACGCCCCCTGAGCGCGAGAGAGACGGCGCGACGTCGGCTGCTGCACTGTGTGCCACAAGGATGGACAAGGAGCGCGCGGGCGCGGACTGCGGCACGCCCGGCTGGATCCAGCACTTGACGTCCTGCCCCCGGACGGTGCATTTGTAAACACAGCCGCGAATAGGCAATGATGTGTCCCTCGTGGCCGAGGCGGAGGGAAGAGGCAGTTCGGGAGCGAAAATGAAAACAAGTTGACGGCTCCCTCCGCTTCCCGGCCGACCCGGCCCGGCCCGCCTGGCCGGTTCGCCTCCCGGAGTTCACGTCCTTGAGCCGCCGGACCCCTGGACACAGTCCGTCCTCGCAAACGGTGGCCGCGCGGAGCGGCACCGCGCCCTGCGTGCGGGTCGCCAGTTACTCCGCAGGGGCCGTGGACAGAAACCCGCCCTCGCGGCGAGCCTCGTCGAGTCCAAGCAGTGCGTCACCCGCGCATTCGGAACAGGTTGGGCCGCTCAATGTCAGGCCTAACTCATCCTCTTCGTCTTGCTTCCCGGGATGCTTGCAGCTCGCTCGCTGCTTGGTTCCGTAGTGCATGGACGGAAGTTCTCAGAGCATAAGGGGGGGGGGGGGTATTCGGGGGTTTGGTTTTATGGTGGAACTCGGTGGATTGGTCCTGTTCTTATATTCTTGGTGTTCACAGTTCACAGGTTAGTTCACAAATTGGACTCTTAACATAATCGGTCACGCGGTGTCCGTCGCGGTCGACGGCGGGTTCGTGACTGACTCGAGTGTTGGCGGAGCCACCGCTGCCCGCGACACTGCTGACACTGCAGCTAGTGTCACTGGCTATAGTCGGGCACCCCTAACACGTGACCCACCAACATGGTGGATTCGACGCAGTTTGGTGGAGCGTTACTTTTGCTCAGTTTCAAGCGCTCTTGAGGCACTCCTCTGTTTTCGGGTCACCGACCAGAGAAAGGCTTTACTTCGGTTCCAGGGCGGAAATAGTTACATCCACTGAAAGGTCTTGGGAGGGCTTCGTCTCTTCTGGAAGGTCGAGACCTCCTGGTGTAATGACTGCATTTAATCTTAGCGGGAGGCGCGGATCGGAAGCGTTTTTTAATTAAAGGGAGCGGGGTCACCAGTGGCGAGTAGCATGCACGTTAACATGCAATGCACCCGGTAAAAGTGCCCCCGCCCCAAAACGGTAATTCTGGATCCGCGTCTAGAGATTTAAGGACGTCTCAAACCGGAAATTACATGATGCCGTGTCAGCGGGAACGTGTCATGATATTTTACTTTTACGTCCAAATAGCGGCGAGACGTGTTCAAAACATGGCTGTTTCGGTTCGAGAGAAGAGCGTGTTAGGGCCGTGCCTACAATGTCGAGCCGAGCGGAGTCCAGCCGAGCTACAGGATCCGGAGTGGGGCCGGCCGCGCCGAGCCGAGCCGGGACGGTGTGCGGCCTGGAGGAGCCCGGCGGTGCTGGCGGTCCCACCACCAGTCAGTCAACACAACAGCACGGCGTGCAGCAGGAGCCCCACGGACTCCCCCGACGCAGCGGCGCATCGGCACAGGTGAGTTGGTCGCGAAACCGAAACAACCCCGTGCACTCTGAAGCGACGCCTCCCTGGCCCCGCCGCGCGCATCACAGCCACTGCCGCCTGCTGCCGCCAGCCTCCGAGGCGTTGTCGCAGCCACTATCACGGGGCGCCGAACACTGCGCAGTGCGCTCTCGCAATGCCACTGCCAGATCGAACAGCAAACACCGCCAAGAGTCGCCGAATGCGCGGTCAGTGCCGATCCCTCCTCACGCGGCGCCGCGCCGCGCTCTGTCGGATGATCGTTGGATCTTGGCGATGCTGCAGTCGATCGTACCGTATCACGCGAGGGGGCAAACACTTCAAGAAATCGTGCACAGTCTACTCGGTATTACGCTGTATTACCGTGGTATTACACGAGTATTACGACATTAAAATGCTAAATTTTGCCACATCTGACCCTAAAATGGTATTACAAATATGTGTATTACGCGTAATACACGGCTTTTTTGTACAGGGCATTACGAAAGTGTTTACCCCCTCGGTATCACGCGATGCCGGGATCGTCCCACAGCGCGGTGCGGCAGCCGCGCGGTTCCAAACAGTGCTTTGCCACTCCGTCTCTCTCGCACCCATACGGGTGGTGCCATAGTGCGAGGGAGATTATGGAACGACTGTCATCCTGCAGCGTCGAGGCGGTCAGGGAGGCGCCGCTGCTTCCTCGGACAGGATGGACGCCCGGCCGTGTCAATGACGCCGAGTCGAGTTTCGGAGACCGGACCGGGGTCCCGTCTCTGTCTCCCCCACCGCATTCTCATTTCGCGCCCCTTCGCCTGCCACATTGTTGGCCGGCCTGATTGCGTGACGTAACGCAGGCACCGGACAAGAAGGCGGGGCGGGGCGGGGCGGGGCGGGGCGGGGCGGGGCGGGGAGGGGAGGGGCCGACCTTGAACAGGTTCATGATCCCGACTTGCACCACATGCATCCCGTCCGGAGGGCCGGCCGACCGGCCAGGCGGGCCCGCAGGCCACACGACCAGGCATTCATCATTGCTGGCGGCAAGGGGGCAAAGTGGCTCTTCTGTCTTCTAGCTTCTATCCTCTAGCCGCGACGACGGTCCCCTGCGGTGGAACTCCTCTTCCTCGTCCTCCAGGATGCAAAAACAACAAAAACTAGAACCGCGTGCATGCCCGCTGCTGCCCAACATACCAATCAATGATGCCAGTCACTACCGTGTACCGCATCGCCATTTGCTAGTCATTCTTGCCTCTGGTTCTTCCTTCTCCAGGTCGCAGCAGAGACGCGGCAACAGGACAAAGAGAGGGCCGTGCCGACCTTCCGCGAGGCTGCGTGTCTTCTAGCCGGCGCAGAGGACAGTGAACTATGAGGCAGCTCGTGAGTACGTTCAGCGTCATGTCCGGGGCGGGGTGGGACGGAGCAGGCACTCCTTAACGAGCCTCGCATCATCGAGATCATCGGCAACGAGGCTCGGACTTGGCCTGGTCTTCTTCGAGAGCAGCACGCGAGGGAGCGGCGCGACGTGCCGCCGCCAAGCGCACAGCCACTGCACAGCCACTGCACAGCCACCGCACAGACTGTACGTGGTGCGAGGGAGAGGAGGGGGCGGGGCAACGGGGGCGTTGGCACGAGTTAGTGAGGCAGCAGGCTGCTGATTCCAAACGTGATTTCGTCCCACTGTCTCTCTCGCACTCTTGGGGCTTCCCTCAGGGGTGCGAGGGAGGCGGAGCGACGGAGTGGTGCTCGGCCTGCGGCGGGCGCATCACTCCGCGTTCGGCTGGACCGCGAGAAGGCATCCAGCCAGTGCGGCGGGCGCATCACTCCGCGTTCGGCTGGACCGCGAGAAGGCATCCAGCCAGTGCGGCGGGCCGCGCGACGGCAACAGCCGGCAGCTTGCAGCAGCGCGCCGGGCGTGGCCGGGCCAGCATGGGCGGCGGAGACTCGCGTGGTCCGAAATACTGATCCGAATTGGGTCAAGGACGCCTGTTCCAGTGCCATCGCGCTTCTCGGCTCCCGGGAAGACTGTCCCGCCCCGCCACGCCCCGCGCGCCACCTGGACACGTAATTATCACGTCGCGATGCCATACGACGCGGGTTGCCTAATTTCGCCCGCGGCTTACCCAAAGCGACAAACCAGTTTTCCTCCGATTTTTTTTTTTTTTTTTCCTTTTCAGGATCCACCAATAGGATCTGCGTCAATTACACACGACGCAAGGTCGTCAGAGTCTTTTTGCGGTCATCTCGTTTTTTATTTCATGTCCCATTTTTCGAGCTCTCGTTGCCTGAGCTTCTGTTTCGCGCGCGCGCTGCCCCGCCGTCGAGACCAGAGTCGAGACCACGGAGGAGATGGACAACACACGCGTCGCAGTCCTCCGCCCCTACCAGCCGGTCCGGTGGGCGCTTCTGCTCGGGGCGGGGTGGGGCGGGGCGGGGCGGGGCGGGGCGGGGCGCGCTGGGCCTTTCGCAAGGCGTGCTCAGGCGACGCGAAACCCGCCTTTTGGTCTCTCGGTTCGGTCCGGTCGTTCGGATCGCCTGCGCGGTCACTTCGGCAACACGCCGCGGCCGCGCCGTCGCGGGGATCACACGCGGCAGGTGTGTGTGGTTGGTGTTTGGTCCCGATTGTATGGCGTGTGCGGCGGGGAACTCCAACGCGGCGACACCCACAGCGCGCTGGCAGCGGCGGCAGCCTAGCCTCAACTGGTCTCGGCTGCTCTTGGCCTTGCCGGCCGCCGCGCCGCGCCGTGCCATGTGGCGTGCCTGCCATCGGGGCGGGGGCGGCCCGGAACGAGGGAAGGCTTGGGACGGCAGCAAAAGGCGGCGTGTCGAAAAATAGAATCCGGAACATTGACTCGTCAACAAATAATACTGCAAATCAAAAAAAAAAAAAAAATAATGTCAGAAGTGGGATTTGAACCCACGCCCTCATCTGAGGACCAGAACACTCGGCTCCGGCTTCGAGCAAGGGAGCCACCTTGAGTCTGGCGCCTAATACCGCTCGGCCATTCTGACGTGCACGTCAACATGCTGAAGGGCCGGAGCCGTCCACCGACTTATCGGTGAGGCACGGCGCCGCTTTCGGGTGGCGCTGCTATCATACTGTCTCCCTCCCCCTCTCTCCCTTTTAACTGCTTTCTACGGCCTGCCTCGATGGGCACGCTCCGGCACGTTGGCACCCCAGCGGCACCACCTCGCGCGCCCACCTTGCGACATGCAGGTCCACGGCGCAGGAGGGAGATGTGCCCGTCCAGGACTCCGGGACCGTCCAGGTCTAGACCGTCCCACCCGACGTCTCACTTATGCGTCATTTAGGCGTGCCGAGCGGCGTCCCTGTATGCCACTGGGTCACTGCTGCGGGCCGCGACCTCCAAGTCGGCGCCGACTAGTTGGCTAGTCCTGACACGCAGCCAACGAGTAGTGGCGAGTCCTCGGATTCTTCTGACTGCTATGATTCAGACGCGCGCGCCGCGCCAGGACATGCCGCGCCTGGGTTCGCGGCACGGCGCGCCGGGTTGGGCGCGGGCGACGCGTTTGGCGGTGTCATCCATGACCCTCATTGTTGTCCGCTGCAGCCGTTGGCGCTGCTGGCGTGCGCGGCGTTCGCTGCCGCCGCCGAGTTCGCCGTGCCCTGCAACGACGACGGCGTGGCGCACATCCCGGACCTCCCCGAGGGACAGCGCCGACCCTACTCGGTGAGTGTCGCGACGTAGCACACCATCCTACTTTGCGTCGCACAGTGGGCCAGGAGACCGAACGTGTGACTCCACCAAGGGATTCCTTGTTCGGAGAGCAATCCATCCATTGGTGGGTTCACACGTTCGGTTCGAGTCCCATTTAGCGACTCTGGAGCTCAAACCCCGCCGGTCTTCTGGCTTACTGTGTGTCGTGTGCATGTTTTGACGGCCCAGTTGGTTGTCTCCAGGTGCGCAAGCGGTCCCGCACGGGGCATCGCGACCCGTCCTCGGGGTCCTCGGTGACGGATGACACCCCACAGCTGCCGCCGGGACAGCGGCGCTTCGACGCCGTGCTCCCCGACGAGCAGGGCCACGATGTGGCGGCCAGCACCACGGCGCGCGGAGCACGCCACCGCGGCCAGCGCCGACTCAGCGAGGACGACGCCAACGAGGTGGCCGCCAGCCCCCAGCCGCAGGTCAGTCTCTTTGCAGCGTGAAGGCGCACTTCTTGACGGCGCCGTGGTGGGCCCCCGCCTCCGGCCAATGACGGGTCGGCGACCTTGGCCGTGTATTGGACATGGCGCTGGGCAGTGTGGGCGCCGCGACGACGGAGGCAGGCCTTCGTCAACGAGTCGGAAAATCATCAAACGGCAACCAAAGTGCTCTCGCTGCTTCTCGACACAGCCTCGACACTCTCAATGCTTAATTATTCTCTGCCGTGCCGGTACCCGCCGCGTTGACTTTGGCGGGAAACGCGATGGTTCTCTAAATTTTCCACCAATGGGCACTCAATCCTCGGGTGTGGCTGCGGCTTTCGGGAACCCTATTGGCATGGGCAGTGCGTGCGAGTGGCCGCTGACCGGCCCGTCCCCGTCCCGTCATTACAATGGGAGCAGCAGCCTTCTCTCGCTCTGACCGCCTGGACTGCCCATAGACTGCCTCGCTCCTTGCTGCGCGCTGCAGCACACTCCGAGAGTCGGTTTCGTCGCTCCGTCTCTCTCGCGCGCGTGACCCATGGGGCGTGGTGGTGCGAGAGAGACAGAGGGACGAAAACGCATCGCTCTGCGCCGTCGGCCGCGGCGGCAGGTTTCTGCGCGCGGCCATACAGAGGGCAAAACCGGACCAACACACTCCGCTCCGCACCACGCCGCGCGGCCACACATGGCAGGGCGGGCAGGGCACAGGGGCAGCCGCCAAGTGGCGAAAGACCGTCATGGAACAAGGTCGTTATGGGCATGGCGGCGTGGCCCCGTAATCAGATTTTGTTTTGACGTTTAACGCACGCCGTAGAAATTCCTCAAAAAAAAAAAAGAGTTTAATAGGCGGCTCTGTGCGTTTGAGGCGGGTGTGTTGCAAGTGTGCCCGCGGCCGACGGCTGCCTCCACCCTCTGCACTTCTTGTTACAGCGACGCCCCGACCGACGCCCCGACCGACGCCCGCTCCATCCTAAGAAGGTGGCCGAGCTGAACGAACCCGAGGTGGAGCACGACGCCAAGAGCGACGCCGTGGTGGATTCGTACGAGGCGGTGCGGCGCTACCCCACGCACCTGCCCACCGAGGACGACCTCGACGACGACGGCAACCTGGCAAACAACGACATTGACGGAGCTGCGACGCCCCTCCACGACCAGGTGGCCCAGGAGGACGTGCCCACCGCGTCCACGGAGCAGCGCGTCGACGCCGACCCGCCGGGCTACCGTAGCAAGTTCCCCGCGCGCACGTTCGCGTCGGACGCGGGTGGCTCGGGCGACGTTCTCCGAGTGAAACCGCGCAAGCACGCCAACCAGTACCAGCCGCCCCCGCAGCACGACGAGCAAGGCGACGTCCACGACGCGGCCCGCGCGACACCACCACCACGGCGACGGCAACCCGCATCGCGCCTTCCACCTGCCGCACGCGCGGAAGAGGCCCCCGAGGACGCCCCCGAGGCCCCAGTCGAGCCTATCCCGGCGACAAGGGGCCCCCAGCGCTACAGGGCCAGCCACCGCGTCCGGCAGGGCAGTGACCAGGTAGGGAATGACCACCTCGAATGTGGGTGCAGCAGGATTGGGACACGGGATACCCCTCGACGTGGCACAACGGGACGGCGGGACTCGACACGACGACACCGAACACGGGGACGGCATTGCACCCGCACGACAGTAATTATCCAGGACGAAACGCCGAGCCAGTGCAACTGCAGTCGCGACGTAGCCGCTCTGGCGCACCACGCCGCGACGCGCGCCGCCTCGTCGGATCCAGAAAGCGACGCTCCCACACGACGGCTCGTTTGACAAACGCCCAACAGGCTCATTTCGAACAGAGCTTCGTCTCCGTCTCTCTTGCATTCCCACGGGTGCCTCATGAGAGCGAGATAGACAGAGCGACGAAAGCACAGTTCGGCCTGCAGGCGACCCGCCGCCCCCTGATCAATGCTGTGGTGTGCTCGCCTCGAGTTACCACAACTTGCTCCTCTTGTCCAGCCGCAGCGCAGTCAGCCGGCCCGGCGCCGCCCCGACGCCGCTGGGGCCGCCGAGGACGTGGCAGGCCCAGCCCCGCACCGCCAGGTCCAGCAGGTCCAGCAGGAGGAGGAGCACACCGAACGGCGGCCTCTGCGTCGGAGGCCTCGTCCCAGACCTGTGACGGACACGCCTGACGACAACCTCATCCCGGACGACGCGGTCCTATCGACGCCCATCGCACCGCCGCAAGAGGCGCAGGTCCTTGACGTGCAGCCGCAGCAACGGCCCCTCCGCAGGCGGCCGCGGCCAAGACCCGTGTCCGTGAAGGAGGCGGAGGACGTCGGCGAGGTGCCGAGGCGGACGCCGACACCTCAGCGAAGGAGGAGGCCCCAGGCTGCAGCCAGAACCGTGTCCGAAGAGTCCTTCGTGGTCCAGAGCAGTCAGGACGCCCGGCCACTGCTTCAGGACCAACAGCGGCCACGAGGACATGGCAGACGGCTGTCGCCAGCGCCGCCCGTTCAAAACCTGCCCCAGGTTGAGGTAAGGAATGATATTCCCGGGCTAATTTCGTTGAGATTGTGGGAACTGTACGGGGGCGGCTCTGGAGGGCGCCCGGCGGGTAGGGTTTTAAGTCTCCGATGTTTTCTACGTGCCGGGCGATGTGGCGGCTTTCGCCACAAGATCCTCTTTAGGCCAGCCATAAGTTGAGAATATTAAAAGTTTTGATTGCCAAATTTAGCCTTTTCTGTTATATCGATTTTTTCTCGTTCTTTTCCACAACTTTCGGGAGTTTCTTTTTCAATGAACTACGGAGAGATCCTTTCAATCCCCTTTTCCCCTCAGGTTGCGCACGATGGTACAGCACAGGACATAAACACGGAGCCAACCCTCGTGCGGACGGCCGTGAAGAAGGTACTGGCTGGCAGTCATGGAGGCGAGCCAAGCCCTGCTCTCATCCAGAAGGTAAAATTGATACAGCAGGGGAACATTTACAGAAAGTCACCTGTTCCAAGGGAGTAACATTCTTATGATTCCCACAGATTGTGAAGAACACCTTGAGGAGACTTCAGCCCCAGATTGCAGAGCACGAGGGTGATGTTGGTGTAGACATCCTAGTTAAAATTATTGAGGTTGAAGACCGTTAGTGTTTAAGTTAGTTCTCAATTATCTGTAAGTGTACTTGGATATTCTGTTCAGTTTAATTATCTTCTTTCAATATGAGAATTGAGGCCCCCATTAATTTCATAAATTGAGTTTTGAAATTTAGATGTGATTGAAAAACAAATCCTGTCTGAGGAACATGAAGATTACCATTATTGACTTTTACATTCTTGTTGAACCAGCCAATAAGTGCACCTTAGTTTGTTATCTAGTCTCTTGATTGCAAGAAAAACTGAAGCGTACAAAAGAAATTAGTTGCTATAAAGGCCTACCTGTTTGCTAATTTTTTAAATCCCTGTGTCCCACCCACACCTCGGATTAGAAATAATATTTCTCACAGTAAAAATAATGACAGTTTATTAAAATATAGATTGAAGATCTGACCATTTTGGATACCTAATTAAACATGCTTAAGTGGAATGAAATTGACAAACACATAAGGTGCAAACGGAAAAATTAAAAATAAATAATGGACAATACACTTAATGGCTTTCCTCATCTTCAATCTTGGGAGCAAGGTAATACCTGATGTGTCCAACTTCACCAATTTTGTATTCTACCACCAGAGGAACATCTGCAGACATGGACAGACACACCTGGAAAATGAAACAAAGTTGAATAGATTTTAGAACGTGGAAAAATTGACTAAGACAGCTGTTGAATTTAATCCACAAACCTGGTTAGAGAGAGGTGTTGCTTTTGTGAATGAGTTCAAGTATCGGCAGGCAAAGGTTAGAGTCACTGGCTCCTGCATTTCAATCGTGACAGCTTCCTCTTCCTTGTCAACATTGGCAGTCTGAGCTAGTTTAATGTTAGCTGCAATTCGGATAGGTAATTAAATACACAAAATGTCTTCACGACAAAATTAAGATGATAGTAACAAAAACAAACAAAAAAAGTGAGTGCTTGCCTGAGCCAATATCTCCAGCAGCTGAGAATTTAACACCCTCCTTGGTGCAGGCTATCACAACAGACTCTCCAAACTGGCTTAGATCCCTGCAGATGCGAGCAAACTCTCCTGATGGCATTTTGACAACACAGGAATAGTCTGTGTCCTACAAGAAAATTGACAGCTTTGAAATTAAAATAGCCCAAAGATGAATTTGTACATGAATTACAGTTGAACTTACAGGAATGCCCAAGTGCTCCTGGTCCAAGTTCATTAACTTCATCTCATAGTCAGAAACCTTCTCCTGGTTTGGTGACTCGAACATGAAGGTAACTGTGTCGGCATTGTCCTGAGCCTTCATGGTCAGCACATCGTCTCCACCGGCACACTTCATGATTTTGGTCATGCTGGAAAAAGACAAAGAAAGTTTTACGAAGTTACAATATAAAGTACTACAGAGAGAGATAGGATAGCAGAAAATTGAGGGATAAGGCGACACTACGCAGAAAGGAATTTAGCCCGACGAACAAAGACCACAGTTCAGCGATGTCTGTGTGAGCAAAGGTGGGACAAAATACACAGCATTGTGCTGACGAGTGAGTGAGCCCCAAACCGAGCTGGCCTCCGAGTGGGCCACCCTCTGCACCGGTCCCGGCCACCCGAAAATGAACGGCTGACTTACCTGGCCAGGTTCATGCCCATGGAGAGGTTGCGGTCGCATCTGTACTTGTCGAAGCCGTCGGACCGCAAGCTCAACGACACTAAGCTCACGTGGGAGTTATCCATAGCCTGCAGTTTGATACCCGAGTCCGAGCAGTCGAACGTCGCCTCATTGAGAAGGTCCTTGATGGCATCGAGGACCTTCTTCAGGATCATGCTCTGGACCAAACGTGCTTCAAACATGTTGGCTGGTTTCTTTGGTTTCGGTTGTTGCACAATACGGCAGAGATAGGGCTCTGAAGGATTATCTTCAGGAACGATGGGCGACGAAGAGGAGAGAAAAGCACAGCGCCGCTTGCGTGCCTAATCAAGACGATACGTCCAATTGACGGGTGAACAATGATTTTAGAGCGGGAGAGAGAACTTTGGAGAGACACTTCGCGCCTAAACTCTCTTGGTGGTGCCCTGTAGATCTACGTTCCAGAACGTCGTTGAAAATTTGTGTCAAAGGGCGGTGTAACGAAATTCTTTGATTTAAAAAGTGAAAGCCAAGCTCTAAGAAAAGTTAAAAAGTGAAAAATTACTTTTAAAAAATTAATCAATAGAAATTAAAAAATTACTAGGAGCAGCGATGCTTCAATCGTGAGATATTTGATCTCTTTTTTGGGCGACTGTACCAAGAAACGATTACGCGCGAAGGGGTAAACACCCGCCCGTTCGTTCCGTTGCTCGTGTTCGTTTCTTCCTCAACACGAGCAAAATGGTGGCTGCTTGACGCCGCTACGCCACTTTTGAATTGAGAGGTAGCCACATTACTTAAAGGTATTGTATGTTTCTGAACAAATTTTTGTGTGTAGTGGACATGACTTATTTGGCTGTCATTTTTAGAAACTGAAATTCTTCGGGCTTCCTCGCGCTGGTTATTGGTTAAAGCGACCGCTTTCCTTTCACAGGTAACCGGCGAATAGGCTCTGTCGATAAAGAGAAAAAGTGAAAACTCAAATCCCACTATCAGGGCTGGTGAAATGTTAGTGCTGATCTTTTAAAGCGCAGCTTTGCCTTGGTTCAGTTTGTCGCAGGAGCATGAGTAGTACGTTGCATTGGTTGAGTGCCGACATCGAGCCGGGCTTGATTGAGTTCTTTTCGGGTCTTGGGAGGATCCTCGGAATCTTCTTGGTTCATTGGTTATGAATTCAAGCCCGCTAAAGAACAGTGGCTCTTTGTTCTCGCTTTTTCGAGCCCGGCTTTTCGTTCGGTTTTCTGTAAGTCACAAGCCTAAACAGTCTCTTGCGTAAAGTTTGAGCAACCAGGCGTACGTTGCCATTTCACCCATCATTATATGGCATATAAATTTTGGCTCTGTTCATTTTCTGTTTGATTTCCATCTGCCTACAAAAGTTGATTTTATCCATCATTAAATTTTCCGTTGCAAGTCTTGAACCAGTCTCTTCATTGGACGTTGCTCTTAAAGGCATGTTTATGATAAAATTTTCTTATGGGAGTTCAAGTGATTGGCATTGCAAAAATTTTCTCATGGGAGTTCAAGTGATTGGCATTGCAGAAGAAACTTTTCATAGCTCGAGAAATCTCACCATGAACCTGCCTTAACTACCACTCTTAAGAGAAATTAGTACAATCTGTTGCAATCTAATCCTACTCATCCTTCTAAATGTTCCATTCTTTTCTTTCCAGAAAGCACCTTATTTCACCAAGATGAGTGACGATGAATACAATCCCACTGCCAATGGGGGCGGGGGCAGAAAGCTGCTCCAGCAAAGCCTCAAAAGAAACTCACTGTTGAGAAGATTTATCAAAAGAAGTCTCAGCTGGAGCATGTTCTCCTTCGTCCTGACACCTACATTGGTAAGGAAATAATATCACATTTCACATTGATCCAGTTTGTTAATGAGCTGTGCAACTCAACCTATTAATTCTGTTTTGTTCTTAGGTTCAGTGGTGCCTGTCACTGAGCAAATGTGGGTTTATAATAAAGAGAAAGACATGATGGTCCAACAAGAGCTGAAGTACGTTCCTGGGCTGTACAAAATATTTGATGAAATCCTAGTGAATGCTGCCGACAACAAGCAAAGGGACCCTAAAATGGACTGCATCAAAAATTGTGATAAACAAGTAAATATTGTCTGTTCCAAATTTCATAAGTCCATCTTGGGGGGGGGGGGGGGGGGT
>CM060086.1:19798914-19856364 GCA_030522485.1 Stenchaetothrips biformis
GTACGACCCCCCGGCGAGCTGGCCGGCCCCGCCGCAGCGAGGCATTGACGGACAGGCCGCGGGCGGACGGGCGGAAGGCAGAGACAGGCCGGGACGTGTCGGCATGAGCGACTTTCCATGTCCAACGGCCTGCATATTAGTCATTTAGATTGGTGCGGGCCGCGGCAGGCCGGGCCAGACAGCGCGCGGCAGGCGTCCCCGCGAGGAGTGGCAGGAACAACTATCGAACAGATGAGATTAGGCTGGGAAAAAGGGGGGGGGGAAGCCCGCGGGTGGAGGTTTCCGGAAGGGAGGGGGGGGGGGTCGCACATACGGCCGCGGCCTGTCCGACTGCCTGGCCCCTGGTCCACACGGCCTGCTCCCGAATCCCACCGAATATGGATCCATTCCGGCCTTGTTTCCGCCGGGCCCCATCTTGCCGCCGTGGTGGTCGGGGCTGGCACGCCTCGCCTCAGCATCAGGTGGAAGCCGTCTCCACTCGCCCTTGCCACGCCCCCCCTTCCCCCTTCTCCCCTCCCCCAAAGTGCAGCGAGTGCAGACGCCATTTCGGTGGCAGGAATCGAACGGCCGTTACTTCCAGAAGGCAGTAACAGCTCAGCTCGTCGTATCGAGTGGGAAGGTTGACAAAGGTTGGGGAAGGGGGCATTTTGTTGCAGCGGTGCAGGTGCAGGAGTTATCTCTTGCTCACGCCTGGCGGTCATTAAAGTGTCCGCGTTGTCGTTGGTGCGCGGCAGCGGTGTGTACAGTCTCGGCCGCGGGCACTGCCGTTTCCCGGCCGCACGGCACGGCCCGCGGCACACCCCCACGGCGCCTGACTGAGTGGGATAAGCTTACCTCGCAATACAGCACGAAGACACGGAGGCGGGGTGGTGCTGCAATAATGCGCACCGGAGTCAGAGCTCTCAAATAACGGCAGAGGCCGAGCGCTCGAGGCCACCTGCGCACGGAGGGACAGTGCCGAACTTGTCTGCATAATATGAGGGCGCCACCTTTCATACACCTCCCGGCTGCCTGAGGCATTTCCGCGAACCTCATTGGCTGACGGCAGCCGGCCTCAAGCTGGAGCTGGCCGCGTCGGTCGGCCTACCGAGGGCGGGCCGGGCCAGCGGCCTTTCTCCAGCGTTCACAGTCCGCGCAGCGGCGTGAGCGGCCGGCCTGTTTCCCCGTTGTTTGAGAGCTTTGACGGGAGTGCTGTCTTGAAGACACTGTCAGTCGTCGCCGAGTGAAGAACAAAAGTAATCCAAACGCCAGAGGAACCAACAACTGAACCCATTGGTCAGAAGCTGCCACGCAAATGAAACGATCCTTTTCCTTGTTGTTCCGCAGGCTTCCACATGGCGCCGTCGCTGAGCAAGATGTTCCCCGAGTCGTGCCTGCTGATCGCGGTGGGCGTGGCCATCGGCATCCTGCTCTTCCTCACCGACAAGCTGCACGTGTCGCCGCTCACGCCCGACACCTTCTTCCTCTACATGCTGCCGCCCATCATCCTCGACGCGGGCTACTTCATGCCCAACCGGCTCTTCTTCGACCACCTCGGCACCATCCTGTGGTACGCCGTCGTCGGCACCATCTTCAACACCCTCACCATTGGTACGTGATGGTGTGTGCGTGCGTGTGCGTGCGCGTGTGTGTGTATGTATGTATGTGTGAGCGGGTATATGTGTTTGTGTGCGTGTGATGTGAGTGTTTGTTTCTACGCCTCCCCTCTTTCTTCGGATGGGGGGGAGGTCGGGGAGAGGAGGGGGGCAAGGCGAATTAGTCAAATCAAGGCGAGCTGGATCAGACGTTTTGTTCGTATCCGGACCGGAACCCCGATTTCCTCCATTGGCGCCGTTCACACTCGTGTAAATTTTGTGAGAACGTCAGAAACATGTCTGAAATCCTGATCAAAATTCGCGCACCTCTGAAAGCTGAGATTCTGAAAATTTCTTCTGATATTGATGGCCTGAATCGCGCAGAATGTCAGTATAAGTTTTCAGATTTCAGAGGTGCGCGAATTTTGATCAGGTTTTCGAACACGCTTCTGACATTCTGACAAAATTTACACGAGTGCAGGCCATTGATCGGCGCCTCCGGAGTCTTTAATCAGCAGACTGCTCATCGGCGACGGTGTTCTCCCGGAAAAAGGTAATCGTCGGAGTTTCGGAGGCTGAATCATGTGGATCTAGCGCGGTGGAACCGAGTCCTGCGGGTTCGGGGGTTCGGTCGAACACTCTCCTGGGACGCTGGTCTTTTCTTCGGAGAGATAGAGGAAAAGGCGGAGGGGAGAGAACCCGCTCGGAATCCGTCTGGGCTGGCGGAGTGCTGCTGCTTTGTTCGTTAGGAAGCAAACTGGGGCGCGGCGGCGGGTCCTCCCCACCGGTCTAGGCGACAGCGGGACACGGGACACGGTGGGTCGGAAGGCCCGGGGGGCGGGGGAAGCTGAATTTCTCCACAGCTTCCGGCGCGGCGCCACCCTTGCATGCGCAGCTGGGGGGGGGGGGAGAGTGGCCGCAACCGCAGCACGGGCCGGCGCGCAACGACGCACCGCGCCTAGTGCGGTAGCGGAGCTGCTGGGTCGCGCGCGCCGCCGTAACCACACGACCGCGGCATTCATCCCCGTGGCGGACGCGATGCGCCGCGGAGGCCGTGGTGGCCGAGGTGGCCGTGGCGGCCGCCGGGGCGCGCTTGGCGGGCGGCTTGTCTGTGGCCGAACTTGTGTGGTTGGCCCGCTATGGACGCAGCATCACCGGGACCGCCGCAAAGTCCGCGTTTGCGAACGTGTCACGCATTCAATCAACTAAAATACACACTCGCGATAAAAAATAATAATATTGTTGAGTGAAAAGCAAGCTGAAACCTTTATGTGTATTGTACTTTTAGGTATGTTTAAAACTGTAAAGGTATTACTGGCTAAAAAAATATGACAGGATGAGAGGAGCAACTCAGCTACTGGCCCAGGCCCAGCGAGCAGGGAACTTAGTTAGCAGCAATAAAGCACCTCTCTCCATCATTATAAAGTGTCCTTTATTTTTCACGGATAATTCGATTTCTCAGGGACCCAACCGCTTTGTGAGCAGTGACGTTGCTTCAATAAACTATAAGCCGATTCATTAATGATGCCCCCGAGGCACACAAGAGGCAGAAGACCCTCTCCAGCCCCTGGAGTTTGGAGCGCGCACAGGCGGCTGCCCCCACAGGCACTTCGCCGGGGGCGTTCGATTGGAATGCACGCCTGCCTGGAGCGCACACCGGATGCTCGGGACTGGCAGCTGGCAGCAGCGGCTCCGGCAACACCGCAGACAGACACAAATTTCCGAAGTAATTTGTGGGCACCAAATAGATTGAAATCCTGCGAACGCAAAGACATTTGCCGCTGGCCCATTCTCCTCGTTTGGCGATGGCTACGCGCCCCTTTCGCCCCGCTTGTCGCAAACCTCTCGGGCGCCCCAGCCCGGCCCACTGAGGCCCGATCGTAGGGGTGAGTGAGTACTCGCCCGAGTCAGTGTCCCAGTGCAGCGGGGCCCGGTAGGGCCGCCCCGATTCTCGGATGATTGGATCTTACCGGCCTCGTTGCCGTCGCCCCCCATCCCCCCATCCCACCGCCGTCCCGTCAGGCAGCGTGTGGAAACCAGAGCGACGCACACAACGGCACCATGTTTCGTTTGACCTTTTTATTGGCTTCGTCATGTATGGACGGCCTTCTGTTGGCTCCCGCATTATCGACGAGGAGGCCAGTCTCACACACACGCACACCCACACACCCGCACGCACCCACACACACGTTGTATCTATAGACACCCGTCCATACATCGACAGCCGATTTGCACGTTGACTCCAAGGACAGCACACCCCCCTCCTTCTTTTGTATTTAGTGTGCAAGTGGCTGCTACTGTGCGGGCCGAGTGCACCGATTAATGACCGTACAATCGATTAACACGGCAGTAATGCGAGTCAGGCGGGGCTGGCGATGGCGGCCCCCGCTGGCCGTGGAGTCGCCCCGCGGCCGCCGGACAAACGATGCCGGCCGGAGGCTGAGACCCCCGCCGCCGCGCTAATGCATCCCGTCGACACCGCCGGCCAGCAGGTCTGATCGCTCCGTCTCTCTCGCCTTCAAGGGCCGTCCCGCAGGGGGTGCGAGAAAGACAGAGTAACGAGACGCTGAGCGGAATCAGCGTGCTGAGGCGCCAGGCCCGGCCAGGCCGCCACGGGGCATGGTGACGACTCATGGTGGTGCCAAGGAAAGGGCCGCCTGGCGTTCGGTTCGCCGTGCCCCGCCTTGCTTGGAGCCTTGCTTGGAGCCTTGCTTGGTGTCCTCTCGTGCGCGACCAGGGTGTGGCGGAGTGGCGCGGGCCGGCGGCGAACTGGTTGCGACGGCGCCCCGCGACGGTGCGTCATCGCCGAGCCTGGCGTGACGGCGCAGGGGCGGTTCAAGGAAAATCTCGTTCCTGCCGACCCATTGATGGGGGTGAGGCGTGGGTGGGGTGGAACAGGGGCATGATCAGGAAGCACGCGGCACGCAGCACTCCGACACTTTCGACACGGGGCTATGGGACGGCCACTCTAGGAAATGGGCTCCACCTCGACGCCGTGCCCTCGCCGGCCCTCGCCCTGCCCCCCATGAACAGCGACTCAAAGACACGGCGGTGTGATAGCGAGTGCCGCACTCGTAGTCTGAAGCAAATAGATTGCGATTCACCCAATAATTGAGTGGATGACGTCATGGGGACGGGGTTGCTGGGCTGTGCCGACTCACGCACCGCGGGCGCATAGGCGGGGTAGCGGTCGCCTGGGGGGAGTCAGTGCTTCGGTCTGAGGGGGCGCGGGCTCCGCGGGCGGCAGGGCGCGCGGGAGTGTGGGGCCGGTGGCCGGAACCCGACGGCGCCTTGCTGGGAAGGGTCGGGATCGCAGAATGTTATCGTCCACAGCCCCTCTCTGCTTGTGTGTTCGGGTGAAACCTCTTTGCATCGTTCTCTCCGCCTTTTGCGCTGTGACATGTATGAGCCGCAGAGAGCCGACGACTCCGCGCGCCCAGAACTCAGAACCCCGCCTGGGCATCGAACGCCGCTCGCTTATCGCTCCCCCCTTCCCCCATGTCTGATTATTTCGCCCCGCCGGTTTTATTTCGCTTTGGTTGCGAGGGGGTGCGAGGCTTCCCGCCAGGGTTCGCTGTCCGCGTCATGGCCGTCGCGGCGCGCGGCCTCCTCTCTCTCGGATTGTCGCAACTTTTGTGCTGCAGGTGCCTCGCTGTGGGCAGTGGGCCAAACGGGGCTCTTCGGCTGCGACACGCCGCTGCTGGACATGTTCCTCTTCTCGGCGCTCATCTCGGCCGTGGACCCCGTCGCCGTGCTCGCCGTGTTCGAGGAGATCCACGTCAACGAGATCCTCTACATCGTCGTGTTCGGCGAGTCCCTGCTCAACGACGCCGTCACAGTGGTGAGCCACCGGAAGGATGAGATAGAGACTGGTTCGTCTCCGCTGCGGAGGGAAGTCGCGGACGTCGCTAGGCGCCCCACGCCAAAGTTGGGGCATCGCCCGAGGAGGGGAGCGGCGACGGGGGTGGGGTGAACGGGGAGAGAGAGAGAGAGAAACATCCCTGTCGTCCGCTCGCAGCAGATGAAGACTAAATCCACTTAGCCAGTTTTCGGCGGCTCGACTTCGCCGTGCGCTATCGGGCGCGACCCTGCTGACGTTTTAAAATCCCATTTCGAATGGCGGAGAGGAAGGGGCGTGTATCATGGCACCTGCGTGGTGACCGTGATGTGATGATCCACGCCAACCGCGCCCTGCCGGGGCTGCCCCGGCCCGGCCTCTCGAGGGGTGCGAATGGCCTCTTCTGTCGGGCGGGGTCCGGGCTGGGGGACTGGGGTTCCGGGGTGAAGTCGACGAGGTGAGCCGAAAGGTCACGCTGGCGTGTTGACTACCGAGCGGGCCGTCGATGAGGGGTGCTGGAGCACTACCATCACGGCGGCGTCTCGAGGCGCTAGAGACATATTTAGAGTGCGCCTGTTGTCACATCTCACCCTCCTGCAGGTGCTGTACCACATGTTCGAGTCGTACACGGAGATGGGCCCCAGCAACATCCTGGCGACGGACCTGCTGGCGGGTTTCGCGTCCTTCTTCGTGGTGGCGCTTGGCGGCACGGTCATCGGCATCGTGTGGGGCTTCGCCACGGGGCTGGTGACGCGCTTCACGCACCAGGTTCGCGTCATCGAGCCCATCTTCATCTTCGTCATGGCCTACTTGTGCTACCTCAATGCGGAGATCTTCCACCTCAGTGGCATCATGGCGTGAGTTGAATGATAGCGAGAGTATTGCGGATGCATGGCATGTTTTTGAGCCCTGCCGTTTCGCCCGCAGCATTACCTTCTGCGGCATCACCATGAAGAACTACGTGGAGGCCAACATATCGCACAAGTCACACACGACTGTCAAGTACGCCATGAAGATGTTGTCGTCGTCCTCGGAGACGGTCATCTTCATGTTTCTGGGTGTGGCGACCGTCAACAAGAATCACGACTGGAACACGTGGTTCGTCATCCTCACCATCTTCTTCTGCTCCGTGTTCCGTTGCATCGGTGAGTACAATTCCTCTGCGGCAAACATGCTACGCCGTGTCACGCTGACAGCACCGACTAAAACCCCCTTGTGAATACACAGGTGTGATCGTTCTGACGGCCTTGGTCAACCCGTTCCGCTTGTACAAGCTGGACCGCGTCGAGAAGTTCGTCATGTCGTACGGCGGCCTCCGCGGTGCCGTGGCCTTCGCGCTGGTGCTTCTTATCAATCCAACGCACGTCAAGCTGCAGCCCATGTTCGTGACGACCACCATCGCCGTCATCTACTTCACCGTCTTTTTCCAGGTCAGTGCTTGTTCTGTCGCCGACGGTCGCTGCCGTCCCACCCGATTGCTTTGTTGTTGACGCTGCGTGCTGTTGCAGGGCATCACCATCAAGCCCTTGGTGAAGATCCTGAACGTGAAGCGGGCGGAGAAGCGGAAGCCCACGATGAACGAGAGGATACACGAAAGGGTGAGTGCGCCTCGATTTTCGTCCGATCACTCGGGGGCTTCAAGAACTATCGATCCGTTCTTTTTCAGTTTATGGACCACACCATGGCGGGCATCGAGGACATTTTGGGGCACCACGGCAACCACCACGTGCGGGACAAGTACGACGCCAGAAAAACCACTGCAAATCACCATGGTCGCAGCTTTGGCCTTGTATCACAAAACTTGTGCTGTTGCCAACAGGTTCAAGAGGTTTGATAACAAGTTCATCAGGCCCTACCTCCTGCGTGACTACAAGGGAGCTGAGCCCAAGATTCTTGAGACGTTTTCAAAGCTAACTATGAAGGACGCTATGGAGCTAATGAAGAGGAATGCCTCCAATGTGGGCAACATCTCCGGGACTGAAAGCATGTCTGCGATATTTAGAAATTATACGTCAAACAATTTGAACCTGAATGGCAGGTACGTACTCTCCTTAGTGTGCTGGAGGAATTTGAATATGTTTCGTGTCACCTTTTAAGAAACCCGCCGAATCGAGGCTTCATTCCATTTACTTCTTTTCTCTCTTGTGGTTTCAATCACTTTCGTATAATTTTCTCCAGACGATTTTCTCTCCTCGATCTGTCTTTTGGGTTGCACTTTTGTAAGGTTTCTTCTTGGTTTTGCGAATTTAACTTCCTGAATCTACTCTATCTGTGAGGCACCGCATGTGACCATCCATCTTGCACTTTCCCCTGGCGACAGTGAGAGATGGGTACGTCTATGTTTGGACCCCAGGTACTCCCTTACCATTTCAATCCCATCCTGTCTCCATTCTGAGCATGGCCTATTTTTATTTTCTGTAACCATTTATTTTGTGAATATATTGTCACTCACTGGTACTTATGCGAATCCTCGCGCGTCTTTGAATCCACCTTTGTAGTGAATAGAGTAAGGCGTTCTTTTGCATGCACTTATACCCATGCTTGGAGTTGTAAAAGTATGGCATGAGGACATGCGGCACCATGTGTACATATTCGTATCAGTGTGCAAGTAACAGTAAAACTGTTTTTCAATCACGATTCAATCACCTTTAATTGACTGCGCACAGCTGTCGATCTTTAAACCTAGTCTATTTAAACAACATTGAAGGAGGGAAAACAACTCCAAATTAACGTAAAACAAAAACAAACGTGACTTTCAAAGTTCAAAACCTCCTGTATACAATCCATAAAAATTAAATCAGGAAGGTGAAAGAAAAATTAGGCTGCTTCGTTGTTTTCCCCTCAAAATGTTCCACTTAGATTTAGTATAAGGATCTTGATTTGTACTTTTCCCCTCGCCACTCCTTTGTTGGCTTAACAGTATCAAAGCAGCAATAGTATTAATGTGCACTTCATTAGAGTAAAGAGAACACATTTTCGACCAGAATTACACCAGAAGGGCCTGCTAACTCACAGCCCCCAGACCTACGAGCCTCTAGGGCACCGGTTAGCACGTCAAAGCCCTGCCACATTGTTGCTACTAGCTACGTGCAGCTTCTCTTCCTCACGTCTTATCGCTTAATGTTCTGTCTCTTTTCTCTCTCTCTTTCTTTCTCCTTCTCCTCTCCCACTCCTTTCTTCCCGCTCTCCCAACCTCTCCAAACAACCCCGTGGTATAGAGTACCTGATGTCACCATCACGGAGGAGGACGACGACGCCGCCTCCGTGGTGGAGGTGCCCGCCGCGCTCCTGGCGCCGCTGCTGCAGCCCTACAGCCCCGCAAGGCCAAGGCCTAACCGTCATGGGTACGGCCACGGGTCTGGCCCTGGTCCTGCCTCCTCTGCTCTGTCTAGCGCATCCTTCAACCAGGCGGACTCGTCGACGTGGAACATCGACATGCAGGAGCTCGAGTACAACCCCTCCAAGAAGGACCTGACCGATGCCAAGATCCACCACTTGCTGGCCGAGGAGTTGTGCAAGCCCTACCGCCGGGTGAGTGCAGATAACTGGTCGCCTTCTTGTCCGTGCGGTGTCATTGCCGTGCGTGCACCGTCGCTCCTGCGGCTTCTGTGTGACACCTGGCACCTGTCACCCCTGTGGTCTTTGTGGTCGTGGCGCCTGTGGCATGTGGCGCCTCGCATATGATCAAGGGTGGCCTAACCTCTAATGGTAATGAATTCGGTGTCCGATCGTCCGGGTTGGGGCGGGTTCGGCGGGCTGCCTATCCTCACCAAGGCGGGCGCTCAGGTCCGTCCGCTTCCTGGGAGGCGGAAGTGAGGCGTTAATTACACGGATGTTTCGTTTCCGGATCCCGCCCGGCCAGCCGCCCCCAATCTGTGTCCAGGCGGGAAGCCGCGCTCTTCCTCGTTTGCCTTTTCCTGAGAGGGCACTTTTAGGCTTTCGGCGCGCTGCCACCCATCCCGCCTTCGTTGTCTTTCCGATTGTCCTCGCGCAAATCCAATTTACGACCACTTTCCGGAAAACCATGCCTCATTTCAAATATAGTCAGATCACGCTCCGTGACCCCCTTTCCGCGTCCGCACTAACCCTTCCTGAAATTTTGGTTCTGCGTAGCGGGGCTTCAGGGACGAGCTGCACACGTCAGGACGAGAGGTAGGCAGCCGGGCCGCCTTGCTGAGGCATCCAGCTTCCTTTCTTTTTGCGCCAAATTTTGCCGTAGTCCACCAGCCGGTGCTGTTTAATGTAGTTGGGCTGCGTAGCGGGTGCGCCTCGTCACGCACCCGGCATTTTTCTTTTCTTTCTTCTTTCTTCTTCCTACTTCTGCATTGATGTCAGGTTGGACTCCGCAAGTGCGCCAATCTGTAGAGCGCACAGTATCCTCCTCATGGTCCGTACGTGTTCAGCACGTGAGCACTGCAGGCGCGCACCAGTCGTGCGGACACGGCAAAAGTAACGCCTGGGATTCCAAGGCGGTACTTTTGCCGTGGACGTGCACTGCAAAGAAAGTTGGCACGACTATTTTTAAAAATAACTTACAGCAAACGAGTTATTGTAAGACATATTTTTGAAACAAGAATTGTCACGTTTACAAGGAATTTTTTTCACATGTCTCACCAAAATTAGTGAGAAAAAGAGAAAAAATACGCACATTGCACTTCATTAAGGTGAAAGTCGGAGAGTGTCGAATAGGTGTTGCCAACGCCCTACCGGTGTGAGGTTCGACTCTCCTTTACCTTTCTCTCTTTTCCTTTCCGTTTTCTCTGGTCCTTCTTGCTCGCAGCTGTTCCGGCGTCAACCCTCACATATGCCCGTGTTCCGTGTCCACAGCACCGCAGGCTAAGCTACAGTCGGCACGCTGTTAACGACCGGGACCTGTCCACTCAAGAAGTCAACTACCGCATGCACATGAACCACATAAGGAGGCTGGTGGGGGACGAGCGCAAGCATCACCACAAGCGCTCCAAGCGCCTGGGCAAGGTGAGCAGCAAGCGCTTGGTACTTACTCAAGGTGAGACTAGGCGAGGGCGCTTTCTCCTTTTTTTCTGTGTTCCTGCCTCTTCTCATTCTTTGATCTGGCCATAATGCATTGTGGTTTCTGAAGAGGAACATCACCGATACTCAAAGCAACCAAACAACCAGCATGCTAGACTCACAGACCCCTGCAGATTTTTCTTTTTTTTCCGTTTTTTTTTCTTGTCTTTGCTTAGACTAACAGCCGTCTCCCGGTTACAGGACGGGAAGCAAAACCACGTCAGCTTCCCTGGCATCCAACAAAATGGGTCAGCCAAGCAGTTCTCGCACGGTAAGGCTTGCTCTCCATCAGCTAACGAGGCCTGGCCAGTTTGGTGGATGCACTCACTTTACCCGCATACCCGCAGACTACATCGACGAGGTGATCATGGAGAACGAGGACGGCGAGGGCGGTACCGCCAGCAAGGAGGAGTGGGAGGGCGGCATTACATTCACCGTGCACCCCTCGCGTGAGTACAAGTCCTTTGAAGTGACACGGTGTCTTCGTTAAAGCCGTTGAAGTTAACGCTCACTCGAATACGTTTGCCAATGATGTCCATCACCTACCTGCGTCATTTTACCGCCATTCAAGCTGTCTGTTTACGTCTCTCCGTCAAAACTAACTTGACCTCTTTTCCTTTAACTTTTTTTTTCGTGGAAGCAAGAAAAAAGAACAAGTTGGCTTTTCCATCGTGCTTTGAACACAAAATGGAAGTTTGTAAAGGACTTACTCAATAACACGCACGCTTTGCAAACGCAATAACCCCATGCTGTTCCGGGTTTGTTCGTATGTACACGTTGAAATTGACATGTGTGTTTTTTCCTGCCAGCGTCCGTTTCAGGCTGTGGAATACCGCTATGGGGTATGTTTAGTAACTCATTCTTTTTAATTGCAGAGCAAGTTCACCGTTTTAGCCGCTCACCCAATTTTTTGTTGCACCTTTCCTAAACGTTGTGGCCTTTAACCACCAACAGACGGACTCTTCAAACTTTTATTTCGTTCGTATAACGACTCTGGTATTCCAGGAACGTGGCGTCACATTCGTAACGTGAACCGCGTCACAACTTTAAATATTCTTTTGAACGCGAATCAAGTTTCATTCAGGCCCGGGCCAAGCCGATTCCTGACTTTAATTGAAATAATTTCTTGACTCCCTCTGTTTGGCGCGTCTCGTTCGCTAAACGTGATCCTATGTTTCACCATATAAAGGTGGTTTTTTTTTTCAAATTTCAGTATAAAATTAGGTAAATTTTAGATTTTGTAAAATTTGACTAGTATCAAAACAATTTAAACTAAATTAGACCAAGTTTTATAGTAAGGCCAAGAGATTGCGTTTGGCGTGACTTTTGTTATCCTAATTCCGAAGCTCATGCTCTATGACATGATTTTTTTTAAAAAAACAGAAGTCGTTTAAAAAGCTGTTTCTCAGCCGTCCTCAGCCATTTTGCCAAATATTTCTTTCCTGTGGCTTTTTTTTCTGTCCGAACCATTCTTCCTTCTCTGCCTACATTTCTATTTCAATCGTTCTTTTACTTTCAGTATTCGTTTTTCTCCTTCTGTTGACTCGCACAACCTATTCTGTAGAACTGTTTCGTGGTTTCCCTTAGAGTTGATCAAATCACTGATCTTTCTAACAAGTGGTTCTAAAGCACTTCTCCGTTTCATAGCATAGTAATCCCCCTTTGCTTTAGAGGCGCCAGGAACTCCCGTTGGGAGCCGTGCTGCCCGCGACCTGACCTGACCTCACCTAACCTGTATGTCTCTCTGATGCGGCCGGTCCATATAGCTTCGGGCTCCGTGGGCTCTCCCAGCGGCTCTGCGGCCGGCTCTGCGGCTGGCTCAGCGGCCGGCTCTGGCTCGACCTCGACCGAGTGTGCCTTGCTTACCCACGTAGCCTCTCTCCCTGGGCTGGAACCCCGGAGAGCGCGCCTCGTCCGGCAGTACTCAAAACCCCTTTTGCACGACTATGACGACGCGCCGGTCGTGGCGGAGGTGTCGTTGCCCTGGCGGCGGGAGAGAGAGGGTAGGTCCTGGTCCTCGACGCCTGCCTCGGCTTCCTGCCGCCCACGCCGCCACGCCGCCACGCAATGCCAGCTCTGGCCCACTACGCGCTCGGCGCTAGGCCAGCCGGAGGCTTCTTTCTTTTTCATGATTTTCTGCTGCGCGCAGCTCGCCTTTCCAGTGGCAGACTTAAAAGTCAAGATTTGTCGTAAATTAAACGTATGCGTAGGTGCTACTCATTAAAAAGTTAACTTAGAACTTAAAATTTTATTTTCAACGTCCTTGTAGAGAATTGTAGAAAATTGTCAATGCCGGAGGAGTAAACCGTTTTTTTTACTGTGTCCCTGACAGTGCCAATTTTGAGTTCCTTGTGTATTAATCATTTCCGCACAACCCGGTGCGTGTTGAGTCAACGCATGATTTTAAAAATAATAACAATTCCCATAATTAGAGGTTTATGTTGCGGGTGGTGGGAAAGGGGGTAAACGGTGCGCGCTATGGCTTAGAGACCGCACGCCACTCTGCGCATGTGCGAGCCAGGCGTTGCTGTTCGAAAGAGCGGCCTAAGCTGCAGGGGCCGTTTTCCAAGTACCATCGCCTCACCATTTGGTCTGGAGCAGTGGGTGGCGGTCCGTCATACCTTAATGAGGCCTCGTTCTCCAAACGAGTCGGATGCGGTGCGGGCCGAGTCAATCTTGCAACTCCTTAGGCAAGATCTAAAGCTGTTCGCACCGGCTGCTACTGCAACTAAATAAATAAATAAATAAATAAATAAATAAATAAATGGTCCGCGCGTAGCCCAGCTGCATGCAGCAAGGGTGGCTTATTGCTGCGTAGTGACGAGAGAGGGGTGGGGCAGCGCCCCGCAAGGCGACACGGCGATCCCACTGACTGACAGCCCGACGAAGATAGATTGGCAAGCGCATCGCGACGGGAGCGGCCATATTTCCCCACTGGCCGCTCCCGACCATTTGGTAAATAAAAACAGAGCAAAGAAAGACTCCACCACCCAGCTCGCAACGCTTTGATGTCTTGTGTGGCCGCGTAGGTTGGTTTGCCTACAGAGAGGGTGGTCGCTCAAAGACGCGGTCCCGAGCGAGTGTCCCCATAGAGAGAAAATGCAGTGCCCCCCCCCCTTTCTCGGTAGTTGTTGGCTGGCCTGGGTAGAGTAGCAAGCTATGATAGTGCGGCTAGGTGAGCGCGCTGGGCAAAGGGATGGAGCACCCTCCCTGACAGCACAGCATTTCGCAAGCCATCCGCCCCGCCCCCTCCCTTTGAGAAGCAGTGCGACACCTAGCCCGTCCCTCGCCGCGACGGTCATGCTGCACTGTGGCTTGCCGCATCAGAGGACTCCTGAGAGCGGACGCGCCTGGCCGCCGTCGAGGTCCCCGCCAACAACCAGAAGCCTTCTCACGCTCAATGAAAGCTTTGTTTCTCTCCATCAGTGATGCAGGGCGGCAGGGCGGGGGTCTCGTCGGCAACCTCTATTCGGAGTGATTCACACGAGGGTCGACGCGTGAGCTCTGATTTCGTGTTCCCGAATCAATTGACAGCCCCTCCGCAACGCGTCAGTCTCTTGAAACGGGGGACGCGGTCCGTCTATCGTCTGTCTGTCTGTCTGTGCTGTCTGTCTAACTCTCTGTCTATCTTTTTGTTGTTTCTATGTCTTACTCTTCCTCTCTTGCCCAATCCATTGTAGAAGACTTGCTCTCTGTCTCACTGCTTTCCTTGCGTACACGTTACACAGTCTGCAGAGCCAACACAGTGACATTTGCAACCGTCGGCTCTGCGCCATAGATTGCTCATCATGTGTGTCTTTTTTGTGCTTGCCGTGTAACTTTTGCATGACTCATTACCAATGTGCGTAGACAAACTTTTCCATGGTATGGCTTATTTTTGTAAATCTTTGGAATTTTTATTTAAGTTAGTTTGCCCACATTTCGATGGGGAAAGTGGCTACTCTTTTGCACTTTGCTAACGTAATACACTATTACACATTTGTAGGATCCAATGCAGTTCTGTCTGATGAAATCCGATGTTGCGGGTTCGGCTACGCCAGACTCTTACCAGAGCCAATGCGCACCCAATCCCAGCGAAATAAGGCACAGGCAGTCGAAGTCGAACCCGCAACCTCTGGTGTTTTAAAAGGACATCCCATGCACTTAAACATCTGCAATGAAAATTAGGCCTTGCGTTAAAAACCGAACTTATTAAAAAAAACTCTTAAATGATTTTCTATTACAGAAGAGCCCCCTTCTGGAAGTGGGCCCATCAAAAAAATTTCACAATCGTCTCAACTATCGCGAGATGACGGTGAGTTGACCATGGGGTGCATTGGTTCACGCCGATCGATCTCGTTGGCGACCTCGGCGGTGACCTTGGCGGTGACCTTGGCGATGACCTCGGTGGTGACCTCGTTGTTGCAGTGAGCGAGAACGGCCGGGTGTCCACGCCCACCGCCACGGAGAGCGTGCTGCCCTGGAAGCGCGACGATGACTCCGGGGAGCTGAGCGGCCCTGTGAAGCAGCGTGAGTTCCCGCCGTGGTGCACCAACAAGGAGTACTTGGCGTACAACTCGCCGTCGGCCACCTTCCTAGGTCAGTGCGACGCCACTTCGGTCCAGCATTGTTATCATAGTCCTTCACGTGTCTGTCTAGTTTCTTCGGCATGGTCTCGTTTGTTGCCCTTTCTCCTGAGCCAATAGGCATTAACAAAATACTCTTTGCATGTTTTACCGTGAATAACGAGCAATACATGTGCTTGGTTTTTTCATACCTCATTTCGGTTTACGTTTTCTCGACTAGCGGTTTACTGTGGCGTATTTTCATAAACTAATTTACTTTGAGAGAAGTTGAGAAAGAAAAAACAGTACGTTATAGGATAGAGCGGGATAGAAGTTTTCTTTTCTCTGGCGTTTAGTCGTCTTGTAAAATTTATAAATCTAGGAGCAAACATTCCTTCTGGCCCGTGTGTATTTCTGTTTTGCTTGAGCTGTAGAGACAAGGGACTCCCAACGGCCTAGACGAACGCACCTAGCTCTGCATGCTGGCACGCTGTGACCCCGCGACGCTATTCTCTTGCAGGCGGCATTGAGCAGCCCAAGACGGCGTCTGTCATAGGGCTGTTCCGGCGCGACGGCTCGGTGGGATCGCGGACGCCGTCGGAGACCTCGCTGCAGCGCCAGGGCTCCGAGTCACCACCCTCCGGGCCCATGTCCATCCTGCTCATCGAGGAGGGGGTCTCGGGTGACCCTCTGGGCGTGGCCGCGTCCGTTGGCCGCCGGCCCCTGGCTGGAAGGAGAGGCAGCCTGCTGGAGCTCAGTGCATCAGTAGACCCCATCCCGGAGGAGGACGCGCACTCGGGTAGGAGTTCGAAAACTGATTGCATCTGCCTTTCTTCGCTGTGACTGACGCCGTTTCTGCTCCACGCAGGCTCAACGCAGGCGACGACGCCGTCGACGACCGGGCCGACGCCGTCACCCGCCACCACGGTGGCGGCGGGGTCGCCCTCCGAGACGACGCCGGCAGCGCTTCGACGCCGACCGGGCTCCAGCCTGAGTCAGAGCGGCGCGGCGGGCAGCACCAGCAGCGGCCGCCTGCGCCAGCAGACGCTGTCCTCGGGGTCGTCGGCGTCGTCCTTCGGCGAGGACCTGCCCATGCACGTGCAGCTGGCCGAAATGGAGGAGGACCTGGACACGGAGGACGACCTAGAGACCGCCAGCGAGGAGACGAGGCTTAGCACGGCCAGAAAGTAGACAGGGCTGAGGTTGTCGGAGCTTTGTGGCGCTTTTTTAGCGCTAAGGAATGAGGGGATCGTAAATTTCCACCGAAATTCCCAATGGATTCAGTTTTTGATTATCGGCCCAGTTCGTTTTCATTCCTCGCGTCCGCTGCACCGCTCCATGACGTCACGAGCAGAGCGCGCCGCCAAAAAATCCCGTCCGCCTCGCCTTGAATCGCTTGCGTGGCGCGGCATAACACGCCGTGGCGGTTAGAGCCGTTGGCCAAAACGTGGTTTTGTCATTCCCCTTTTTGGCGAGGGGCGCCCCTGCTTGGGACTCCTGTCATTTTCTGGGCGTATGGAATGTATAATGCGAAGAACGGCCGGACAACCATCAGTGACTCCGAGTGATCGGGAAGAAAGGATAGGGCTGTGTATATCATATAAACATTTTCTAGCGTGATTTTTGTGCGTGTCCTCCTTTGTATTATGGGATGTGCAGTGAAACAGGGTTTTACAGAAAGCTAGGGCATGCAGAGACTGATTTGTGTGAATGTTAGCGTGTCTGCTGGTGCGTAGTGGGGGCCTCGGCCACCGGTCTGGGCCATGGGGCGGCGAGTTTGTGTCCGCCCTTTAGTGTCTGTCATGGACCAGACTCGGCCGCATTGGATAGGTCCACCTAAAAAACCACCGCGGTGGCCGTTTTCATGCAAGTATAAACCTTCCCGCGATGCCAATCAACTCTCAAGACACAGGTGCGCCGAACACATTTCCTTGGGAATCTGCTTTCAGATCCAAGTCTTCATAGATAAGCGGGAAATTTGCTGAAGATGGTCACTCTGTTTTAGGGGCGGTGTTTCCAGTGTGCGCCGGTCCCCACGAGTCAAATATTGTACAAAGCTAGTGAAACGGATGTGCCTATACCGGGCGGCATGCTGCCGCCTCTTAGACAAGTATATTTTGTAGTACTGTTTCAATGATTCGCAGCCAATGTAGTGCGAACATCTGGCTGTGATGTGTTGGCTATTTGACTTTTCGCTGCGTTCGTTTCTTAGACTGTGGATGTGCCTAGCGCATTGTGATGGAGGGCAGGGCCTGCCTCCGCTTCTCGGCCGCAGGGCTTGGTGGTGGAGGGAGCACGACTATTATTTTGTAAACAACGTAATCTCACCTGTGGAGAGCCCGTCCCGGACATGGCTACGCAGCCCCTCCGGCCCTCCCTGTGAGGCGTGAGCAGGGCTGCTAGGAGTGAAATGTCTGGCCGCGTCCAGCCACCACGTCCGACCGACGCGATGTCTTGTCCGTAATCAATATTGTAAAGTGGGCCACGGGCTGAGAAGACTGCTAGTAGAGGAAGCCTTTGGGAGCTGACCTTTTTTCTACCACCGTTACTTATCAGAATATTGCCATCTTAGTGTGTAACATTTTTCAAAACTAGACTAGACTTGTATTGTTCTCCTTCTAATTTATCTGAACGTTTCCATGAATTCTTCGGTCTGGGACAGTTGGGGAAATCTAATGTCATGCCTTAATGAGATACAAGAATCATGGAGGTGAGATTGTTCGGAAAATTGAGATAAACCCTGCACTCAAACGCTCAAACGACTTGCATTTCCAATTTCAACCTAAGTTGTTTTTCTGTACTCCACTGCTGAATCATTACTAACCATAAATCTAGTGGTTAGTGGTAGGTGCATGTATGTTCCGCACAAAGCACACGAAAATATTCATTACTTTTGCTTCCATGTCTCTACGTGGACCGCGTTATTTAACTAACCGAATGTCCTTTTTAGTCAGTATTACCTCTTCTGTCAATTTTGTTTTCAAGAGGAAACCAGGTTGTGCGTTTTTCTGGTCTGCACAAAGCTGTCAATTACATACAGCTTCAACAATTAAAACAAACCGTAGTGCCGGATTCATGCAATGCTATAGACAAAAATAAAGCTGTCCAAAATCCACTTCTTTTAAGCGTATGTTCTAACAGGACACGTAAGCTCATGAATTCGTGCCAGGAGAAGACAACGAAAAGCGCACGTCCTTTTTATACCTGTTTGAGAAGTGCTTTCCCACTTCGTTGCCATTGTTTTCGTCCTTTTTTTAAAAAAAGGGAGGATTTTCTGCTGTCTACGTAGCTGTAACAATAACTTCAGAACTAATTCATAGACTTTAATAGATCTATATTTATTTTGTGAAATGTTGACATTTTTAATAACAATAGGTAGGCTAGTTTCTCCGTGAATTTTGTTCTGCGTCAATAGGCAAAAGATTTACTTGGAAGGCCAGTATTTTTTTTCATCCGAGTGCGTGCAGTTTAGGTGCTATTTATTTATTTAACTTCTAACTAACCTTCTAAATGACATTGGCGTGTTTGGGCGTTACCTGGTTAATATTTAGGTCTAGTCAAATTATAACACGAGCATTTACGATGCTGTTGTTTTTATCTTGGCGAGGTACCCCACAAAGATGTGTTTAGACACACGGACAATACTTTTACCGAGAAGCTCAAAGGTCGAGGTACGTACAGCTTCGCAATGGAGATTGAGTACAATGTTATTAATGTTTTTGTTATTTTTTATCTCAGGCAAGGCTTCGGGCTTGTAAAGCATTACAAGTTTATATGCTATTGTGTGTCCTATTGATGTTGCTTCATTTTGGAATCACCCGTTGTATCATTGCCCTGTCATTGGTCTATTGTGGACGAATGTGGAGGACTTTGTGTGTATACTGTACAATAGTGATGCTTGACTATGCATCGGGTGATCGCTGTAAATATTGTTATTGGCGAGAGCGCTGATGATTGGTGTAATCGGAGTTATTTGTCAATTTCTAAGGGATCCATTTTGTGCAGAGCAGAAGTTGCGTCAGCACAGTTGTTAAGGCCGAACTGATTTGTACAAAGCACACCATGTGGCGCCACGGCCCTCGATGGGGCTGCACGCTCTGAGCCAGGTTTGCCTGGACGTATTGTTTCAGTACTTTCAAATAAAGTATATTTTTAAAATACCGACTCCGTCATTTCATTAACAGGTTTCCAATTCATCCTACACCCAAGCGTTACGGACTCAAAAATGACTTTAATACTTGTTGACTTTGAATATTTATTGCAATCTAACGAGACGACGGGCAGGGCTTAAAGTATATCACAGTTTTGAGGCGGGGCCTGGGAGGGACAGCTCAGGATGGCTCTTTACTTCTTGTTGAGCAGGAATCCCTGCTCGTCGTACTGAGCGCCGGAGCGCGCGTCCTCCTGCAGGGAGGCGAGGATCTCGGCGGGGATGGGGGGAGGGGTGGGCAGGTGGGCGCCGGAGGCCCGGAAGCCGTCGTCGTCGGCTACGTAGCTCAGGGCGACGGGCGTGCCGTCGGGCGCGGTGTAGGCGAAGCTGCCCTGCTTGGCCGTGGACTCGTCGTTGGTGCCGGGCCGGATGACGGTGCCCTCCTCCTGCACCTGGATGCCGTTCTCCGTCTCGAAGCTGCGGGACAGGACGTTAGTGTGGGGCGCTACGTCATGGCGGCTTCAACTTGCAAGCCGACCTAGCCCTACCTGAAGCTGTAGATGCCGGAAGGGTCTTGCTGGTGCTGCTGCCTCAGGATGCGGATGACGATGGGGCTGGGCTGCAGCTGGGCGTGGATGGCCACGGCCATGAGCAGCACGGCGGCGATCTGCGAGCAGAGCAGAGCGTGAGCTACACATGGCGTCGCGTCGCAGGCGGCGAGTGCCAGCTGTTGGTGCTTGCCTGGAGCTTCATGGTGCTGCGGGTGGCTGCTGTGCTGGAGGAGGTGGTTGTGACATCTGCGTGCCGCTGCAGTGGCTTTTATACGGCTGCAGTCGGCGGGGCCGCCGCGGGGCCGCCGCCGGGCCCAGGGTCAGCACGCTGGTCGCGCGGAGGGGCAAGGCTCCAAATAGAAGAGGACACCAGTGACCAGAAGCGGCCTCAGTCGGCAGAGCCGCGGCACGGCGCGGCGCGGGTTGCCTGCTTCTGTCTGGACGCGCCGAGTGGGTAAGGGCGTACGGCGGAGCAGCCGCAGCAGCGACTCAAGGAACGCTCTGAAGGGCGCCACTTAAAGCAGGGCAGGAACACTTATCGGTTGGAGGGGCCACACTGTCGGGCCGGTATCGTGCCCGCACTGGAGCCAACGCGGCTGGAGGCACTGGGGAGCACCTGGAGCCAGCTCACATCCACCCGCATGCAGCCGCCTGAAACACTATGATTCATTCTGTACTTGGCCCAATTCTCTCCATGGGATGAGCGCGCTCTCCGTGGCTGAACACGGTCAGGGATACCAACCGGGCCTGTCCGGGCGCCGCCGCCGACCGAGTGGGGTGTCCCGAGGAGTCTCCGGAGCGCGGGCCGCCCGGCTGCATATCTGGTAATCCAATTAACGGCGGCCATGACGGATGGGTGGTCCTCGAGGCACAGGCTCGCGTGGAGCCGAGTGCGACAAAACCGCGGCCCCTTGCTTAGTTCCCCTGGGTAGCACTCATGTCCTGCATCAGTTTCTGCAAAACGCATTCTGGACGCATTTTAAAGAATGTTGTATGTTTTAATTTACGAAGTAAATTATTGAGCTTACGAAGAGTACTTACTTCGTGATTCACGAGCTAATTATTTGTATGACAAACAAACTGCTCAAAATACTTGCTTGGATAGGTTGTCACTGCGCGGCTATCGCCATACGCGAAGCGCGCTAACACGCGCGGATGGACAGGTCGGGTCACACCATCATTGATCCATCTGATAACTTTATAGCTCCGATTGATCCAGGGGGTCCACTCCACACCTTTTCCTGGACAACCTACTGCTGGATTTTTCACCTGTCGCAAAGCTTGATTGGGTTCACTGAGATGTGCCTTCGAAGAACACAATTATTTTCTGTGTTAGCCAAATCTTGAATTTTGGATGTGATAAGTGGAAACTATGCCTGCCTCCAGTAAAGGCTCGACTTCATACGGAGTTTTAAACGTACTCTTTTCTTCTCAAGATGTGTATCCCCGCTGACACCCCCCCTCCCCTTCCTCCGACAAAAAAAAACAAAAAAAACAGAGGTGCGAAATGTAGCTCGGCCGGGAGGACAAGGCAGCTGTTTCGCAACACCATGTTGCTCCTGATTTTCGTGAAACGAAAGTAGATCCCCCCCCCCCCTCCACCACCCTCTCCTCCGTGACATGTGTCGGCACTGAACTTTATCGAAGCGGGCCTGTCGCTCAGTTTTTTAGCGGTTCGATGTTCCGGGCGAAGACGCGCAGGCGAAAAGAGGACTGGACTCGTATATAAGGCAAATGCCGCGGCCGGTGGAGCACACATCTGCACTCCAGTTCTAACCGAGAACATCTCTCCTCCAACATGAAGTTCCTGGTAAGCTGCGACTGACGCTCTCAGAATCAAACCCCTCGAAGGGCTTCTGCTACTCCATGGCCGCCGTCTTCCAGGCCGTGCTCTTCCTCGCCGTGGCGGTGTCCGCTGACGTCCGCGACGCGCTGCGCAACTCCCGCCAGGCCATCATCGTCAACCCGGTGCAGATCCAGAGGCCGCAGCTGCAGCTCGTCGCGCAGCCCGTGCTCATCCAGCCGCAGTTCCAGCAGCGGGCGTTCCAGGTCCAGCCGCAGTTCCAGCAGCAGACGTTCCAGTCCCAGCAGCCCCTGTGGCGCATTCTGCAGCACACCCAGGAGTCTGACGACATCGGCAACTACCGTTTCAAGTGAGTCTATTTCCCGTCAGACAGCAGTCTGTTTGTGCGTGGAGCTGCCCCTCAACCATACATTGTCCATTTGCAGCTTCGAGACCGAGAACGGCATCCGCCAGTCCGAGGAGGGCGTCGTCACCAACCCCGGCTCCAACTCCGAGTCCACGGCCAAGCAGGGCAACTTCGCCTACACCGCCCCCGACGGCACCCCCATCTCCCTGAGCTACGTAGCCGACGAGAACGGCTTCCGGGCCTCCGGCGCCCACCTGCCCACCCCTCCCCCCATCCCCGAGGCCATCCTGCGCTCCCTGGAGCAGAACGCCCGCGAGGAGGCCTCCGGCAGCTTCAAGAAGTGAGCCGCCGTGCTGCAGACTGCACTCGTTGGTGGGCGTGCGGAGCGCGTTGCCGTACTGCCCGCCGGCGCCTCGTCTCCCATGCGGCGCCAGCAGTTGCACGTTTCTAGTCCAGAATTCCACATATTGTCCAGTTCGGGACGATACAAACCTGTTCCAGTCCCCCTCCACTCCTTTCCTCTACCGTGGGCCCGGCCGCACCCATTCCTTCCAGGATGACCAGTCTATAGGGACAGAGCGGGTCGGCGGCGCATCGCTTGCAAAACCAGGCCTGTGTGTTGTGGTTTTTTTCTCTCCCACTGTATCCATATGAATCGAGACTGTGTGAGCGAGTTTTTGTATGTGTGTGAGGATCTGTCCGAATAAAGCGGCCTCCCCACCTAATATATATTGACGCTTCCCTAATCCGTGAGTCGCTCATCTTCCCGAGAGTGGCTGTCCTTGTCGACTGCGGTCCAATGCATGGAAATCGACCACACTGTCAACACTTGTCACGAAAAGGTTTCACGAGTGCGAGAATCATCCTCAACTGAAAAGAACGAGCACTTGGCGGACGGTGCTTCAACTTGCCTAAAAGGCGGGTCTGACGTCATCATCAGCGCTGTTAGGCGTCAACAGATCTTTAGCGGACGGAGTGAAGTCACAGTACGTAACGCAAGTCATATGACCCCGGGTAACACTCGCGACTTACGTACTTGAGGAACTTTGCGTGACCCGGCCGTTGCTTTATTTCAGGTATTACAAATCCGTAGTCATGACAGTGCGAGGGAACAGCTGGCCGCGCGTGCCCGCGTCGAGTGTTCGGCCGATACTCCACGCAGTGGCGGCCTCCGCGACGAGAATGCTTGCGCGGCCGGTAGGAGGCGCCACTCGGCCGGCCCACCGCACGCCCTCCCTACGCCGTCGCAGACTGAAGGAAGGTGCGCGTGTAGGATGTGAAGGGCGCCTTGGAGTTAGGGGCGGTGGGTGTCCATTCATCGCGTTACTTTGGCTGCATCCGAGCCGAACCTTGAGAAATATACAGTTCTGTCCCTCAACCCCACAGAGAGCTCAATGTGGAGACAGACGAGGGGGCAACCACTTGCAATTTTTTTGTACACAGGATTCTTCATAGCTAGGGATTTCGCGAGATTTCGCACGATTTCGCAGGATTTCGCGCCAAAATTAAGCAAGATTTCGCGAGATTTTAGTGGGATTTCGCAAGATTTCTCAAGATTTAGTGGGATTTCGAAAGATTTCGCCAGATTTCAGAGGGATTTCACGAGATTTCGGCTAGATTTCGGTCATTCAAGTGTACACAGGATTTCGCGAGTGGTTGCCCCCTCGGAGACAGACGAGCCGATTCTGGTGCAGCCAAAGTAACGCAATCCTTGGTCGTCCCCTTGCATATTGGGCGTATTGTCGGTGCGCGGGCGAGGCGTGTGCGTGCGGTAGGCGTGATGCAGCGCCCTGGACCCTGGGCGTCATGGAGACGAGACGCCATTCTGTTACGCCCCCTAGCTCTCTCGCGCTCTCTCGCACTCGCCCCCCTGCCAAGCCCCCCTCCTTCTTTTCACTCGCTCCGCAACTTGACTTTCTTCTGATTGCTTCTCGGCTGCCGCGCGTGGCGTGCCTGGCCGCGCCGCGCTCCAGCAATGCCACTTGGCTGGCATCCTGGAGTCCCGGGCCGCCAGGCAACTTGGAATCGTAGGCAAGTCAAACAAGGCCCCTTGAGTTGGTGAACTCGTTGTCCGACTGGCAGCCTGCTAAAAATTATTAGCCGGGGTGGTCGTCCTGCGGTCCTGTGCGCTCCAAAAACGCTTCCGGGCGGTCGCGGCACGACGGGACACCTTGCTCTAGAAGCACAAGTATGTCCATGGCTGCGCCAGCCTGGCATGCATTTCCGGGCCCAAGCCGTTCTCCTCGGTGAGGCACTGCACGGCCAGCGTGAGTGGCGTGCGTAGCGCGGGTCGCGGTGCGGGTCGCGGTGCGGGTCGCGGTGCGGGTCGCGGTGCGGGTCGCGGTGCGGGTCGCGGTGCGGGTCGCGGTGCGGGTCGCGGTGCCGGTCGCGGTGCGGGTCGCGGTGCGGGTCGCGGTGCGGGCAGTCCGCGCGGCGGTGTCTGGCCAACGACGATAACGCGACAGCCCCCTGATCCTGCCGCAGGGCCTCGTTCCTTCGCGCTGTTCAAGCAGCCCTTTGCGGCGGCGGCGCGGCGAGAGCGGAGCACGGCAAAAGCAGTTCCTGGGATTCCGAAGCCCACCCACACTACAAATGCAAAGGTCAGACTTCCCGTCACTCCAGGGGCACTGTTCAGACCTGAAAGTCTCAGCAAAATTTGGTCAGGCAAATACAGACAAGTACTGGGTTCGAACTTTTTTTTTCACAATGTGGTCAAAAGTTAGAACCCAGTTAATACGATCTATGCGGCCTGTACCCGCCTGTACCTTGGTCAGATAAAAATTTCTTGACATTTATTGTCTGACCAAATTTTTGCAAGACTTTAAGGTCTGGCCAAACTTGGCAATTTGCACTATAAAATACAAATTTGTATTTATATGACCGTGCACCAAAGGAGGACGGGTGGTTCATGACGCAAGCGGTGACGATGACGTCATTTTGGCCGGACCTGAGCAGCACAATGAAGACGCAGAGGGCAGGTGGCTCAGCCAGGCTCCGCTCGGCAAGGCGGCGCCGCCCTGCACAATGCCCTGCGCCTCGACCGAGACTGCGACGCTGGCCACGATATTGGTGTCCCAGTGACACCATGGCCCCGGCTCACCGCACTCGTGTAAATTTTGTCAGAATGTCAGAAAACTGAAAGTCTGAAAACTTGATCAAAATTCGCGCACCTCTGAAATCTGAAAAAACTGACATTCTGCGCGGTTCAGGCCATCAATATCAGAAGAAATTTTCAGAATCTCAGATTTGAGAGGTGCGTGAATTTTGATGAGGATTTCGGACATGTTTCTGACGTTCTCACAAAATTTACGAGTGCGGGTCGTCTTCACCGGACTCCCTGTAAACGGGCCCGGAATAGGCTGCTGATAGCTGATCCACAAGGCGCAGGGCACAGGCCTTCCAACGTTCTACAGGGCCGGCCGGCGCCGCCCGCGCTCCACTTTCAGAGCATGCCCCACTTACACGGCCTCTTTGATGGCGAGGCAGTGTTTGGTGTGTCGCAGCTCGCAGCCCGCGGCGGAAGACGAGGGAGGGACGAACGTGTACAATACTATGCGGGGCAAGGACGGGCCGCGGCATGGCGACACCTCAAGCAGAAGAACTTCGCTCGAGAGGCCAGCCGTTGGGGTCGTCGAAACACTGTCAAATAATTTTACTAAATTTTACTCAAAGACGTTGTCACTTGATGACAAAAGCCTATGACATTTTCATCTCATTCCAATGATGACTATTTCTTCACAAATTGATGACATTTAAAGCTCTTTAACTTTTTGCATGTGCGTGACAATAAGGTCATCAATTTATCAATCCTTACAAGAATGTAAGGAAATTTGTCAAGAAAATTAGCCTATTGTCATCAAGTGACAACCAAAATTTTCATATCGAATACGCGCGGCGTGTGCGAGCGGCAGGTTCCAATGATGATGTCGACACGGCTGATCTGCATGATGCGCCTCCACTTCGATATCCCTCTGCAGTGACGCAGGCGCGGCACTACCTGCCGCCCCCACGCCCCCGCCAGGCCCGCCCCCAGCCAGAGGGCCAGCATCCCTTCGCACCGCGCTGCATGCTGAGAGACCCGCCCATCTCTCTCTCTCTCTCTCTCTCTCTCTCTCTCTCTCTCTCTCTCTCTCTCTCTCTCTCTCTCTCTCTCTCTCTCTCTCTCTCTCTCTCTCTCTCTCTCTCTCACCCATACGGGACCTGTCTCACTCACGGAATCGGTCCGCTGCCGCAACGATGCGCCCTTGATTAAAAAGGAGGGGGCGTGCGCGGCGTGCGCGGCGTGCGCGGCGTGCGTGGCGTGCGTGCGCCGGGACGAGGCCGTCACCGGGACGCCGGGACGGGACGCCCATTACGCCGATCAGGGCACGTCGGCGACGTGCAGCGGCGTGCCGGCCAGGCCGCGCCGCCACCCTGGGTGATTGGTTTCCCTCCAATCCGTCCCTACGGCCCGCGGCACGCTCGTCGACAACGACTGCCTGCGTCGACGACCCGACCCCGCACCACCGCACCGCGGAATGAGTGGAGGGGGGGCGATTATGGCGAGTGAAGTCTCCGATGCATTTAAGGGCAGCTCGAGCTCATCCGCAAACCGCGACAAATGGCGGCAAAATGCGCTCAAATGGGCCTGGTGGCCGGGGAGGGGGTCGCCAAGTACAGCTGCAGTCTGGCGGCCGGGGCGCACGGCCAGCCCGCGCGGCCCACGCAGCCCCCTCCAGCGCGGCGCTAACGCGGAGCTAACGCCGCGCCCCCACCCCGACCGGGCCGCCCGGACCGCCCTGGGGCTGCAACTGGTGGCTCGCTCCCCCAAGCTCCCCCCTCCGCGGTGGGGCGGCCTACAAAACCACCGCACTCGTCGACGCAGGACTCACTCACCGCGACGACGTGCTGCACACCGCGCGGCCAGGGCAACGAGGGTGTGACAAGCAGCAAGCAGGACTTCAGACCACCTTCCGCCGCCCCGGACAAGAAGACCAGGTAAGGCGCTCGGCCCACCGCAAACTGCGCGCCGCGGGAAGGAAAGAGACTCTTGGTGAAAGAATTGCCGCGTGACAGATGGACGGTGGGAGCCCTTGAGGACTCGTTTTGATTAGCGGTGAGCACGACAGTAAAAAGTCTACAAAGCACCGCTTTGTATTACGAAGAAAACGAAGGCATCGTAAAATCTGAGAAGAAATTCTGCAATGCCTTTCATTTTCTTCGCAGGTGTGATGCAGAACGCTTCGTTAGCCTCGATTGCGCCACAGTGAACCTCTGAAGACGGAGGGCCTCCCCACCCCTGGATGCTTTTTTCGAGCTCCAAGGAGCGCATTTCTGCATGACGGTGGGGAAGTTGCCCCGGAAAATGTTTATAGAATGTCTAGAAATTGCAAGCCACGGGTTTGGCTGTGAAACGTGGTTTCTTGTTTCGTCTCGTCTGAACCCAGGCCGCTTGGCTTGTAAGTGCACTTGCAGACAACGGGCAGAAGGACGCACTGCATAGCTATTTTGGCAAAGTGTGGCATGTCCATCAGTCCATCTGATTACCTGACGCCATTCCCCGTGACCCTCCCCCTTAGCAACAATGGCGGGTGAGGGGTGAGTAGGCAGCCAGACGGATAGACGCCGCACTTTTTCAAAGTGGCAGTGCAGGTGTGCACTGCACTGAGCAAACTGTGTCGGCCACTTCCCGAGCTCGATGGTCGGTTTGCGCGCCAGCAACGGCTGCAACGGCCCACCCGAGGGCCCGCCGCGCCCTAGCCGCCGTAAGTTCAGGCGCGGACGCAGGCGAACTCTTCGCCGCGATCCCCGCCGAGAACAAGCAGTCCCAAACGAAGGAGTCGGTCGCCGAGCGTCAGCGACAGGACAGCCGTCGCCCGCAACGTTTTCCTCGCATTCTCCGCGACTCGCTAACATTGCAGCATTGGTCAGTCAGCCTCAAAGCGCGCCACGCCCCCCTGCCCGCTTTGTGTCACTGGATACGCGGCGCGTCGTCCCGCATCCGTGCCTCCAGGCCGGCCGCGGTGGTCATTAGCGGCTCTTAATTTTTTCGCCGTCCTTTTCGTTCCGTTCTCGTTTGGGCTGCACCCCGCCGCGGCAGGCAGGCAGGCGGGCAGGCGCTCCTCTTTCTCACAGCCGAGGCGTCGCTGGGGTCGCTAGCGTCGCTGTCCCCGACAGCCCGGCAGCAGCTGACCAGCTGACCCGACAGTGTTGACGTGATACATATTTCGAAGCGAGTCCTCGACGGTCTTTGCTCCGGCCCCGTCCCCGCCTCGGCCGTTCCCCGACGCAAACGGCAAGATTCCATCAATTTGGAATCAGGTGGCCCGGCCCGGCCCGGCCCCGCTCCGTGCGGCGCGCGGCGCGCCCTTTTTCTCATCGGCAGAGGCACACAGTTGATTTAGCCAAGAGGCTTTGACTCTGCCCCGCCCCGCCTCGCCCCGCCCCGCCTCGCCCCGCCTCGCCCCGCCACGGAGCAGGACGGCCGGCACACGGCAGTGGCACGGTAAGCTGTGGGCGGCGTGCCGCGGCATGCGCTGGAGCTGGCTGGAGCTGGAAGGGCCTGCCTCCCCGGCCGGCTCCCGCACCACGCACGGCGGGTGCGGGGGAGGCCAGCTCGTCGTCGTCCGGCCGGCGTCGCGTAGCGCCGCGCCCCAGAGTGCCTTCGGGTCGCCGTCGGCGGCGCAGCGACCTCACCGTGCCGAATACATACTGGCGGCAGGCATCATAAACCCTCACCAAATCTAGTAGGAATGAAGTTTTCTGTGTGTAGGTTTTCACAGAGGCACGTCCGATGACAAAATCCGCTTAAATAATGACCCGTTGAACGGATGGTCCGCTTAGTAAAATTCACGCCCGGCCCTCAAAACTGTCACTAGAAATCATGGACATTTTTTCAGCCGGCACGGAGGTCATTTCATTTGTCACAGCACAGGACGCGTCATGATGAAACGGCAAAAGTGAGATTTCGCCTCCTCCCCCACCATAAATGCGTAGTGTTCGTAATTTTCCGGAAAATTTAAAAATCGTCATTTACCGGTAATTTTTCGCGGTAAATTACGGTAAGGAACAGCAAAAACGAAAAAAAAACCAGTTTGTGACAGTTTTACCCAACACAAGGTCAGAAAAAGCGAGGGGAGCTTTTCCCTCAGTTTTTCATTCCGAAACCGAATTGAAAATTGATTAACTACCGCTACCAGCTCTGTGTTCTCTCCAAACTGACTTAATAAATGGGCTTTTAGCAGCCCTTTCTGGCCAACTATGGGAGGGTAGTGCTCTCTGTGATGGTGCCCAAGGCGGGGATCTGTACACCCATTTGATAGGGATTCCGCATTCAGATTTTCATGTTTCGTTGAAATACCGTAAATTGGCATGACATCGTCAAACGAGGATACTTTGAAACTGTCTAGAAAGAACCGTTTGGAGTAAAAATTTGGTTCGTTTCAAGGCTTGGATTGCTGTAGAACTTGAAGATGGTAAAAGAGGTGCTTTAAATACAGGTGAAAATTATCACTATGTAGGAGAAAAGCTGGGCAGTCAATTTCACGCCAAAAATCGTTTATTTTCAAAACAATCGTTTTTTTACCCACCTTAGGTAAATTTACCGTAAAATACGTAATTTACCGTAAAATGCGTAATTTACCGCGGTAAATTACCGGCACTAAGAACACTATGCGTGCGCCTTGTTTTTTGGTCCGAAGTTCGAAGCAAGACAAACGAACAGTCTCGCGTACAGTGGCGACGCCGCCGTCTGAGCTGTGACTATCTGCTTCCTGCCTTGCGCCCATGCCTGGCCCCGCCGCCGCCCAAGCGCGCGACCTCGCCGGGGGCGACTTTGCGGAGGAGTCCCCCGGCCAGCTTGACGACGCGGGCAGAGCCTATTCGGCGACCTCGCCAGGGATTAACGGGGATTCACTCTGGCGGCCAATAACGGCACCTGAGCAGCGCGGTGGCCGGCAGCAGGGGAGCAGTGCACCCAAAAAATTGTCTTCTTGTTCCTGCTGCACCATGGAAAGGTCATTGCTTTGAAACAGCGGATTTTTCTCCAGTTTCAACAGACGGTGGTGAGTTGCGGAGAGAACATTTCTTGTTTCAAGAACATCCTAGGCTGAAGCGCGTCCAAACTCCCGGAGGGGGCGGAGTTTAACTTTTTGCCAACTTACAGGCGGAGAGAGCTGCGAATTGCCAACCCATATTGTGGGCTGCCCACTTGCTACGCCACTATGGAAGAGAGGCCGTACACCCACACCCACGATAACCTGCTTCCACAGTGCTGCTGCGTTTTCGTCCCGGTCCGGAGAGCTAGCCACCGCAGTCTCAAGCCCTTGAGTCTTTTGTGGGAAAAATGCATGTTATTATCAAGTGCACTGAGCAATACATGAGCAATGCCTTCGCACAACAAAACAACTAAATAGTTCACGTCGGCTCAAAATACTCGGTGAGGTTTCGGCTGCGCGGCAGCTGCTGCGGTCTGGCATCGCTGCGTGCGCACGCTGCGCACCACGCCGCGGCTAGAAGCCCCTGCCGCCCGCGACGTAGGCACCCCGCCTCGTGCGCGCGCTCCGCGGGCTGGCCTACCTGCGACTCGACAGGGGCTCCGTGCACTCTGAGCGCCGCAGCGGCGGCGGGCCGACCGGGGGGCTGTGGAGTGGAGGACGTCGGGGCTGCGGCTGCAGACTGATGCCGCACAGTGCGGAGGGGCCCACTCGCATCACTCTGTCTCTCTCCCACTCATGGGCAGGTCTCGTCCTGTCTCTCTCGCAGCGGGCCCCTCCGCACTCGCGGAATCAGTCAGCTGGCCGGTCAGCCGCGGTCAGCGCTGCGCTGCGCTGCGGCTGCCGTCGTCGCCGTCGCCCCTCTCGGCCCCCAGCCCGCCAGGCCGGTCAGCCGCGGTCAGCGCTGCGGTGGAGTTGGCGTGAGTGGGCGGTTCGATGACGAGCTTCGGTCTCGGCCCCAATCACTCCTTAATCCGCCACATTGTCCGGGGACTGTGATCGCGTTCGTGCAAATGGCCGTGCCGTGCCCGCTGCCCGGGGCTGGGGGGCGACCCGCCCGCCACGTGCCTTCCGCCGCTCCACAGATCCTCCGTCAGTCGGGCGCAGGGCTTGGGCTGGGGCCTGCGACGCAATGGTGGCTATCAAGTGCGTCATTCAAGCACCAATTAATTTTTTTTAGCGCGTGGCTTAAAGAGCCCGCGCTTGGAACCTGTCGAATTGCATACTGCCGACAAGATGAACCTCCTCGACTGGTGCGGTGCGCCTCATGTCAAAACCCCTTGCTGTCCAACATCTGTGACTCGCGTCACGTTCCTATAATGTCACATTCATTTGCACGACGTGGATACGTTGAAACAAATCTCACATCATCTCCACACGCACGTGTTAAGTTCTGGAAACGTGACATCGCATTCAATGAAAAAAAAAGCAGAGGGCGACCCTGATGCGGTGAGACCGACGGCGCGAGCCTGAACGCGACAAGAAGCAAGTGCGGCCCATAAGCGGACGAAGCTAATGCGATTCGCCGAGAGAGGGGCGGGGGGTGCAAGAGTTCGCGACGAGCGGCAGCAGGGCGGCAGCGGCCACTTTTCGGCGCAAAGGCCCCACAGGCCCCGGCGGGCCACTGGCTGGCCGCGATGCGACTGCTGGGCGGTGCCAGGGGCGGTGCCAGGGGCGGTGCCAGCCAAGGCGGTGCCAGCCAAGGCGCCGCGCAAGCATGGCGAATGCTGTTTGGAACGCCTAACTATTGCCCTCGGATGGGCACGGCTGACGGGCGCCTAACTGAATACGGGACGTCAGTCGCCTGCTCACCCGCCGAGCCCCGGGAGGGGCGGCGCGGGGCACGCGGAGGGTGCCCCCTAAGCCCTGCTATGATGCGCCATTGCCCGGCTCTCTAATGTCATCACCGCGCTGACGTTGTGCTCCAGAGATTACGCTCTCCATTTAATAATGAACGTGTTCCGTCGAAAGGGTCGGGGGTCGCGGCGCGGCGACGTCACCGATGCGGGCTAATGGATAGTCTGGAGCAGCGCGGCGGCCACGTCGCCCTGTCTCTCTCGCTCCCCTGCGAGTGCGAGAGAGACGGCGACGAAAGATGGGTTCGGAATGAGCCTGTAGGTGGCAGTCCCTCGGAGGCCCCAAATGGCGTTGACGCGATTTCAAGAGGCCAGCCATGGGCCAGCGTGTCCGGTCGGGGGGTCTTGGGGGTAGGGGCAGGCGGGTGGTTTCTTGAGCCTAGATGCTGCGGTGCGTGCGGCTGGCCTGGCCCCGTTTTCGGATGAAACTGCTGCATATACTTGTTCAGGCGCGCTGCAAGTCTTGATGAAGTCGGTCGCGCTGGCCGTCGTGGCGGTGCGGTGCGGGCGGACTCGTCCGACGCACGGCCACACGACAACGACGGAGCGCGCCATCTGGACGCGCAAAGCGAGATCAAATTTCTACCGGGCAGCCTCGTCCTTTACTTTTTATTTTAAAAAAATAAAAATGGAAGTGTGGAAAATGTAGAAAAGAAGACTCAGCACAGCAGTGGTGCTTTCCTGCTCTGCTTGCTTTGGCTGCGCAAAAACAACAGTGTGGTGGCAAGCAGGGAAGCGAGGCCTTGCGGCCTCGCGGGGGAGGAACAGGAGCAATGCCGTGGCCGAGGCAGGGCTTCGAATAACGAGACGGCGCACGGCGCGGATCTCATGAGTTTAGTTACCGCGGGGACCTTTTGGAGCGAGTTCTCGGACGTTCTCGGTTGTGCTTCGGCAGCCCCTCGAACACCTCGAGGCCCCGGTGCCCGCGGCGCGGCGCCGTCGTGCAGAGGGCACAGGTCACCAGAGGCCAACGAGGCTGTGAAACTGTCAGTGCCACTGCCACGGCCACGGGGAGCACCGCTCTCGCTTCGCGCGGTGTCAACGCTCACCGTCACCTTAGTCATTTTTCCGTCGATCTTGGTGGCGACAGGGTCATGACATTGCCGCGTGTTTTTTCGGCCCGTGCTTCTCCGACCGACGTCGGCGGAATGAGGTTGACGACCCGGCAGCGTGAGGCGGCGGCCCGTACCAAACGTCTTCCACTTTTCAAAAACGGTCCAACCCCGAAAACGTGCGTTGCCGCCCCCTCCTCCCCGACCTTGGCCGCCTAATGCGCGCGGCGAGGCGCCGCCGGCCCGCTTGGCCATGCACGGCGTGTCGGACGGCCGGCGCGGCGGCACAGGTGCGCGGCGGCGGGGGGGGTGGGGGCGGGCCAGGGGCGGGGCGGCGGCCTCGCCCTTGCACCGTCCGCCGTGCCGCGCGCCGCACTGCTCCGCCACGGCGTGGCCACTGCCGCGCGGTGCGTAATGACCCGGCCAGCGTCCATCATAAGTGACAGAAATTGCGCGTCCCCCGTAATTCGCCCATTACCTGCGGGGCATTACCGAAAGGCGCACCCGGATGACCGACCCCGCGACACTGACGCGCCGTCGCCGCGCCCTCGCCGCGCCGCCCACGCTTTGTTCCCGGCCGCGCGGTGTGTGCTCGCTGTCTGGCGCCCTGCTGCGCCCTGCCGCGCCCTGCCCTGCCGCCAGCGGCGAGGATTTTCCGCGCATATTTCCGCCGTTCTCCTTTCTCTTCATTTTTGCCCCGGCGGGAGTCTTGGCGGCGGGTGTGTTCGGCACACTTTGCGCGCCCTCCGTGCTCCGGACAGTAGCCTCCAGCTTGGTACAGCCGGCGCGGCAGTGTGTGCATGGCCTCAAGGGGAATGCAATGAAAACAACCTCGAAGCTGACGGCGCACTGACAGGAACGCAGATGACTCGAGTGTGAGGCTAGAGGCCACGCTCGAAACAGGGGTCTCTTGAACATGATTTATACTAGGAACAAGTGCATTACTCGAAACATTTACTTGGGAAAAGTGAATTTACTTGAAACACTCCGGTAAATTCACTTGTTACAAATAAATGTTTTGAGTAATGCACTTGTTCCAAGTAAATTATCTTGGTTCAAAGAACCACTTTTATGGGGGGCGCAGCTTCAATATACTAACGAAGGGGTAGCCTACCCTTGGCTTATTGACTTCGTAGCAGCAAAAATCTAAAAACTCCAATTTTTTGAAGTTTGTTCGTTTATTCCTCGATTGTTTTTGGAGGTAACTCCCCCCCCCCCCCCTCTCCCCCGCGAAACGCGAAACAAGGAAGGTGTCCATTGCCCCGGCCGCATTGCCGCGACGACCCCTCGCCGGAAGCGGAATCACGCAGATGCTTCCTTGCCAAGGAAGAAGGGTGTGGGGTGGTCCGCGGCCAGGTCGGTCGCCGCTATCGCGGCCCCGCGAGTCATTCAACCCCCTGGGGAATTCCCCGCGGGGAGGATACAATGGTCCCCGGATAATGTGCTGGGATTACGATTATTTTTTTCGGGGGAAGGGGGCTGCAGAAAGAGACCCCAGTCCTCTCATTCTCTCGGCGACTGACACACCTGTTTCCGCGGTTCGCTCTTTTGACTGGAAGCGCGCCGCCAGTAAGTATTTTGCGCGGAAACGGGCCTTACTTTGCAAACTATCTGGGATGAACCGTCGAAAGTGGGCCAGCCAGGTGGAGTCGCTGCATATGATCGCCTTGAGGAGGTCGTCGAGGCCGCGCCGGTGCCAATGTCAGGGGCCAGGGGCCAGGGGGCCGGGAGACAAATGTGGACCAGCAGCACTGAGTGCCAATCTTTGTCCCCTGGGCCGCGGCGGGCCGGCGAGCGTCCTGTTTTGACGGATCGCCGACGAGGTGACATCCGTCCTGGCGTCAAGGCCACAGCGTCGCTATGGCAAGCGCTTTGCGCTTTGCAGAACGGCCGCGCCGTGAACCACGTGAACCTTAACGGGGGCCTCGGCAACCGGTAGCCGGGATGAGGATGCGGTTCTGCGAGCGTTTCACTGGGAGGGCGGTGATCAAGTCGCAGCCCCGTTCCATACCCAGAGGCCCGGCTCCAATCCCGGGCGCTCACATTATGAGGGCTTGCAAGGGGCTCCGCGCGGCTGCCCAGCCCTGATCCTGGCCTTTGTGCAGACTTAGAGCTCGCCCCCGACGCAGCTCGTGCGAGTGTGTGTTGCGATGTTAGCCGAACGCTCTTCGCATGGGCTGCTCCTCCGAACAGAGGCTGCCAAAACTTTCAACGTGCACAAAGCAGGTTGACTTCGGAGTATGCAGCGCGAGGGAGACTTGTCGCATCGCGCATCGCACCGTACTGTTAGTCGAATTGAGCGAGGCGCGTCGCGTGCCTGGACTCTGGACGCCCCCGCGCCGCGCCCCGCGCCACGTTTTACGATAAGTGAACACGAAGGCGGGGCGAGGGATGCAGGTGCCACGTGGGTGAGCCTTCGCTGAGCCGCGGGGACCGTCGCCACGCGGTCAGGGTTGGTGAGCCTTTCGACATTGACACAGGCGCTGCAGCCCCCCGCCCCGCGGTCGCTGTTGTCGTCCCGAATTGATGACCAATCAGTCGGTCATGTTTCCGCCGGTTTGCTTTCGTTCAGACTGGCGGCGGCGCGACCGCTAGAGCCGCGAGAGCGCGCAGCGCGCGCACCCACTGGCCGGCCGGCTGAGCCTGGTGTTTTCGTGCCCCTACCCTCAACTGTTCCAGGTGCCAGGCCCTTGGCCGGGCCTCACAGGTGGCTGGGGAACGAACCGTGTGTCGCCAGCAGCGAAGGCCGGCCTGGGCTGGCCACCTCGCCGGCGACAGTCCCAAGATTGACTGATTCAACCAAGATAAAGCTGTCGTAAAGCTGTAAGGATTTTTGCATCAACCTTAACCAAATGTGCATGGCGGGAAGGCCATTACGTTGTGCCTTTAAGAATGTTTTACAAAATTGTATTTTTTTGGTTGACGACCCAGCAACATTATGCTCGCCTTACAGCCAGAATTTTTTTTCTCCGAAGACCAACATTAAAGGAAGGCAAACGCTAATCTAGCAGCTGTCTTGGGGCGTCGAAGCTCTTCTTGGTCTTTATCTTTTTCATCTTAAAGGACATTTTGAACCAAAAGTCCTGAGCCATTGCTCAGGTGGGACACGGCTGGGACTAACAACGGTTCGGGACGAGTTGGCCGCCCCGATGGACCGAGTTTGGAAAACGTGCCGGGACGAGACAGGTTCAGGACGAGTGGGACGGGGTACGAGTAGGGACGAGCTGTCCTGCTCCCGTCCCATGAGTTCGAGAGAGAGATTGACCGAGGGCCGCAATGCGCGAAGTCACGCGGCACACTGTGCACCTCGTGCCGAGTGCGGTTTCCACTTTGCCGCTCGCAGCGAGGCGATGAGACCGCGGCTTTGCCGGGCTTTGCTCGCGCCCGTCGCGCTGCTCGGCGCGGCCGCATTATCCCCGAGGCGGCGAGGCAGCGGCTGGCAGCGGCTGGCCCGCCCCCGCCACGCGCGTGGTCTCAAACGCCAGCGGGGTTGTGGTTCACGGCCGGTGGTCGAGGGTGGCACAGTGGGTCAGAAGACCGTTGAGGCGGCCAAAAGCCCGGACGCGTTTTGAGCACCAGAGTCGTTAAATGGGACTCGAATCGAACATATGTGAGTGACCCCACCAACAATGGATTGCTCTCCCAACGAGGAATCCATAGGTGGGATCACACGGTCGATTCGCGTCCCATTTAACGACTCTGGAGCTCAACACGCGTCTAGAGTTTTGGCCGCCTCTCAACGGTCTTCTGACCCACTGTGGGTCGGCTCGCCGAGCTTCTGCCCTCTTGGCGGCCGAGGCCGAATCCGACAACGCGGAGGCTAATACCGACATAGCAAGAGTGCCCTATTAAAACCTTACAAACAATTTTGAGCCTATCAAAGAAAAGTAGTTTGTCATAACGGAGCATTTTGAGCATAAGCTTACAAAGAAAATACTTTTCAATTTACTACCTGTTTCTTCGTATAGCAAACCACATACCACATAACATACCACACATATGCTCAAAATACTTTGTAATGCTTCTGGCTTGTGCCAACGGGTGTCCTCGCGAGTGCCTCGAGCTTGGCATAATTCTGACCGTCGTCACCACACACATAGACCGTCCGCCCGCCCGGGCCGCGGCCTGGCGATTCGGGACGCAAACACACACGCACACACGGACAGACACATACGTGCTTGGAGCCATGCAAAGGGCGTCCGCGCGCGAAGACACCGCCGCGGCAGAATTAAACGGGGTGGACACTGTTTGTTTTAACCTGCCACGGAGCGGAAGCCCTCGTCCACCGCCGCACCGCCCACGCACCGCGTCCAGTCAAAGGTGACCGTTACACGCGCCGATGGCCGGGACACCGGGACCGCGCTGCCAACGGTCAAAGAGGCCAGATCCGCCAGCCCCGCCAGCCCCGCCAGCCCCGCCAGACCGCGCCGGCGGGCCACCGCGCCACTGCGCCACGCCACCGCGCCAGCGGGCCGATTCCGAACAGTGCCTGCGCACGGCAAACAGCGGCGTCCGAAACGGCCGCCAGCAGACGCAGCCAGACGCAGCCCGGCCGGCTGCCGCCAGTCGCCACCATATTTTGACCAGAGCTGCTAAATAGTTGAAATTAGATGGGTGTGACAAGCGAGCCGATTGTAGATCTCATATTCAACAACAATCTGCTCGCTTACTACGCCCCTCTAACTCTCACGGTTAAGATGGCAAGAAACTATGCGAAGTGGCGTTGGAGTAGAGGTTATGTTTCGACCGGTGGCCGAATTTCACTCACCTGTTGTCAATAAATCGGCATGACTTATAGCTCCAAGAACGCCCAGACAAACGCTTGCACGTAACCGCTGTCACGTGACCCGCGAGCGAGGTACGTACTCACGAAACACTTTTCAAAACATTGACACGCGAGTTCAGCATCTGCCTGCTGGTCCCGCCTGGTCGCGTCGCGACAGCAGAGCGATGCCGATCTTCGCCGTCGTCGCTCTTTCTGTCTCGCACGCACTCCTGGGGCGATACAGGGGGACGGAATGGCTGTGTGGAATCAGTGTACAGGTGTCGCGGACCGCGTAATGGGCCAGACAAACGACCGGCCCTGCGCTGCGGCATTTTTTTCCCTTTTTTGTTTGCACTGCTCTGTTGTAGCTGGACCTACACGGCCAGGCATGTTTGCCTCTCGCCGCGCGTTTGCGCGTTAGCAGTGTGTGTGCACCCCGCACTCTGGTGTACAGGGGCACCGCCGTGAAGATGGGCGACGGCAATCGCATGGAAGGGCGATGCAAGCGAACGGGGCGGTGCACTACTTACCGCGGCGCTGGAGGGGGCGTCGCGGCCGGCCGTTGGCATTTCTCGACACCGATCCGGTCGGCCCGCCGCTGGCCGGCCGCCCCTTCCGGAAGGGCTGCACTTGCATTGAACGAGGCGAATCGGTCCAAGCCCTCGTTTCCCGCGCAAATGCCGCTCGGCGACGACCACCGCCTCGACGGTCTCGGCGATGTCCGCGGGGTCCGTCGGCCACAACGGCCGCAGCGTCTTCACAGCCACGCTCCGCCCTCCGCCCCCGATGCTCCGGTCGGCCTGCCCTTTCGACGGCAGGCGGTACGGCGATCGGTCAAGACTGCGGGGTCGTCGGCCACCGGGGCCGCGCGCGTGTGCGCCCGGACCTGGAATCGGCTGAGGACCCGGCGGCCCTGCCTGCCCGGCTGCCCGGCCGAGGCTGGCCAGCGCGATACGCACGCCAGTTCTTTAACCCCTTAATTCCCAATCCTCGCGCGCTAAACCTCGAATGAGCTCGATGAGCCGCTCCCAGCCGTTAAGCCGGCGCAGTAAAGACCACCACCTCGGCCAGGAAGGTCGACACGCTCACCCCTCGGGATCACCATCACCGTCGCCGCAATCAGAATCGGGATCGGCTCGCCGGAGGAAATCTCTTTGAGCCGACCGGGCAGCAAAATGAGAAGTTCGGCAAAAGTCTCATAAGGCGGCAATTATGCGGAGAAAGGGCGCCGACGGCCGTTGCTACTCCATGGCCGTAGGCGCGGAAGTCCCGCTCTCTGTTTCTCTATTGTTTCTCTTATTTCTCGCTGCGAAGCGGAGGAGGCGTCCTGCGCCTCGCCCCGTCCGCACCCTTGATCCTCGATTCGGCGCGCTGCACTGGGCGAGGAGCGAGGCGCGCGCGTCACTTCAGCGGCAAAACGATGACGTGGGAGTCGGAGTCGTGTCAAGAGCAATCACAACAAGGGCAAGGGCACGGCAATTAATTTGCGCCCAGATTGGCTGCCGATGCTGCGGGTGGGGTGCGTCATGAAATACCCTGTCGGTAGGGCCCTCGCTCGGCCGGGCCGCCGCGAGGGACGCCAGGAAGCAGACGTCCTCACCAGTCCAAGGCCTGTGGTCCGTCGCACGTCTCGGAAAAGTACGTCCCGCCCAGAAATAGATTCTCGAGATTCTCGGTAGCAGCACGGCAATCTGGCTGTCGAAGTTTCATCGACGCCGTTGACGACTTTGTGACAAGCCATTTGTTGCTGGGAGTTTCCGCGCACTACCCAACACAATGAATGAGGCAGTCCCCCTACCGCTGCGCGCTGCGTCTTCACCCCACCCCCTAGTCTCCCGATCGGCCTGTGAGTTTTCGCAGTGTTCCTCGTGGACTCACGTGCATCGGCTTCTGCCTGCGTCGGCGCGGGACTTGGAAAGTGAACCGACGCGGCGCGGCACCGCGGCCCGACTCCGCCACCGCGGGGATGCACTGCTTCAAGTGCAGCGGGGCAAACTTTTTAATTCCGCACCGGATTGCTCGCTGCCTTGGCTAATGCGGCTCGGAGGACGGCGCCGGCCCCGCGGCCCAGCGGACGGCCGCGCGCAACACGGGGAGGCACGGTGCGAGCGGGAAAGGGGGGGGGGGCTGAATTGGCGCCGCGACGCCGGAGTCCACAGTCCGGAGGGGCGAATACGGTTCCCGAAATAAATGGCAGAAGGAAAAGAACGCCGCTCCTTTCCATCTAGCGCTGCTAAATATTCACAGTGGCTCCTCTCCGGGGACGGCAGGGGAAGACCTGCCCAGTGTGCCCCCCGCCCCTGCTCCGCCGCCCCCACGCGGCGGACGAATGAAACTTGAAGCAGGTACATCAGGGAAGGCCACTTGATAAAACGATTTGCAGTCTTTGGGGGCGGGCATCCACTTTTCCAGCAGATGATATTCTCGCCCAACGGGCACTGCTGCAAACGGTGGGCCAAAAAACAAAAACGAAATGCGCTGGGATTCGTTTCCTGCCTATGGCCGGCCGTAGCTTGTAACCCGGTCTCCCTACGTCCGCGACCACGGCGGCCCTGAGGTCGTTAGCAAGCTTCGCGCACTCAAGGACCCGACGTGACCCGACGTAAGGCCGTTGCCGCGGCCTGTTCTTGGAGCTCGTTTGACACCGAGACTCGGGCCGGCAGCGCAGGCTGAAGAGCGGTTCATAGGGCCGTCTCTCTTGCACCCCCACAGGACGCCTCATGAGTGCGATAGGGCAATATGAAGCGACTCTTCGGTCTACTGGCACGGCAGAGGCGCTTAGGGGGACGCAGGTCATGCCCTCCCTCTCCCCCCCCCCCCCCCGGTTGGACCTGAATGTAGGCAACCCACAAACCACTCCGCCTGAAGGTAGTGGCAACCAACAGTACATTCCACCTGTAAATTGGCAATAAGTGCGGCGTGATCCATCCTAAGAGCAAATGGCTGCGCCTCGGCGCGAGGCTCGGATCGGGGCGGCCGCGCGTCGCGAGGTGATTGAACGGCCGCCGCCCCCGCGCCGCCACCAGCGAGCGAGGAAGGTGTGCCGCGCGTTAAAAAGGGCACTAAAGCCCCTCTTGATTGTCAAAGTCGGTATTGAGGCGTAACTCTTTATTGCCATTTTAAAGCGTGTGTGGCCACCGTGCCCTGGGCTGGGCACGCACGCCCCGCGACCGCGAAGCACGCGCCAGCGCCACACTGCGCCACACAGGCCGTCTGTCGTCCCGATTCCGAGGAGTCGTTTTCGTAGCTGCCTCCGTCGCGCACTATGCGGCGTTCCCTTAGGGGTGGGGGTGCGAGAGAGGCAGAGCGGTGGACCGACTCTTTGGAATCGCTCGCCTGGGTTGGAAAGAAGCTAGCGGCCCGTATGTCGCATTTCACCTCTTGTCTTACCGCGGCTCCACGCATTCATATTTTCATTTGCTCGCCCTCATGCATAGGGTCGCAGGCTGCAGACTGATACCGAAAGTCGTTTTCGTCGCGCTGTCCCTCTCGCACCTACACGGAACGCCCCATGAGTGCGAGAGGGACAGAGCGACGCAAAGCGGCTCTCCGAATCAGTCTGCTGGGCTGCCGGGGCTGGCGCGATGAGCACGCAGGGTGGGTGGCGGCTGCGAGCGTTCGGAGCGAGGAAGCCGATCACTCCGCCGGCGGCGGGTAGCTGTTGTAAGAGACAACCCGCGCCTTCGCCCGTCTCGCCACGCGCGGGGCCGTCTCCCCAAAGAAAAACATGGCGGTCCCTCGCACGTCACCGCGCGGCGCGCCTCAACCACTACCCCAACAGTGCGACGAGGAGACGCGACGAACGACGAGAGTGATGAGTGTGGAACTATACGGGGCTAAACTAAGTATGGGGCTAAAGGGTGGCGGGCCGCTTTTGATCATGGGGGAGCACAAGAGCGCCCTCGCTGGAGCCCCGCTGTATTGTGCACCCGGTCCGGCCTGCCGACGCTAACGTCATTACCAGCTCATTCCAGACAAACGATCATGCCGTGTAACTGGCTGCCGCGCCTGGGCCGTGCAGTCAGTAGGGGAGTGGGTGGGGTGCAGGCAGTGAAAAAGAGGACATAAGAAGCGGTTGGACAAAGTGGGGGGGGGAGGGTCAGGTGAGACTTGTCGAGGCCGTCTACCAGTCTCACTGTCTCAGCGAGGAGCATTGCCTGAACAGCAAGCGACAACCCCCACCCGACCTCTCCGCCTCACCATGGCATCACGATGTTACCGTCTCTTTCCCGCTTCTGGACCCTCCCGCGGGAACCCCCGCCCTGGGCCGGGCCGGGCCGGCTGGTAGGGGGTGAGGAAGGCTCGTCGCGTGCCTCGAGCGGGCCGGAGTCCATAGGCCGTGGGCCGTGCCGTGGGCCGTGCCGTGGGCCGTGTCAGACGCCTGTTGGATGTCCACATAACCACCCTGTGAGTCGGGGGGAAGGCAACCCGTTGCGCTGCCGTGCGCTTGGCCCGGTCCTCTGCAGCGCTGCTAGGCGCTCCTATCCCGCCAGCGGCGCTTCAAAGGCACCGCTCCAATTTTTGCTTCTTTTACGGAGCAACACGGGCAGGACCCAAGCGATGCGGCGTAGCGGAGTGGGTTGAGGGCTCGCCGGCGGGGCGGAGGTCCTGGGTTCGACCCCCGTTATGGGACCAACGTTTTTTTTTTTATGATTAAAAAAAAAAAAAAAAAAAAACAGTGACCACGTTTTGTTCTTTTCGTGCCTCCGCAGCCCAACGCTCCTCAGCATGCGGTGCGAGTCCGTGGTCGTCCTGTGCCTGGCCGTCGTGGTGCTGGCCCTGTGCCGCGAGGCGCTCGCCGCCACGGGCCCGAGCTATACCAAGGGCCAGACCAAGCCCCGCACCATCCGCGGCTTCAAGAATGTCGTCTTGTCTACGGCGAGGAACTTCGGCAAGCGGGCGGGGTCCGACGCCGGCCTGCAGGCCGTCCAGGGCGAGTACGTGGACGAGGCGGCACTGCAGGCCAACGGCCAGGACTACCAGCGCCCTGCGAGCAGGTGAGTCGAAATAACTCGCAGTACAGGGGAGAGAAGCCCGGCGCAGCCCCGGCAGGGAGCACGCCGGAAGGGAACTTGCCTCCAGGGCCTCTTGTAACCTCACGTCCGTCCGCCCACGCTGGCCCAGCAAGCCGCCGCCGAATACATCCCTTTGCTGGCAACCTGGACAAAGCCCCCCCCCCCCCCCCCCCAAAAAAAAAAAAAAAAAAAAAAAAAAAAAAAAAAAACACCTTCTGTGATGCACACGTGCATTGAGAACCAGCCTCTCGGAACTTACCTTACGTGGCCGACGGGGCCCAGCCTGTCTTTGTCCGTCCGCTGGCGGGTCTGCAATCGGCCCGCACCACACGCGCGGTGGACTGGTCGCCAACAAAAGGCGGCGCCGGCTGCGCGACTGCGCTGACTGCGCTGCGGCCGACTGGGCCGACCGCTGCCACAGTGCAGCATCCCTCGGCGGCCCGGCAAGTTGTTGACCTGAGTGTCGAGATGGCTCGATGCGAACGAGGGTAGCGTAGGCGCCTGATGAGCCTCCAAAAGACCGCAAAGCTTGTCGGTTTTGAGTTTTGTTGTGGTTTCGGTGGGAGGAGGAGGAGGGGGGCTGGAGCAGGGCTAGAGCCGGCAAGAGCTGCCACCACCGCCAACCGCGCTTTACGTTACCCAATCTGACCTGCCCGTCGGCGAGCGAGGCGTCATGGCCCATGGCTCTTTGGGGCTGTTTAATGCTCGCCAATAGTACTACACTGCAGCAGGCACAACGGGGTACGCGCCCCGCCCCGCCCCACCGACAGTAAATCCCGACATGGCGACAAGTCTTGCACACATGTACGCGCGCATTACCGCCGCGTGTCAGCGGGGCTGCGGGGGCAGCGGGACGGAACTATGTGCGTCGGCAAATTAGCCGAGCGCCGACTGTCGGACATTGGCGAATAGCGGGGCGAGGCGGGGCGGGGCGGGGAGGCAGGCTTCCAACGGGCTAATAGGATTTCACTACTCCCACGACGAGCCCCGCGGCCCCGCGCCCCGCAAACTAGCCGGTCGAGCACACGCCATCTCGCTGCGTCAATATGGCATGACGCCGACCGTGCGCCCGTCCGTGTCAGTGCATGTGGAATGCGTGCGCGCGCGCGTGTGTGTGGGGGGGGGGGAGAGGGTTGTCTGTTCTGCGAAATCTCTCGGTGAACCCAGGCCGGCTGTCATTGCTAGGGGTAATGCGGAGTTCCGACGCCGCAGCACCAACAAATGAGTTAATTGAGGTCGTTTCAATCCAATCTACTCCGTCAAAGCGACGTGACGCTTCCCGCCGCCCCCCCCCACTCTAAAAAAAGAAAAGAAACGTCCTATGGGTCAAAAGCTTATTTCGATCGTCCCATCCTTCTCGCCCGTCTTACAACTTTGAACCTTTCCCACCTCGAGGCCTCACCGCAGCGTGCGGCCGGACAGCGTTTGGCGACGATACGGCGCGCGGTCCGACTTTTGTCTTGCGCGAGGGTTGAAACGTTGAAGCGTGTTGGGTGGGTCGGGCGGGGACAGGCTGGGCTGGGGCGGCGACACTAGGAGAGCACGGCCCACGAGTCCCGTCGCATGTCAATGATGATGGCCTCCTGTGGGACTCCCTCCTCTCCCCCCTCTCTCTCTCTCTCTCTCTCTCTCTCTCTCTCTCTCTCACTCTCTCTCTCTCTCTCTCTCTCCTCTCTCTCTCTCTCTCTCTCTCTCTCTCTCTCTCTCTCTCCTGCACCGTCTGGCCTGAGGTCCGCGGGGATGGCGTCTCGAGGGCGGTGGCCTCGCCCCGCCTCGCCCTGCCGATGCACCCCGTCGGCATCGACACGGCGCCCCAGGTGCGTGATGCGGCGCCATAGGTGGGGCACTCGGGCGAGGCGAGCTGCGCACGCACGGGCCGAGCACGCCGAGCACGCCACAAACACGGAGGGCCGAACTCAGTCCGGCGTGTATAATAGGGTCAGGCGATGTAACCCAAGCTCTTTAGACGCTGTCGTGACGCGGCGTGACGTGCCGTAACGTGCCGTGACGAGCCGCGTCGCTCACGCACGTGCTGCTCGAGGTGCAGGCGAGGCGGCGACTCATCTTCTGAGTGCACCATCCGCCGTGCGCACGCCGCCGAGGCCCCGCATTGCCTCATCGGCGGTATTCTATTTGCAGTACACAACGTCGTTCTCTGTTCGCAGCTTCCCCGTGCAGTGGTTCGTCGAGGAGATCCAGAACAACCCCGACCTGGCCAGGGGCGTGGTGCGCAAGTTCATCGACGAGAACCAGGACGGCGAACTGTCGGCCGAGGAGCTCCTGCGGTCCGTGTACTGAGCGCGCAGCCCCGCCCCATTTCAACCTCTTTCCGTGAATTGTTTGTTCCCATACACCACAGCCAAATTTGAAGAGGCGTGCCCCAGCATGCGCCCATTCCCCTCCCGAGTTTCCGTATACTGGATTGTGGTGTCAAACCCGCATTTTGAACACCTCGATAGACGTAGGAAAAATTCGCTACATTTTGGAAGAGCGCAAATAGTTTGTTATTAAACTGGGTGGCTTACAAAAGTTGTAATTAATTATTCTACAGTACTGTGTTCAATTTTCCACCGTAGATTGACATCTTTTTCGTGACATGGTCTTCAATTGATTTTTGTTTCTCCTCTTTTGGACACCATAATGTTATGTAGACTGATAGGATATCATGCAGAGAGCACGCGTTATAAGCGTGTTAATCGTCATAAATAATTTAATGATACTCTCCTTTTATTTTTCGATGAGTATGGTGCCATTTGCGACATTTCGCTTGGATTAATTTCAAATTTGTGTCATTGAAACGCTCTGTGTATGGGTCTGAGAGGCTGCGAGAAAAACCTCCTAAAATTAATGTGATTTGTATTTCGCACATTTTCTTAGCATTGGGATGTTGAATCTTGAAAATCTTAGAAACCTCTCACCCCACACGCAAGTTATTAGTTTTATTAAATGTCTTCCTATCGAGTGTATCTTTTCTATACGTCTATCTTCGTTCTATTAATCTGTGTAATTTATCTGATCTTTGAATTCCCATTTCCTCTAGCTGAGGGGGCTGGCACTTGTTGGTGTCTACCAAGGAGCAGATACAGATTCACATTTCTATGAATGTTTCATGGCCAATATTTCATGGTCTCGTTCCAGATTTCATATAATTGCAATCCAAGATTACTGTTGTATAACTCGTCAGTTTTTACGACAGTATCGTAGTGCTCTAAATGTAAAATGTACGTCCCCCTCCTTCTCCCCTCTCGGCCTCTAGCACGGCTAATACTGAGCCCTCTCTACCTGTAGTCTCACTTTCTAGCCCCTGGCGCCCAGCTAGCGACCCGCTGCGTAGAGCGCAAGCACTTTGCTTTAACTCCGTATCCGTCCCCGCGGCAGCAATTTGTTGTGTAATGTCCACGGCGTGGGATTTCATCTACAATCTAACATCCATCTACCATTATGTTAAGTTCCCGACTCCTGATTAAACATTCCTCCATTTAAAAAAATGCAATTGTTTCATTTCCTCCAATGATTCCTGCTTCACTTCCGCAGTACTAAGCCATGCACGTTCACACACAGATCAAATTCAGCTAAGGAAATCGAGCTTCAAAGGTTATATCGCTTGATTCAAAACAGTGCCTCCAGAGAGAATCGAACTCTCGACCCCCAGTTTACTAGACTGGTGCTCTAACCACTGAGCTATGGAGGCGCGTGTTTCGAATCGCCGCCTCGGATTATTTTATTTCAAACTGGGAGAATGATAATTTTTACCATGAGGTGGCGAAAAGTCAGGTCCCACCGAGATTTGAACTCGGATCGCAGGATTCAGAGTCCTGAGTGCTAACCATTACACCATGGGGCCTACGTTGTACGAGACCGTCCATGCACGCTACTTTGAGACGAAGTTGTTACTGCTTCAACTGAGGAGACACACTGAAAAAGAGACGACGAGGATGAGATTCGAACTCACGCGGGCAGAGCCCATTGGATTAGCAGTCCAACGCCTTAACCACTCGGCCACCTCGTCTTGCGATGCGGGAATGGTGGGGGACCGTACCAGTGGTGGGACGGGGCCACGCCCGTGAGTCGCTCCGCTTCGGGCCGCTTCGGCTCGGCATCGGCACCGAGTCGGCAACTTCGGCAGGGCAGCACAGGCAGCAGTCGGTGCCGTGCCGAGGTGCCCGCGCGTCCCGCGCGCAGCCGCAGGGCGCTGTTCCCCCCCCTCCCCTTCCCCTCTCCACCAGCGGAACCGCGAACTGCGAACCACGAATATGCGATACTTCAGTGAGTGCGTAGTAAAAAACAGTGGAAAGTGAAAAGTCGGGTTGAGTGTAGGTGGAGGACGCGCCGCGCGCCCCAGACATCGTCAATGAGTTCGGCGCGAGAATCGAATCGGGCCGGGACGGAAAAAAAGACGAGAACGCCTCATTTAGCGGGCGGACAAATGATTCATTTGGTGTCCAGATTAAATTACGAATTAATGATGCTGGAAAAAGAGAGAGGTTCGACTCAATTTGCGAAAATGTCGGTGAGTTTCTTTGCGAGCTGAGTACCATTGTGTTGAGCTTCGTACCAACCGACAACCAAGGACTGTCAAAAAAGAGAACGCAATGGAAAAGAACAACACCCACTAATGTGTGACAAGTGGAGCGGGCGGCTCCCTCGCCGTGCCTCCGCGCCGAGGCACCGGGCCGCCGAGCCGCGGACGCAGCCATGGGTGGGGAATGACCACGGCGCGCGAATGGGGAGCAAGGGAATGGGAAACGAGACCGGGAAGGGGGGGGGGGGGGGGCAGTGCGCACGTTCCTTCGCCGCCGAGGTGCACCGCGCGAGGCGCGTCGCAGCCTGCAGCATGCGCCGCCGGGAGGGTAAATCGACGACCACGCTGTCCCCGCAAACTGATTTCGAAGAACGCGTTTGTCGCTCTGCCTGTCGCACTCATGGGGCGCGAGAGAGACAGAGTGACAAAACCAATCTCAGGTTTCCCTCGGTTGTGCAAAGGTTCGCTCTTACCGCCCACTCGACTGCGCAGGCAGGGTACAGTATGCACCCGGCCCCGAGGCCAAGCTCATACTGCTTCTGCTGCCGTTTCTGGGCGCCCCCGCCGCGGGGCACGTCTTGACCAACAGCGCGACGCACGGCGCGGCCACCCACGCCGTCAACCACGCCTCCGCCTTGCCACGTACGTGTGCCGACGCCTCGCTTGGAGTCGCAGGCATTGTAATGACCCTTGTGTTATAGCGCTTGGCATGAGGATAGTCAACGGCGACGCCGTGGACATTGTGGACTACCCGTTTCAAGTGAGTACGCCTCGGGTACGCAAGGCGCTAAGGCGCGACGACGGTGAATGGGTGAGGGCCGCGGGGAACTGAACCTGTTGCTCGCAGGCGTCCATCGAGAGGAGGGGCCACCACGTGTGCGGCGCGGCCATCATCGCCAAGAACTGGGTCGTGTCGGCACGGCACTGCTTCGCGTGAGTCCAAGCGGCTTGCGGCTGCTCGCGGCCGTGGCCGGAGATGCAACTCGCCCTGCATGCCCTGTACACAGCGCGCCCGTGGACGCCAGCGAGTTCCGCGTGCGCGTGGGGTCCACGCAGAGGCAGTACGGCGGCAGCCTGCACCCCGTGGACCGCATCGTCACGTACCCCTCCACCTCGGTCGTGGACTACGACGTGGCCGTGCTGCACGTGGCCGCGCCCTTTGCGTTCGGCCAGACAGTGAGCAGCATCGAGCTCGCCGCGCCGAACGACACCATGCTGCCGGCCAAGCGCAAGATGCAAGTCACTGGGTATGGCGCTACCGCCGAGGTGCGTGTGTCCGTGTCTAGGTTGGGGGGAGGGGCCGCTACCGTTCTGCTTTACGGAACTAACTCTTTCTGTGTTCCGACCCCCAACGCCCAGAACTCCAAACAGTCGCCGCGCTTGCTGAAAGCGGACCTCACCACTGTGGAGCACAAGGACTGCAGGGACTTCTTCAAGGAGGTGAGTGAAAGCCTCTGCAAACAAACAAAAAAATCTTTCGGACCAGGTATGATTTTTTGTTCTGAATAAGGGTCTGGACAACTTTCAGATGGGGACCGGACCAATTTTTTTTTTTGACCCAACCAAAGGCAATGGACTTCCGTTCTCTGTTTTCGTTTGTTTTTTTACAGCGCGTGGCTATCACCGTGCGCATGATCTGTGCGAGCAGCAGCCGGCAAGACGCGTGCCAGGTGCGTAGTGCAGCGTAGTGCAGCGGTACCCCGCGCCAGAGTGACTTTTACAGCCAAGCTGCAGGTGGCTGGAAAACGCGGGAACCATTAAGAGCAGCAACCACCCTCTGACGCGGGGTATCGTCTGTCTTTTCTCCTCCGATACTTTAAGCAGGTGGTAAGAAGTAAAAAGATCTCTCTTCCGCAGTGTTGTAATTTACTCCTTGCAGGGTGACAGCGGGGGTCCACTCAGCGAGAATTTATCTGGCTCTTGGAAGTTAGTAGGCATTGTGTCCTTCGGATTAGGCTGTGGACACAAAGGCCACCCAGGTGTCTACACAAATCTTGCTAACCATGATATACGGAATTTCATCAAAAGTATCACAAATGTTTAGATAGCAGCAGTAAGAAGAAAAATATACATAATTGGATCTGTTTGTCAGTGGTACAATTTATTTAATGTATAAAATTGCTCAAAACATAACAAAATTGTAAGTAGAAAAAAGAGGGGGATATTAAACTAAGATACAAGAAAGTACATACATCCTGCTTGCAAAACACATTATCACATGTGTTACAAAGGGCACTTCAGTGAAAACTACAACTTAACATATCACTAAGGCTATTACAATAATTTAAGTAAGTACGCTTAGTAATGTAAGTAAAGCAGTATCCAGATACAATACTTTTCGGTCAGAAAATGAAAATTTTTGTCCTTGCTGCTACAGTAGTGATGGATTTATCTCAGGCCAAGTTACAACAATATGTGACCTTTGCTCAATGACCAATTTGACCCTCTAGTTAAAGCTGAAACGATGAACTGTCAAAACAAATTAAAGAATTTCTACAACATCAAGAGGTAAAAAACATTTGATCACAAGAAATACAATAAAAAATAAAGAGATAATTATTAACATATCAAAGTAAAGTAAGTTAATTACTAACACTAAAAGAAACACTCACAATGCAAATTTCCAATCTGAACCCACAGAACTCAAAAACAATTCAAAATAGAAATTACCATGGTAACATTATTTTTAAGACAGGCATACAGTTGCGGCAGGACAGTCTCATTATTTCAGTACATCAAGTCTATCAATGAAAAAAAAACAGGTTGGTCAAGAAACTAGAAGTAGCTACACAATTTTTTTCAAAAACTACTGTATCACACAAAGAAAGCATAATTTGGGTTTTTGCTATTAGATACTGAGAAATATTTTCTTTTGGTACAGCATTACAGCAATAACAACCCAGATGGTGGTTCCACATAAATTCATTCCAAGGTATTCTCCATGAGTACCATAAACAGCCTTCCAGCTCCAAGGGAACATATTCCGTGTAATTTCATGACCCACATACAGCACAATGGAGTTCATACCTGAAATAAAAATTTGTGTATGCCGGTAAGTACTTATAAATGATACTTCAATACAGCACCTCGTTTTATATTGAACTTTATTTATACCTACCAGCATGATTAAATGGAAATCCTGACCACCAATTTTTGTGGTCTATCACAAAGTACAAAAAGGCAAAAACCACATTTGCAAATCCTCCAGTCAACAAAACAAAAGACAGGGAAAATAGATTCTTGTTAATGGGAATATGACCAGTATCCTTAAAGGAGAAGCCGCAAAGCATTCCACCAACCATGGCCTTTGCAAATGAAAGAAAAATTAATCAAGCAATAACATAAGAAAGTCAATTAACTGAGAACATTTCTCAATATTATAACTTACAGTCACAAATCCAAAACTAATCCATCGAGAAATGCGAGACTTGGAGGAGTCATAACACAGCAAAAACTCTGCTGGCATGAACGCCAAGATGAACTAGAAATGCAGCAGTCAATGTTCCTAGCAGACCTGACAGCAATCAATATGTTAAAATGATAGTGCAGATTGTACTTCAAAAATGAGGAATAGGGAATGAGGAATGAAACCTACCTTCAGGATCATAAGGCTGAATGGTTTGATATATTTTTTTACAAGTTGGGTGTATTGTACATGTGGTTTGGTTGTAAGATCAATCGATCAAGATAGCCCGCTGCACCACCTGTGCAGTTTATGTACTTCCCATGATCATTGCATTCCTCCCGGGCCTAAATATCCAGGGCCGCAGTAAGGCACATCAACCAGAAATGTGATCATCATCCATGCACCAGCAAAACCCAGTGCAAATAACCATTGAACCCAACCATCTAAGATGTCCAAGAGCAAACCTATACTGAAATTCAAAAGAAGAAGAAGAAAAATAAAAAAATAGAGTTAAAGAAACTTCAATTACATTGCAAAACTTCCAATCCCCATATCTTGTTTTGATTTCAGCAGGAAAAAAAAAAGTTACCTCTGAGGGTCCTTGCAAATTCATAAAAATGGTTTCCACAGAAGCTACAATGAAATAGCTGACCCCCAGCCTTTGGAGCACTCCACCATACCGGAAATTAGACAGATCATTATGGAGATGTCCAAAGGAATTCAAACAGAAGGCCAAGAGCAATAAGCATGAAAGATCTGCGTAGAGCAGTGAGCCACACTGAATATCGAGAGCGTCACTTCTAAGTTGTGATCTCAATGAACAGGACTAGGGACATTCCCATTACCCATAAGAACCTACAACATAAAAAATAACAAATAATTATCCTGGATAATTTAGTCAATCTGATTCTGGGTAACTGTTTTGTTACTAACCATGGAAATATAACATCAGCAATCGTCAAGCCATTCCAAGGGGTGTGCCGAAAAATGCGGTATTCCCCTCCACCGTAATTGACAAAGATCATCATAGCTATGGCAAATCCTGCAAATACAGAAATTTGATAATAACAATTGTTACAAACTGCTAAGCATAACAATTTAGTTTCAGGATACTAACCCCCGAAAAGTATCCAAAGACTGTATGCGTGTGTTTATCTGTCTTCTATTGTTTCCTAAACGGGAGCCGTTATTGGGAGAAGTGTCTCTCGCCTCTGGTGGGCCTAAATCCTGTAAACAACAAAAAATGAATAAAAATGTTTTATAATTACTTCTGAGAGAGGCAAATTAGCATGCAGTCCTCAGAGCTACATTTTGTATCAATAACACTCATCAAGAGTAAACATAAAGGAACTCACATTTTCAAGTTCAGTAAATGCAACATTTTTAAGAGCCATGCTCTAGCAGACCATTCATGCTGGTAGACACATTTTGCCACACACAACAAGATAGAAGCAATGGCATACACAAAAAAAGCTTACTGTAATGGCTTTGTGTAACAACGGAACAGAATTTTATATTCATTAGGGAATTCCTCAGGCAAATCTACGATTTCGTTACACCTATTTTATCCAAAAAAATTAAACGATGTACCGTGTCTTACGTAAGTAGAAATGGGTTTTTTTTTTATGTTAGTGGTGCGGTTTTATTGTCTCCAAACACTTGCACAGCTTCCATTGGGTAATGTTCCAGCCATAGGATACCATATTCATCAAATATTTTTCAGTTGATGCTGAACCAAAATATAATTTATTGAGTGTATAGAATTATTATAAGAGAGGAGTAACCAAAGAAGCTAATTTGGATCGTAACTTAGCTAGTACGTAGTAGGTGTTGGTCTTTTTCCTACTAGGTGAAGTAGAAGGAAACTACGAATTGCAGTATCTGTAAGGAATGCAGCGAGTCCCATTCGGCAGTGAATGGTGGCCCAGTAGCTCACCGTCACACTAAAAAATAAAAGGAATAAGGTCAAGCACACAGAACTCACAGATTACATTCGCAAGAAAATTAAATACATACTCCTGAACACTCAACATATTGGTGCCATAAGTCAACTTTGTTAGGTATTGAATGAATACACCTCAAGACATGCTTGATCCAGTTTGAAGATTGTGGGGACATGGTTGGCCCCAAAAAGTGGTGTTCAACCATCGATTCATATGCCTCTGGAAAGAAGGCAAATAAATGAAGATGAGTCAGAAGAGCCTAACCATAAAGATTCAGAGCAGGTTTAGATTCAAAATGTTTCCATGTTCGAACAAAAAACGTAATGGAGAAGCAAAAAAGACTTCGAAAATGGATTCCAGATGTTTAATTTAATTTTTCCCAGTCATGAATGACAATAAAGCTTGAAGAGCAGAGAATGCCAATCAACTCTCTTTCACCCCATGCTCGTCCAAGACTCATGTATAAAGTGTATACCAGCTCCTATGGAAAGTCCAGAAACAAGGAGAACACCATTTTAGACTGTTCAAACCGCAACAATATGGAGTACCGTCAAGAAGTTTGCTCTCAGACCAAAAAGCTTATCCTGTACAGTCAAATTTCAACATTTAAAATAAAACCGCAAAAGGTGATGTGATGAAAGTGACCGGGAAAGGAAGGTACACTACATGCACGACGTGAATTTTTCATAATATGAGGAGCTCAGTATGAGAAAATCAGAAGTCCCACATACTATTGCTGTTTCTGCTCTGCTTGCTATAGTTACTCAGAAAAAACATCTGTGGTTTTTCCTAGTGGTTTCAGCTGGATGCAGTAACTATGGCCTTCAGTTTCTCCAAGAAACATTTTGGAAAAATGTGTGTTGCTGGATATTTTATTTTATTTTTTATTCGCTAGGGGCTTTCTGCTGTCAGTGAGGTTAGTACTCACGGATTTCTTTTGGTTTTTGTTATACAGGCTCTTTTAAGGTCGAACCATGGGTACAGTGGGCATTACAATCGAACCATTTCCACTTCACCGGTGTGCAATAGAGATCTGTTGGACGATAACAGACCCATAGAAAGGACGGAAGCAATTACTCAGAAAACATACGATCAAGCCATCAAACCCCATGAAATTGCTCACCGAAAAAGTTGGAACACTTGGAATCCAAGTATGTCCCTTGTTGTTTAACGCTCTTTGTTGCTTTGAATGCCTCAACTTTTCTTTTATCATGTATTCACTCCAGTTCAGGTACTTCTGAGGGAGGCAGGCGTTCCCAGCTCACTACCCATTGAGGACATGTTCATTCGGCGCTTTATATACGGAGCATGATTTAGCAATGTTAAGGGCCAACAGATCATTATAAAACGCCAACACAACTTAATTCGTATAGCCTTTTTGTATTTCAAAGAGAATAACTCCGTCAGTCAAGATTTATTTTGTAACTGGGTTCTGTGAGCGATTATTGAGTATCTGGATAAATTGTCCTGTTTAAACTTGAGATTCAAGCAGTAGAGCAATATGAAGGCTATGTGAAGGTACATGTAAGAATATGCCCATTGCAATTTTTTGATGTCATTACAATTTACTAATAATAAATATAATTATAAAAATATGGTTTAAATTTAATGTTATGTTTTATTGTCCGCGCTGAGGTCCCAGTAAACCATGCTGTGAGTGCTCCATTTACTTTTGTAAAAAGGCCGATGGATTTTTGCATTCTTCACCGTCTGAGCTCACCGGCCAATCACAATTCCAGAACCACCAAATTCCAAACCAAACTGATTCGCAGGTGAAATCTACATGTTCTCCATAAAGGCACCGATAGTACTGAAAAGGTAAATCAATTTAATATGTAGTTAGAAATGCCATATCCACAGCTGTGTCAACATGAGTCCTATCTATAGCATTTACCTTATGGCAAAGACTTTTGGGGCAAAAAGTCGCCTTCTTTGCATTTCTCTGTGGGAATCTCAATTGATGCCTCTGTTGTAGTTGTTGCTGATGCCAACTGTACTTTCAGTTGTTGAAGGATCATCCCTTGGCATGACCGTACTGGGTGGGGTTGAAGTAGTCTGGGTTGTGGATGAAGCCAAGTAGTGGAACCTGTTTGTAGGAGCTGTATTGGTAGTTGTTGTGGAGGTTGATGAAGGCTTTGGTTTTCGGCTTGTTTGGCAACTGAGGGTTGGGTGCATGGAGGCCGAGCCCATTCAGGCTGCCGAAAAATGAGAAAAAAGAATTTGATAGTAATGTTGTAATCAACTTAAATCACTTTTGTACTAACCCATATTAACTTACACGGGGGGTAGTTGAATATAGTTGGAGTAGGAACAATGTAGTCCTTCATGTTACGAATAGTAAAATTTTAATCAGTGGGTTCTTTTTCCCCCAGAACACCATGGAAATCGTCAATGTCTATAGCCCAGTTCATGGCGCCGGCATTTCCCGTTGATTTGATCCAATCCATCTTTATCAAACACTCCGTTCGTTTTCGTAACCAACCCATTGTGTTTCCTTTAAAAATATTTATTTTAATTAATTTTAATTGATTTACTTGGTACTTGTTTTGCAATCCCTGTTCTTCTCTCTCAAATCGGTTACTCACCCTTGGAGGCATATGGGCATTTCCCAATGTCATCCCATTTCTCCGTCCAGTTACCGCTCCTTGTCTTTCAACTCCATGCAAATCTGGTGGAGAAAAAGAAAAGGGGGCGGGGGGTATTTAAAATGTTCTAGACACAATTCGAATGGAAGGGAACAAAGCGGAAAGGTCCCCATGAAGCCATGTCGTAACCTCGTGTCAATGAGCCTGAACGACAATCCACATTTTAATGCACAGCGTTAAAAGCAGGGCGCGCACAGGCGCGATTTGTCGCCTGGCTCATTCCTTCCGAGAGTGACAGTTTCTCCCACCTCGAAGTAAGCCAGGAAGCCCTTGGCTTTAGTGTACTTTCGGGCGCGCCACCGCCCGCTTCCTTGTTGATTGTAGGTGCCCAGCTTGTAGTCCGTGTTGCCCAGCGACAGCGTGAAGGATCGGTCCGTAGACGGATGCCCACCACCAGCTTGTCGGGCGGGCAGCCGTAGTCGACCCACAGCATCAACTCCGTCGTTCTGGAGACAACAAGGACCTTCAGTCTCTCGGAAACCGTCCGGCCGTCCACGCGTATCGCCGTGGCCGTCGGCATGGCCTCTGCCGCGCCAACCCCGGAGGCGGTGCTCACCACGTTGAGCGTCTCGTAGGCCCACAGGTCGTGCGGCCGCTTGTACAGCGCGGCTGTGCACGTCGGCGAAACCCTGCCCCAGTTGCCTCGCAGGTCGTAGGACAAGACGAGATCGCGTCCAGCTCCCTGGGGAGGAAACGGACCAGGGGTGAGCTGGGGAGCGAGCGGGAGGAGCGGGAGCGGCGGAGGGAAGCACCGGGACGCTGAGCGCCTGCCGGCTAGGCAACCCTTCCACCACGTCCTACCCCACGCTCGCCGTGACCGTTGAGTGCACGGCGCAGGGGCCGTGTGGGGGGAGTGCCACCTGAATCCCATACTCACTCGCACAGCTCTGGGACGTGGTAGCCCTCGTTGAGGCGGAACTTGGCGATGGGCACGGCCATGGTGATCTCCCAGCGGCTGCCGAAGGCCCGGCGAAGCTCCTGCACGAAGTACAGGAACACGTCCTTGTCCGAGAAGGAGCCGCCCCGGTCCGCCGCCCCGGGGTACTCCCAGTCCAGGTCGAAGCCGTCGAAGTCGTATTTCTCCATGTACTCTGCCGACATATGAGCGCCGGTTGTTATCCAGGCCTACGAACTGCCCATTCGGACTGCAGTTGCGTCGCTCGCCCCCTGATACCGATTCACAGTGGGCCAGAGTCAAAATTCTAGACGCGTTTTGAGCTTTTGCGACTCTGGAGCTCAAAACGCGTCCTGAGTTGTGGCAGTGGTGGCCGCGCGCCGTTCTTCTGGCCGGTCTTCTGTGCGATGACAGCGACGTGCAGAATCGGTCAGCCCCGCGACTCACCCACGACGCTGCTGATGAAGGTGTCCCTCCTGTCCTTGTTGTGCACCAGCGCCGAGTACTTGCGGCCTCCTTCGCCCCAGCCGCCCACGGCCAGCTGCGTCTTCAGATTCGGGTACTTCTTCTTCAGGTTCGTGAAGTTGCGGAAGCCGTTGTTCTCTACGTCATTCTGAAAAGGACGCAAGGGAAATGGACGGCGTCAGGGGCATGGCAGTTACGGACAAGGACGAAAAGGTAGGGTGGATGAAGCGGGGTTGCACCTTGCCACAGGGTGTGTCACACGTACCTCGGGGTCCAGGACGAGCACCTCCCACGTGACGTTGGAGACGCCGATGAAGGAGTAGATGATGTGCGTGCACAGCTCCGCCGGCATGTCGTCGATGCCGTAGGAGCCGATGCCCGGCCGGTAGACGGCCCAGTTGCTGAAGTAGCACACCACCCTGGCGGGCTTGTCTGCGCCGGCGGGGCCTACAACCAGGACGGCGATGGATCACTGCGCGGCCTCACACTGTGGCTGCTGCAGTTCATTCCGCGACAAGGACTCACCCGCCAAGAGGAAGAGGGCGGGCACCAAGGCGACTAGCAGCAGCGCTGCTGGCGGGCGGGCCATGCTGGACAGCGTCTCTCCTCGCTGCTTGAGTACCTGTGGGGACACTTTGTGCAGGGTTGCAGGGTGCCGCTCTCGTGGCCGAAGGCGGACTGGACTGGCGCTGCTACCCGGTACCCGATAGTACCCGGTACCCCGCAGTCCAGCCCCGTTAGCAGCGCACAGCGTCGCCGGGACGCCCCCTCCCCCTCCCTCGCCGCGCGGGAAGCTCTGGAATCACGCGGCGGGGTCGGCGAGCTGGTGGGGCAGGGGCGTTGACAAGGAGATCCCCCACGCCACTCTGCCAAAACCTCCCGGGTCCTCTTTCTCCTTCTCTTTGGCAAACGCATAAATAAAGGCGGTGAAGGTTCGAACCGTGCAGCCCGGTCAAGCCGGCGGGCGGCGCACCGTTAGGATTTATTTTTGCCACCGGTGCCGGAGTGGAGCATAGCGGAGTTCCGCCTTCGCCCTCACGCGGGTTAGTCTTGATTCTGTGGGCTCGGTAGTCCT